>CAJNRD030001122.1:18986879-19318341 GCA_905319865.3 Cotesia congregata
AGACCTTTTATTTGAGTACCCACATCAATTTTTCATATATTTTATATATTTATATATTCCATAAATACCATATATATATATATATATATATATATATAAAAAGCCATGTGGGTACTCAAATGAAAGGTCTCGATGAGTGTAACATCGGGATGAGCTTATATCATTAAAAATTTCAATAGTTCACAAGTTATAACGTAATTTCTTAATTATTTATCTAGAGATAAAACATTTTCGAATGCAGCCTTACTTATCATCATAAATTGACTATTGGTGAGAATGATATGAAACCTTGAAAAGGCACAACTCCAGGTCAAAACTTTTTCAATGATACCAAATTCAACCATAAAGACCCATTTTATTATACAAATACGCTGGCCACAAAATTTTACTTATTCTCTTCATAATATAGATTATTATTACTATTACTAAACCAAGCCTAATCTATCTGACAATTATAATATTTGTTATTTAAGTATAGACCTTATAGTCAAGAAGGATTCTTCATTAATATTAATATTAATAATATTAATCACAATAACAATAATAATCATAAATATTACTATTATAATTCAATTCATTGCCCAAGATGGTCATTCGTCATTGTTCAAATAAAATTAAAGTATCATCTGTTGATTTCGATATTCCATTTATTAAAATCAATAACAACTAATCCTATAATTCCAGTACACAAAACATTTAATAAAACTAAACTCACAAAATAGATCGAAAAACACATAAATTAACAAAACACCGAGCCAACCTCCTTACGTGATAACATCAGCATGTGCTCCCGGTTTACCAACCCAAACACGAAAACGTCCATATGACGTCGCGTTCCGCTGGTACCGATATACATAAGATATAAGTGTCGCTCAGTGCACCCAGTACTTACTGAGGAATTTATCGTGACACGTGGTGCCTTTTCCACAGAAACATGACCGCATCGACACACTTCGTCCATCAACCCCCCGCAAATAACAGCCTAAATGCTTAAAAATAAGTATAAAATTCCATATTCCTCCCCTAACAAATACACCAATCCTTTTATACCAAAACAACTGTCGTACATATTCCTCCGTTCCCCCAACACGTGCCAATTTAT
Source organism: Cotesia congregata (assembly GCA_905319865.3). Lineage (NCBI taxonomy): Eukaryota > Metazoa > Arthropoda > Insecta > Hymenoptera > Braconidae > Cotesia > Cotesia congregata. Next base: position 18,987,982 of record CAJNRD030001122.1, read on the forward strand.
TTAACATCAATCCATCAGACAATGCATCTAAATATTTTTTCGCTGAAAAATAATTAATTAAAAAATTATAATGTCTTTGTTATTTTTAATGTCGCAGTTTTATTTTATATTAATAAAAATATTCAATGCAATGCAAGAATGAATATGAAGCCCTTCATCAAAAAATGTTTTTTTTTTTTTTTTAAAGAAGGTCGTGAAAAAATGATACTAATAGCTGCTTATTATGTATAATATATGTGTAATAGTCACAACTCCACCTTATATATATGAATTTATATCTGGTAGTAATAATTGTCTGGTATTAACAACGATGTCCATATTTGCATGATGAAACCGGCTTTGGAGGTAGCTTATACTTATAACATTTATTATCTGTTTCAAGTGTTTCTGCCCTACAGCATTCTACTGTTGCTGCAGTAGAAGCTCAAGATGAAGCACAAGACTTCTGAGATTTTATTTCAAGTTTAGAATGTAGTCTAGAATTGATAAAAAATTATAAATTTAAAGGCTATGTGTTGCAATATCTTTTATACTTATCAATAGTTTAGATGAAGTAAATAATGATTGCCGTTCATGTGTTACATTGATAAAAAATATTAAATTTTATAAAGATTATTACCAAAATATTCAAATTTTAAATTAAGATAATAATAAAATAAATATGGAAATTATTTAGCAGTATATTTGTGATAAAAAAATTTATTATAAAATCATATTCGTTACAAAATATAAATTTAATGATCAAATTGATAACAAGACTATAAAATTTTTGCATGGAATTATGCCAAAAAATTTTCAATTCTAAATTAAAAGGAAAGTATCGTTACAATAAAATAAAACTTTATTTTCTTTGTAAGTGCAGTGTAAAAAAGTCTTTAAGCAAATTAAACTCGTAACTTTCTTTCTGGTATCAGTGTAATGACAAGCTTCACATTAGGTCTGTTTACATAAACCGATTGTTTGGGTTCTCGTTGACTAGTTTTGTACCCGTAGTCTCATCAAACTTGACAGTGTGGGTTTAGCAACGTCGATTTGCATTTGGGTCGTGTGAGATAAATACCAAAGTACCGAGGACCAGCAATAAAAGTACGTAAATCCTTGTTCGCTCATCAGAGCCGTTAGGGTGGCTGCACGTATTTACCTAGATTCTGGATAGGAGATATCCTCTTCCTCTTCCTTGGAAATGAAGGGTGTTCATGTGATAAACTCCGGGTCTGCTTGCATATACGTTCTTCACTTACGCTCGTATTACATCTAAATGTGGCAGTGTATGTGAAATGTATATCTGTATATATTTAGATATAAATCCCAAGTAAAGTGAGCTTGAGGCTTCAAGGCCGTTATTTAAATTGAACCAATAAAACGTACGTCAGGGTGCCGTATACAAGACAACTTGAGACTCGAGAATTGAGAACTCTGATAGCAACAACTTATACTTGTACTGCTACTAGAGCTGCTGCTATTTCTTCTATTACTCTGGCGATCATTGTGATGAGCATCATGTACTCGTGTAATCCATGCCTCATCACGTCCGAGCCACGCTTATTTAGTTCATCTCTTCGCTAAATTATAGCTTTCTTCAATCGACCGTTTTAATAAATCTTATATCATTATTAATCTAATGTAATTACATTTTATTTGTTGTACATTGTGCTCGATATTTTATTACATTATTTATTTATTGCTATTTTTCATTTATTTTGCAATTGTTGTTCAACTGAAAAGACCATTTTTTCATTTTGAAAAAATTTATTGAATTAATGTTCAAAAGTTTGAAGTTTTTTTTTTGACTAAAATGGCTCTTTAAAAATTTTTGCATTAAAAATTTGGTGAACTTTTTACTTTTTTTTCCTCTAAATTCAATTTTAAAGTAATCAAAAATCGAATTTTTGGACTTATAATTATTTTTTAAATTAACAAACCTAAAACAAAATAATTTAAATAAAAAATCAAAACTTGATTCTAATTTGACAGTTTTCACTTTTTATACCTTTTAATTCACAAGAATAGATTGATTAGTTTTCAGAAGGAGTCACTTTTAATCCAATTAAAAAAACAATCAATTACATTCACTGATGTCACATTCTTGGCTATTTAATGATTAATTTGATAAAAGTAGTAACTTTAAAGCCCTCACTTATTCTAATTAGATTCTCGGTAATGAGCGTACTTTAATTGATATTTAACGATCAAATGTCATGGCGTCAGTCAATTAACTAACAAATTAATTAATTAACTTTATATGTAACTATAATGTGATAAACAGTTATCATTGACCTTCACACCTATTTCATATCGGTAATTACTGTGATTCATTACCAATGAAAAAGAACAATTTTTTTTTATTAAACAATTACTCACTGTCACCTTTTCAGTAGTCGTTCCTTATCGGGTACGTTTATAAATTTGCCTCTAGGCTCAAATAAAACTATCACTTAAAAATTTAACCTTCAAAATTTAATACATTTCGTAGAAAATAATCTACTATTTTTAGGTCATCGATAACGATAATAATAATAATAATGAAAACTTTTTCAATGACAAAAATTTATTGTCTATATAAACCCGTCGGATTTTTTTCTCTGTCATTACGGTTTTGGTTTTTTGAAAAACAGTTCGATGAGTGTCAGTTTAAATTTTTAATAGAAATGAATTCTGATAAGAATAATTTTGATGAAAAAAATAAAAACTCATCAGCTTGTTCTGCCGGATCGTCAGTTAATGTGCCTATATCAAAACGGTAATTGTAAATCATACACTATCAATCATTGTACCAATTACTGAAAATCATCCAGTTCGTTTAAAAATTCATAATTTTTTTTTAATGTTATTTATTTAATAAATATTAAAATGTTAATTTCTCATTGATTGGTACAATTTCAAAATTTTAATCTTTTACTTAATTTAGAATAAGTAATTTTTTAGTGTCAGATTTCAAGAAAAAATGATTAAAAAATCGAGAGATGAAATTGAAAATACTCAACATAAATTAATACAAAACTGTAAAATTTTACATGATAATTTTTGTGTTTTAAGGGACCGTAAGTTTTTTTTTTCTTAATTTAGAAATAATTTTATTAATAATTAATTAATGCTCTTAAAAAATTATTAAAGATATGAACTACATAGAGGAGCAAAATGAAGACTTCAAAGATATATTAGAATACAAAAAAACGATGCTGACAAAAGTAATGAATTTGGAAAATAATCTGAAAAATTGCGTAGAAAAACATGAATGGTCTGTTATTAAAAGGAAGCTTGATGAGTTTGAAGTTCAAATAAGTAAAATATCTTCCAGTGTGGAAAAAGTAAATAAATTATTTAGCAACACGGATGGAAATTTAATTAACGCGGGATTGTATGAGAGGATAAAGAAGCTGGAGAATAATATTGAATCGCAGGATAAACAAATGCGGATGAGGAATATTATAATTAAAGGGTTGAAAAAAGGAAACAGTGGAACGCGCGAAGAGGTCGCGGAGATGCTGAAAAAAGAATTATTTGTAGAGCCAGAGATTGAAGAATGCCGAGTGATAAGGGAGGGAAGTAACTCAACGGATAGGATAATTATGGTTAAATTAAAAAATTACGAGGATAAGAGAATTATAATGACGAGGAGAGTGTTGCTGAAGGGGAAAAATTTTATAATTCATGATGATCTGACGCGGAATGAGAGGCAGGCTCAGTTTTTTATCCGGGAAAGAGCCAGGGAGGAGAGAATTAAAGGGGCTTTTGTCAAAGTTTTCAGAGGAAAGCTCTTTGTCAATGGCGAGCGCTGGGTCTACGCCCAAAATTATGTTAATGCTGATAATTATAGATTTATTAGGCCCGTTAAAGAGACTGCTGTTTAAATTTGATTAATTAATCGAAATTATAATTTTTTTATCTTCAAAAGTTATGTTTTTTATGTACTTTTCAGAAAAAATATAAACATTTATTGTAAGTGTTGAATGCAATTTTTAAGATTTCAAATTTTTTTCTCAAATTTCCATCCATTCCTCAAGTTTTAAATCTGAGTGAATTTTCAAAGTCTTTTTGTTATAAATCTTTGAATTTTCAAAGTTCGAGATTAATGATAAAAAAAATGTTTTCATAAGCCCTTTTGGCTCAAAAATGACTTACTTTGAGGCGTTTGAAGGAATTTCTTTTTGAACAGCCAGTCCTTACGATCGCAGCTTTATATTTCTGTCTTAGACAAAGAAGAATTTTAAAAAAACCGCTCTGTTACATAATAATTTCGTATAGCAAAGGATATTAACTAACTGTTAATTTTATAATATAAAATTGATGGTTGAACTGAAGTTAGTTCAGTATCGAAAATCTCGAAAGAATGGTTACTGATTCCTTATTGGTTAGGATTAAAGTGCGCGCGTATGCGCGGAATTTAAATTCATAGTATTGTACAAAAATCCATCCATAAAAATTTTGTTTGATTGTTTATAATTTATAACTGAGTTCAATCACAACATTCGACATTTTGTCGGGAATAATGTGACAAACTTTGAAAAAAAAAAAAAAATTAAATTACGATTGAAAAATCAGACATCAGATACTGGAAGTAATACTACTTACTCGCGGCAGCGAAGCATAGCCTGCGTGGTTGTGGTCGAGTTCCTCTACCTCTGCTTCTTTGCTTCTTATACTTGAAGTTAAATGTTGTAGATAGCGTAATATAATAAAATGTAAGATAGGCAGCGTAGGAATGATGCTTAGCGAGTGGCCCTCGACCGTGACCACGAAGCGTGGCAGTCGTGCGTGTGTCACTCGGGTGACTCCTGGCCTCAGGATTACAACTTAAACACAAACTTACATCAGTGATATTATTTTATTTTAATATAATGCAGGTCTCTGTGGTGGTACAGAGTCGAGCGACGCCCAGAATGTGCACGCGTGCCTAGAGAATGCGTGGAACTGACTAACCTGTCAGGCATCTTGCCCGGGGCATTGTTGCAGGGCGGATACCTTCAAATCCGGATTACATGTCTAGCTATTACTCATTACATATTACTTAATATTTTTGCGGGCTTTTTTCTTACGCTAATTATTGAGCCTGAGATTACTCGGGTGAGTAATGTCACGGTGGATGTTACGTAGTCGGTCCCACTGTCTGACTGTAAGCTCGAATTATGGTACTCTAACTACTTGCGAGATGGAGTATTGCTACATTTACTATTACTACTTGAATTACTATTATTTTGATTTTTAGTTCATTTTTTTGTGAAAGAATATTTTTAAAATAAAGCAGGCTTTGAAGGAATTATTCAAGAAAAATTTCAATGAATTATTTTATAAATTAAATAAGAGATTGAAATTTGAAAAATAATTTCATTTAAATAGTTTAGAATTCAAAAAATAATTGAGTATAAAAGAAACTATAATGTGTTTTTTTTTAATTTATTTTAATTCTGAAAAAAATCAATTGATTGAAGAGAAAAATTTTTGAACTAAGGAAATCATTTAAAAAATTTTCATTATTTTTAAACAAGTAAAATTTAATAATATAAAAAAAAATTTCTCAAGTAAAATCCAAAATTGTTGAACTGATTATCAAAAAAATAAAAAATATCTACGAAGCATTATTATTATTATTATTATTTCTATCATTATTATTTAAATGTAAAGAAGAGCTGTCAAAGAAGATACTGATCATTAGAGTAAGACAAGTTTAAATCCTTAAGCAAGGTTGTTTGTAAGTAGTATAGAGCAGTCGATTAACTTCTCGCTCGCTTCCTTATTCCTCTACTTGCACAAATCTTATATTGCGTGCCAAGTAGCACGTGTATCAACCAACTAATATATCCGCGGGCTATTTCATCCAGCCTACCTTTTCCGTACTACTCAACTTACTACTCTAGCTTGCTCTTGCTCTTGTTCTTGTTCTTGTTCCCGTTTTTCTCTTCTTTTACTTGTGCCAGCACTTGCTCCAAGATCTTCAACCAGTTTATTATCAGCTCTAGATACATTTTTTACTTCCCTACTGTACGAACCAATAAAATGTCTACAAACATCCAGCTCTTTTTACTCACCTCAATCTTGTGATTATAAATCCATCTGATATTAAATTATATTAATAAGCCTTTTTTGCAAAACGTTGTTCCTCAGGATTGTTTAAATACAATAATAATTATAATTGCCATTTCCCGTCGTGCGCCCTTCGTACTTTTAGTTACATATTTAAAACATGTATAGAACAACAATGCAATCTCCGCGAAAATCTAATACGTGCAAGTAAAATAGAGGCAGAAGTTGATGATCTGCCTGCAATGCACGCACATTATGCCGGCTGTAACTATTTATATTTGTTGTAAGGAAATTCCACATAACAAATAATAATAATAATAATGAACATTAACCATAAGCTTAAGACCCAGACATTGAGCAAACATCTCCATAAGAACTATCATAGATCCCATCCGCGGAAAGGAAGACCCGAGGTCACACGTCAGACCACAATTGTTACTTATTAATTTAACTCACCACGCGAAATATCTGTATAAATAAATAACTACTGGATTTACCGCGGAGCGAGTTACCGGCACGCGTACGTCACTCTACATCCGTAATTTTCCTCAGACTCTACGAGATAATAATATCACCATTATTATTATCCGCATTTTTAATGGCTGCTCGGGCCGTTAAGTTATTATGTCCATAACCTTAAGGTGAATTTTTTTTTTAGTTATTTTAATTAATGTTGCTTTAATTATTGTAACAGTAGAAACTATTTTTTATTTAATGTAATTGTTTTAGTTCGAGGAAAAATTATAACAGCGCTTTTGCATTTAATGATTCAAGTTGCAAAAAGGGTCACTTATGAGGTTGATCTTTTTACTGTCGAGTCAAAAAAAAAAAAAAAAAAACAGTTAGGAAAATCCAAAAGTCCACGTCTCACAACGTTCATTAATATTTTAAGAAAAAAAATAAATTGTTTTATTGACTTCTAAAAGTGTAAATACAATATGAATACATTAAAGGCAATTGATTTTGATAAAATTGCCTGATTTCGACGTGTCGGGTAGAGCACTACTCAACCGCTTCGGACTATGAGGCGTGCAATTGTGAATACTTCGAACCTTTGAGTCATCCATTCCATCTAAAGCGTTATTAATTTCATTTTCTTTAACTTGATAGTTAAAACGCTGAATTCAGGAATGAATAATTTGATATTGAATTTTTAATTAAAAATTCGTACAGCGGAAGTGAAATAAAAAAAAGACAGGTTTTGTTTTTTTTATTAAAATTTCAACATCAGTCTTGTATTTTATCCATCGTGTTTTCATCATCTCGGCAAATTGTATTGAATAAAAAATGATGGTAAAAAAAAATAAAATGAAATAAAATAAAAAGAGGATGAATAAGGCGCGGCTACTGGATTTACGTGAACATAAATGTGTGTGTGTATGTTATTATATATTGTGTAGCATGTGTGTGAGTAATATAGAAGCAGAAAATAAGAAAAAGATAATGAGAATGCTAGTTCTTGGCGTATAAGCATAAGTATAAGCATATATAAAATAAAATAGAGACGGTGGATGCTAGAATGGACAGAAAATAAAACAACAGTGTATCTGGTAAAGAAGATTGAGTAGAGTTGTTGTACATTCTACATTCTACGTTATACGGTAAATATATTTATGTATGTGTGTAGTTTGTATTTAGTATTTATGTGAGAAAGAGAGCCAACGGATATGATATTTTTTTGGTGAAGAAAGGAGAGAAAGCAATTGGATTTAAGGGGAACGAGGGGGTCGGGCGTGACTCGTCCGTGACATCGCGATTACGCTCGCACACCTGTGCCCGACTCACTGCAGTGGTAGCAAACCAGCAAAGCACTGCTTATACTGCTTGTGTTATACTATACTTGTATGTTGCCTGGACTTAAGTCAGCCACTTACTTTAGCACTCGTCACGCGCCCCAAGGACCGAGCCACGCGTACTCGTGCGCTTCCTCTGCTTTAAATCTTACTTTTTTAGTTAATTTTTTTTATTTTTTCTGTTCAGCTCGACTCGGTACTTTGCATTTTTTATTTTTCCTCCAAGGTGACGGAGTTTCATTTAACTAAAACCTGGGCAATTTGCCTCGGGACATGCTCGTTCTCTAATCCATTAACTCGATTGAATTCTCGTGGTTCTTTCCCCGGATTAAATTCAATTACTTTTCTGTCTAAATATTTTAGTTTTTCTTTTCGTTCAATATTTTAATCGTTTGTTTTTTAGAGGTACTAATTGTATTCCGATAAAATTCATTAATCGATTTTACACTCTTAAAATTTAGATAAAAAAATATGAAAATATACACAATAAGACAAACTATTCGTAACGTGACTGGTCAGATATATCATAAGTATGAAAATATATATAATTCCATACTAACATTCAGACGCGCGCTTGCGCACGCAACGTATACTAGTTTTATGTATAATCTGTACATATATACATATCAAAAAATTTTATGTCCTTATTGCACGACTCATGATGCGAAGCATCAGAGAGTGCTTTACGATCGACAAATTTTTTTTCGCCTCATTTTGGCAACTATTTTTATTATTATGGTCTTGTTAGTTGACGGAATCAAGATATTTTGCATATTATTGTCAAGGTAATTTAATGGAGATTAATTTGACACTTTTCAAAAATTGATTTAGTGCACTAGAAACGGAATAAAACATCTAAATAGGTAAAAAAATTTTCCTGTCCGTCATGTATGAAACTCTGAAAACAGTATAACTTGCGAAAAAATGCATCATTTAAGTTAAATTTTTTTAAAAATAATTCTTTAGGAGAATTATAAGTCACCGAATGCGAATGGTTAGGTAATTCAGTGTCATTCATGTACAATTAACAAAATAAAAAAGCCAGAAGACTGTATATCTATATATATCCATGTAGAATTTACATGGATGGTGATATATCTATATACATATTACCTTCGTAGTACAGCTGTTTTTTCGGCAACTATTTTGAACGACTTGTTTTTTTTTTTTTAATATTTCATAATTAAATGAGCATTTTAAGTCGTGTACTTATGGATTCCTTTTTTAAATTTTGATACAGCTTGTCGTAAAAATTTTACTGATAAAAATATAAATAAATAGCCGTCTATCAAACCAACGCTACAGCTCGAGGTCAATTTTTGCCAGATCAAAAAAATTTTTACAATGAAACCTTCTAATTAAATCTTTTCAATAAAAATATATCTCAGGGAAGTCGAGTCAACCATTGCAAATATGAAGTGGAGAGAAATGAAGTATCCATCAGGCTAAAAGACAATGAGTGAAGTTTAGTATGAAGTATAAAGTATGATATGTAGAGCAAGAGGATGGTCGGATCATAGCCGAGGGTCTTTCGGTTGTGGAGATTAATTTCTGTTGCCACAGCGCACATCTCGAGTATGGTAAGATAGAATGAGGATGAGATGTTTTTCAAGCATCAGCATCTCCATCACATCGGGTAGGTTCGTATTTCCAGGTTCGTGACAGAGCCACGAACAAGCTCGAGCTCGAACATGACGAAGAATGTAAGATCATTCGCGTATGCTTAATATAAGGCTTCTTTCTTTTACTTATTACTTATTTTGCTGTGTATAGACAAAGTTTTGCCGCTTTGGTTTAGTGCAATATATAATATATACATACACACAAAACTCGCTTGTTACTGTTTAATATCCACTCGTCTGTGCACTCTCGCAGTAATAGTACACTACACTCGTTTTAAATAAAATGAAAATAAAAAAAAATATAAATGGTTTAAAAATAATACAACGAGAGTTTGCGAGTAGAGAGCAGAGTAGGCCCAGCAAATCAGCGCTAAGAATTGGCCAGTGAAGCTAAGACAAGGACACCGATGTCGTTGTAACTCAATATACACACCAACGTACTCCAGGGCACACTTGTGGCATGTGCCAGCCTGTCTGCCACTCGAAACTTCTTTTTATATATTATTACACTACATTTTTTCTGCTTACATCTGCGAGATACATTTTTTAGTTTTTATTTTTGTGGGAGTAAACACGACTTTTTTTTACCAATTAATAAAATTATTCGTATCACTCTATCAGTCGGCGGTCGTTTTTTTACCGGCGAAATAAATGACAGAGACAGATTAATGTAAATAATTATAAATGAATCGTTTATTTGATAAATTCTGAGAGTTTAATGTTTTTGCTATTTTTTTCGGTCATCTAAAATGCTAAGAATATTTCGAATAATTCTTTTGAATGCAAAAATAAATTTAATAATACAGGGTGAAGCAAATAAAATAAATTAAGTACCTGTAAGTAATGAGAGGTTTAGTTAAGAAATATTTGCAATTAGAAGAAAACTATCCATAACTTTTGACGTTATTAATTTTTTGTCCATAAAATTTATTTAAATAATTATTTGTTGATTTAATTGGTTATTTTTCATTTTTTCTCAAATATTTCTAAGATTAATCTTATTAATAGGTATACCTAAGGTACCTTAGGTATAAAATGTATCAAAAAAATCTGGGTAGATAAAATTCGATCGATATCTTTAAATGTATTTACTCGCGTGGATGAGTGTCATATGACGATCAAATCAGAGACAAAAAGACGGATAGAAACGCTTGATATAAAATACAAACACATGACACATTTGATGCACATCTACACACACTGACAAATAAATAAACACACATATGTAATTACAAGTGTATATAAGTTTGTGCTATTTTTTTCTCCAAGCCATATCAAACTCAATGAAGTCAATATGTACAATAACTCGATAAGTAGATAATAACATGTAATACAATAAGAGTGGACGTTTTGTGTGTACGTGACCGAGTACTGTACAAGCACGCGCCACTTTGACACGCCAATTTTATCATCATTGAAAATTATTCATTAATACAATATAACAGAATTATTTGCTGTTTTTATTGTTGCTTAATTGGTAAATAAACAATAATATGCGATATATATAATACGGTTAGCTCTAAAATGAACAAAAGTGAAAGGCTTACCAGTAATTGTTTATTATTTTTTATTTATTATTAAATCCAGATTACGACTTTATAATTTGCAGCTTTTAAAATTCAATTAGCTGAGCAACATAACTTTTAAAACCCAGTCAGGCAATTAAAATAGCTTAGGAATAAATCGATATGAATTTAAAATTCGCTGGTACAGCTTTAACATTTTTTATTTCATATTTTTTTTTAAAAAGTGTCCCGGAAATGAGGTTCCAGCGAATATGATACCAGCAGGTTTACTAGCGAGTTAAGTCACTCGATGCTTTAGCACGCCATAACTCATTTTGTCCATGAATATACATATTACATTTAAATACCCATAACCGAGAGTATGAGAGTACTAATTGTAAGTTATTAGTCATACTGCAATATTCAATATTACTTTACGCCCATTATTTGTTAATTATTTATTTACTATATTTTATACACTTTTATTTTGACATTTCTCATTTATCCTACCTACATACATACACTCTGCATTCTACATTTTTACCTTTAGCCTTGTGATATTAAATTCATGCAACTCTATAAATAAGTAAAATAAATATAAAAATAAAAGTTTATATTCTCGTTGCCTCGGGGTTAAATTTTAGTACATATCATCTCATATCCTTGTAAGTAAATATCCTCAAGCACTACCGGATTTTATACCGACTGAAAAAAATGGATGTTTCAGTAAACACCAAAAATTAACGTAGTTTTTTCTTCAATATTTACATACTGAATAAAAATTCAGTTAGTATTGTCGATAGAATTTTTTTAACAATCCAGTCAAAGTGTTATTATTATATAAAAAAATTCTTCTTCATTTAATTGCATGTTTTATTTTTGGACCGCAATTTTAATTTAAAAAAAAATCTTGTAAGCTTTTAACTTTAAAAATTTTTAATTTAAAATTAACAAAATACAAAAATAGTTTGCCCGAAAAAAATGAGGAAGTAAATAGCAAGCCAGCAGAAAAATATCTTCACATACATACCGATTTAAGTACATATATATATGTTATAAGAAGTATGTTTTAAAACAAGTAAACTCCATTGAAGTTGAAGAGAAAAATAGCTAAAGAAAAATGTTTGAAGTGAGGAAAAAAATAGAAAAAAAAAAAAAAGAGATCCAACACTGCGTACAGTTATATGATTACATACATAAGTTACTACGACGAAGATTGAAGTAAAGGACATTACGAAAGTACGACAATAAATACGCGCACACAATCGCAGTGTATACTTATACTCATATACTGGGTTAGCTTTTGTGTGTACTGTGTATTGAAGCAATATATAGGTGTGTTGGTAGAATAAAAATAAGGAATAAAAGTAAAGTCGAGTGACGTATAAATAAAAATAATAAAATAAAAGACCAACACAACGGACAACGGACATTAAAGTGAGTAAAGAAAATAAAGAAAAGACGAGGGTAGAGTTAAGTCCGGCGAAAAGAGACACAACGATTACCATATAATAGTGCCCTGAGGGTGCATAAGCTGCAGTTATATACTACGTCCCTCTTCGATTCACCAATTGTTAACTGAGTTCCGTCTCCTTCTTTATTATTCACTCTGCTCGGACTCGGACAATGCCTATGTAGTCTACAAGTACATCTATAGGCTTTGCTCCATACCACGGGTCTCTGTGCTTGTACTTGTTCTTGTATTTACTACAGATCGGCTCTCCACTCCGACTCTGACTCGCCACTCAGAATCTTTACTAGTTTATATTATACTGCCACTGTCTCTCAGCTCTGTCCCTCTTTGCTTTTTATTTTTTTATTTTACTTTTATTTCCTCGTACGATCGCTACGTCGATTTACTCCGGCCTCGCACGAGCAGCATTAGTAATAAAAAAATAATATTCATTTTTATAACATTAAAGACTTGGATTTTTTTATTTTATTTAATATTTCATAAAAAAAATTAAATGTAATTTTCCAGAATTATTAACATTTTTTTTTGATAAATATTTATTAATAAATTTAATTTTTTAGCTGAAATTAATTTCAAACCTTGGTTAAAGTTGAGAAAAATTGAAAAAAAAATTTTTTTTACTTTCAATCTTGAAAAAAAGACATTGCTCAAGTCATGCGTCATTTTGGCTTTAAAAAAATTTTTCTACGAGCCAAATTTTATGACCAAAGAAACTTTTGAACTTCTTTTCCAATTGCAATATTAATTACGCTTTCTCGGTAAGAATTGTAAAGGTATATTAATGATAATAATAAATAAAAAATTTCAAACGGATTATCACGAGCAGCTCCTGGCTGCTGCCTACCAGCAGTTTAATTAGCGAACCCAAGACGGGGTAACCCCATCGAAGAAACAATAAAAACAGAATATAATTAACGACAATAGCCGTACAATTATAAAAGTAATACAAGTATGAAGCTCTTGATGCAAGCACAAAGTACAACAGTGAGAGCATAAAGTTCACTCGCATTGGTGTAGCGTATTGTATACGTATGAAGATCAAACCGATCGGTGGGGTTAAGCGGATAAACCAAAAGCCATAAGTACATCGACAGTGACTGGAGGAAGAGCAAAAGAGCAAAAGAGTCCGTGTATGCAACTACCCAGTGTAACATAAAGAGAAAAAGAGAGAGAGAGAGAGAGAGAGAGAGAGAGAGAGAGAGAGAGAGAGAGAGAGAGAGAGAGAGAGAATAATGCTGTCCTTTTGAAGTGCACAATATCGTTTAAAGACGTCGTGTTTTTTAAATTGTTTAGAATTTGAATAATCGAGAGATGAATACATTTTTTTGATTATCGTTTTCAGGAATTCGGTTTCATGCTATAAATTATAAGGACAATTTTTTCAAATTTCGAAAAATTTCATTTGAATCCTTAGTTTATTTGATTAAGAGAAATATAAATGATTTTAGTGGATTTTAGTTAGCATCTGATTTAGAATACTTTTGTTCCTAATTTTTATTAATAAAATAAATTTTGTAATCCCAAATATTTGAAGTGACTAAATTTATGTCACTGAATTTAAAAATATTGTAAATTGACAACAAAACAATTTTGTGACAAGAAATACCAAAAGTTTACGAATATTTTATAAATATAATAATGAATTATATTCAATATGATATACGTTGCTTGTGATCAACATTTATACACTCAATAACTAATAATAAGCATTAGTATCATTTCCATGACTTTGATCTCTGTGTGATCATGCTTTTAACGGAGATTACATCCGTCATCAATAGAATCACTGTCTTTCTTAAAAACTTCCTTTTGTAAATAAAAAACAAACGAAATTTTTTGACCTCTCTTGTTGAATCAAAATATTAGAATGTACTTTATGTCTATACAATTAGAAATTAATATGCGCTCGCGCGTGCCTGATCATAGAATTCGTATTCTACCCATCACATCACGAATAAATTGATTTCACATATATTTTATCTTAATTTTATGTTAAGACTATCAATTTACGACTTTAATAATTTTAGTTCTAAAAATGACCACTAGGCAGCGCAGTGGCGCTTTTCTCCTCGCTCGTAGAAACTTTTGACCAAGCTTTTATATTCCATTCAAAAATTTATTGACGTAGCAATTTTTTTTAAAACTTTCATAATTTTTTTCTTAAAAAAATTAATCACAAATTGTTTAACTTTTCAATTAAAAAATGAAAGTTATATTATCTAAATTTTTTGTGTAGCTTTTCTTTTAAAGTCACTAAATTTACGACTATTTATAATTATTTCTTTTTGGTGTCGATAACTTCAATAAAAATTTATTAAGATCGATAATTAGTATTTTTTGAGGTATTAAAAGAAAAAATACTAATGCTGGGTATGTACATCGGTATTTATGTATGAGTAGGGCATAAACATCAACATCAACATCAGCATCAGCATCAGCATGTAACCGCTACACACACACACACACACACACTTATAAAAGACAGTGATGTTGTGCATGGTATAGCGTAGTGAGGTGAAGTTCATTGCCTCCAATGCACCAACCGATTCTCTTTTCCCTCTCTCGTTTGTGTGTTATATACTGTATATGTTCATCGCCGACACACACATGAGGAACTCTTTGCTTGTGTTTGAGTGCGTACTCTCAATATTATCCTATATATCAATGTAATTGTGCACACACATGCTACTAAATCTTTACTCTCGTCAATCATGTGAAATAGTTACGTTTTTTTATTTTATTTTATTTATTAATTTCATTATCAAGTCAGTTTTTTTATTTATTCACTTGATTGGATGATTGATAACTGTTTAAAATTTTTATTTTACAATACAAGATTTTTTTAGAGTAATTATCTAAGGGGTTAAATTTGAGATGTTGAATTAGTTAATTAATGTTAACATTTTCTTGATAGTTGATTTTACATTGTGTTTTATTTATCAGGGCTTGCAATATTTTTTATTAAATAAATTTATTAATTTGTGTTGTAATTATTTATTAGAAAAAATAATCAAGCAGGTTATGGGCCCAGTTGTGAAGATATATACAGTAAAATATTTTGTGTAAAATCAAAAGAACAAATTATTTTCTTTAAAAAAAAATTAAGATTTCTTTGGAGAATCTTTTGTTTATTTATAATAATATTAAATTTTAATTATTGAAATTTTTTATTTAAATAATTTAGAAGTAAGAGCCTTTAAAAATATTTCTCAAAATTAAAGTAAATTCAATAAATAAATGAATCGCAAGATAATTGAATTTTTCATGTGATTAAACTTATACTTATAAACTATATAAAGGTATGAATATCCAGTACAATAGCTTGCATAATTATTGTTGAAGCTCGATGTTCAAAGAATATAAATAACCAGGAAATAATAACAGCCGTTGTTATAAAATATCGTAGTATAGGTATAAGTATAAGTATAAGTAGAGAGGAAACTAAATAAAATAAGAGCAAGTTTAATAAATAAAAAAATCTAAGAACAAAGTGTATAGTAGCTCTTAGCTCGGGACTCTACCGGAGAGAAAGCAAAAAGCGCGTATGACCCTTCCTCGTTATTTTCGTTCGACATAATTACAATAATAATAAATAATAACAATACTAATGTAAGAATAAGAAATATAAAAATATGGATGAAAATAAAAATGAAAAAGTATAATAATAATAGGCGAAAAAAAACAGGGCACACCTGTGGCCAGCGGTAACACTTTAACTGCTTCGATGATGTAAACGTGATCGTAAATGAGTATAAGTGCTCGGGAGTAGAGAAAATTACATAGGAAACTTGGTAGCAGTTGATCATCAATATTTTATTTTATTTCATTAATTCTTTTATTTCAATGTTTTAATAATTTTTTCATTTATCTGTTCATTCGTTTAATTCCTCGTTTTTTGAATTTTAAATCAGTGCACTGAAGCTTGAAATTTTGCTTCATTGCTTAGGTGATAAAAAATTTTTAGTTTTTTTTTTCTTTAATAAAAATTTTCAATTAAAGAAACAAAAGTTTAAAATATTAAAAGTATGGACGAAATGTTTATGCTACAAATTAAATTTAATTGGAACATTTTTTTCATATATGTTGAAGTAATAATCATCAGTTTTTGGATACGTTTTAAATTCCATCAACTTTTACGTCAATTTTTTATTTTCAATAACCTGTACTATTTATTGTATTGGTAAAATTATAATATTTTATAACGTAATATGAAACTGAGATTAGATAATCTAATTTAAGTTATATACTACTAATATTATAATTTTTATTTGTAAAATATTGATATTTAACCTTCACAATTTATGTAAAAAATTATGAAGTAAAAAAAAAAATTCAAACTATAAATAATCTAAAGTCGGGTAATATTATCGTAACTAAGGAATATTTGTGATAAAATGGAACATATATCCAATTTAATCAGCAAATTGTCATTTTTTTTCATTTCAATTATTTCTTAACCATACCTTAGTAAAAATTTTCAAAAATAATCTTGGAATTAAATTCTTCATAAAATTTAAAATAAAAAAAAAATTACAACCAACACAAAAATTTACTATGATATAAAAAAATATATCACCAAAATAACTAAGCTACTTCGTTAAAAAAAACTTATTAAATTAATTACCTCTACAAAAAAGTAATCCATATCAAAAATAAAAAAAAATAATAAACAGATGTAAAAAAAGCAGAATAATATGATTGGGAAATCGATCCTCGAGATCTCTCATCTCCTGCCCCTTCTGGACATTAATCCAGCCCTGGTCTTTAGGACTCGTATGTAAATGCGTGTCTATATTTAGACCAGTATTCCCCTTTATACACACACCAGCGAGCGTCCATCTGTACAGGAACCTCGACATTCAGCAGCAGATCACTCTCAGTGTCTTGGGCTGGTCGAAAAAATAACAAAAAGGTAAAATAAAATAAAAAGGAACAAGTCGAGTAGGGACAGTTCGCTCGTCGTATTCTCTCTCGACTCGGAGATCCAGGGTCTGCTATCTTCTATCCCCGAGTGGAGAACCAACAACCGAGATGGAGAATAAGAACGAAGAAGCGAGATGATGGGTGCGTGCGTGCGTGCAACTCCCGGGTACGGGGACTGGGGACTCGTCAAACCGGTTACCCACGCGGCCGACACCAACACTGCCCTCAAGACACCAACTCCAACACCCTCTCGAGTCCGAGGCTCCTCAGCTCGCCTCCTACCTCTCCTCTGGTCTCCAACCAGTGCACCAACGGTCTGTACTACTCATCCGCGCAGGAAAAAGCAACGCTCAATATTTTTTATTTATCCTCCATTATTTTATTTTATTTTATTAACAAACACACTCTCAAATTATTTTATATTTTAGATTATTTTTTATTTCTTATTTTAAGAAATTAATAGAGTACCGTGACACTGAATAACCTTGACTATGACTAGCCAAACTCTTCATGGTCACTTAATACCTGTACTGACGTAATTCAGTAGCCAAGAAGTTTAAGAGTGACGAACGACGAGGACAAACGTGTGGGTGTTTTAATATATTTATCTTTTCTCTCTTTTCTCTTCTCTGTAGCACATCCACCATTTCTTTATAAAATATATAATAATAATATATTTTATTTGTATAAATTCACATATCAGACATGCAAACTCTTGTATATTAAGTACACAATTTATCCGGTACATCTCGGATATATTTATTATCCTTTCAGTATTAAATTAACGATTACTATAAATTTTTCTTTCAAATAAAACCTTATAGTTTTTTTTTTTTCTGAAATTAAATACAATGCTACGCTTTTTAAATTGAAATTTTTTTTAATTAAGCTATGTAAAAAATAAATTATAAAATGCAAGATTTAATTAAAAACTAAAAAAATTTGAGATTTTATTTTTTAAAAATGTTATTTAAAATTTTAATTTTTTCAGTTTTTTGTAATTTTTTTTTACTTGTAATTTTCAAAAATCAAGGCATTTGCATTTGACACTTGCGGTATCAATATTACTACCTTGAATTAAATTTTGAACATTTCTTATTTCATTACTTTTGTCAATAAATAATTTTTAGATACAATTTTTTAATTAATTTTTTTTTTTCAAACATTTTGATACTTATATAATAAAAATAAAAAATCTAAGTCTATAAAAAAAATTTAACCATAAAAATTAAAAGTTTTAGATGTAAAAAATATGCGGCATTTAAAACTATAATTGCAAAGAGACTCAGATAAAAGCTCTGAAAATAAAAAAATTTTTTTCCGGATGTAAAAAAAGCAGAAAAGCGCAAAATGTATGTAATTTTTAGTAATAAATCCGACGAAAAAGGGCAAATAAGTATTAGGTAACTAAAAAAGAGTAAAGTAACAATTAAAGTGGATTTTTATTAGGATTTAAATGGAGAAAATAATAAAAATAATAAGAAAATGAGTTAACAAGAAATAATAAAGGTTGTTAAAAAGAATAAGGGGGTGAGAAGAGGGGATGAGTTAAAACGGGGTACGACGTGAGAAAAAAGTAAGAAGTAGTATAGAATGAAGAACCAGCCAGACTGAAGAATACAGAATACAGAATACAGTAGCTGAAGCTAAGTTATATTTGATGCGTTGATAATTAGTTTTCAAGAGGGCCAGCCTCAGACTCAACTCTGTCTTTTTTCTCAGCTCAAAAAATTTTATTTTTTATTCTTATCTCCACAGTCGGTCGCAAATCCGCTCTACACTAACCTATCCCCGTTTCGTTCCTTCACCTTCTCTCTTCTCTCCAAACTTATCTCTCTTGCTCGTGTGTATCACTCTCGTCCTCCTTCTCTCAGTGTACTCTGTTACTGATGTTGTAAACTGTAAACTTATTCTTTCTTTAACTCTCCAAGTGGAGCTGTCAAGTCAACCATTTATTTTACAACTTGAGCTCCCTCTCCCGCTCTTTCTCCAGCTCGCCTCTTTTATTTCTCCAATTTAATATTTAATACGATTGAGTTTTAATTCTATCCAGCTTTTTTCTTCTCTGATATTTTATTCTTCATTTTTGACCTCGTAAATTTTTAAAAAATAATTCTGGCGCTGTTAAAAAATTTATGCTTTGATTTAACAATTTTTCAGTTATTGCTAATTTATAATAATAATAATAATAACTAACCAGGGAAATCATTAAAAAATTTATAAGAAAATTTATCGATTATAATATCGAATAAATTTTGGGTGTCTAATAAATTTTTATAATTTTTAATTTTTAATGGCTAAAAAATAGTAGATCCACACACTTAAAAAATTACTTGGAATAATTAAAAAAAAAAATAAGTTAAAATATCAATTGTTGAAAAATAATATCAAAAGCCCTGTTTATCCTTTGACATATTTCAAAACATAAATAAAATCCCGACAATAAAAGAATTCTATTTTCTAAAAAATAAAATATACGAAGCTATGAAAATATTAGTTTTTAAAGAAACTAATAAATGTTGTCCTGGACTATTGCCAGTTCCACTCATAAATCCGGGCATGTCGCGCCGCTAGTTAACGCTACGTCTCAACTCCCTACACTACTTTTCTTCTCTACATCTACTCTTCACTTAACATCTATTTTTTTATTTTCATTCTTTCTATTCACTTTAACTGGCATTACATGACGGAAAACTCTTCGATCCACGAATCCGAACAACCTGTTGGGCTTTTCTATTTTTAAGTCTCATCTCGTCCCTCTGTAGAGTACATAACTATAATAATAATATTGATTTTTGTAAGTAGAATTAATGAAGGCTCATTAGCTATATCTAATGTAAGATTTATTTATATTTATAAATTAACTATCAAGTTATAAATAATAAATGAGATGATTTACGACAGAAGCGAGCATAATACGACTATGAAAATAAAAGTGGTGCACTGTAACTGCTTATGTTATACGTACATATATGTAATGTGTGTGTAACGTATATCAGAGTAGATGGAAGTGGTATTGAGTGTTACTAAACGTTTTGTTGATGTATTATGTATAATGTAATGTAATGCAAGTTATTCGAGTAGGCAAAGGCGCAATATAACACATAACACATAACAGTGTACTGTACAGAGTACAGAGAGAGTACTGAGTCAAGTGCAAGGCCGAGGTAGCGACCTTCTATTCCATTCGTATTAAAGTCTGACCAAACATTATTTTATTATTGTACGCACCGCATACGGTTAAATCCATTTATATACACTTAACTACTTAACTTCCATGTACTTACAATTAGCTGTTTGTAATTCACAGCCAACTGAGGTTTTGAATTAATAATTACTCGATTTTATGCTTTTGTTCGTAAACTTTAACTTTTTTTTTTTTAATTTTTATTTTATTTTTTTTTGTTGAAAAAAATTGATATTATATCTTACAAAATTTTTGGTTTAATCTTGATTATTTTTGTTAAATATTTTTAAGTTTTCAATACTTTAATAATTAAAATAAGTGTTATAAGTTATAATTTTTGTAATTAAGCTGTAAATTAATAATAGAGCAGTTTATACAACTCATCGGGTCAACAATAATTTATCGAGCTTTAACGATCCTTAAGATGTACAACCTTTAACTTTACCGAGCTAAAACTGAGTATTGAGTATTAAAATATAATCAAAATTTTATAAAAAAAAAATAATGAAATTTAAAATATTAGAATGCAAAAAACTTAAATGAGCAAGAGCGAGTAGAGGAAAAAGTCAGGTCAGAAATGTATACAACACTCAATCGTGATTCTGAAGGGAGAGTTTTTTATTTTATTTTAGCAAAAAATTTTACTACTGATTCTATTTCGAGAAACAAGTGCAAACAGTAGTAGTTATAGTAGTAGTGTACGTAAACTTTTCTGTTATTATTTCTCATTTCTTGAAGACGCACGTGCGTCAGTCGTAATCTTTTCTCCCTCTTATTATACATTCCGTATCAGTTTTTATTTTATTTAGCTCAGCTCGTACTCGGATCTCATAAAAACAATAAATTAAGCTCGAAAAAAAATTATGAAATCATTTCAACGAGCTTTAAAAGAAATTAATATAAATATTTGGTTGATTCAAATATGCAAGTTGAGTCTATCATTGAGTTTTTATTGCGCGTGAGTTGAAATCTAAATGTGTAAAGAGTGTATATAGGAAAGGAGAATTAAAGACAGTGTCACTTGAACACGCGATCGTTACAGTCCACAAATATAAGAGCTTTGTATGGACGTTTGTCTGTCTGGTGGTTGGTTTAAGCTGAAACAAACTGGCTGGGGTGATTGGACGCTGATTACTGATTACATTAGTTTCACCAAATATCTCATCGGGGAGATCTTAATGGACTGCTCGGCGCAACACTACAAAAAAGGCAAAGGGAAGGGGAATTTTTTATTTATATTGGGCTGAGACAAACATAGAGATAGAGATAGACATTATATGGAAAGCGAGCTTTAAGCTGCACTACTTGTGCTAGCACATACCCAGCAGAGATTTTTTTGTAGATAACGCAGACAAACTGGTCCCACCTGTCGTAGTTTACCACCTACACACCCTGTACCACGAACCAGGTAGTTATGCTCAGGTTCATGATAATCATTAACGCTAGATCGGTATCTACTCGCCGATTTAATACCAATTATTTCGAGGGGAAGTTTTTGGCCTCGACAAATTGCAATGAATTATGGTTTACTGTTTCATGTTTGTTTTTCGGGTGAGTTATTATTTGTTGGGTTACTTTTGAAATTTGATCAAATATTTATTTTGCGCAGAAAATAATTGTGAAATTTAGATAATTGTTAATCATAAATAATTGATACACAGAAAAAAAAAATATTTATTTTACAAGTTTATAAGCAATATTTTCTTTAGAAAAAAAGTTGAAAAAAAAAAAATATTTAATTACTTTGTAACGTACAAGCCTGAATGTTTATTCTTAAAAAATACCTGGTACAACAACTTCACATATTTCAGAACAGCAGTCATCATTTGATAGACACTAAAAAAAATAAAAAAATATTAATATAATTAATATTTAAAGTGTAGCAAAAATTCCACATAACTTACATAATGTCCCGATTTAACACACGATTTTTTTCTATTAGTGATTTTAGTTTGTTTCGGACGACAAATACGATTATTCTTTCCTGAAACTTTACTACAATTAGTAGAACAGCACTCTTCATCTTTATCACACTGAAACAACATATTTTTAATCAACAAATCAATCATTAACTTCGGCAAATATTTACTTACATCTTGATTATTTATAAGACAAATAGTGTATGTTTGTACTATTTGTTCAATTTTATCCGTGCACTGATGATTAGTAACATCTAGCGATGTAAAACAATTTTTAGAACAACAATCACCGTCATTGAAACATTTAAAAAAAATATATCATATTTAATTGCTGGCGTGTTGAATATTATCTTAAACCATGTACTTACATCAGAGCCTTTAGATAAGCATTTCTTTTTGATATATACTCCATCTACAATACCGAAGTATAATAAGTAAAACACAATAATCACCCGCATATTTAATTAATATCAGTATTACTTAAAAATTTTTTTTAAACAATTTTTTATTAGCTACTACACGGTGAGAAATTTCTGTAGAAATTTACTATGCATACATAATAAGACTGAACCTTAATGACTCAATTCAAAATATTACCATAAAAATTTAAGAATATCATATTGTACCAATCAATATTTACTAGGGACCATAGTAAATTTGACCATGTAACTGTTACATAAAATGAATATTTTATGCTGTTTCTAATCTAATGAAACTAAAAAGTTTTAAAAGTTTGATCGGTTTTTAGTCTAGTTGATTTGTAGATGGACTTTATGTATTGTTTTCAAATTCAATATGAAATCTTATACTGTTTTTGATCTACAATTTTCACTCTAAATGTTCGAAGGCCAAAAGTCGACTAAGATGGTGACTTATAATTTTTTGGACTTAAAAGTATCTCATTAAAAATTATAAGTCGCATTTATTTGAAAAAATTAATTAATTAATTTATAATATATTCATGCGCTCTCTTGTTTTATGAACTGAACGTCGATTATAACCTTACATCTGTCATATTTATTTGTCATAGCTCAACATTTCATGGATTATAAAAGTTTTGTAACTGGGAATATTAGTTGCAGTGATAACTAATAAATTTGTATTAATATACGTTTATAAAATAGTTCTCATCGTTTGATTATGGATCTAAATCTAGAGTTTTCTAATTATCGTTAATAAACACAATGTGAATACATCGAGACAAGTTTAAAATGTTGACAAGATTAATGTTAAATTTTATACTTTCACGCATCATTTAATGAGCAGTATTCACTATTTGGTAGTGCGAAGAATACCGTTTGGTATACATTGCACTACGAAATAGTGAATGGTCACTATTCCAGTTTCAGAGAATGAAAAGCCGTGCCCTGTAGAGGATCTTCGAGGACACGAATAAAATAATAATAAATAAATGTATTATTATTATTATTATTATTATTATCAAATTCGTGAAAGGTCGGTTTTTGATCTACAGGCGATGAAAAACCGACTAAAAATTATAGAACGTTTTGGTCTGTTTTCGACCTTGATGCGATCAAAACCAGCTAAATGATTGTGACAAATAAAGTCTGATTTCGGTCTTGAAACAATAGAAAAACAATTTTATTATAACATTAAAAATGATCTGAAATTGGTCTGAATTGTGAATAGTACGGGCAAAAACAGATTAAATTCTCATATAAAATAGATACACATAATAAAATTAAATTGAATGAAAAATATTAAAAAATTTTATTAATCGTAAAACAGACTAAATTTTTTGACCCGGGTACATTTGAGGTACTTGGTAAGCATGTTTTTTCAATATTTTTTCCATCTACACTACCGAAGTATAACAAATAAAACGCAATAACCGCTAACATATTTAATTAAAATCAGTATTAATCGAAAGTTTTAGTTACTCTAAAAACTTTCCTGTATTATATCAGTTGCTATCGATATACCTTCAAAATTCAACGCGCACTACAATTAAGACCATAAATATCAATTTGGTAAGGCCATCAAATACGATTTATAACTGTTTTAATGACAATATTTACTTCCACATATTTTTTTCTCTACATCTTATCAGCTTTTTATTTTTAGGTGATACAATAATTACTCACACTTGAAAAAAATAAAACAATTATTTATCTTTTTTAATTATTAAACTATTAAAATATTAAATAATTTGTAGACAAACAGCCGCTTTTCAAATAATAATTAACAACACTCTCTTAAAATGATATTTGGTATTGTTGAAGAAGAAAACTTTTTTCTGTAGGGATTATTTTTCATAAATATTTATCTAAATGTTTATTTTCTTTTGAAAAAAACAAAATAATATGATTAACATGATTAATTTTTTTGCATTTAACGGAAAGTCATCTTCAAAATTATCAATAATTATTTTTTATTCAGCTTGTATTTATCGTTCTTCAGTCTTAAAACGCAAGCACGAAATAGACCGTGAAAATGTGATTTAACAGTAATGCAATTTTTAGAACAGCAGTCGGTATTTTCTATGCACTAAAAAGAAATTTACTTATTATTTTCTGTATCTCTTCAGTGTCTCTCGAAAATTTATCAAAAATTTATTTTTTAAACTTACGAAGTGCCCAAGCTTGAAGCAAGAGTTTATTTCGATAATCGTAGGGGGAAAATGAGCATTATCTTCAGAAGCACAGGTACCAAAAACTTCTTCATTAACTTTTCTACAGTAATTAGAGCAGCAATCTTTCTGTCTTACACACTGGAATTTATTTAAAAAAAACAAAAATTTTAATATTATTGGCCGAAAATAGAATGAAAATTCAAATTAAATACTTACATTAAAATGAGGTTCTAAGCATGATTTTCCAATCAATTTCCCGTTTACACTACCGGAATACAATAAATAAACCACAATAATCGTCAGCATATTTGATAAATGTCCGTAATACTCAACAGAAATTTTAAATACTGCTAAATGAATCAAAGAAGTCGGTCCACTCGGTAGATGATAAAAAAATGATTAAGTATTGTATTTATAGTAAATCAATAAAAAATTATAAAAATAAAATGATAAGACGTAATAACGATAATAAATATTAGATCAATATTTTCTGTAAACCAATAATAATTAATGTGATAGTTCCGTAATAAACATATTTTTTTCCGTTGCATTAAAACCGTTCTATTTTCTATCAGCTTAATAAGTTAATGCGTAAAGAATTTTCTATTTTAAAATCTAAATTTCTAGTATTGAGAGAATTCAGTAATCATACGCCCTTTTAATTAAAAATGCAATTTTTTGGAACAAATTTAGTTGTTCAAAAAAATTAAACAATAATCAAATGACTGTTAAGTTAAATGTCATTGAAAAAAAGGCTTTAAAAATTTAATTTACTTTTTATGACAAGTCTAATAGTTATTTGTCATCAATAATTTATTTTTTTATTTATGGCCTGAAGAAAGAGAGCTGTATTTTTTATCTTATAGAAGAACGAATGCTGTTAAGATTTTATGAACTTCAATTACGAGATTTTTGTAAAATATTCTCTCCACCAATACCGAGAGCTACCATCGCGGCAGCTTTGCATTATTTCAAAAGATTTTATTTAAGAAATAGTATTATGGATTATTGGATTATTATCCCAAGGAAATACTTGTCACTTGTGTTTATTTAGCAACGAAGGTATTTTATTTAGTTAAATTTGTAATTTTTAACTATTTGATGACACTAAAATTAAGGAACTTTTGGCGATTTTTTAATTTTAATAATTAAACTAAGTTCTCAAAATTATTTTTATAAATAAGATAAATATGTGTTTTATTTGTATCACATACATAAATATTAAATATTAAATAATTGTTTTTCAGTAAAAATATTCATTATATACTTTTTGCTTACACACTACAATTACAATTCTCCATCTCTTTATAATACAAATATTAGATATTAATTTTTATAAATAAATAATAACAAAATATAATTTGATCAGTAACAATTCTAAAGAAACTAAAAATACAATCTTTTAAAAATAAATTCTTAAATAAAATTCTAAAATAATCAACTCATTTGTTTTACTAGATTTGAAATATAAAGTTAATTTCGAATAATTAAAATATTTTTTTTTTCAGTCTATTATTATCTGATGTGTGACATCGAGTGTACTTCAGTAAAATAGTGAACGTCCAATTTAAAATACCCAGAAATCCGCTATCTTACCAAAGTACTTTCGTTAAATGTCGGGTGATAAAATCCCATGATTAAATTAATAAAAGTTAATTTTAATGCGATTTTTTATAATGGGATCAATCGAAGGTTTTAATAATTTTAATGACGATGACCGATGCATTATATGAAACTTCAAATTTAAGCCCTTAGTCAAATTATAAAAATTATTATATCTAAAAATAGACGTCGTAAAATTTACTACAAACTGTTTTAATTACTCACTATTGACACGATAAGCAATTAATGTGCTCACACTAATTGTACGGAATTATCGGCATAAATAGATCCATGATAATCTTGATACGTTTTTCTTGGATCCATTTGTAGGCTCATAAGACGATTTTTGCACTCCAACATATATTTATTGTCCTCACAGGAGAAACCAAAAAGAAAATTTTAGATTGATAAGTTTCACGGAGCTTGTATATATAATACAATGCAATTGTATGATATAAGTCAACGTCATTAAAAGAAGTTTAAGGAAATCATTATTTACACCTGTCAATAAAGATTTTAATATATAATTTATCGTATTACTACTTTCTTTTGAGAAAAGATCGTAATTTAACTGAATAAATTTAACGTTATAAATGTATCATAAATTAACTCTGATTTTAAGAATAAAATAAAAACAGAAAAATGAAATAATAATCGTAAAATGCATATCTAGAAAAAAAAATTAAGAAAAAAATCTGTTTGTATATTTTTTCAAATAATTATTTGTTCACCAATGGATTTATTTATTTGAGAATATCGATCAGAATAAAGAATATTTCTCGTTTTTTTTTTTTTTTTTTTAAATATTTAACAAATCTTATTTCATTAAAATAAAATGACAAAGTTAATAGTCACCGGACTTTCTGCCGCCTCGTGTCTCGTTGTCAGTGCATGAATACATTTTTTCGGCTCCCCGTCGTAAAGCGCATGCGCGACTCGACCACGGCATAAATGTCAGGCTTTCTGCAGTGAAATCGCAACAGAAACCCCGTACTTTCGACCAGCGTAGTAAGAAAATTTTATTTCTAGTCTGGGAAAATTTTATTCTTAAATTAAATATATCGTGTGCCAAAAGGTAAAAGGGCGCATAGTAAAGTATATCAAAAGCATAGAAAAGCTATCTTTTAAAGCTCAAAGAGCTTAAAATAACACATAAATTGTAATTTTGAGCTCAGAGAGCTCAAAAATATCATTAGTGCAAAAACATCATTAGTCTAATATGTGTTAATATATGCATAGAAAAAAAATTTACTTGAATCAAGTAAATAATTTTGAAAAAATTCATCTTTTTATTTGAATAGAAAAATTCTTAATCTAAGAAATTTTTCTTGATTTAAGTAAATTTAACTTGATTTACGAATTTTTTTTTTATTCCAGACAATGAAACTCTTCAAAATTATTTTCTTGGTTTAAGAATTTTCGTCTTGATTCAAGTTGAATTTTTTTTTCAATCTGATAAATTTACTGCTAATGATAATAAATAATAAATTTAAAATCTGAGTGATCAGTAATAAGAATTCTACATTAATTTTCACACCAAATAGTGAATAAATATGATTCATCAGAATTTAATACAGAAGAAAACAAAATAGAGCGAAAAAAGCTCTCGACAGCAGCCGGCTCTAAAGAGAATAAATAATAGGATAGAATAAAATGAGATACGATATAATAACCGTGTGGTGAGTAGAGTGAGTAACGAGTAATTGCTGGTCGGGGGTTAATTAGCAGCGTCCCCGGCCTTTAAGCACATTCGAACGATATTCGCCATCTACGTTACGTATATAGTACACAGTATTAGTACTTACTACGCACTACCAAGTACTAAGTACTCAGTACAGCTTATATGATGCCCTAAGTAGAGCATATATCGTGCGTGTCGCGTAACGAGTGGGTGTACATTTAATACTAACGCATGTATTATGCATAAAATAAAAAGCACCATTTCATTGCATGTTTGTTCGACATTGTAACATTGGACTGCTCTGCTAAAGTTAAACTTGCTTGTTAGTAATTAGTTCCATTTGGTATGAGAATACTAAAGATCCCTTATGTCATTGTCATTGATGTTGCAAATCGCGAAAACGCCGTCCCTTGTCATCGATTTGCGGTCAACTGACGTCCAATAAATGAACTCCTCCTTGTATTGCACTACTTGGAGCTTATTAATGCGTATTAATCATCCTCTGAATTATTTAAGCCCGATTAATGACTACGGGCTATTTATTTTTTAATCGCTGATATAAATTAGAGGGAGTCTATATATTAAAGACACAAGCAGAGGGTCGCGAATAAGAGCAGTGCAGCGAGTATAAATAATATAAGTAGAAGGAAGAAAAGTATCGATGAAATTTAAATTATTTAACTGGAATGAGCGAGTAAAGGAGCGTACATGTATGTTAAAACGACGCACATGACGAGTAGAACGAATAAAAGTAAATATTAGTAAGAGTAAGAGAGACGGGTGACTCGAGAAAGAGAGGGAAAGTTGCGAGGGGACAAGCGAACACGCGAGTTGGTTGACCCGGAGAAGTTAAGAGAAGAGCCAACGCTGAGCTGACTTGACTCTATACTACTCTCTTTGCTTTTCTTTACTTTAGTTTAAGAGGTTTTGTTGGTTTTATTCCTCGCTTCTCTTGTATTTTGTTCTTTATATTCTTTACTTCCATCGCTGCTTTTCTTTTTGGTTAATTGGTTGTTTGTTTTTTTTGTTTCAGGAATCACTGGATGTCAAAGGTCGCTGGGTGATTGGGTGAGTCTTTGGTTATTTTTTTTCTTACCATGACCTACGAATTTTTTAAATGTTTTTTAGAAAAAAATTTACAGTTTATGTTTTAATTTTTTTGTTGTAAAAATATTTTTTAATAGCTGAAATAAATTTAACAAAATATTTTTGTGCTGAAGAAAAAAAATTCATTAAAAGATTAGAGTATCAAGTAATAGAAATCATTATTGCTTCACAAAATTTATACACAAAATTACTAAAAAAAAATTATTTCAACTTTAGATTTGTAAATATTATTTTTATTTTTTTTTCAAAAAAAAAAAATGACTAGAATTTGAACCAAATTTTTATAATTTCCGGGAATTAAATCAATTAAAAATCATCAACTCCACTAATTTTTTACAGTGTAGATCATCTAGTACCAAGAAAAAAAAATAATTTAAAATGTAGTGTCCTTAAAATCTTCTAATTAAGATAATAAATGTCTAGTACCGTGAAAGATAATTACACAAAAATGATAATAACAATAAATTAATTGGCACTCCCAGTAGTCAAATGAACATGATGCGGGTAAAAATAAATAATAAATGTACGTAGGTACTTTGGTTCGAACTCTGCAGAGAGGTGAGAAAGGGGGGGGGAGGGGAGTAGAAATATAAATAAAAATAAAAACAAAATAAATAAGGAGATAAGACCAAGTAAAGAAGTAGCCACAAAGATGTTTGTACATAAATGTGTGTGAGGATAAGAAAATAAAAAAAGGGTTGTTTCCGTTGAGTACGAAAGATTATAATGAAGCTCGCAGTAGTCATTCGCAGAGTAGGTACGCGTTTGTGTGCCGATTATGGCGGACAAGAAAAAGGCGCGAAGCTCACGGAAGAAATTACATCGTCAATCATGGTCCAGTTACTTTCATACAATTTAAAATGTACGACTTACTTCAACTGTATACGTACGTTTTTTTTTTCTGTTTGTATATTTTGTATTTATTTATTTATCGAGGTGATATTATTTATAGCAAGCGCGAGCATTAGCAAAATAATACAATAAATACATAAATATATGTAAAAAGTAAGTGGCTCGAAGCTTTTTCACGTGCTCAATCATCCTTAACGATCTCGGCGATTTTAATTGAGCGGGGGCTTGTCTCGAAAAAAGCTGCCACGGTAATTTTATATTAAATTGGAAAAATAGAAATTGGAGGAAGGATAAGAGTCAAAAATAAGAAGGAGAATGAGAGCTGGGGTGTCGTTGACCCTGCACGATATTGTGTACCACTTGAGTTTTAAGTCGAAAGGCTAAAGCCAAAGGAGAACAGGAATAAGAATAAGAATAAGAAAGAGGAGGCGGAGGAGAAAAAGGAGGAAAAGAAGTTGCTTGGAAAAAAGGAACAAGGACCTTCTCAGCCACACTCACCCGGGCTCCTTATTCCTTTCCTTATTCCTTGTTGTGGATCATTAACCGTAAGGCCACGCTCAAAAATACACCAATTCACGATAATAATAAAAATATCATGGCTTTTTTTTAGATATTTTATTCTATTTCTTTTTTTTTTTTATATTTTTATTGTTTATTAATTTTAATAGAAATAAGTTAAATTATTGAGGGCAAAAAATTATTCGACATGTTTAAAATTGCGCAAATTAAATACAATCAGCAGTAAATATAATTAAGTAAAAAAGCCGTAAAATGGTGAGTATTTTATTTAGACGATTGTGAAAAAGGTATAAAAATTTTACCGGTTAAAACGTTCAAAAGATGGTTTTTTGCAATAGGTTTTACATATTAAGGCCTTGAGGTGTGGTTTATTTTCTAGTGCTTTTTTTTTCTTAGCGATTTTGTAACAACATACAATAAATGGCCGTTTTTTTTTCGATGAACCAGTGAAAAATGAATTTTCATATGTTGAATGGAAATTTAATATTTTAAGGTGCTTGTATATGAGACGGTGTTTTAGCTGATTGTGCTGTTAGGCTTTAAGTTTGTACTGGGTAAAAAATCATTTCTAGGAAGGATAAAAATGCTAGTGATATTCTAGAGTGGTAAAGGTTTTTTAATTATTTTTTGTAAGCAAATCGATCAATTTTTTGAAAAAGTGATTCAAGAAAAAAGTTCTTTAAAATAATTTTCTTGAATCAAAAATTTTCCTTGAAATTCTTTATGAAAATAATCGTATGTATGGATATAAATTCTTTACTTGTTTTCGTGTCTATTTCTTCCAAGGACTCCTACGGATAGTTTGAAGACCGTGGATGCAAAAAGACTAATTGCAATACTGAGCAGATCAGTGTCGAATAAAAAGAATAAGTACCGACATTTAGACGGTTCTGAAGCTCTCTTGAGCACTTGGATCTAGCGAACGCAACAAGTATAATTTAAATGGGTGTATAGTACAAGTTTAGCGGGTCTAGCTCACGCAATATCTTCTCAAGCGTATCGAGAGTCACGTGCTTGGTGAACGGGTGCGTAAAGACACCATCAAGCCCGTGTAAAAATAAAAATGTTGAGCTTCGAAAAAATAATGAAGTACAACAACATCGACTAAAAATAAAAATATAAGACAAAAGTAAACCTGGAAAAAAAGTATCTAGAGATGGAAAAAAGAAGGCGAGGCGTAAATGTATGCACGCGTTGATACCGTTATGAAAAAAAAGTATCGTCTTCATCTCGGTGCTCGTGCATGTAATGGTCTTGTATGGGATCTGGTAGGGCCTTAGAACAATAACAAAACCGGGCAGGGGTTGGTGCTTTTTCTGGGCCGTATCCTTGGGTCCTTATGCTGAATATATTAAAGATGTAAACAGTAAACAGTGTACGGTATATAGCAATCTAAGTAAAAATACAAAGTACGTGTAAGAGTGTGGAGTGGATGGGACTTATCGAGGAAGAGAAAGGAGTAAAATGATGCCCGATGGTGGGGAAACTGGCGTCACGCTGTCGGGTACACCGGTTTCTCCTTACTCCTTTCTTCGTTGTCCACTTCTTGTTTTTGTTGTTGTTATTGTACTTCTCCTCTCCGACCTTCTCCATTCGCGGCCGCTAAAGCTCCCAACCTACGGTTATATTATTATTAACTTATTACATTGCATTTGTTGTGCTCACAATGCGAGTGAATTAAAAGTTGAGTTCCGTGATCCAGATAGTTGGACGGGATAAACCCGGATTATTTTGAGCTTCTTACTTTTTAACGTTTTAATTAAATTCGGTTTTAATTGTTCCGTATTCTTAGATTATGAATAGGTAATTAAGGGATTCACTTCGATGTTAATTTAATGAGTCGAGGATCTTCATTTGAATTTCATGAAGAAGGATTTACTAACCTGTTATTAATTTTTATTATTTAATTGCTTTTGTTTTTAATTTATATTTTTATTATCTTCTTATTAATGTCGTTCATTTTATCTCAAACATGATTTAATTTTCATTTTTTATAAATAATAAGAATCTTGCCGTCAGTATTAGCTGCTGAGAATTAAAACTTGAAATTTAATAAACTCAAGCTTAAAAAGTTGCTTTTTAATTCAAATAACTTCTAACCAATTTTTAACTAATAAAAGATAATAATTAATGCAGTCATTCTTAAAAAAATTAAAAAATTATAATAAACAATATTTTTATTCCCATATATATCCTGATATAGCCACATATAATAACAATTTTTATGGGTATAAATAATTTTTGATAATATTTTTTCTGCACAGAAAAAAAAACTTCTTGGCACAAAAAATTTTGACTTTATTCAAGAAATTTTCAATCTTCCTTAATATTTTTTTGAGCCAAGAAAATTTACCCTCCAGTCAAGATTTTTTTTCCTTAGAAATACAAATCATTAAAAAATCTTATAATTAACGTCTTAATTACTCGACAAATTTAAAATTCTCTGCTAGATTTAACTAATTAAAGAGTTTGATACTATCGACACTAGAACTTAAAATCAAAAACAAACATCACTTATATATAAATATAATTATCAATTAGAACAAAGGATCTCTCACTTCCCCTGGTGGTTAATTAATAATTGAATAATAATCACCACATTAGCCACAAAAATAATTAACACGATCATACGATGATAACCATAATGTTTAGAAACTAGAGGTAGAATTGTTCTTGTGCGTTATAGCTGGTAGCTGGTGGCTAGTCCGAGTTTATGTTAACCCGGGATTAACGAATCCCTGCCAAATATTGCCAGTAAACAATATAAATACATACACATAGAATAGACCAAAGCCAACGTGCAGAATAGAGAAAGAGAGAGAGAGGAAGAGAAGGAGATACAAACTATGGATATGGATTCTGGTATCGCCTCAAGAGAAACGAGAGCAGATACAGAGCGAACGAGTGAGTTCTGATGGTATCCTCTGCAGCATCGCGGGCTTGTTATGCTGCTCCAGCTCCTGGTTCTGTTCCTGCTGAGGCCGGTGGTAATAGTGTTGGTGTTGCTGCGGCTTCGGCAGCGATCCTCGTTTTGCAGAACGTACGAGCCACACGGTAGCCCACGGGCAACACGGTCAGCCTGTACATACAGGGATGCTCGATCCTGCTAATAACATGCTACGCAATTCCAAGGTAGTTGTGGACCGCTACCGGCCCTCGGGACACAGCTTGGACCTATCCTGCTATGCCTATGTACTATCTCTGTGTCTATGTCCATGTAGGTGAGGACTTATGTAGAGTAGTTAATGTTATGCCATATTGTATATGTACATGCACAATACACCCAGATCAATATTTTGTTGTTTACGAGTCGCGCTTAGTTGTGTTGTTGCCACTTTATAATATATAATGTAAAATAATAATATAACACACATGTAAGCGCGAGATAGAATCGCGGCGAGTCGCTATTTATTTTTTAATTTTTAATATTTTATTTTTAGCTCCCTCAGCTCAGATCCATCTAACTTCTTCATTTTTTCATCCTTGTTCATTCCATGCTCCAGATAATATTTAATACGACGTAATTGTGGTACGGCGAATTATAAATTATAAATTATAAATAATAGTTTTCTTCTTGGTTAGAGGATCGTTTTATTCAACCGAGTAGATCTTTTATTTTAATGTTTATTCAAGGCTTACATTAATTCGCTTTATCGGCCGCGAGTTACGTGTAATAAATACACAAATGGTTACCGTAATAAATTTTTTTTTGTTGGGAAAATAATCAGGCCTCATTTATAGAATTAGCAACAGGTACCATTTTTTTTTCTTTTTTAATCTGTTTTGATAAAAAATAAATTTATCATGGACAATATTTCAAGTATATAGACTGAAAAAAAAATTAATTTGATTCGAGAAAAAAATTCTTGATCCAAGAAAATAATTTTAAAGAGGGTAATTGCCTTGAATCAAGACCAAAAATTCTTGAATCAAGTAAAATTTCGTGAAATCAAGAAAAAATTATTAGTTCAAGAATTTTTCTACTCAAATCAAGAAGATTAAGTTCTTCAAAATTATATACTTGATTCAAGAACATTTTTTTTCTGTGTAATTTTAAAACTTAATTTTTTACACAGAAAAATTAAATATCTGTTTAAATAAAAATTTTTACTTCAACCAAGACTGTTTTGTCTGATTCAATAATTTTTTTGGTTTAATTAAACTTTACTCTCTTTTTAACTGTTGAAGTAAATTTTTCGATCATTTTATATATTTGAAATATTTCCCAAGTTTACTTTTAAATTTATTATCTTTTATTGAAATAATGGACACTTGTTATACTTATTGTATTACTAAATGACAGACGCAGTAGAAATAATTTTCATTTAACAGGTTAAATAGATACTTAAAAAATCATAATACGGATGATTGATCTCGTAGGCCTTTGTTTCCGACATAAAATGTAATTTGTTATTCCCCGAACGGAATAAATATAAACAACACTCAATCTGTCAATCCGTAATACACTCTTTGAGTTAGTTTTATTTCGCAATAGCGGCATTATAAAATCAAGTAAGAATAAAAAAATAAAAAAATGAATGAAGAAAGAAAATAAATAAACGAAAGATAATTCGAAATACATTTTAAAAGGCGACTTGTCCATAAAATCGTGTAATTAGGTGATCGACCGCACACCTGCGCTCCTTCATACACATTTCTTAGTTATAATAAGTTCGCGTGACGTGTACAATGCAAGAATCAGCAGCTCTGTTTTGATCCCGTAAAATTGCCGGTATAAAAAACTTTATAATAATAATAAAAAATTGTTAACTTTTGTGCTGAGTTGGTGTGCCGCGATTTGTCAATACAGGATCTCGTGGGGAGATTAGTCACGCCCGGACAATGTCTACAGGACTGGCATTACATGTAACAGTAATAATAAACTATCTGGTATTATACATTTTTTATATTCGCATGACAGCGTTTGACATTATTCTAACAATTGTTATTTCGTTGATATACTTACTGTTGCTTACTTACTTAGTTAAACTTTGTTTACTTGCTCCATTGCACATTCTATTTATTAGCATTTACACTGCTATACATTATACATTACTATACAGTAGGTACTTTAGACAATTGACCAATTCATTTTTTTGACATTAGTTTTTTATTTAAAATTTTGTTTTGTTATGAATTTTTGTCTTAATTTTCAAAGAGGAAATTTTTTTTAATACGATTTTATTAATTTGATATTAAATTATTTTTTCTACTTTTTTGAAATCTAATTTAATAAATTTTTTATCAAAAACTCAAAAGTTACTTGTATACATCGGAATTTTTTCTCAGTTAACTGATTCGACAATTTAATCCCAGTTTACCAAGTTTCTTCACTCACGATTCACCATAATCATATCTACGTCTACTATCCACTGCAAACAGTATTATAACAATATACTCCGAGTATCAAAAGGCAAATCAGATCAATTGTGACCTCAAGCAAGGACTTACTGCCCAAAGTTTCCTTCTATTCATTAAATGTAACTACTAAGGGCAAGCTAAAACAGTCTTTAAGCCAGGCTTTATTGATTGCAAGTTACTAACAAGCTTGTCGGATACCTGAACCGACAACCCGCGATGTAGATAGGTATCAAGTGTCATAAAATGGGCCGAACTGCCGACAGAGGACAACGAGCCAGTTAACTATCTCTCAAAGAAAATCAAGTTGGCCACCGGTGGCCGATGATTTAGTTTTGGGAATAAGTATGAGCATCAGAATGAGGATCGATGGGGTGGGTGGAGAAATACAAGTTCGAAGAGTGGTAATTTCGAGCCAAAAGTTTCGGTTGTAAAGTTCCCGGCGATTGCACGCGAGACTGCTTGGAGAATGATAACAACGTCCTTTAATCGGACGCTCGTATAATTCTTAGTGATATGCCATCTGAGACTGTATTATGGTCTCTGTTGCTCCTCAAGTTCTATACTCAATTCTCAGTTGTTTGCTGCAAAAAGAAAATTGGCTTGATTTTTTTTTTTTTTTTTTTTTTTTACTGATATTGGATTTCTTGGCTTTCGTATCAAAGTTTTAAGTTTCCGAGTTGAGTGTTGATTGGTTTAATTGGCGCTGGGTGTAATTGGTTAAACTTTACTGTGAGACAAAAAAATACACACCAGTTGAATTATCGCTCCTGGTTCTGTTATTAACTTCATTATTTTATTGGTGTCTAGCGCTCGCGATTCTACTTAAAAGTAACTGTTATTTTTTTAACAATTATTATTAGAGCATCAATTTTTTGGTGTAATTATTGATATTAGTTATTCATATAACAATTTACGGGAAATGTTCAATTGCTGTTTATTCATGAGTTTTGTGAGAGCAATTCCTTTTCCTTTATAATTTATTTTGTTTGATTATTGATTCACATTCAGATAAATAAAATGAAAATAAATTCAAAATTTTTAGTCAATTTTTAAAAATTATCAGATGTTTGATCAAATGTCTATCCATCAACATATCGCCCGCTAAAATAATTTTCTCATCTGATCATATATGTCCATATCAGGCGATATATGAGAGTAGAAAATTAATTTTAATTATAACTATCATGTCGTTTTAGACAAAAGTAGATTTTTTAGATGATTAAATTATATTTCAATGTCGCACAGAAAAAAACATGTTCTTGAATTAAGATTATAATTTTAAAGAACTTAATATTCTTGATTTAAGGAAATTTTACTTGATTCAAGAATTTTTCGTCTTGATTCAAGACAATTACCCTCTTCAAAATTATATTCTTGGTTCAAGTATTTCAGTGCAGGTAAGCTCTTTAAAAGTCAAAAGAATGATTTTTATTGTAAAACTTAAATACCTCAAACTTAACTCTCTTCTAATGAGACGATTCAGCGCTCATGCGCCCTCTGTTGGAAATTTTCAACATTAATTTTTATATAAAAATAAATATTGGAAGAACTGACCATATCGACCCAAAAAAATATTTATATATGGCCTGCTATGTTCAATTTTGATACCATGACATATCAAAAATTATATCCGAACATGGAAGACCACAGATAAGTACATCAGAAAATTTTTTCAAGTAAACTCAACTTGTTCATAAATTAAAATTTTTTTTTCTAATAATTTTTTTACATCTCAAATATTTTTATTTTTCTTCAATAGTTATTTACCTTGTTTTACTTATATAAAAGAGTCTGATAAAATTTGAGGATAATCATTCGTCGAAGGGGCTGGCAGGCAGACATCGTAATCGGTAAGTTTGTTTGTTTGTAAAAGCTTTCTTAAAGTAAAGTGTGTCGGCGGTTTATCAAGGGAAGCTTATCTGTAAGGTCGGTTTTGTTGGGTGAGTTTAGTTGAATGTGAGTATAGAAGGAAGAAACCTCAACTCTTGGAGTATAAGTAAAGAGTAAAGAGTAAAGAGTGAGTATAGTAAAGACGAAAAACAAGTCCGGCGTTTATACGGCGAAACGCAAGCAACACGAAACAAGGGTCAAAATCCTTGCGCTTGGAAGGACGATAGAGTGGGAGGGTTTAAGCGGGAAAGGAGAGTGCCCAGGAGGGACTGAGGGACGAGGGACAGAGGGACAGAGGGACAGAGGGGGAAAAACAGGGTAAGGAGTAAAAGAATAATAAGAACAAGTAGTTGGGTAAAGAGAAAGAGGGGCTCGATGCTGGATGGTGGATATTCGATGCAGATGGAAGAGGACGGAGATAAAACAGGATGATTTTTCAGGTTAAGAGCTGGAGAAAGATTGTGAAGAGAGGAAGAGAAAAGAGGACGAGGGACTGAGTGTAGTAGAGGCTACTGCGCGTTAGCTGTGCCTGTAGTACTCCAGCTTGGCCTCTTGCTTTCCAACTCTGGTCTTCGAGTCTCCGGTACCACCTCCTGGTTCCTCCAGAGATCCAACGCTTCCAAGAGAGATCTTCTTGGATGCTATGGTTAGCTGAGAAAGAGAAGAAGAGAGAAATCCACCGGCACTGGCTCACCTGAAGACAAGTTACCCCGCAATAAAAACGCCGAGAAAATTATATGCCTCCGGCCGCGTGCGCCAGAGGCCGTGGCGAAAGAACTACTGGCTTTACTTGCCTACTGCTTTTTTACTTTTCTGAATAATCCTTCACTGCGTTTTTTTTCGTTATCATTTTTATTTTTAGCTTCACGATTAGTTTTATTTTATTTTACTTGAAAATAAAAATTTTATCAGTTTTTAAGAAACAAAAATCTTTAAAAATAAATTATATAAAAATTGTGCTTCAAGGGGTATTAATTTCTTGCTATCTCTTGCTATTAATTTCTTTATATATATTTCAACAATATGCAAAAAAATTTTCGATCAAAAAAGCTGAAAAATTACGAATGTTTGAAAAGAGAGGTCGATTTTTTGACTTGTTAAGATTTTTTGAAAATAGTAAAAATAAAAATTTTGAGTTTAATTTGGAAAGGACTCTTGAAGGTCAATTGAGAAGGTTTTTGAGTTTTGAAAAAAACGGCTATATACTCTTGAAAATTTTGAAAAATGTACAAAAGAAATTACGATTTTATTCTTTCAATTCTGAACTAGAATAGCCATCTTAAATAAAAAAAGAAATAATTCACCGAATATAAGCTTATTTTTTAAAAATAAAACCGTATAATTATTGAATTGAACGAAACATTTTTTGGGCCATAAATTTTGGTGAAAAAAAAGCTAAAAGGGTTATGGTTTAAATCTGACTGACTTATGTATTATATTATATTATATTATATATATTTATAAAAATGGTATTCATGAGTGTTTAAATTGAGCTTAGTATTTGGCTGAGATTATACGGTGCAAAGGCAATGGAATAAGCGGACTCACCCGTTTCGCCGAGTATAAATACACACAGTACTATATACTGTATATATGTACTATACAGGGAGCGGGTCTCGAACCAGAACACTACACTCATGTTATAAGTGAATAAAAGCTAAAAAACTTAAAGAAGAAGAAGAGGAAGATGAAGGAGAAGAAGAAGGAAAAGAGGTAAAAAATAAAGAAGTAAAGGGAGCAGAGAAGGGCAAGTAGAGAAGAGAATAAGATGAAACAAAAGTGGTTGGTGTGTTGGATAGGAGCTGGAGTATCGAGAATAAGGAACCGGCTCATCAGCTGGCACGACTTGTCTGCTACAGCGTACAACATACCCCTCTTTACCTCAACTCTCGTCTCACATCTCGCTCGATCATTCTTTAAAATTCACAATCTCCAATCGTTATCTCTGTTCAGGCATGCAAGATGCAGGAGTAAACTTATTTGATAAATATAAATTATTAGCTCGATCGAAAGGAAAGGGGTTTATTTTTTCCCTTTTAAGTTTTTGCGTGGACTAAACTCGGGACGTAATTGCTTCTGTGGCGAATCCACAACTGAATCTGAGATGTCTGGTGCAATTCCCAAAACCAATTCGTCTTGGGCATCGATTGTCTCCGACGTCCAATTTGTGCAAGTCCCCTGATTTACTTGTGGACATGACACAGCTGGTTGCATTCAGTCTACCCTTTCTTAGTACTCTGTTCGGTAGAGGTGAGAAACTGAGACTGTAACAGTGTCTTCGGAGAAAATCTTCCAAGACGTATTTCAATTTCAGATTAATCCTATTTCCTTACTTTCAATTATTGCTGCTGTTCTATTTAAATCTCATTGAATAATTTCTTTTTTTTTTGCTTTCAAGACTGAATTTTTTCAGCAGTCAATCAATTACGGAAAAATTAGATAGCTATTGAGAAAACTTAATTATTAGTATTTTTAATATTAATTCAAATTATGCTTTCAAAAAATTCATTTTTCTGACAGTTTATTTTTTAAGTATTTAATGATTTAAATTCATAATTTTTTTTTTTAATCAAATAGTTTGCAGCTCTGATTTACATATTACAATTAATTCATGCTTATATCTTACTTAAAAATTTTTAAAACCAAAAAAAAAGATTAACCTGTCAAATTAAACAACCATATATTATCTCTTAAAGTTAATTACTAATTTTAGCATCATTTATTCACTGTAAAGATAATAACTTAACAGTCTTGCATAATAAAATAATTAATAATTAAGTTAATGAAGAAATAAATAAATAATTACCAGTCAATACACTGGGCAATTATCTGGAAAACCACAATGTTAAATACTAATACAACAATAAAAACAACAACAACAATAATAATGGTAGAAAAAAAGACTATCATTGAGACAAAAGGGTGAAAGGATAGATCATTAGATATTTTTCCTCGACAAAGTGATTAACAATATATATATATATTTATATACACAACAAAGTAACTACTATACTACGTAATGTGACAATGAGATCATTGCTTGAAATAAACGAGGTAATAATTTTATTCCTCAGCACCCTCACTCGCTCATACACAACAAAAGCAAAAGCAAAAGCAAAGGCAACTCTTGTCCATGTATAATAGTAAAGTAATATATAAATATACAAGCAGCGTTATGGTGTGCTGGTGGTTTAGGTTGCGCAACAATTTATTTTCCGTTGCAATATATGCAATAAATGCGCGTATATACTGAGTATAGTACGGTGGGCTGCCCGCGAGCATAACATGCTGGTACGGACACTGCCGAGCTGTATAGTAGTATAGTAGTAGTACAACTGGCCTTGAGTGAGATAGGCATTACACGATGGCATAATGTACACAAGACTCGACTTAAGACTCAGGACTAGTCTTGGCTCTGGATGGGCGAGACTCAAGACCACCGATCAGCGAGCTCGAGAGAGAAGGGCTCTGATAAAGCTGAAAAATTAACTAAAAAAAAATAAGTACCAAGCGCAGAAGAGAGGAGAAGCTGGACCAGCTGCGTACAGGGTATCTGCACCATCATCTTGGTCTTACCAGTTAAGTCTCCCGTCGCAGTGACGTCGTCACTACCGTTATATCTATTCTTTTATTTGTTTTCTTGCTGCTTCTGATAACTTTTTTTTTCGTTTTGTTCAGGGAAGAGATAAATAGTCCCTTTGTTTTTTGGTTAAAATTAGCCAGTACTTAAATTTAGACGGTAATTTATTTTTAAGGACTTATCTGACATTGATTTTTAGTTTAATTGATTATTAAATCAACATAACATT
This sequence comes from Cotesia congregata, assembly GCA_905319865.3. Taxonomy (NCBI): domain Eukaryota; kingdom Metazoa; phylum Arthropoda; class Insecta; order Hymenoptera; family Braconidae; genus Cotesia; species Cotesia congregata. The sequence continues at coordinate 19,029,840 of CAJNRD030001122.1, forward strand.
AATTAACGTACAAATTTTGAGACAAATATAAAATTATAAACTTAAAATAAATTTTTTTTTGTTTTAATGCAGGTACTAGTATTTTTAACAAACAAATTTTAATATTGAATGTGGGTTATATCAATAGAATTGATGACTAAAAGCGAGAAATTGGATCAAATAAATTGAAACTTAACGGTACAAAATTAAGGGAGGGACGTATGACATTTGTAAGTAAATAAAAATGAAAAAAAAAAATAATAATAATTTATACGAATGTTTGAGTATAATACACGAGAGTATAATAGAAGTGAGCATAGATAAATTTATCTTTAAAAGCTAACGGTATTTTTGAGTCAAAACGTGTTTTGTTACTCCGGTAATTTCCATAGTCTGCCGGATAAATGTATTAGTTATATGTGAAAAGCAATGGCTTTTGTTAATAGAACAATACAGAGAGGTTCATTAGACTTATACCCTGGGATTCGGGCTGCATCACTCTGATGGCATCAATGAAATCCCGTGTGTATATGGGTATGTACACGAACGAGTGTTCGGTGTATTATACTATTTCGAATCAACCCTGACAAGTTTACGTGAGTTTGTTGTTTGCTATAATGGGTTTAATGTTTTATTAAATTGTACTATTGGATAAAAGGTTTGGGATCGCTGCTAAACGAATAATCCCTAATGCTTTTGAAACCCGACGGAAAATTTTATTCATTTATTTAATCATTACCTTTAATTTATTTGAAACATTTTGAAAAAACAATACCCGTGAAGAAATTTTTGATGAAAAACAAAATTTTTATTTTAAAACATGATATCTAAAACTCAACTCTCTTGTAGTGAGACAATTAAACGATTGTGCACCACCTACTGGAGATTTTTAACACTACTTTTTAATCAAAAAATTCTAAATAGACTTATCATTCCATATTAGGCATAATACGTGCATATCAAGTCATATAAGAAAATATCAGGCCATATAAAGTCAGGTGTGTACCTATAAAATTTTTTTTATAGTCATACCTAGGCAGATTAGACCATTCCAGATAATTTTTTCACGATTATTTAAAATTAAACTTTTATACATTAAAAAAAAAATTCGTCATGTAACACATCCTGCCACACTAAAAATATCACAAGCAAAGATGTCGTTAATAAATCTTATTGCAGAGAATTGTTAATTGCTACCCAAAATTCAGAAATAAACGACTTATATTACGACGGGAGGTGTAACAAAAAATGGAAGGCATTCGAAGTAACCTTGGTTAACCGTTTTTATGTATCTAATATATATTATACGTTCCTTCACGATCGGTTTTTCCATGGCAACAATTATCGACGAGGGTAATAACGCTTTTATCGTATCACCGATCGTGACGAACCATTCAAGGTATCTTGACGTCACTGCTGGTGCTCTGGGTTATACTAATTGCTCTATCAACGTCCAAGCTGTTACTCTTAGATTACTGCTACAGACTTTCTTACTCATAAATATCTCAATAGATCATCGCAACCTACATCAATAAACCGACAAAAAACCACCGACTACCAACAATTAAATAATTTATTATTCTTATTGTAAATAAAACAAATTTATTACTTAACCTGTTGTTAGCTCTCGCTTCATCTCTAAAGTCATTCTTTGTACTCATACTAGTTGACTAGTTAGTCACATAATTAAGTTTTTATTCATAGATTTACATTTATATTACAGTAATACTTGTTCGGAAATCAATTTCCAATTCTATTAGTATTGATTTTCTTATTTTCTTTAGATAAAATCACTGAGAATAATCAGAGGATCCTCATTACACCATGGTCAGCCTTTCACGAGTCTAAAGAGTTCCTTGAAGCTGCTGGAGAAAAAATTATTATTATTTTTATTATTATTATTATTATAAATTTAATTAAAATTAAATATAAATTCATAGATCAAACTATTTATAGCTGAAACTACGAACAAACTCCGCATTAGCGTTTTAGTTCGCCGTGCATGTTCATTAATAGCTACGTAAACAGTGTCACATATGTTGATAAAAAAAGTAGACAAAATATTGCAACATGTGTTGTCAGTTCACCCAAAATATAATTAATATAAATCACTGTTAAATTAAATTATTAGACGTTTTAGAGTTAAGAGTTAAGGTATTTTAGCTTTGACATTATGAGTCGTCAGAAATTCATAGAAATCTTTGCGATATTTAGTTAAGTTGAGTCTTTAAAAAATGACTGAAATAATTAAATTCATTTGACTGATTAAAATTATTCAAAAATAAATAAAAAAATTTTCTATCTTTTAAACTAAAAAAAATTAAATTGGATTAAAGAGAAAAAATATTAAACAAAAAAAAACTTTCAAGAGTTTGGAGTAAAATTGACAAATTACAATTTTCGAGCTCAGAGGCGTACAATAGACTTCAGGAAGCAAAAAAATATCTATAACAAAAGAAAATTCATGAGAAACTGTTGATAGATGAGCAAATGAGAATGTACAAATAAGGGAAACAGCCATTTACAGAAAATTGCAAAACTATCGCGAATCGTCAGATGTCGCGTATCCGGTTGACAGAATGGCTTCACTGAGGCCACTGAGGAATTGATGCTCGATGACTGTGTTTCTCTTTTAGATGAATGTATATATAGATATATTGTTTTTGTTGTTGTTATTATATTGCATTGTGTAGTATAAATTTTTTTGCCTTTATTGTCTTGGTGGTTCTCACGGAAGCGGAAAAAGAATCCTCAAGACAATTGCACGTGTTCGGGGACAAACCAGGGTCGCATTCATTCATGGTTTTGATCATCCTAATATCATTACTTTATTTATGTTTACGTTTATATTTACGTTTTACCGCTGATTTTCATTTTATTGCACAACTCTCTTACTGTATGTTTCCCTGGATGTCGATTGACGATATTGGATTTTTTATCATTTATTTATTTTTTTTACTGCCAGTTTTATGATTTATGTTCAGAAGATCATCATGTCTGGGAAATTGCATCAATATAATTTTTCAAATAAATACATATCTTCAATTTTCTATAAGTCTTAACTAACAATAGTAGTTTAGGTAGACAAAATCGAAATATACTTAATATCATCTATTGGTATAAAATTAACTAAGCTCCTTCATCATTTCTTTTAAGTTCGTCCATAACTTATCCATGGAAAAACTTTTTTTATAACTATGTAAAGCCATGTATTAGAATGGAAAGATAATTTATAATATTTTTTTACTCTTTCTATAAATGTGTTCATCAATTAACGTATCTTATCCATTAAAAATTAGTCTAGTTATTGTTTAAATTAAATACCAATGTCAGATAAGCTCCTAAAAAGAGTCAAATAAAGATTTTTACTTTATAACTCAATAACACCGGAGGAAATTGTGACGATTACTGATTACAATAAATTTCGATCAAAGTGTTACAAGTTTTTTGTCGATAAAGATGTTATATAATCGTCATTACATAACTGTTCAAATTACTAATTATTTATTTTTAAATTTATATTTTTTCATCTCTTTTGTTTTATGATCTAGAGTCATTAAATGTTAAATTAATTATTTTGATGGACTTTGCTTTGAGACAACGTTATTTATTTTTACTTTATTATTATCATTTCCATTACTGTTCATAACTTTTATTATTACTATGTATTAACATATATGTAAGGCCCTTAGGGAGCTAAGGCTTCAGGGCCTAAAATTTTGATAAATAAATAAATAACACAGACTTAAATTTCTAATGTTGAGACGATTCAGCGATCATGCGCCATCTGTCGGAATTTTTAAAAACTATGCTTTTGGTCGAAAAATTATATATGAGCATATTCGGCTATGTCAGAACTGATATGGACATGTCATGCAATATCACGACATATCAAGCCTACATTTGATCTAATATGGCCAATTTTCATATCATACTATATATGAGCATATTAAGACCTATAAAAAATTATATATGGATATTGATAGTCAAAAAAAATTTTTTCACGGGTGAAATAATAACATTATTAGTCAACACTTTAGTAAAAAAAGTAAAATTCAGCAAGTAGAGTAACTTAAGCAATTAAACCAGCTGTTAAAGCAATAAAGCAGTAAATGTAATCTTAACGAAAATCAGCGATGATCTAAACTTGGCCTTGGTAGTGTTAGAATTAGCAGCAGTATCCATAAATAAAAAATCATTGTATTTGTACAAAGTATTGTATAACGTACAAGATTGTAAGACGCAGCCACGCGAGTCTCCTTCAATCCTCATCATCATCATCATCATCATCATCATCATCAGCAGCAGCATAATCATCTCAATCTCCCGAGATGGACATATATCACCTCCAAGAAATATAAGCTAATCTAACGCACAGTTAATTTTTTCTGCGCATTGTACGTCGCTCGAGACTGAGTGTCTCGCGAGCTCGGCTCTCTACTTATTCTTATTACGTATGATTATTAAATATATTTTATATTTAAAATATGTTTACATGCAGATACTGAATTATTGAATCTCGGGTTGGAAATACAAACAACTCTGGCCGTGACACTTTAACCTTACACAATGGTTGATTACCTGGTGCTTGATGCTGAGTCTAAGACTTAGACTACGATCATTAACTATCGCGTGTCATTAACTTCATTGTAACAGATGCATAAACGGTGTGAGTACATACATATGTGTGTCTAATGTCTACGGATCACTTATACTCGCTAAGATTATTCCACTGCAATTTACGTAATTACTCTACTATTATTTATATAGAGTATAATATATGTACTGCCGAGCTCCGTGGTGCTGGCTGGATGGCTTTGAAGACGTTTATCAATGATACTTCTATTGTTTCATTAATTTTATGCTGTTTATCCTATTATTTATTCATCTAATGGCTACATTTGTACCGTAATAAATTTATTTTTATTCTTGGAATTTTATGCATATAATCTAATACTATCACATTGGAAAAAAAAAATTTTTCTTGATTCCCGAAAAATATTATATTCTAAATTTTACTTTTGTTTTGAAATATTTAGTTAACAATTTATTTAAAATTGATAAATCAAATCAAGGAAATAAATTTTAATAAATCATTTCGCTATTTTTAAACTACATTACAAATATTTCATCTATAAATTTTTTTCCTCGTATTAATTTAAAGGTTTTAAAATTAAGTGTGAAATTCAATTTATTAAACCATTTTTGCACAAAAAAACACAGCAAAAATTTTTAATTCTCTAAAAGAACACAAAAGAATTGTTATTATTAAAGAAAAGTATTTTTCAAGTAAAGATTGATTTATTTCATCGAGATAATATACTTTTGATCTAAGATTTTTTTTCGCCAAAAAAAAAAATATTAAAAAAAAAAAATCTTAAATTAAAATAATTTTCTTGAATCAGGAATATTTCTGTTGAATCAAGAATTTTTTTTTTTTTTAGTTAATTATTTATTTTTTTTAAAGTATAAAATTCAAACAAATATTCTAACTAAGCAAAATAAATGATTAATGACCATAGATTCAATGCCAAACTTTAATTAAAATTTATATAACTAAGAATCCTTTTTAAAGCAAAACAAGTTAAATTCACTTGATAGAGAACATAACACGCAACAAAGTTTCATTTAAAATGCAGAACCATTTTCTTATTTCTAACATCTCATTGCGAGTTTAAACGACTTTGACGTCTATTTTGTCCCAACACTGATACTCAGAGAACATTTGTCGTGTGGATTCGCAAATGATAATTAAACAAAGGATGAAAATACACACACATACATTTACACAAATGAAAACGACATTATGAAAACAATTTATCGTATAAAATGAAAATTAACATTCAGCTTCACGACGAGCAATATTAAACGTACTTTGCTTAACAAATGCTACAGCACATATACACATTACCATTTGTTAGATGCATACTATTAGCGTTAATTTCTCTCCGGAGATTTAACTGATGACAGATACGTACATATACCTACACTTAAAGGATTGTATCAAGATACTTTATAAAAATCTCAACTCGCCTCTGATAAATTTGTTCCTCGCCTTGGAATTATGAACTTCATCGACTATTCATTTTATTGCAAATGCGTGAATACGTTATTATTTAGAGGTATACCGGCAATGACAATACACCTATATCTATATCTATATCTATACCTGGCATGGTATCATCGTTATGCAAGAGCCGACACTTAGAGTTATTCTATTCCGACTTACAGGAAAAGGAATAGAATAACCTGCCTGGTGACAACCCGAAGGTATCTGTATATTATCAAATCACTTTGAATATCTTTGAATCCATTTGTCACCTAACGACGGGCTATTACTGCGCAACAGGGACTTGAGTCCTCTTTGTCAGTCCTCTGTAGACAAGAGCAGGAAGTTTTGCCAAACCACTAACAAGTTACAAGTACTGCAATGTAGTCTATTCTCTATTCTCTTTTCTAGAGTAGTCTATGGTCCAAGACTGGAACCGGACCAGCTCTGGCTATTCAGGAAGAGAAGGAAATTCCATTCCGTAGTAAGTGACTTTAGAGATTGCGTCGTTCGGTTAAAACTGGGAGTCACTTTGTTGGGATGTTATTGTTTCTCTGGGATACAACTTTTAGTTAATAGAGACAATAGATGCTGCGAAGCACGCATATTTGTTTTCGGAACACTTTGTTTTCTCTAACGAAAATCTAAGATGATTTGAAGAAAAAAGAAATCGGTTAATTTTTTTTACACAACTTAATACCCCCTCAATATTATGGAAACGATTATTAACATCCAGGTCCATTCGGAATCATTTAAAAAATAAAAATAAAAACATCAGAGTGAAGAAATAAAGAGGGTAGGTATATAAGTAGTCAAAAAAATAAAAGGAGAATTTTTTCCGAGCACAGAGAGGTCTGGCTGGATTGAATCGTGTGGGCAGACTTGAGGTTCAGGTTAGTCAACAGGTGGCTAACCTGCCGGGGAAAGAGTACACCGGGTAGGGTATTATGTATGGAGAAGGGCGCACCGACCTACACAAACAATACTCCTCGAATCTCTCCACAAATACAAATCTCCCTTAGTTGCTATTGCGAGTAGCGAGTTACTTTGCCAGCAGAAGAATACTCGTGTATCTTAACCCACACTCTAACACAAGTGTACCGAGATCTTCAAATATACACGTATATGATATGTGGTGTATTCATGACCAAGTCTCCCTTTTCCCTGTCCGACGCAAACACGTTTATTTCGCTGCATATATAGGACTACAACTCCACACTACACCACACATTACACTACGCTAGGGAGACCTGGACCGTTCGAGACTGCACGTGTTCCTAACGTACCCAAAGCCCTCTTTGCTGCTAAAAGGTTCTCAACACTCTGATTACTTTCTATTATAAATTATTTTATGTTTTATTCTGCATTTAATCTTTTTTTGAATTTTCAATAGAAATTTTGGAAAAAAATTTGAAATTTTATTGAGTAAAAAAATCTTAAGTTGAATCAAACTTTGATTTTTTTTAAATTTAAAATAGAAGACAATGTAAAATTTTCAGTGGAAATTTTATTACGAAATAATTTTATTTTGAAAAGATTTACCAACCGTATTAATCTCTTCTTGAAACTGTCGGTTGTAATTTTGGAGAAAAGTTTCGAAATTGATTCACAGAAGGCCCTGAAAAGTGTCACTATTTTTACCTTAATGCTATGTTATATACTAAGTCTTTTATATTATATTTATTGTTATTTACTTGGCAGCGAAGAGGGACTGTTCCCCGGAAAATAGAGTTGGAAAATAACGGTACGTTGTTTTGATGAATTTTAAAAAAACGGTAACGGTTGAGTTGATATAAAAGCGAGTTAAAAGTGAGAGCCACTGAGTCCCTTCGCTGCGGGGCACCGTGACTCATCAGACCCCTCGATTCCCGCTTACAGGAGCAAGACCCAAAAAGGAACAAAACACCGAAACGATACGATGCGAGTTTTAACTAAATAAAACCCAGAGTCTGATTCTCTGATCGATTTACAACCCACGCGGTTTTGGAAAAAGATTTTTACTTCATTTTCATACTCTTCTTTTAAACTTTTATTAATAACACGGTCAAAACAGTTGAAAAATGAATCAAAAGTGATATCAAAAGTAATAAAAATTTATTAAAGAAAAACGAAAACAAATCTTACCTGTACTAAGAATGGCAATAAAATATAATCAAACTTTAATGATGAACGGATGTAATTATTATCAGTAAATAAATAATAAGTAAATTATTGTAAATGATCTGGAGATTATGTTTATATTTATATTATTTGTACACGATATTTATCTATTAAAGCAACTTTCTATTTTTTGTATCCGATGAATCATCACCATAACTTACGGCAATACCTTCGCGACTACTTCCATTCCATGAATCATCGGTCATTTAAAAAGAACCAGAGACCTGAAGCGACCTGGTACATAATACATCCACACAACTCGACCCTACTAATATAAACCAATAATTCTCTGTAATAAAATCGAAACTCGGTTTCCTTTCGTTCTTGATCCTCGAGCTGGCGATGATCTTGATAATCATCAGCTTTGATTAAATCATAAGCATTATAACATTGGAAAATAATCTGGTGGTTATATATATATCGACGTTCGCAGTAAAAAAAAATTTTTAATTCCTTCTATACATTTGAATTTCCAAGACGAAAATTGTTTAACTCCAAAAAATTTTACTATTAAATATTTTTAGCCCCTTCCGAAAATTGAATCTTTTGAAATGTTTTTTAAGCTCCTTATCCGTGAAAAAATTTTCTGACATGAAAATGACAGTATATAATTTTTTGACCAAAGTTAGTATTGAAAATCCCCAACAGATGGCGTTTAATATTTGGACCGTCTCAGTACTAAAGAGTTAAGTTTTAAAATAAAAAAAACCTTTTTTAATATTCTTCCAAAAAGCTTATTTGATATTAATGTAATTTTATCAATTATTAAGCCAGTCTTTGTTTAATCTGACATATTAATTACTGAAACATTTACAAAAATTATTAAAAAATTTTTTTCATAATCATAAATTAATATAGCAAGATATTAAATTTTTTGACGAATAGACTAGCCAGACTCGAAGTTTGTAAAATTCACATGCATTTAATCTCTGGTATCAGATTTTTTCATTAAAAATTCGGCCCCTTATTTGATTGTGTGATCTCATTTCACTGCGGTTCCACGCACATAAATTTTTTTAGTTTAAAAAAAAGCACATATATATGCATTTAAATTCAAAGATCATTATCCTGTTCGTTAAACTTGATCCTAATAATCTCCCCTTCTTCCACAAGCATACAACTATACATACACATGCGAATTTAAAATTACACAAGCGCAATTTAGATTTCTAAAAAATTTTTGAACATTAGCCGCATCTGCATATCAATAGACCCCTCGGGTCCTTTTTAGTAGTTACCCCTGATACACCTAGTGCAGGTTCGCAGGTGTACCACCCTATCTCCAATAAAAAAGACACAACAAACTCACACATGCGCAAGTATGTGTTGTTACAAATGCTCACCGGTACTAATAAAACGGTTACCATCCGATTTTTCTCCACAATCTCTACTGTCTATAGTCTGGGGGATATTCATACTCGACTCATACGTGTTACATGCTACATGTATATTGTATATGATTATTCGAGGGGACGACGAGAAAAGGATCAAAAGGGAGAACGGAGAAGTGTATGGGGATCTCACAGGTGTATGATTTTCTATGAGGGAGTCTCGAACGTTACCTTTTCAGAATCTTCAAAAGCGTGGGTATAACCCATGCACGGGGACGAGGGTGGGGTCAACCAAATATTCATACATAATACATACACCAAAGTGATATATTTAGACACGATATATACATTCACATGTGGATAATATAATGTATAATATACACATCCCCTTGGGTTTAAGTAAAAAGTAAAAAACGTGTACAAGGGGTGACGGTTTATGTAAGTACCAAATAATGAAGGGAAGGTGATGACACTGCTCGAATGCACGTGCATGGGAATCTGACACCAATCACAAACAGGTTATTTTTAAATTGTCATTTTTGTATAAATATTCTTTGTAATAATTCAATATTAACAATTACATATTTTTTTTCTTAAAATTTTGAAAAAATAAAACAATTAAGAGAAAAAAGTGTCTTTAGTTTTTAAATATAAAAATTGACTTTCACATATTTTATTACATGTATTGTAAGGATATGTTAATTTATCATTTATTAAAAAATTATGAAATTTCATCATTAATAAAATAATTTTAATCAATTAAAAATTTCTGTTGTCACAAAAATCCTGGATTGATTACTAATACACATTTTTAATATAGTTTTCCGATAACAACACATTAAATCTAAAAAAAAAGTACTTGATAGCTTCCCATTAAAAGTTTTACAACATCAATTAAAAATTATAAATTAACTTCACTCATGCGTTTTTATGCATCTTCTGTTTTATTTCTTTCTTGTCGGTATTTTTCAATACAAACACTTGACATGGTTTTGTTAATATTAAATATGCAATGTATTGACTCCAATTTTTTTGCCTATAAAATAATTTTCAATAAAATTCATTCATTTATCTATTTCTAAACTGTCGTCATCACAAAACAAATATATTTAGCATAACACAGGGTGCTCTAAAGCAATTCAATACTCGATTTTTTTTTATATTTATGTCAGGTCGTTGATGTGCTTGAGCATTTAATCCAGAGATTAAGGTCAACTAAAAAACAACTCATCCCATTATATTAATTATTACCATTTAAATTCACGTAAGTAAAATATAATCTAAATTATTTTTTTGTCTTTTCATGTAAAATTCAATGGAACGTCAGTTTCCGATATCGATGAAAAAGTCAGAAAAAAATTTTTGAAGAAATGTCACGCTCGAATGACACATTACAATTATTGACGCACACATTTTAATGACAGCCTTTCATTTAAAAATTTTCTACAAAAAAAATGAAAAAAAAAAAAAACAAATTGTCGAGGTGAATTCCAAAAGGATTAAATTCACTTGGTTGCCTGTCACTTTCAGATAACCCTTCTATCAAATTTATTTATAAAAAAGTGTGACAAACTTTAATTAAAAAATGTCATTTTTTTTATTTTTTTGCAACAAATATAATATTTTATAATATTTCCACCATCACCATCGCTGTTGGTCAAACCAAACGTATTACAATATGCTCTGGCAGTATGTGATTCATACTATTTGCAGAAGGCAGAAGGTACACACAACACAATGTATGTATAATATAAAGTATAATATATAATGTAATATGTCCTCCTTTTTAACGTGTCTTCAGCATAGCCTGGATAAGGCTGTCTCTTTTTGTCCATTTCTTATTATATTATACACTTATATTTTTGTTCCTTTTATTTCGGTTTCTCGTCTTTGTAATCCGGTCCTCCAATAACCGACTAGTGACATAATTATATCCCGTCTCCTTGAGGTTACACCACCTGAGTCATTCTCAGGTACTTTCTTTTGTTCGTTCTTTCCTTCGTAATCTAGCTTCTAGCTAAAGTTAAATAATAATAAAATCTGACCCGAAGACGATACCAGAAGAATAAGAAGTCCTAAAGAAATACCAGATAAAAATCACGATATAGAAAACAAAAATATAAAACCACATCGGAAATACGTGCTTCAATCTTATCATTTCTTCATCTCAGTCAAACTCGAGTGTTGAAATCATTTATCTTATTTTATTTTTTATTTTGTTTCTCTTTTTTTCTTTCAAATGTATCTCAATAAAATATATATTGTGATAATAAGTCATTACTTTACCATAAGGAGCTCCAAATTTTGATGATGTTTATTAAAAAATTGTAATTAATTATTAAAAATTATGATATATTAGATAATCATTATTTTCGTGGAAAATTTAATGATATCGTCATATTAAGCTGCCTATAAAAATTAAAATATAATTGATTTAAATTAATTTGGCAGTTAATTACTGAAAGACAATGTCAGATTAGCTATTTGAGAGATTTAAAAAATGATTTTTATTTCGTAACTTAACAACTCAAACTTAACTCCCTTATAACGAGACAATTCAGCGACAATGCACCACCTATTGGAGATTATCACAACTACTTTGGGTTAAAAATTTATTTATGAACATATGAAGCTATGTAAGTAAATTTTTACGACAAACCATCTGGCCCCAAAATTTTTTAAAGTTGTGCTTATATTTTTCAATGAATTTACGTTATAAATTATCACTTTCATAATTAATTTAATAAAAATCACCAAAATGGAAAAAATTCTTGCTAAAAAGTTGTGATTAAAGTTTAAACTAATAAATAAGGTCAAACAAAAGGATTCCGAAAGCTTCAATATTAAAATATTAATATTATGAATAAAAATAATAATTATAATAAAAATAAAACCACCAGATATATATGATGAGATCCTTACACGGGACAAAACAATAATTCATGACTATTTTATGGTTGGCCTAGTGTAGTGAGTCAGCCAGAGAGTAGAACCGGAGACTGAGAGACAATACCGGGAGCCCTTTATCACACGTTGGACAAGAGTACGTGTAATATATGTGCGAGCTAAAATGTGTGGAGCTAGTCTGCTGCAAGAGCACTCGACTATTCTGTACTATACTCTATGTACCATATACTATATACACTATACACTACATGTACACCGAGTACTGAATACCGGGTATTGTACATTACTCAGTACATACGGTGTAGTACCTAGAGCCTAGTACATACACCGGTATATAGAGTAGAGTACTGCGATAGTTAACACAAAAGGGTGAGTGAAGTTCATACCTGTTGAGTCTCTGGGCATGTAACGCCCGCAAGTACTGAATACTCACGTGCTCGTAAATTTTCGCCCCGCTCGCGGCTCGCGGTTCGCGATTTATCGCCAAATATTTACCCCAAATGTTTGCAATTACAATCATATTGTCATCGGTCAGTCATAATATGTAAAATGAAAATGACTTTCATGGATATAATAACAATAATTTTTTATTTCAATTAAAATATCTCAACGGAAGTGGTTTCTAATTTCTGCGAATTCGAATAATCACATACAATTCTCTTTAGTTGTGTTAACACACAAACACACATATATACATATATATATATGTATTTTAAATATATTTACGTTTATTAATACACGCGTATGCATATAAATAAACGAACAAAAGTGAAAATTTAAACGGTGTATATAAATATGTATATATATTTCAATCGTTTATGGAGATATTTTTAACTTTATATTTATTATCCATTATACAATATATATATAACATAGTATTTACTCACGTGAGATGTAAGATGTGAAACGCTGTCAATAATTTTCATTTCATGGTGAGTTTAAAAGAGAAAGAGAAAGATAAAGATTAAAATAATGGCTATGAAAAAAATAAAATTGTAAGACGCTTTTTTTTTACGACTTATTTGCACGCAACATTATTTCGCTGCGTTTATTTATACTACAGATGCGAGATGCACTTTTCATTCCATATCCACATTTATATATATTTGATGATAATTATCTCAGTCTAACGTTCTGAATCGGTATCCTCACTTCTTTTTCGTTCTCGTATTCTCTTGCAAAGGTATCACGACGGACTTGGGCGTTTCATTACTCATAATTGCCCCCACGGTCTGCGGTCTCTGTCCCCTTTGCACAGGTACAAGTATCGTACAGTATCATTTTCATAATGATGCGTCTCTTCGGCTGGGAGTCGTTGTGGAGAAGAAAAAAAGGATAAAAAAAGGTTCTTATGTTTGTCGTACCTTACTATATGAATGTGAATAAAAATATTCATAAGTTGAGTACTAAGAAAAATTATCAAGGTGTAATGTATAGAAACGAAAGTAATAATAGAAACCGACCATTTGTATTGGTAGTCAATTTTATATCCACACAAGTGCGACCTGCAGAACAAACCTGGGGTTAACCATATCAGAACTTACAAACGAGTACAAAAACACAATCAACCACTTGGTCTGTGACCCACTTAAAGTACCGGCCGTTGGGTCTGCCACGAGATTTTCCCCTTCTTGTTTTGTGTTTTTTCTTTCAGGTTTTGTATCATGTATTACAGGTCTCTGGTGATGATTTTCTTTTTTTCGAGTTTGTATGAAATCGATTGTGTTAAAAGCCCATTTTTTTCACTTTTATGCGTAATATATTGTAAAAAATTTTAATAATTTTAATAATTTATTATTCTTTACTTTTTACGTCTAATTAAAAAATAGAAATCAGAAAATTGAGAAAATTGTCAATGTACAATATTCATACTCGTAACATCGAAGTCTTCGGTCATCTTCGTTTGTTCTCGTGCCTGCTCGGCTGTTTCCGTCTCATCTTCGGCTCTCTCCGAGAACTCATGATGCGTTGGGCAAGTTCGAGTTTCTCAAACCCTAGAGGCCATAAAACGGCACTGTTTACATGAAACTAGCGTAAAAACAGGTTGGGATGTCAGCGAGCCGAGTTACATTAGGGGAACGTTTAAAAATAAAAATAAAGAAAAAAAAATGAATAAAAAAACAGCAGGATTTATTTTTCCTTTTCCTACAACAGACTACAGTATAAAGCACCGGTATTAATACAACTCAGTATTAAAAAGGAGATTTGTCAAAACAAAATCTTGGCCTTTCGTCGAGTCACTGGTAGTTGGCAGTTCAGCGTATTCGTAGGACGTGTTCCGTATGCTTTTAAAAAACTTATTCCGAGTTTAAAGTTCCAACTCGTGCAAGGGAGTGGACCTTTTCTACGAAACAAATGTATGTGTGTTATATGTTATGAAAAAACGTCCACTCGGCCCCTTGCTTCTTATTCCCCGAGATCAAAATACAAAGTAATTATAGCCCGAAGCTTTAACGCGTTGGTGGGATGTCCTCCCTCGGTTTCAAACTCAGCCTGCTCGGTTCTGCTGGGCTCCACTATTCCGGATTACTCGCTGGCCTTGAAGATCTCCATGCCCAGTTCCCAGTCGAGGAAGGTGTTGCTTAAACTTATTTTTTTAGTTTCGTTTCTCTTCATCTCCATTTTCGCTTCATCTTCATCATCATCATCATCATCATCATCTTGCAAGCTGCTCCTACGTATCGCGTACTGCCCCACGGGTCATATATATTCGTCTTACCTTGCTTTTCCATACATAACGCTTTTATGTGCTCTCGTTACTGACACCTGTCCCACAAGTATTTTCCTCTATCAAATATCCATTTGTCCTTGTCTTGGCTATTTTACGGCTCCTTAATGCACTGGTTATTATAACCTACATAATTATTACAATATATCACTTATATAGTGCAAAAAAAACTTCAAGCTGTCGGAGTGACTTGTTATGATCACTTAATTTTGAAAATGAACCGAGTATACACTGTTCAAAATTTCTAGGGTAATTTTACAAAAATTGTTTTGGAAAAAACTTTCAATTAAAAATACATTTTATTAATTTTAAATTCAAATTACAATCTAAATTCATAAAGAAATATAAAATTAATTTTTATCCTTCAATACAAGCATGAAGTATAGCGAAAATAGGTCCTCGCACAATAACACATCTGCCAATACAACAGTCATCATCGGATATGCACTAAAAATAAAAAAGTTATTACTTATCCTAACTTATTCTAATTAATTGAATTATGACTTACAAGGTGTTCAGGTTCAATGCAATATTTTTCTTCGCCAGTCGATAGTGCATCTCTTTTATCTGAAATGCAGACCCCAGAAGCTGCTCTTCCAATATACATACAATGATTAGAACAGCAATCAGAATTTTTAAAACACTTTAAAAAAAGTTTCCTGTATTTGAAGTTATAATTACTTGCTAGTAAAAATAGCGTACTTACATAAGAGTCAGTTTGTTTGCATTTATTTCTTATAGGTTCTATGTGTATACAACCAAAAGCTAATAGTAGATAAAACAAAATAATCACCAGCATATTTACTAAATTTTATAAAATTATTTCAAGATTTGTCATCGAATTATGATTGTTCTTCTTTCTAACACTCAATCTATGGTCAATTAATACTCGAGTCAAGAACTAGTTAATGGATAAAAATAATTTAATGTTTTTTAATTGGCTGGTATAGTTAAAAATAATTTTTATTAAAGAATAACTATCAATAAAAATTTTTTAACGTTCAAAAACTTCCGATAGAACAGCCTTAAAAATCCATGATAAAACGAATAATAAATCCTCACCGAAACAAAACGAAACGAATGACCAACTAATAGAGACTTTACAGTCATTATTTTAAATTGGAAATTACAAAAAAGATTAATATTGTCCTCAGCTTCTGGCTCTGGCTCTACAGTACACAACTCCTCATAATTTGACGTCTGGTTGATCGAACCAGCTACCGATAAAAAATAAATAACCTCCGAGCTAAAACCGCAGTTACCCTTCGGTAAATCGTTGATGAAAAAAAGTGCTTCCGCCATTTAGATATTCTCGAGTGGTGCCTTTACTTGTAACTTATAAGTTTGAGTCTCTGTATATTGAATATTGTGTATTGTGGATATGTATGTGTGTGCAGAATACACAGTAATCTCGGAGTTGGATCTCTTTTTGACCTGGAGCGCCTCGTTTATTTTTTACTTGCTAAAAATTGTTCTCCAGAAGCCACCAGAGTTAGGTTGTCTTAAGTCTCGCTTTTTTATCATGTTCACAATTAGTTTCTTGCAGGAGTAGAGGATCTGCTCGGCTGAGGGAATAACCAGCCAGTGAGGTTTGCAGGATAAAACTGCTACCGTTCATCCATAATCGCTTGTAAGAATAACAATCTTATATACAGCTAAACCTCACAATATTTTCGCTCGGCGTGGTTATGGTTCAGGAACACGAAAGTAAACATCTATTATCATTTTATTTGTTTCATTTAGTAGCATATTATTTTGATCTTGTAAAATGATTATTTTAACAATTTTATGGACAGTTATATGTGAAAATTTTGTGGTATCTTACAATAAAAGATTTGAGTTTTTTGTTCATTAAAAATTACGAACTCTAACAAAGTATTCAGGTTAGTTCAAGAAAGCTTCGTTGTAAGGTAGATATTAAAACAAGTATTTACGAGAAGTACGTTGCCATCTCGTGGAATAGAGTCGAACTATTAGACAGTTTTTCTCGAAGGCACAAATTTTTTAACTTAAGCCTTTCAATAAAAAATTTTTAATATGATTATTATACTGATAAAAAATGAATTTTGTTTGAGAAAAATTTTATATCAATAAAATTATTTTGAATAAAACAAATAATCATTAAACCAAGCGAAATTTATTTAAATAAACACAAAATTTCGTTCAAAATTGTTTTTCTTTAATTAAATTTATTTTTTTAACAGTATAGTTGCTAATATAATAATGTTAACTAGCAACTTCGCAGTCACTACGTAAAATAGTGCAGATTTAATGTTATTTTATAAATGAATAAAATTTTGCTTTATTAAATAATAACTTTTGTTAAATTGCACAGTACTTTCTTAACTATTGGCAATTTTAAAGATATAAGCTCATACCGGTGTTACACTCATCAAGAGCTTTCATTTGAATAACCACATGCATTTTTTATATATTTTTCATATATACATATATAATATATATAAATATATGAAAAAATTGATATGGGTACTCAAATGAAAGGTCTCCATGAGTGTAATGTCGGAGTGAACTTATATCTTGAAAAATGTCAATAGTTCTCAAGATTCCAGGTCATTTCTTAATTATGTTAAATTGCACTGTACTTTCTTAACTATTGATGTTCTTAAATATATAAGCTCATCCCGATGTTACACTCATCAAGAGCTTTTATTTGAGTACCCACATGCATTTTGATATATTTTTCATATATTCATATATATAAATATATAAAATATCTGAAAAATTGATGTGGGTACTTAAATGGAAGGTCTTAATGAGTGTAACATTGGGATGAGCTTATATCTTTAAAAATGTCAATAGTTCACGAGATATAAGGTCATTTCTTAATTAAGTATCTAGAGATAGAGGATTTTCGAATGCAACCTAAATACTTATCATCATATATTGACTATTGGTGAGAATAATATGAAACCTTGAAAAGGCACAAATTCAAGTCAAAACTTTTCCAATGATACCGAATTTAACCATAAAAACCCATTTTATCATATAAATACACTGGCCACAAAATTTTGCTTATTCTCTTAATAATATAGATAAAACCAGTCATGTTCTTCGGTGTAATTGACATCAAAGCTGAAAAGTATTTGGAATAAATATAATTATGCTAAATAATTGCTTGTTTTTATAAGATCTTTTGTATCAAAGAGTATCATCTCAAAAAGACAGAGTGTATTGTACGTTGAGTATATGTTATATCTTCTTGATATAAATAGAATAGAAGAAAAAAAAATAATAATAAATGTATGTAATTATCGGGGAATAAAATGTTTTATTCAAATAATCTTGGAGATTCACGTTCGACGGAAAAACGTCCAATATCTCCGTCCGTGTAAAATAGACGGAGAATAACGAAATAACATTAAATGTAGTTAAGAAAAAAAGAAAAAAAAAGGGTAAAAATAAAGTAAAAAGGAGTTAACTGCGTTGCAGTTGGTTAGAGTAAGAAATCTAAGGAAGAACGAATGTGTAATGGTGACTGGTTGAGGGAGACAGAAGGAGGTTTTCACGCACACGCGTGCGAGAACCGGTCTAACCACCTCATCACGAACAATCTCCTCCTCTTGTTGCTCTTTTTATCCTCGGTCATTTATATCGGTGTCCTCGTCGAGCTGGGGCCGGGAGGCGAGGCCCTCTTTGTTTGAAAGCAATCAGCAGGCCCCGATAACAGGCCTACTCTGTCGTAACCCAAGACACGAATACGAGTAGAGGCATAATATGTTGAGGATACCGGCCGTGTGTTGAGGCACAATGTACATGTGTATATTTTTAAAATTAAAATACTAAGATATATATGTGATATGTGACGGATTTTTTTTTTCATCAACAAGCAGATAAATATCTACGTCATATGTTTGTAAATTTACGTTTACGTTTGCTGATACCTTTCCAGAGTTACGAGACATCGATGCATCGGTTATTGCAGCAGAGTAGTATTTTTTTAATTAAACACCTTTTCATTATATTTGTGGATTTCAATGTTTAGTCTAAAGATTTTGCGATTAAGTTTTATTGTTTCTTTAATTTGATTTTCAAAATTATTAGCAAGCTTTTGGATGTTATTTGAGTTGTTGAAGTTAAATGAATTTTAGAGGGTTCAAAAATTTGGAATTTTTAGTGATAAATTGTCCAAAAATTTTATTATTATTTTCTAAAATAATAATTTTCATATGACTTTTGGAATTTAAAAATTTTGAATTAAATTTGACTTGATTTTAATTTTAGAATGTCTTGAGTCATAAAAAAAGTCTAATGTCACTCGAGAAATTTACAAAAATTACAATAAAATCTTCAAATTCGTACAAAACTTCTAATTTTTTCCAATTTGTTGTAAAAGTGATCGACATTTTCGACTATAAGTTCCTCAATTCCGAGTAGAATTTAAAACTTTCGAGCTCAAAAGTCGTCAATAATTATCAAAGTATCAAGTCAATACACTAGCAATTAATCCGGCCAATAATAAAAAAAAAAACAATCCTCATCAACTGTTGATTACAGCCAATAGTACCCAGGATTTAATTTCGTTACGGACGAGTATCCTGGACAAAAAGCGTTTGAAAAAAGTGAACAAACACAAACATTGTCTCGGGTTTTGTTGAGATGGCCGCGTTCAACGGTCCGGGTAATTACTTGAACGCGGAACGAATTAGCTAAACGTAAGTTACAGGTCGCGCCATACGAGACGCAAATGATTGTAGAATAGGGCGCGTTACCCAGATAAATATAAACATAAACATAAACATAAACATAAACATAAGCTCGAGCATAAATGCATGAATTTCCACCCAAGGCTCGTTATTACCTAATACCGATAGTCTTAACTCCTGCTAACAGTTTTCAGTGTTGAGTATTAACGACATTAACAGGGACCCTCCCACCAGCGACTCGGGGGGCTTGAGGGCGGGTACGGCTCTCTTTAACTTAAGCTAACTCGTGTTATATGCAACTTGCAGAAAAGATTATTCAGGTCGTAGTGGCACGCATGAGCGCACACCGACGGTTTACCGTTGAATTATTACGAAATTACTCCAGGCAGCCACTCATATAGGTCTCGCATATAGTTGTAATGCTCTTTAGTGTGTCCACTTCTATTATAAGCGTGGAATATTTATATTTCATATTTTATTTATTTATTTATGTATATATATATATATATATATATATATATATATATCTAGAATACTTAATAAGAAAGACTAAATACTACTTGGCAACTTAGCTCATAATAAATTACATCCACCACAAGATCTTCAACTCATTTTATCAACTTAGTCATAATAGCCAGCTCAACTTTTCGATGATGCGATCGGGAAATTAATCGACGATAATAATCACCAGCCTCAAGGCGATCTGATGATGAAACGTGTGTAAGATGTTGATGTTCATACGGTTATTTTAAATCCATTATACTGGGTTCGAGTTGTTGCTTTTTTCATGCGATTTTATAAATTTATTTTTAACCTGAAATAAATTTTTATGTATTTGAACGACTTTTTTCGCTTGTTTTTGGAACGGAGTTCCTTTAGGGACGTTGCGGAAGGGTACCCTAGCTGGCAAAAAACGCCCGTAACGTTACAAAAAAAGCGTAAGATTTTTATGTATAGTCTATGTATGATAGCTATATCGTGTCTAATGTATAGTCTACGTGATGACTGTTATTGTTATTGAAGTTTGCTATTATTATTATATCATTTGATAATTACACCTTCTAGTGGTAAAAAGTGGAACCAACTGATCATTACTTTTTGTTTGATTTATTTTATTTTACGTTTTTTGTTATTTTATAAAATACTAAATTTCCTAAATACTTTTATGTACTTAAATAAAAACTAATCAGCAAAATTAGAAAAAAAAAAACCAAAAAAAATATGTATAAAATTAAGTAATATTTTTTTTTTTTATAAATTGTGTTGCTTCTATATTATCCGAAGAAACTTCTTTCCTACTTGGTGTCCCATAACACCACATCATTTCTTTTTTATTATAAATATCGGGGGAGTCAAAATAAGACAAAATTTTAAATGTAATTGAAAACGAAAAATTTTTTTAATTTGTCAAGATTACTTTAATTTCTGACCGTAGAAAAATTTTCTAGTATGTTTTATTTACTTGCATCAAAAAACAATTATATTTCTTTAAATAATTTTATATTGATATTTTATCGTCTAAAGATTATTTATTTTTCAATAAAATTTCAATCGACCGATGGTATTAATTTCCGATTCAAGAGTAGCAAAACCAAGAGAAACAATAAATTTTTTTTTCTTTTCTTCCAGATTATTGAGGTTCTATCATGCCGTTTTTTTTTTTATCACTGATGATTGCTCTGTTCTTCAATACTAATGATTTTTCAACATCTATAAGCTAAACGTAAGTTTCTTTAAATTGAATTTTCATTATTATTATCATTAGGCAAATTCATAAGATTTTATTCAAAATTTCAACTTACGTTTAAATGGAAAATCTAAAAAATAGTTAAACAACTCAATTATTTGAAACAATTGAATCAAAGTGTTCAACAGCAATAAAATAATTTTCTTGAATACACTCAAAATTTTCTCTAAGCACAGATAAATTTTTTTCTATGTACTAATTTTTCATTTAATAATATATTATTTAATAATATGTTGAAAATTTAAATAAAATTTTAACCTCCCCAAACCTTTCATTGAATTAAAAACTCCAAAAGCATTTGAAATAAAAGTCCTGGGCAATAAATAAAAGTCGACTCTCTCTGCAACCATAACCATAACCATAATGAAAAGGACATAATATAGAATTGAAATAATAGAGGATGGAGGTCACTTCTACCAGTTCCAAGTGCACCAAGTGTCAAGGAGAGGTGCGCGATATATATTTGTGGTATTGGTAAACCCATTAGCGTCACACCGCGCAGTATATAGCAGCTCTCAGTATACAGCCACTGGATTTACGCGTAGACGTAACCTAGAAAATTGCGGTCGTACGACAGACGCGTGTCGTACGTGGATAAGCATAAGAGGGACACACGCCTCATTGTTGTCCACCGTCGAGCGTCCAGCCCCTCCACTGCCTCCTCCCTCCAGGATAAATAAATACAAAAAAAAAGTAAACTCGGGATAAATAAATAAAAAAAAAATGAAATAAAAACGGACGTAGTAGCGAGTAGTGAGCATAGTAGGAGAAGGTAGTTCACCTATGAGCGAGTACTTTCGCTGTCTTAGCGTCAATGCCACTGGTAAGTTCGTTGCACGCAGGCACTATACTCAATTATCTTGACTATACTTGCTGCTACACTGTGCAGTATTATATCCAGTGGCTGAAAAGAGCAGAAAAGAGTCTGGTATAGATATAATGTAAGATGTAGAGCCAAGACCGGTAGACTGCCCGGAGAAACTGGTCAACTGGAACCAGAGTTGGATTATATTATATTATATTATATTATACGCTACTGGCCACAACCGCGAGCGTAGATGTAGTCTGTAGTAGGGAGGTATAGGTAGTTCAATATAATATAATACAACGACTCAGTACAGAGATAAAAATGAGCTGATAGACAAGTTATCAAGAAGTACAAGAGAGATAGATCTTGTGGACACTACCCACGCTCTTAGTGTAATATATTGCGTTATAAACTCTGCGCTACTCTGGTACACTGGGCTATGCATAGCCACTTACAAGTTGCTTTTTATTTAATATTATATCAGAAATGATGCGTAGGATGAGAAAGGGAAAGCGGATTACTTGGAAAAGTGATTACTTATTCTTGATAAGTTGCTAAATATATAATTAATAGTTTATTTTATTTAATTACTATCTAGGCTTTTCAGATTGTTGAGGATTTGTTGTTGTTAGTTTAACTTGTAATTACTGCAATAACAAATATGTTCGGTTATCTGATTGATAGCTCACTTTAATTTCAAATTTATTATCGATGATTTATTTAAAGTTTGAAATTTTTTAATAATTTTGATCGAAAAAAAATTTGGGAATTTATAAAAAATAATTGTCTAATATGATTAAGTCACACCCGGATTGGAAGGAAAATAGAGATTTGAGATTTTGATCAAAAATTAAACAATCAAATTAAAAGAACGCAATTTTCAAATATTTAATTTATAATAATAATTTTGTTAAAAAAATTATTATATCAAAACACATATTGTTTTTACTTATAGATAAAAAAATTTTTTTTTAACCACGAGTATCTAATTTTGTGAATATGTGGTGAACTTCCAGATTTTGTAAGATCAAACTCCAATACTTGATATTAAAAAGTTTGTATTCTCGACATCACTAAACTACAAAGCAAAAATAACAACATTAACCTTTTAAATAGACGCTTAATTGATGGAACCTCTGGTACGCTCTGTTTGCATCTAATCTTACGCTCAATGCTCTCAATTCCTCCATTTAACTCGAGCACTGCTTATTATTCGTGCAATACACTAAAGAACAGAATAGTTTGCAGTGGGCGTTAAAATTTAGCTTCCATTTCACAAAGAAAACTTTTAGCACAACAGCCTGCGGTTATCAACGCTATTCTCCGCTAACTACGTCTTGTTATAGAAAATATAACTCATTACACGGTAACATTGTAAAATGCTCCTATTCTTATTCTTGTACACTATAATACTCTACTTTTGTGTAACAAAACATTCTGATTTTATGATAAACAAAGGGAACAGTCTTGTTACAAAAAACACCATTTGTAATATTATAAATTGTAGAACTTGAAACTCCTACTCTATAACTCATATTATTAAATGAAAGAAAAATTATGCGAAAAATAATAGAGGAACAGGACAATGTCTTGTTAATTTAATGGTACTTAAAATAAAACTCTACTTCCCTTATTCTATTCGTAATAATCTCGTTCCAAGTCGTACAACGGATCTCGATGCAGGTGTTAGCCTGGGCCTTGGTTTAGAATTTCTGTTAGACGGATAATATATTAACAATCAACTAAATTTTTTAAATCTTTAATTTTTGTCAGAAAATTTTAAAATAATAATTTTGTCAAATATTTTTCTTTGTCACAAAAAATTTCTTTAAACTGCGGAATTTTATTTTTCGTACTACAAGCAACGGATCAAAAAAAAGTGTAACAAATATTCTATAAAAAATATTTCTTATGATTTTTTGGTAAATTCACTCTTTCAATAGTTATTCATAAGTTATATATAATATCCAAAATCTGAAAACTTAGAACACCTCCAACTTTAACCTTTAATAAGTATCAAAAAAGCAAATTTATCGAAAAATCATAAGATTCATAAGAAACCGATTTTTTTTAGTACGTTAAATTTCCTATAAGAACGTTTCTTACACACTGGAGAAAAAAAAATACTTTTATTAAGAAAATTTTCTTGATAAAAAAATTAATATTCTTGAAAATTTTTAAGAATATATATTCTTAGCTCAAGAACTTGTTAAATTGATTGAAATAATTTTTACTTAATTTAAATAAAGCTATTCTCTTGTTTATCTATTATTTAAAGAAAAATATTGATGCTCTTCTCTTCAGAAATTAATAATTAATTATAATAGAATATTTGATCGTCATTGAATTTCTTGAACCAAGAAATTGTTAATTGAGTAAAAGCATTTTTTTTCTCAGTGCACTTTTCTCGATACATCGCTCACAGGGGGGAAAAAAAATTTCAAAGTTTGAAAAAATTTTTTCCTACTATATTATTCAAATGAAAAATGAAAAATTACTACTCGCGAATTGATCGAGTACATTAATTTTTTTACTGAACATTAGCAAAGTTTTAGATAGTTCAATCAATTTCCGATCGTCATAAAACATAAAACCCAACCCAACGATTCCTCATATCCTCGAATTAAAATCGTCCAACAAAAATAAATTTCAATCTCATTACTGATTTAATGTAAAATCAATTTTTTTTTCTTGAAAATAAAAAGAAATAACAGTGACCTGTCTTACTTAAACTTGACATTACAATTTCATATTAGAATCCCGAAGCCATAAAATAAATATCTAACAACAGCGGCAAATTTGCAAGACACTAAGACTAGTGCGTAGAACGTTACGGCGTAATGATAATCCTAATTTAAATATTTATACCAATAAATAAAATAAATGGAGAAATGCAGTGTGTATACATAATAATAGTTAGCGATATAGGACTAGAATAAAAAAGCATAAAATTAAATAAATATAAATATATATGAGGAGAGAGAACGATACATATCCATCCTTACGCCTCTTGGATAGGAGTAACGACTTATCGCGCGATCGGTCGCTGTCCCGAGATAGAATCTCAAATCAGATGTGGTAATCGTCGCGGGAGCGGCCCGTTACTTTTTATTGCCGCCTCGACCTCATCGAATATAAACGTTGTGCTGTTACACACCGATCTGCTCCACTCGGTTCTATTCGTTTAATGTCCTACTGCTGCTTAACTTTAGTTTTTCCTTCCTTTCCATCATCTATTAGCAGTATGAGTAGTTGAGTACTTAGTTATAACTTGTAATAGTTGTTACTTGTAACTTGTAATAATCTCGGATAGAGTAAGAGCGCAATAGAATAGCTACGGAGCTTCTATATTCTATATTCTTTAATTCGCTAGTATTATTATATATTAATGTATACGCTTACTGTGCCGCAGTACTGTATATTTTGTACTGCGCTTACTCTCTAGATTCATTATACACAGCTTATTTATTTATTTTATTATAGATATTATTGTAAGTCGAGTCGACAGATCTAATGCCTGTGCAGTAACTGTTTACAGTAAGCCTGCAATTATCTCTCAATTTGTCTTTACCATCGATATTGGCGAATGTAATTAAGACAAGCTTGTATCATTATGTGGTTGTTTTACGATTATAATTTTTACCCATATCAGGTTACGTTTTTATTTATTGCTTCTATTGTCTTTACTTTTTTATGTGGATATTGGTTTATTTCTATCGTTTCTTTATACAACAGAAAAATTTATAAATTCATCAAGTCAAATCAAAATAAAATTTTAAACGACTTAAAATTGTTCTGTTTTTTTATTAAAAAAAAAAAAAAAAAAAACAAAAAAAAATATTCATGAATTTCTGAAACAAACTCTTACAAGAAAATAAAAAAAAATTTCAAATCAAGATAACTAAATTCAAGAAAATAATATTCTCGATCATATCAAGTTTTTTTTTCCAATCCAAGTTCCAGATATTCTTCTGAAGTGAAAAAAATTTATTTTTTCTGTGTACACTGAGAAAAAAAAATACTTTTACTCAATTAAAAATTTCTTGGTTCAAGAAACTCGCTGACGATCAAATATTCTATTATTATTAATTATTAATTTCTGAAGAGAAGATCATCAATATTTATTTTTGGATACTAGATAAACAAAAGGATAGCTTTATTTAAATGAAGTAAAAATTATTTCAATCAATTTAACAATTTCTTGAGCTAAGAATATATATCCTTGAAAATTTTCAACATAAATTTTTGTATCGAGAAAATTTTTTTAATAAAAGTATTTTTTTTTTCTCAGTGTATAAAAAATAATTTTATCAGCTTCGAATAAAAAAAAAAAAATCATGTATTTTAATCGAATAAATTACTAAAAATTTTTTTTAAATTTAATCGCTGAAAAAAATCCTCCTAATAAATGACACTGAAGTTAGCAGACGTCTAAAAATTATTGATTTTTTTTTATTAATTAAATTACAACTAAAAAGATATTTATAAAAAATTGCACTTATAGTTTTTCAAGTTTTTTACATGTGACAATTTTTTTTTTTTAATTGTTTAATTAAAATTTTTTCAATAAAAAATTTCTAAAAATTTTTAAATGTCGGCAAACTTCATTTTCATCCTAATAATCATAAATCTGTTAATTTTAGTTTCACGATTTCTAAATCAATTATTCTATCAATTATCCATCATCTTTGATTTAATTCACCGCAATTCTCCAAATAATTTTCTCTCTAATTTTATCAAACTCCAATAATATAAAACAATAAAATAAAATTTTGTAGTAGTCCATTTCTTTAGTTTTATAATTTATTCAAGTTATAACTATACTCTTTACAATATTCGAATGAAGTTAATTAAATCTCACAATAAATAATCAATCCCGTAGAATATAGTTATCAGTAAATGATACAATAGATAGTTCGTGTATAAATAATAATGTCAAGATAGTACTTCGCGATTACAATAATACGATAAGTAACATAAAGGAAAATAGGACCAGTGTCCTAGACCGTAGATGTGTGTGTCTCAGAGGCTGAGGAAAATCTGCCTCATGCCCCTTGACTCTTGAGGGTGTTAGCCTTTGCTAACACTTAGCGTTGTTCTTGGGGTCCCGTGACGTCATGAGCCCCTTGAATGCCGGGGAAGGGATTTTATGGCCCAAAGAGTACAGTGGTTGACGAAAAGTTTCGAGAGTGGAAAAATACTCCCACAATTTCATCTCAAATATTAAAAATTCACCAAAATCGTATTAATATCTCTCACATTGAAATTTGTAACAAGTTCAATTGACGTCACTGCTCTCTTGCGACCACGTGTCGGATTATAATCCGTAGTATACTAAACTAGTCATATGTGTAGTAATAATAACAATAAGGAGAAAAAATAAATAAATAAAAAGACATGTAGAATAGAAGAGAACAGAATAGAAATAAAGAGAATAAGGAGTAAAATAAACAGAGAGAAAAAAAGATAAATAAAAAAGGAGAAGAGCTCGAGTATCGTACGGAGTGACCCGCGGATCAAGGACGGTTTTACTCGCGTTGTCGCGGGTGGGGCGAGACGTCGGCGCGGGTCCAGGGGGGTTTAGTGAGCGTCGGTGGCAACGACAGCAAGTGGTTGTGGTTATACGATTGGCAATATAAAAATGAAATAAAAGTTGAAGCCTTGCAAGTAAAGCAGTACTGTACGATACAATACACAGTACTCTACTCTACGTTATGCTGTACGTGTAAGTGTATAATTCTAGCAGGCAAATGTATACAAAGGGAAGGGAGCTGCATCGTACATACATTTATACCACTACACTCTATCTGTATATATAAATGTATCTAGATAGATATATACTGTAACAGTGGATAGTGTGGTGGACGTATCTCGTATCGTATCGAGTGGAGAAGAAAAGGGGGAAAGAGGAAAAGAGGAGAGCAGAAGAGAAGAGAGGAGGTTAGTCCAGTCGATTGAAAGAGTAAAGAGTATAACGTACATTACACTACACTGAGCTAATGTAACGTAAGCGTAAGGAGTAAACCCAACCAATGCAAGTGAAAAATGAAACAGTCTGAGGCTTAAGTCAGCGCGAGTAGTATAATATTATGGTATGAGGGAACTTAAACTTAAGCTACAACGTGTCTCAGGGAGATGCACTCTCCTAGGCTTAGTCCGTACAGCACTCGCAAAAGAGTCAAGCTCGTATCTACAGAACACTGGACGGAGAACCCCTGCTCGTATTTTTTCTCGCTCCAGCGACTGGACACTCGCAGCCGCAGACAAAGACAGAACGGCGAACGACCCCAGCTTGTTTATATATAATCGCGGATATGTATGAGTGAGAGGATTGGCGAGTAAAGGAGTGAGTATAGTAATCGAGAGACGATGCTGAGCTTTGGAAAACGTGTCCCAGCCTGCACAAGCCTGTACAGTCAATCTAGACAGTTTCGATCATAACATTAAGCTTTTTCTTTATTATTGCTTGTTATTACCGCGCGTTTACTTAGTTGGAGCATTTTTTGATATTTATTAAATTGATGAATGATTTTATTTTGCTTCTCTTAAATAAATTTTTTGACAAGTCCATATTTTGTGGAAAATTTGAGGAGTGAATGATTTTTGATTAATTTAATCTTGGCGTACAAAAAACTCCTTTTTTTGAATAAATACAAAATAGTAATTTGTTAAAAAATTACAAAATTCGTATTTAGAGATTTTAAATTAATAAAACTTCTTTCTTTATTTTGATGTAAAAATAATTATTAATATTTTGTAAAAATTGCATCAAAATTTTTTTTTAATTAATTAATGTTCTAAAAGTCAAATTTTTGAAAAAAATAAAAAAAATTTGTCATTGGTTAAAATAATTTGAATTTAAACAAAAACTTTATTTAAAACACACTGACGGTAAATTTTTTCTGTGTAATATTTTGAAAGTATAATTTTAAACTTTCAAAATTTTTTTCAATCTAATTGACTTGCAATTGTTCTAGTTTTTGCTTGGTACTCATTACTCTAGAAATTTTCACTGTAGGTCAATTGTTCGCGCAAACAGGTCGCGAAAATTGGCTTAAAACATTTAACATTTTATGGGTAAACAATAATCGAAAATTCAATATCCGACGCAATTTTCTCTTGTACAAAATGAATTCATATGTAATGTTGAATAAAATAATAAGAATAAATTGAACAAAATATTGATCAAAACTTACATAAATCTGTATACTCGTACAATAAATTACATTAGATACCGTTCGGTTACAAACTGAAATAGCCGTACAGTATATTAATGCAACGTAATAGATGAAATTGATTGTAAATTTTCAGTAGGACACTTGGTATTATCATTAAAATTAATATCAAAATAAATTATTGTGACATTTTATACGATATTGGCGTACAATTATGATGATAGAGGAGCTAGGGTAGTTGATTACTGCGAAAAAAGGGGAAGAGGGCTTTGATATATTCTTAACTTTGTATCATAATATCAAGAATGGACAGAAAAGTTAATAAAACTTGTCTCAACTCGCGCGGATCCTGTACAGTCTCCCGCAAAAGTACTAAATAAACTTTATTGTTTATTTTACATGCGCCTCACATATCATTAAGTAAATTCAATTTTATTCATTTTGGCGTTAGTAACGATTGATGAAATTGCTTTTAAATTTAAATGACGTGATTTTTTTTGGTAAAATAGGATTTTTAATTAGAAAAAAAAATTCTCGGTGTAAGAAAATAGTAATTAGTAATCAAGAATTGGTTTGTAAAATTATAGTTTTTTTTTTTTTAAATATAAGTAAGATGCGGAATAAGTTAACGTAAATAATCGGTGGTAGTAGAGTTGTTTTTGTTTCAAAGACAACTGTAAAAGCGTAATAAAATTATTTAAATTGGTTGTTATTGCTGGCTGATAATAATAGTGTTGTAGAGCCGTAGTAATATAGTAAAAAATTGGTTGAGCTTGAGTAAGCAAAAGAGATGATGATGGTTTGATGTTAATGATTGTGGTAAGTGAACTGACCTTGAAAACTTGTGACTTGCTTATATAATTATCTAGTGATACTAAAAATACGACCGTTATACTAAAAGTTTAATACAAGTGTAGAAGTTTACTGATACACATACGCTCTCGTATCAATTGTAATTAGGATTAAATGAAAGATTGATTGTAAATGTCACTTGTACTTGACTAGCCGTCAATTACTGGTTTTAAATTGAAATTCGGTTGTTTTCTAGCAAAACAACTTTTTAACTTTGTATCAATATTAACTCTTTAATATTAGGATGTTTCATTTGAAACGATTATTTTTTTTTGCTAACATTCAGAAATATAGTTCTAGACATAGGAGAAAATAACTACCATACAATTTTAACCTTTAATTTTAGGGCAAAGTACTTCCTTTTTATATTTAACTAAGAATTCAAATTGCGCGCGTACGCGCGCGCTCTAATTCTGAACCTATAAGGAATCAGGGTCCATGTTTTCAAGTTATTTCGATACTAAGCTAACTTCAATCAACCATCAATTTTAATATGTAGAATTTCTTCTTGTATTTTAATTTAAATCACTTTACTTTTTATTTTTTGGAATTTTGCCGGTTTTAAAGCTATTGTATTAATAGCGTACAATTATCATCAAAATGAAAAATTTTCATAAAAATTACATTTTTTTTTAATTTTAAAATATTCAATTGATTATATATTATATATATTCATTGCAACTCAGCATTTTAGCGAAAAAAACGTTAGGATCAATTTTGTAGAAAATTAAATGTCCTACAAATTTTCTATTAAGATTTTCTTAATAAGACGAGCCATTCTCTCAATGTATTCAAAAATATACGAAACAATTACTTAGAAAGCTGATATAATTTACGTGAATTGTATGTAAATGAAATTATTGATAGCTCTTTTAAAAACATCTTTTCATTTATTAGTCTACATTATAATTATTGTTGTATATGTTTTAGCTCAAACTTTGTGAAATATTATTATTAGTTTATTAAAAAAAACAAAGTTTTATTTTAACTGGTGTTATGTAAAGCGAGAGTAATTTACAATATTAAATTCATTACTTTATCTGCGTAATTTAACATTCAATAATTTATTTGAAGTTGTAAAATAATGTTAGTTTGATGTTATTGATCAGGAGAAAGTTTAATTATGAATTATGATTATAATTATGAGTATACCGTGATTTGTGATTTGTTGTTTCTTTATATATTATGGATTTAAGGAGTGTATGGTTAAAAGTCACTGTGTGAGACGGGTGGGGCTCGCAGTGACTGAGAAAATGCAGGGCATCATTTTTGAACCACTAGTATTCACTTTTTTCAATTATATCATAATAATAATAATAATAATAATAATGAATAATATGTTTTAACTAACATTTTTTAAAATTTGTTTCGATAACATTCAAAAAAAAATTTGTTAATCATGTCGAAGTGAGTTCACCTGTTTTTAGCTATAGAAAAAAATAAAAAATTTGACATTTTTTTTCTGTAGCTGACTTCTGAATCTTCTGTTTAAATTAAAAAAAAATTTTTTTCACATCGAAACTTAACTGAGATATGTAAAAAATCCATATTTTCAATATATTTTTCTCAGAATTTAATGCAAATTCAATTGCAAGGTATTTCATTTATTTTTTTTTCGAACAGAGCATGAAAAATAAAGCCCAAAATAAGTAACGCTTCACTTCGATATGATTACCAAAATAAAAAACAAGAAGTATAGTTCAACGTTCTTTTGTGAGTTTAATAAAAATTATGAATCTTTCCTTACATTCGAGCACGTAATCATTTTTAGATAACAATATTTAGAGGTAGGTTAGTTAAATAATCTAAATTTTCTTGATTCCTTATCTTCAGTCTGGATGTAATGATATCTTCTTGTAATTGAAATTACAAGTAATAACAATAATTAATTTAACATATATGATAAAATAATCAGTTAAATAAATATGCCAGAAAGTGATTATGCTGTAATAAATTTTTTTAGCTCAAATTTGGGCTCATTTTTTTTTCTTTGTTATTGGTGGTCTATCCTTTGGTCTATGATAATTGATAAGTTAATACGAAAAATTAAAAGGAATAATTTTTAAATTTTAATACAAGCAGAAAGCTTAAATGTATGGACTTGCAAGCTAACTTTACATCTTCCAAAACAGCAGTCGTCATTTGATAAGCACTGTGAATAAATAAAATATTATTAATTAATATCATTTATACTCTCGAATTTTTGAGTTATGACTAAAATACGCCTATATAATTGCGCCGAAAAATCCATAAATGGCTACTGAAACTTACGAAATGCCATTGTTTGATGCAATCTATTCTTCCGATTTCCGCAGATGTCGTCACGAATGTAGTTTCTTTTGAATTGCAGGTACTAAAAGTTTTCCCTTCAACTTTACTACACAGTAAAAAATATTATGTAAAATCAACACAGTTTGTGTGTTAAAAACGGTTGACACAAAATATGTGTTGAAATTTCAACACAAATTTTGTGTAACCCCTTTTTAACACAAAGATTATGTTGAAATATCGCCACAAGGGGCGCAAAGAATCATACACTTCTAAAGTGTCAATCTTAACACAAAATAAATGTTAAATAAATTTATTTATTTTCATCAACTGTTTGATACCTATAACATAACATAAAATAATTTTTTTTTTATTTCCTCAACTGCAGTAAATAATATTTATTTAAAAATGTTTTTTTTTTTATCATTTACATTTTAACGAAACATCAACAATTACCGACTATAAATAATTGGAAGGAAGAAAGTATGAAAAATTTTTAATAATTAAATCAAAAAATAATTTATAGATTTTAAAAGTGAAGCAGCCGAGTTATAAATTTAATTGTCTTTATTATTTAATATTTATTATATTTTCGTGAAAACGTTTGCTGCGTAAAGTGAAGAATCGACGGTCTGTCAACACAAAGTTGATGTTATATTAATGGAGAATTTGACATAAACTTTGTGTTCATTCCCCAGTAACATACAAAATATGTTAATAAAGAGTATATAACACATTTTTTATGTTACAAAATGAAGTGACACAAGCTTTGTGTTATTTTAACACACTACAATTTTTAACACAAACCGTTTTCGACACAAATACAAAATATTTTTTACTGTGTAGTACTAGGAATTGCATAGCATACTTTAGAGCAACAGTCCATATCTGTTAAACACTAAAAGCCAAAAAAAACTGTAATTATTATCTGTCGCCTTTTAATTTTCTGTTTAGTACATAAAAAAAATTATCATGGTTTATTATATGACCTTCAGAGTTTCCAGTTTTAATACAATATTTTTCTAAAATAGTCGCATATTTAGTAGCCTCTAAAGCGCAGATACTAAAAATTTTTCTTTTAATTTTAAGAAATTTATTAGAGCAAAAATTTTCATTTAAAAATTAAAAATTATTTATTGCGGATCTCTCATTAATTGTTAGTAAATATTAATTACAAACGTACACATTAATTTAATTAAAATCACACGGATACAAAATGTCGATAAAAATTACCATTGACATCACTTACATTTGTGCCACTTAATGAGCAAATGCTGGCCGTAATTTTTCCAGAATCCACTAAGTTACTGCTAATTAATAAATGAAATAAAACAATTCCCACCATGATTAAAAACAAAATTATTACTTCAGAGCAATTGTCGCTAGAAAATAATTTCTGAAGTTTTTGTCAGTGTTAATGACTGATTTTTTTTGTTAATTACCCGACTTATATAGAGTCAAGTGAGTTTTTAATAACAGTTTAATAATTTCCTGTAATTAAGATAAAAACGATTTTTCTACCTTATCTTTAATTGCTCAAAAATTATTTTATTATAAAGTATTTAAGTATGTTGATAATTCGAGTATAAAATGAAATTGCTTGTAACTTTTGAGCCAAAAAATAAAACAATAAAGAATAAAAAAAAAACTTATTAAAAAAGTTCTATAAAAAAATAATAAAGTATTCAAATATTAAATAAACTTTTTTCAATTTTAAAAATTTCACTCTGAGATAAAACAATTTTCCAGTAACTTTAAACTAAAACTACCTTACATTCTATTTTCCGGAATGTAGCTGAGTTCACAAGGATGCAACCAATTTCTCCAAAGCTCGCTACTTTTGATAGTGATACCAACAGCATTGGCAACTCCACACATATATATGTACACACATACAAAAATGGTAAAACATCCACATACACTTTTACACCGTAAGTGAGGAGTAAAATCCGGTATACGTTATACGGTAAAAGACTGATAAGATCCAGTACTTAAGTACCCAGTAGTCTTTTGAAAAATACTAAACAACAGATAAACGATTTATTAACATGAATAAACATCTCGATAGTTGATAAAGTCAAATGGAAAAAACACCCAAGGTTTATAAGCTAAGAATGTGCTTTCGAAGATAACTTGATGATTTTTTAAATTTATCGACATTAAGATATCAAATGAACATTAGACGAAGTAATAAGATTTCAAAAGACATTTTTAAGGCTTAAGTCACACTAATGTACAACGATGACAGGATGACAGCTGAGATTAACATTTAACTGTATATGTTGAGATTTATTTATGTTTAGTTACTTAGCTGCTATTTTGACTTTTGAAGTTTCAAATTTTTTTCAAGATAATTTTCGGGAATCACGGGCTAAATTCTCAGTTATTTGGTAGAAATTACTTTAATTTTTACGAAATTTGGGTTCCAAAATTTTTTACTGTGCAAATTTTATTGCAAAAAATTATTGAAAGCTGGCATGAAACAAGTGAAAAAGAAAGAAACACAAAAATTATATATAGGAACATTTTATAAGTTAATATTTTCGACTTAACTTTCTTGCATTGAGATAATCTAATAATCATGCGATCTCTGTCGGAGATTTTTAATACTATATTTATTCGAAAAATTACATATGGACATTCTAGACAATATATGGGCATATCAGAAAAATTTTTCATGAATAGTATGATAAAAAGTATTAATGTAAAAACATGCCCTGATTTGGATCATTTCAACGAAAAAAAGCTTTTAATATTAAATTAAATTAAATTAAACAAAATTTTAAAAAAATCATATAATTCTGTACCAGGAATTGAACTCACATCTTTCGGTACGGCGGCAAATTAAAAATTTTTTATTGAATGCAATAATAGAAACGCTCGATTCATATAAAACAAATGCATTTAAAGAATAAATTTATAGATTTCCCGAGGAAGCATATCCTTCGTGCTTCTCTGAAGACATCAATATAAAGAGAATTTTTATGATAAAGTTGAAACTACTGAATAAAATCGATATCAATTGAATAGAATGAACTGGAGCACACATTTGGCGATCGGTGAGTTGAAATAAAAGTGTCGAGTAAAATAGAAATAACCGCGGGTATAATAATGAGATAGAGAAATAGTGTTTTCGTTATTTTATCATTGTCATTTCACCAACAGTACCATAAACTCTCGGCCATCAAGTGGAAGTCTGTCTGTTATTTTATATATTATTGAGAAAGGTCTTTCTGGTGCAGATAGTTGATAGTATCATCGTAGATAGTACGCAGCCGAGCTGTTGAATTTACCGGGTATAAGGATTTATTTATTATTATGTACTGTATAAAGTAAAAGTAAATGAAGTAGGATTCACTGAACATAGTGGGAATATCCTCGAGTCGATGACCCGTGGGACACAATTTAAAGTTGCTATTTTTCGAGCTGAAAACTGTGGAAAAGTGAATGACATTGCCAGGAAGGAATGACATTACATGAACTGGTAGTATATCGGTGCATAAGAGTATCTTCATTGCTGTAGGTTAAGTATATATATCTGTATAGTGTGAAGGAGGGAGGACAAGGAGCCAAGACCTTTTTAAAAGTTAAACGACGAAGAGGAAGAGAGAAATAAGACCTTGAGTGAGGTCAGTGCACAGAAATGGGAAAAGACTGAGTCGGTTTTCACTTCTCGAATAAACGGATAAAGTGAATGAGCCAGAGCAGGATAAAATTGTTTGTGTGTATGCCCTGGACGGATACGGATTTTATCGAAGTATTGGTGAGCATGGATGTGAATGCTAAAGAACAGAGGAGTAAAACAATGCCAGAGAACGAGCAAAGTAGTGAAAAGAGTCATATCATTGTTCGGAATAGTCGCTCTTTATTCGGCAGACCCGAGTGTGTGTACCTTAGTCGGAATACTTTTTCTGATATGAGGTTCTTTGTCTTAGATTCCCCGGCGATTGTCCTTCCTTCCTACATGAGGGACCTACATTATCGACCTACCTCACTGGAGACACCGTTGTCGAGTAAAACGTACACTGTATAGTACCGGGATTTTATGAAACTCAATTTACTTTCAAATTTTCCTCGGCTAATAAAATTTCATCGGATAATATACGGGCTTTTCTTGTGTTTTTGAAAAAAGAAATACTTTAGCAAGTTACTTATTTATGTTTAGTAGACGAATTTTCGAGTTAGGCTGAAGATTTTCAGAGGTAGGAAATTTATGCGCAGAACTTGTATTGAGTAAGAACCACTGGAACTTATTGAGTCCGGGAAACGACGACCGTGGCCCGAAAACGTATCGCTATCTGGGTTCAATGAACTCCGAAGCGTCACGACGCAAAAGAGACCTGCAATGTTGTAGTCTGACTAGTAAATTAATTTTTAAAGTATATTGTAAATATTGACAATTCTGCAGGGGATAGAGACATAATGCAGGCCGTAAAAATTTTTTTCGACATGGCCATGTTGGGACAATTTTCAGATATGACCTAATCTAATCATATATGGGCATATATGAGGTTGTGTATGAGAATAAGCTTACTAGAAGAATCAAAAAAAATTTTTTTTTTTTTTTATTTGAACACTTAACTCCTCAAACATAACTCTCTTGCAATGAGAATACTCAGCGATCATGCGCCATCTGTTGAAGATTTTCAACACTAGATTTTTTTGAAAAATTA
Source organism: Cotesia congregata (assembly GCA_905319865.3). NCBI lineage: Eukaryota > Metazoa > Arthropoda > Insecta > Hymenoptera > Braconidae > Cotesia > Cotesia congregata. The sequence continues at coordinate 19,067,181 of CAJNRD030001122.1, forward strand.
TTTATGGGCATATATGACAATACCAGATAAATTTTTTATGTGGTAATGTAAAAATTGGTCGTATTAGGTTTTATATAAGCTTAATTTGTCATAAAAATTTTTTTGACGAAATTTAAAAACAAATTTGACGTAAATCAATAACTTTTGTTCAATTTCTCTCTTGGCTATGTGAAACACCTGAAAACTTCGAATTATCTTCAACAATTGTTATCAAGTATGCTCTGAAAAATTTTGTAATTACTACCAACATAAATTCCATAAATAACAATATCAGTAGCTCAGCCTCAAGTATTACCAATTCAAATAAGCATTCCGGAAAAATGCACACCGAGTCAAGGAACTCAAATGACGATAACAGAAAACCTCTTCCTTTATTCTCTTCTATTTTTCAACTATTTTATTATAATATTACTTTTTTATCTCTCCTTTATTTCAAAACCCACACATGCATTTCCAACTCAGGCGAATACTAAATCCGGGAGTTTAAACTCGGAACGCTAAAAACTAAAATAGTTATTTTCACACCTCCTTCTCTCATATTTGCTCTTATATCCTGGATTTATACTGTGAATTCGAATGACCCATGAATACATACGAGCTTCTCTACTAGAATTACTTGTGTAGAAGAATAATAGAAGCTAAAATATTTTTAAAATTGAAATTCAAATTTCTTGAGATTAATTCAATCATTATATTGATAAATAAATTAACTTGATTAAAAAAAAAAAAATCTCGAGCCAAGAAAATCTATTTGAAAAATTTTTCCCGCCTATTAAAATCGGTTGTTTAAAAAAAATCCGAATTTCCATGAATTGACATTAATTAATTCATATCAAGCTAAACATCTCCTAATGTGGTCATATTAGATTTTTTCTCGGGTTCTAACAATGCACAATTGAAAACTTGTTACATAATGAGATATAATATCTTATTCATAATCAACACTTCGATAAGATTCAATCATTTCATCTATTAACTTGTCTCACACATGTTAAACTGGCCGTCGTTGGTCAGACGTTTATAAACATATTATACACATCTTACGGGATAATAGAGACATCAGCTCATCTCAAGATGGGCATTATTCTAAATAATGTTTATAAACATAAATGCGAAGATATAAACCAAAGAGACAGAATTAGTGGGATGAAAAGTGGGGAAGACCTTGCGTCAGAGATCACCGGTGGAGTTGTTGGCATTTTGCATCGTCGACAACGCTATACGACTATTTCTCAGTTGTTAGCTCATGTTGCTTGTTGGCCATGTGCTTTTGAAAGTTTCTAACGTCCCACATGTGTGTTAAACCTTCTTTAGTTATTTTATTTCATTATATTTTTTACACTGGCAACAAACTCTGCCTTCCTTCAATTTACTATTGCGTCTCATTCGGTTTTATGGCTATTCAACATCAGCCGAGTCGTGTTTTATCAATTTTTATAACTTTTCAACAAAGGTCCTATTGTCTCTCCCGCTTTATTTATTATCTTCTCTATTTAAATACACTTTTTACAACAAAACTCGATTAATAATAATAATAATCCTAATTTAGACGCAATCCATGCAATGGACCTGCATAAAACTTAAATTGACCCAGAAAAAGCGTTATTGCTCTTGTATATTACTTGGAGCTGGTCATAAACTAAAGTTGAGCGACTGTCGTTTTTAAATTGATCAAACTTTCACGAGATTTAGTTTAGTCTCGCTCTACAAATACTAAATGTATTTCACGAACAATGTAATAATTTGTTCCTTTTTTTTTTAGTTATTATATTACTATTATTTACCTCCATTAGCCTCGAAATTGATAATCTCGGTAGCCATTGTGACCGGTAGTTAATTTCGGGTAATAAGCCCGCAGAATAATCCACTGACGTTATCAATTTTTGCTGGATGTGTAATATCAAATGTAGATGGACACACAGTCTCTCAGATGTAGTTAGCCGAGGGAGGCGGTGGGGGAGGCGTGCGGCCACTTATTAGTACTACATATGCATATATTTATATATATACGCTTACGACACCCTTTATTTCAATGTTCCATGTACATTGTAGAATAGAATATACAATTTAACATTTTACATATAATATACATAACAGTACGGTGGTTATATTAAGAGCTGTAGCATAAAGTTTTACGCTCCTTGGCCTTAATTAACATCTGACATACGACGATGTTCACGCTGATCTAACTGGTCTTTTAATTTTTAAATTAATCGAAAATTATTCATTTTGCAATAAAAATGATATTTTATTTTTAAAATGGTTAGTTTTAATATTTTAAAAAATTTTATTTCTAAGTTAAAATTCTGTCGTATGGCTTTCATATTAACTTACTAAATAATTTTTTTTATTTATGTTTCTCTCCATGATAAAAATTACCTAAACACATCTATTTATTTATTTATTTATTTATTTACTTCTGGATATAAATTCTATAGAGGTGCATTACACCTGTGCATAAAAACCAGAAAAAATACAAAAAAAAATTATGCATACATTTTACAAATCATGATAATTTTACAGAAATGAAAAGCGCAAAATTTCAGATGTCATAAAAAAGAACAAATTGCTTTTCAATCATATCTAAGGTATATAATACAACCATAAGTTACTAACAATTCAGATTTCTAATAAATTGGCAAATTTTTCTTCTTAGTAGTTTTTTAGATACATTCAGTGTTTTCAACTCATTTGGTAGTTTATTATGATATTTAATTGCTACATAGTAAGCATTTTTGATGTTAATAGTCTTCTTCACACAGTAAAAAATTTTACGTCAAAAAATTTTTATGTGTAAATTTAACATTAATTGTGTTAAATTAACACAGAAAAATGTTAAATTAACACAAAAAAGTGTTAAATATTTAACATAAAAATTTTTAACACAAAATTTTTTGAAGCAATGACGCAAAATTTTTTACTGTGCACTTTAGGTAAAATTAACTGCCTATTACGAGTATTAAGTATTCTTCCAGAGTAAAATATTTTACAATCATTGTAATAATATAAAAGAGCATTAACGACAAAAGTATCTTTTATTTTTAAAGGTATCAACAACTCATTTTTTATTTTCATTTTACTGATTAATTTATTTTGAATTTCTTCTGAACATATTAGATAAATAATAAATATTGAATTGATCTTTAGATGAAAAACAATTTTTTATTTCACTGTTTTTTACACAAATGAAGGATTTCTTCAAATGGAATAAGAGAATATTGTAATTAAAAGGTCGATATTTTTCAGATAAATTTTTTTCAATTATCTCAAAGAAAATAAAATAAAAATTTCTCCTATAAACTCTAACCCGTTAAACAGTATCTAGCCTGAAGAAAGAGATAGAGCGCATTGATATGCAAAGTAATTCAAGATTTTTGATAACGAGACTGCAGAATTAGTACAAATAAATATCGTATTCCAAGATTAGCGATTTTCTGATCGGCGATTAGCAGCGACATCCAGGGTGATTAGTTTATTCCATGTTCCGAGGACGTGTTGGGCAATGAAGCGTATATTAACTGTTAACCTTATACGCCGATCAACAAACACGTATCTACATTTCACCCGCTACACTTCTCAATCTCGATGTGTACTATTATAATATAACTTCATACAATGTACGCATAAGCCAATACGGTGAAGTTTTAAGGAATGATTATAATAATAATAATAATAATAATAATAATAATAATAATAATAATAATAATAATAATAATAATAATAATAATAATAATAATAATAAATAAATAATAACAATAATGATATTAAATAATGCCTTATAAGTATGTAAATATATAATAAATAACATATAATGTATGATATAAGCTCCCCTTACCTCTCACCCCTACACGCCTCGCCTTTCTTCTCTTCACTCGTTTACTTTATTTATTATTTGTTATTATTTATATTTTTTTTCCTAATTCTATCTATATCTATCCTATCCCATATCTTGAGCTTATAAATGTACGTTATATGTGTGTGTTGCTTTATAATTCGTTTATTTATCCTGTCGTTATAAATTAAAATGTAAATGTACACTTGCAGCAGCATTACGACGTGACTTGCAGCTAAAGTGTTAAATCAGTCTCTGGGTAATATAATCATGAGCTTGAAAAATTATTGCGTTATAATTTGATTAATCTGCAACATCAAAATAATAATTTACTTATTATATATTATTAGTCGGTTATTTAATTATTCTCGGGAAATTTACGATTTTATAATTAATAGCAATTGTTGATAACTATAAGATATTATTTATTATTTATTGTTTAATTAAAAGCCTCTCCCGAGATTTAAAATATAACTACTGCAATAGTAAGAAATAGAAGAAAAAATAACCGCGACCATGAATGTTGCCGCGGATGGGATAAAAAATATTCGAGGTCACTGGCGCATCTTCGCTCGACTCTCTTTACTTATATTCTATTCGCTGCACGCTACAATGTCTAGTGTGCTCTGTCAATCGGAAAACAATGTACATAACCTCGGCTTTGCCGAGAATTAACGGCTTTTATGTGTTTTTTTAACACGCAGAATCAACGTAACGATTGTAGGATATCTCTGTAACATCGATGTTAATACCAGGAGGGTTGCATAAATTTTTTTTTTCATTGTTCGTGGTACTAATACCTTGAAAATGTAACCTTGGCCTCTTTATTAATCGATTTTTTTTATTATTTTCGCAAAATTTAAATATAATTTAAATTGTTGATTTTTTTTGTACTATTCAAAATTGATAAATAATTTGAGGGCTCATTTTAAAAAAAATTATTTATTATTATTATTATTTTTTTTTAATTTCTTTTATGTAATAGTCGACATGTACTAAAATTAAAGAAAAAAAAATCAGAATCTAAGCAAGGAATTCAAAGTCTTAAAGATAATCGACTACGATAACTGTAATAACAAAACGATCATGTTTTATAGTTACATTATTTTCAGTGGTAGCACGAGCCAAGCTCACTTTCTGCGCAGTTACATTTTTCCAATACAAATAATAAAACTATCATATATATAATAGTATTTCAACTCGAGTCTCATTTACTCAACGAAACTCAACTTAACTTTATTAGTTACTTTTTTTTTTTCACTCTCCTCCCACAGTATTTTTCACAAATTTAATGACCGGTTGCCACACCGTCGCTAAAACTCTCATTAAAACATACTGCCGGCTAGAGATGAAAATGAAAGTACTTGTACTAAAATTGCTAAAATCACTCAGAAGTAGAACTAGGGAAAGGAAACAAACTGAATCGACCTGAAAAAAATCATTCATTTTTTTTTATAATCTTAATACTTGTTAGTCACGTAAATTTACTGAAATATTTTTTTTTTTATTAACAAAAAAAAACTATTAAAAAATAAAATAGACAACTTTCAAATCTGTAGGAAGCGCAAAAAATCTTATTTACACCGTCAACTGTCGTCTTCTTAACATGGCACCGGAAATCAATAAGTTGTTCTATTCGTTCTGTAAAACAACTTTGAGTACATACACATTTTATTCAATATCTTTTATATATTTATAAATAAATATAAATACATTACAATCGGTACTATAAATCTCCATTTCTCCTTTCCAATTCAATTTCAATAACTATAACATAATGTAATAAATTTTTAAATCAATACAACGTTAGTTTCTTCGACTATTGACATCTGATTTTATATTACCGACCACTAAAAGTTAATCATCATTAAATTACCGTTATTATGTATCTTATCCTGACTCGCGATACGCAGAAGTGTGATTAAAAAAAAAAAAAGAAGCCATAGCTACTGGTATTTTCTTGGCTCATAAAAGTTTCAACTTGTAACTGATTATTTTATCCACTTAACTGCTTTCATTATTGATCTATCGAAAAAAAAAGCTATTATAAGAAGAATACTCATCTTTTTATTTGACACTAAATTTTATAAAATATACGATTATAATTCGTATAAAAAATTTATTTTAAAGTATTAGGGTACCAAATTTATGACTCTTAATAATAATAAAAAAAATAACAACAATAATAAATAGATATAAAATAAGATATAATTTTCCCTTCATATATCTTTAGCACTGATCTAGGTTAACAATAGAGATTTTTAACCTTGAGTTAATCGAGAGACTGCAACACTTCATGAAGTCATTAAATAAAAAAAAAAAAAAATAAAAAAAAACGTATAAAAAATATAAGTGACTGCATAATTTTATTTATGGTGATTGGGCAATCGCATATATACAGACATATAGTCTTTGTTTAGATTTGCGGTTATTTTTTTTACACCAATTGACATAATGCATCTATAAAATATTAGTATATTGTAAATATATTTTGCATGGAAAATAATAAGCCAGGGGTACCCTGGTGGATAAAATTGCGCAATGTTAGAAACTTATAACTTTATAAGTGTGTAAGTATATAAGTATATGATGTGAGTAATAAGAGGGAGAGAAATAGAGATAGCGCGAAATGTGCATATGAGCAGGTCTTGTATTTATGCTTATAAATATCGGTTTATCGGTGGAAAGGATAAAACGAGTAATAAACCAATTTTCAGGATAGATACAGAATCGGTTGTAATATTACTGGAGGATAGAATTGTTGGATAGTCCAACAGTCGAATACTAGGAGAGTTGTTGAGTTTCAATTGCTGGACGTTTGCGGAATATCATGGGTTTACTCGTGACTTTCGTAATGTAATCGGCTAGTTATGTACTCTTGCTTATGTCTTTCATGTATTTATGTTACTGCTACCTGTTCTTAATGTCTATGCATGTATATTCTATATAAATATGTATAAATGTACATGAAATGGTTAAATTTACTGGATCGAGAAACTTTTAGTTCTAAACTGCAGAACTTTTAGTTTTACTTTTATGCGGAAAATTTAATGCCGATTTCACAGTCCGATTGATATTTATTCACTTGTTGCCCTTTTAAATAAATTATTTGACAGTAATTGTCGAAAAGTTTTCTGTTTAAATGACAGAAGTCGTGTGGAAAAAATTATATTTAAATTATCTGTAATTGAGCAACTATTTTCGTAATTGCAGTACGAGTAATCATAATCATAAAATGTTCATTTAAGTAATCTGTACATTTATTTATTTTTTCAGATTTTTGTTTTTTTTTTACACATATGTTCAATTTTTAAAAAACTCTACTCAATCATGATTTTTTCAAAGAAATCATTTTTATTTTAGAACTTAATAATCTTAAATTTAAGTCTCTCGTAGTGAGAAAAATCAGCAATCATGCGCACTCTGTTGGAGATTTTCACCACTTCTTTCGATAAAAAAATTGTATATAGTCATATATGACCATATCAGGCCTTTTATAGGAAAATTAAAACGTCAAAAATAATGACAAGATATTTAAGGCCATTTTAAAAAATTCTTCACGAGGTTTTATTCCATGCTGCAATAAATTAAAACACTTACAAATTTTTATAAAAAATTGTTTAAAGCTAAAAAAATTTTAATTCTAAAAATTTTTTATTCATGAGTTCAAAAGATGTTTATTTATAATTGGTAATAAAATAGGGAAATTAATCTTTCTAGATAATATTACAAATTATTATCTAATCGTAAAGATGAACTTTCCCATGTAAGTCTTTTGATACATAACCGACTTGATAAGCAATGATATGTACGAGTTGTGATAACACAAAAGTGCTGCTACAGCATTTATAGCCTCCATATATATACCTACGTACATACATTCATGTGAAAAGAGTTTACTTGCATGGAATTTTATAGTCTGATATACACTTTAGTGTACTTTGATTTATTTGTACAATAAGTATCTCGTAAATTTTTAAAATAGACAATAAATTCTAAACTTATTAAATTTATACCCTGATTTAAATAAAACAATATAAATAACTTTATCTATTTGCATTATCTATAAAAAAATACTACTACTTTTTATTTTGTTAAATAAACACCATCAGGTAATTAAACGCATTTGTTATCTTACAAGCCAGTAAACCTTTTCGACACAAAACGATAGCAATCGGTCTTATTACCAGCATAAAAGACTTAAAAATTAAGACGCAATAAAACAGGCATTTAATCTTTAAATTTAACTGCTGAGAGTTAGATAGAACTGTAAAGAGTAATTTCAAATTAAATTTAATTTAATTTAAACATCAGGCTCTTGGTCTTGGAATAAAAAATAAAGACGTAAAGGGGTGAGTGTAAATTAAAATTCCTCAGGTTCAAAATAAATTGTCTTATAAATAAATGAATAATTTGCATCGAAACGTCGAACCCTTTTGCTTTTGAAGGGACCAAGGCGAATAAAGACGGGATTAATTAAGTCTCAGGTGTTGAGCCCGAAATCAGATGACGGCTCATTATTTAATCTCTTTACTTTGTATTATACCGTACAGACTGTGGGGCGATAGCAATACAGTGTCCTGTATATATTGTATATTAGGTACTTGAAGGCCAAGGGCAGCGGTGCCTTTAATAATACCCTCATTATCATACACACGACCTACTTATAGATCCTTGGCCGTGTTAGTTTAGCCTGTAACATTAAGACGTAAATTTGAATTTTATCCACCTCGAGTAGTCTCAGGTGTCTTGTAACTAACGTGTGAATCGTTGACGGCTTTTCTCTTTCTGGTTTAGGTTAAGATTAGATCATTTCATTTTTATTTAACTATTGAATTTATTTTTATGGTAAGTTCTATTGTTCAATTATAAATATTGTCGACTGCAGTGTTTACAAATATTATATATGAATTAATATTTGGATTTAGTAGGCGTGTAAATATTTTTATCTCAAATATTTTTTGTAAATATTCAAATATTAGTTTAAGAATTTTTATTTTATTAATTTGCTATTTTAATTTTAGTTTTTATTATTATTTTTTTAATTTAATTTTTGACATACATATGATTAAAAAAATTTTGATATAAATTTGACAGTGACAGAAAAAAAAAAAGGTGATTGTTATTTGTCAACTATCATTAACGCAGCGATTAATTGGCGTAAATAATAAGCCGTGAATAATTTATAAATCAGCAATAAAGAAAAGAGAAAAAAAAATTAGGCTGGTGAAATGAAATGAAATGAAACGATCAAGAAATTATTGAGGAGAGTGTATAGCGTATGGACGAAGGAGATAGAGCAAAAGTAAAGGCAAAGTAATTTAAAGAAGCCAGCGTATAAGGCATTAAGTAGTAGCACGTTTTATATTGCCGGCGATGAACGGAAGCACCTCATGAATCCAAGACGGGTTTTAATCTCGCTCAACCGTATTTCAGATAACGGCAGTCAAATGTTCGGTTCTTCGCGATTCGCTCGATCCTTCGATCCTCGATCCACTTTAAAAACTCATAAATCAACGTTTTACGCTCCCAGTGAATTGATTGGACACACTGATCGCCAGTGCCACTTATAAGTATGCTCTAAACACTCTAATAATTTTTTTTTTTTTTTTTTAATTACAGGCTAACATTTTGAGGCAGGTAATCTCGAAGAATTTAAAGAGTATCAACTTCAGATAGGCTGGCGGAATTCGGTGAGTGTTAAATTGTTTTATTTGGAAATATTTTTTGATAACATTTTTGGTAAAGTATCGAGTGAAATTTTAACAAAAGTTTGAGAATATATATTTTATTATAAAAATGAGATCAATAATTTTTGGCGAAAATAAAAAAATATTAATTGTAAAGACAATTTCTGGACCAAAAATCCGGAATTAAAAATTTTAGTTAATAATTTTAAAATATAAATCTTGAAAAAAAAAAATTTAGACCCTAAATTTTCATAAAAAATTTGACAAAAATTACAAACTAAATTTTTGAAAAAAAATTAAAAATTTTTATTTTTTTCAAAATTTTGACAGTCAAAATTTTTTACAATAATGAAAATTTTATCGAGATTAAGAATCTTTCCAATCACTTTATTACGCTAAACCCCTAGTTATCTCAACAACATTATTTATCCTGACTTGAAACAAAAAAATGTTTGTAATCGTGACTAAGTTTCATCAGACAACACATAGACGCTATAATAATGTAGACGTCCACAATATTAGATTATATGCAATGTAATATCTAGTGTCTTGCGTCTGATTTTCATGTGACAAGCTCCGCAGTTAGTATCGTCTGTTTGGCTTATCACTTTGTCGTAAGACATGTTATGAGACAAGCCAGATAATGTACGGTTCGTTGGACGAGTAGTCTTGTGTACTGTACATATAACATTGTACACCGAATTACGCTCCGTTGACACGTCAATAATAAACACTAGATCGTTAATTTTACATCAGCACACTCAACTCATTCATTTAGATTTTGTATTTATATTGTTACACATACATGCTCACATACTTTCGGACTTTTATAATATAAAAGCAAATTTACCTTGTGAGTCACTAAACAGTAAAGGCAAGACAAGCTTACGTCTTAATACATTATCATTAAAAATAAAAAATTCTATGTAATTAATCTTTGATCCTTGCTGTAATTGTTCATTGTATTGTCATTAAATTTTTTTATACTCATTACCGTAAAATAAAAAATTCATTACGGCTTTAATAAACGTCATTAGAATTGGAAAGTCAGTAAAAAAATTTCATTTAATATATTATTGATAGTTTATGTAATTAATCAATTAATTAGTGATTTATTTAATGGGTAATTTTAATTTTTAGAAAGTGAGTAGTGTAATATAACTCTTACATTAGTATTTTGGAGAGCAATTGACGGACAAGTGGCGTACGCTCTAATTTAGGGCCGTGATGAGAAAAATAGTACACGGGAGTAGTGTTTTATTTTATATTAAATATTATGTAAGAGATAATGAAACAATCTCGACATTTGCTCTCGATTTAGTTTTATGGTTTTCTGTGTGTTATTTAATTCGCGGGTAGGAATACATGTATGTATTTATTGCCTGTCCTATTTTACGAGTGTCGAAATCAGGGAAAATCGCTATTACTGTACTATACTGGTCTTAAATTTGGTCACTGGTGATGTGATAATAAAATAATCTCGGTCTTTCGTGTCATTAGTCTCGACAATGGGTTCTATTTTGTCAATTACACTTACCTATTAATGGACTGGAAAATATAGGTCTATTTTGTTGTTATTGTTTATTGGTTTTAAAGAGAGGATTAAAATTGATAAATAAATAATAATACTGAAATTAATAAACATTTGATAAATTTTAGAATTTTTATAATAAGTAAATTATTATAATAAAAAAAAAAAAACTAACAGTTAAAGTACGGAAAAAGGAACAGTTGGAGTATTACAGTTTAAAATATAGAAGCTTGAATTAAATTTAAGTAAACATTGTTAGTATTGCATTTCAAAATTGTAAAATTATTTTAAAAATTAATATTTCAGACTTTATTCTATTGAAATTTAATTTAAAATCGGAATTTTTTTAGTATTTTTCTCGGGATTGTTAAAAAGCTCATAAAAGTGTTTAAATTATACCATGGATTTTTTTTAAATTTTTTGTCTTAAAAATTTTAATATATTATTAATTGAATATATTCTTCATATTTTTATCTTTAAAATAAAAAAGTGTAATCGTAGAATTTATTTTCAAAATTATACTCATAAATTCGCTGCATTAAAAAATAAAATGAAAAAAGTTTCAAATGAATTATTTTTTAAATTTTATGTTCAAAATTCGGTGTAGCTCGACATCTTAACAATTTTTTTTAAATCTTGATAATTTCCCATTTTTAAAGTTTAAAAATTAAGAATAATAAGGTATCTCCTGACTCAGTTGTAAAAAAATTTTTTTTTGTCTTCAAAAATAGACAGCCATTGTCAAATATTTCCGTATATAGCTTTTAATTAAATTGAAACAAAAGAACAAAAAAAGGAAGAAGGTGAATTTCTCTAGAGTATAAAAAGATTGAATATAAAATAGAATTGTTTATAATCCATGGTGATCTCCCAGCGGCAGACATTGGCACAACGAAACACACTTAGCCATACACCATAGAACAGTAATGTTTGTACGGTGAGTATACCCGGTTAAGTGGATCCAATCAACCCAGTGGCAGACACAGTGCTCTGTATAGCAACGGGCGCATTTATGAACAAGGATGGACGAGGATCGAGTGGAATACAACGTGGGAGAGATGAAAAAGAGAGTGATAGTGATAGCGATAGCGATAGTGATAGTGATAGTGATAGTATTACTTATACTGCTGGCACTGATGTAGAAAGGGAAACATAAAATGTAATGACGTTAAAGAGGGACACTACACGCCGTCCTACAAATATTACGTTGTATTACATACACACCGACTGTATATTATATATCTGTATTTATACTACACCAGTAAAAGTACCAGAAGTATATTGTGTAGATAGACGTACAAGTTGTTGTTTGTAATCGAGAGAATGAGAGTCATAGTTGTAAGATAGAAAGGAGGATGACACAGTTATTACGTTATACGCACGACATCTAGTGATAGCGTCATGTCTTCGACGATCCAGCAATTCTCCTTTTATTATTTTTCTTTCTTACTCGTTCTATTTTATTTATATTTATATTTATATTTATTATCATTCAACCTATATGTCGGCGAACCCCGTACGTTACGCGGCGTTGATTTCCAAACTGTCGCCATCTTTTATTCGTCTCGAAATTGAAAGCAAGGAATTGAATAGATGGAAGTTAAAAGTTTCGTGAATTTAAATTTTAAGTGTTTAAAGTAAAATTTTTTATTTTCAATTTGAAATATTTAGTCAGAAAAATAACAGATTTTTCACAACACTGCAGAAGAAAATTTTTTTAATAAGCGTCTGACTAAATTTTTTTTAATTTTTTTAGATCTATACACAGTAAAAAATTTTGCGTCATTGCGTCAAAAAATTTTATGTTAAAAATTTTGATGTTAAATATTTAACACTTTTTTGTGTTGATTTAACAGAATAAATGTTAAATTTACACATAAAAGTGTTAAATATTTAACACAAAAATTTTTGACACCAAATTTTTTGACGCAATGACGTAAAATTTTTTACTGTGTAGAAGAACATTAATTAAAATAAGTATGTACTGCTTCTTAAGATATTTCTTTCATAATTTTATTTTCATAAATATCTCCCAATAAAATATTTTCTATATAATATTCATTCTTAACGATAAAATTAATTTTTGTATGAACCATTATTATTTTCTACTTTTTACTTTGGTTTGTTATTAAACTCTAATTTTCTAACAATTTTATTTATTTTTACAAATTCAAAACTAAATGACAAATTTCTAGTTCAGTTCTAAAAAGTTTTCTTTGTTAAGCAAAATCTGATGGCGACTAAAAGTCTTGCATAAAAGCGAGTCTTAATAACCAGGATTAGACATGAAATAGCACTTTCTCAGGTCGTTCCTCTTCAAGTATAGTAACTTGTCGACTTTTCCATTGACTATTACGCACTGAATAGATTGAGTATGCATGTCTACGACGTGTATGTGGTTAATAATACACAAATGAGAAATACTCGGTAGTAAATTTCATCAGACGCTATTTAACAAAACACCGTCCAATTATACACTTGTTAACTTTAGTGTGTATAAAAAAATATTAATTCAACGGTTACTGGATAAAAAGTGTTATTAGTTATTACATTATATAATTTTTACCACGCCACTTTGCTGGATAATATACTTTTATTTTTATAGCTGCTTTAAATAATTTTAATCTCACGTGAAATAATAATACGCTTTGCTTGATTAAAGTTAAGTCTACATTAATAATATTATAATTAAAAATCATTTTATTAGAGTAGTATGAAATTCGTATCACTACGAAATACTGGAGGGTGTATATTAGCTTTTGGCTTCGGACAGTAATACAAGGTACAAGGTAAGGGAGGAGTTGGTGGTTCAGTGTAACGTGACTTAAGTAAGAGTTTACGAGCCTGAGCAACACGGGGTTAATTCAATCAGCGCCATAATCCGAACTATAACCTTGATTACCCCACGCGATGAAACCCAATCACCGTGCCCGTAGCTCAACTGAAACTATTCGATTCTGATTAAAAGCATCGACGATCGTCTGACGAAAAAGTGCTTTCAACCAATCCAAATAACTCCTTTGAAAGATCTTGCTCTTGCTCTTATATATAAGTGTGTTCTACACTCTATTCTCCCATACACATACTATATTTCTTAAGTATACTCTTTGTTTATCGTTACGACCACTTTGCTCGACGAGTGTTCCCCATAAAAATTTTTATCTCAAATGGATTATACTTTTGTTTTATATTTTACCGAAATAACCATCACCTGATTATTGGTTCTTGCTTCATTACAATTTATTCAATCGATATATTTGCATCCTTTCAATGCTTTTTAGGCGATTTTGTTAAAGTTTAGTCGGAAGATGCCAGAAATTTTGCTACATTAGACTCACAGTTGATTAATAATTCAGTTGTAAATCCAAAAAGGTCATTTGGCAGCCGAAATGGAAGTAAATTTCTCAAATAAAAAAAATTTATGTTTAATATTTATTTTTTCTAAAGACTCTATGGAGGAAAATATCTATAAAATATCAATACTAATAATATACCCGTTAATTTATTGATAAAAATAAAATTCAATAATAAACTTTAAATTATTTAGAACTAATTTTGTTCAAAAAATTATCTTGTAAAGAAATAGTTTTCAAATATTTGTTAAACGATTTTAAGTAACTGCTTAGAAACAACAATTTCCAAGTTAATCATAATTTTGAAATCGGATGAAATTTTAATTGAAGAAAACATTATTTAAAAATGACACTGAAGTTAGCAGACGTCTAAAAATTTTCAATTTTTTTTATTTATTAAATTACAACTAAAAAGATATTTTTAGAAAATTGCACTTATAGTTTTTCAAGTTTTTTACATGTGAAATTTTTTTTTTTAATTGTTTAATTGAAATTTTTTCAATAAAAAATTTCCAAAAATTTTGAAATGTCGGCTAACTTCATTTTCATACTTAAAACTAATTTGTGACATATTTACTGACGATCTACTCGAACACATTACACGAAAAACTGATCAATATCGTGATTATTGAATCTACATCATGTTTATGCTATGATATAGCCAATAATTCTAAAACGGCTGCAACAGTAGAACTGATCCAGTCTGAACTGACTTAACTCGACAAACTAAGTCAGAAAATGGCTAAATTTTTTAAAAATTGTGCCATGAGGACGGCTGCAATCGTTAGATTTTTATGAAATCTACTAAAAATAATTTTTAATATAAATTAAGACTATTTTGGTTTTTAAAAATTTTTTCTTCGACTAAAAAAATTCTTTTTTTGAAATCAAGAAAATTTCTTTTTTAATTGAAACCGTTTTTAATTTTAATTTTTATTTTAATTCAGTGTCAGAGCAGACGTAATTAATTATCGAACAGAATTTGTATAATTATTGTATGACAATTAGTAGAGTAGGAACGGTTATAATTAGTCAGATTAATCTGGAGATTTTAAAGCAGAACAGGGAATAAATCAAATCGCTGGTAGATGGAATAGAAAATGAATAATTATTCAAAAGTGCTTTAGTGATCTATAACGCACAGTACTTCTAATGCCAAAACGGTATTGATTAATACGTAAATCATTTCTGTCGAATGTGTATTATGGTAAATTGTGTCTGCCAGTGAGAGAATAATATATCAGAGAAAATTAGTTGCTTTGCTTAACATTAAAAAATTCTATGTTAAACATTTATTAAAAAACTTTTCAATACAAGATTGTAGTGATGGAAAATGTTTAACTAAGTAAAAAAAATTTTTGAGTAAAATATAATTTTGTTTTTTTAATTCATTAAAAATTATTTTATTTTGTTTTATTATTAAACTTTGTACTATAAAAGAAAATAAAATAAATCTTACTCTTATAATGATATGTAAATACGTGATTAAAGTGTGCGTTATAGGGATAAAGAAACTAAACATTTACTACGCATTTATATTTATGAATAAAAATAGTATAAATACAAATATCCTTACAACATTAACGATTAATGGTTGACCCCGTATCGTATCGTATCTTAACCGATAGCCAAACATATCATTACATACTGCACCAGCACTCAATATCATACGAATACTCATATTAATGTTTGCTGTTATTTATATACACATTATATGCAAAGTGTGTATATAATGTTAATGTATATAAACTTATTCCTGTATAATATATGCTGTGTACTTAACTAGCGACTAGTGTAATCCTCTAGTATTTTACCTTTAGTTACCGCGTATTTGCACAAGCAGAGACTTGTAAATTTACCTGGAAAACCGACAGGAGTGTAAACAGAGAGAAAATCGCTGATAATCAACTACCAACAAGTGAAAGTAATATATTATCCACAAATATCTCTCTTCCTCAACTCTCAATAGGAGTTGTTTATCATAAATTATTATAATTAAGAAAAATCTCAATCAAGAGCCACGATAGTATTTCAAGTTAAGAGTCGACAATACACTTTTGGAACTATTGATTTTCTAATTTAATTAATTTAATTATTTATCAATCATAAATCAAATAAAGACGATCTTTTTTTTATATTTGTATTTTTGATATGGTTTATTAATTTACCAAAAAACCACAAATCTAATAATGATCATCAGTATTATTTATTGCACAGAAATAAAAATTTACTTTAATTTAGTAAATAATTTTGAAGAACTTCATCTTCTTGATTTCAGTAGAACAATTTTTAAACTAAGAAATTTTTCTTGGCTTAAGTAAATTTTAATTGATTCAAGAATTTTTTGTCTTGATTTAAGACAATGAAACTCTTCTAAATTATTTTTTTGGTTCAAGAATTTTCATCTTGATTCAAGTTAAATTTTTTTTCCTAACCAAAATTACTAAACTTAACAATTTTTGAAATTTTCGTCAAAAATTTTTTATTTTTAGTCCTATCTGCCTGCGTATATATACCTCAAACTTAACTTTCTGGTAACGAGATAATTTAGCAATCATGCGCTCTCTGTCGGAGATTTTGAATACTATATTTGGTCCAAAAATTGTATATAGACAAATATCACTTTATCGTGATCATATCATGATGAGGCCATATATGATGAGAATATTAGGTCATATTTGAACATACAAAGCCATATATGTTCATATCTGAGAATTTTTTCTCTTAAAGCTTATCGGAATCTCTAAAATACATTGTAATATCAGCAATAATATGTTATGTACTGCTAAAATTTTTCCAGCTTCATCATCCACTTCCTACATACTTCTTTTCCAGCGAACCTCTAATTCTGACTATAACTTTCATTTATCCACAATTTTAAACCGATAAAATTTCTTCGTACTTAAACTCCCTAGTCTCTAATCACTAATCACCAAACAACACGTTACAATTTCAAATTGTAATAATTTTCCATTCTAAATATAAAAAGAAAATCTAACTGTCCAAGTCACGCCAAGGAAAAAACAAAGTATCAAAGAATTAAAATTTTTACGACTTACCATCTACTTAAATCATTACCGTAGATCTCGGTGATATATCAGACATTTCACTTTTAACGGAAATCAATTTACCGTTCAAATAAAAAATCATAAGTGACGTGTTGATCGCTCGATAAATAATAAACTCCATGTGCCATATAACATGTTATAGTAATAATTACATTGATAATAATAATGGTAAATATCCAGGAAAGAGATAAGACTAAGACCATAAGACTAACTAGCAGCTAACAAGCTCAGGAAAGGTAACTTAACCTAAAGACTGGGATTCGGACGGGGACTAATTTATAACAATTTAAAATTAACAGCACAATGCATAAATAATAGCATAACATTTAGATAAATTTTAGCCTTAGATTTTATTTATCTCTATTTCATAGACCACTGGTATGGTATTGAGTAAAGACAATGTCTGCCTATGCTATACCTTTACCTACATGTATCTATCATACGGCATTATATAGACTGTAATATATCGCAGATAACCCAGAGGGCTTCCATACTATTATATTCAAGCTGGTACTACACTAGACATTATGCCAGTCGAGAGTTTGCATCAGCTTTCCGACAACCAACAACCGACAACTCGAAACTCCAACTTGACCGCATAATGCTAGTGTTACTTCATGTGTGTTTTATCTGTCTATTTTATTCTCCAAGATGCTTAAGAGTTTATATTAGTTAAAGTATGGAGTATGGATAACTATAAGTCGACAGACACGCATTCAGCGGAATATCAACACACACTACACTCTACACCTGAAAACCCGTCGAGAGAGAAAGCTGTTTTTCTTTACTTGATGCTTAACTGTTATTATACACTGTCTCGTCGTACGCTGATCACTGATACTCCCGATCTCTGTTATTTATTTTTCTTTTTCCTGAAAAATTATTTCTTTGTTTTAATGCTTAGGAAAAAATATCATTCGTGCTTTGATGTAAACAAAAATCTAAAAATTTGGTAAAATAAACTGTTGTTATGATTACGGAAAATTTTTATGTACTTAAATTCTTGAATTGACAAATTTTTGTTGGCTTAAGTAAATTTTATGTGATACAAAAAATTTTCTGCTCTATTCAGGACAAATAATTTTGTTCAAGATTTTTTTTTTTTAAATCAATTCAAGTTTTTGATGATTGAATATTATACTGGGCCAAAATGGTGACACGACAAAATCTAATTTTAAATAATTTTAAATAATAATATTATTATTCCTGACAGTTGTGATGGTATTTTTCGTGTAAATATACACAAAAAATCATGATAAAAGGGCACAACGAGATTTCGAAGCGTATTTTGTCGGGGAGATTTCGTGGTGGAACCGCCAAAATAATTGTTCAATTTTCTTTCTAAAAATGCTACTCAATAACAAAAAAAATATATTGTTCAAATTTGAGTCTTTTAACAATAAATAAAAAATTAAACATCGAATCTAAAGGTTACTTCAACTTTAAATAACTTTGGAGGAAATCAATTTATCTAAAAAATCAGTAACAAAATTTTAAATTTTCCTATTAAGTCTAAACTGTGACATTATTTTTTATATTTCCACAAAAAATTTAGTCGATTTTTTTGGCCTAGTCTAGCATTAAAAATGACATTTAAATAAAAATAAACATTCTCGTATTCTATCAATCAATCTTTTCAAACTTAACTTTTCACAGACGATCCATTAGTACCCATTAAAATAACCCATATCTAAGCTTTAGATACTAAAAATTAAATCTAATGTCAAGTATATAGTTAAGACAAAAATAAATTAAAAAAGTTGTGCGCAAAAAGTCTCTATTTGATCGTTCGAGGTTAACCACATATTTTCCTTTTACATTTTTCTCAATCCCCACAAGAGTACCAGTATCCCTCCCTAAGCTCTGTCTTATATCTGTGTCTAGGTTTTTTTTCTCTTTTTCTCATTATATTGACACAGACAAGTTATAACTTATAACTATATTAATATACATGTGCATATATTCTGCACACTTATGCACAAACATGAATTTTTCTATCATACATAATCCCAACTTGAGGCAATACATGCGAGCGTAGTAGCAGAAATCTCGTTAGGTCGTTATACTAGATGGATCAGCCATATCTGTACGACAATGCAACCAACAATATATGCATGTAAGTCCAAGGTAATCGCGTATGTCACAACTTTGTATGTTGTATGCCTCACGTACAGCCTCAACTCCTGACTGTTGTGCAGTATATGTGTGTAAATATAAATATAAACATAAACATAAGCAGAGAAAAGATAAAATGCATTGGCGACAGGCAATCTCAAGTCATTGATCAGAGAAAACGCGGGAAACCTCAACTCAACGGAGCAGAGCCGGTCTAGCGAGACGTAATGATACAAAAAGAGACAAGATTGAAGCTGAGAGTCGAGATAAATATACGACAAGTTGAAATAAATAAATATAGAGTAAATTGGAGGAAGGGGTATCAAGCTACTCGGAGTATCAAGCAATGCAAGTGAATGCGGGGGACTGGAATGAAGAATTGCTTAAAGACCTATATGGCGACGCGTGTTTTTACACCCAACTGGCCAACAGTCAACCAGAATCAATGAATGAAAGATACTGGATGCTGAGGACTTGCTACTGGACCACGCCAATACGAGTTCAACGGATAAAATATAGATATAGAATGTACGTAAAATGTGTAAGGAGAGCTAAACGCAATCCTCGTGACCGGTGTTCGTTTATAAGTACAACACGTCGTCCTACTGAGACACATTGCTTCACTTGCTTGCTTTGTTTGTTTGTTTACCTGTTAAAAGGACATATGTACTTCCTCGTTTATTTTTGCTAAGTTGGGAAGTGGAAGGAAAGTCATTTATAGTATTAATGTAGATTAGTAAAAAAAAGTAGCTTGATTCAAGAGAAATTTTATTTCAAATTTGTTTTTTATTTTTATTTTTAAAGGAATTTCGTCTCTTAAAGTAAAATTATTATAATGTTCCATTAGTCAAAATTTTTTTTTTTTTAATTTTAGTTTATTTAACAGTCACATAAACAGCATGGTCATGAGCGACTTCAAGATTATAAACAATGTTAAATAATATTTCAAAAACATATAGAAAATAATAAAATGAATATTTAGGCAATTATACATGCATGGAAATTTTGAACCATAATAACTGGTGAACAATATAATTTGCTAAATGTTTGAACTGCAATTTAGAAATTAAGACTAGATTATATTTTTGTGAGAATTTTTAGCAATTTTAATGTTTTTATCACTTCCTGGAGGTTCTTCTCGTCGCTCAGGCACTTGGACAGGTTCATTGGGGCAGTGTTGAGTGGACATTTGGCCAGTATGTGGCAAAAATTTTTAATTCATTAATTCATTAGTTGATTTTTTGAATGGAAAAAACTAAATACTATATCTTGCGTCAAAAAATATAATTTTGAAGAGACTATTTTTT
Source organism: Cotesia congregata (assembly GCA_905319865.3). Lineage (NCBI taxonomy): Eukaryota > Metazoa > Arthropoda > Insecta > Hymenoptera > Braconidae > Cotesia > Cotesia congregata. The sequence goes on from CAJNRD030001122.1 coordinate 19,088,077, forward strand.
TTTTTTTCAGTATACGTTTCAAAAAACTTTCTCAACTAATCCGAAATCTATTGACAAAAAATTAATAAAAATTCAGAATTTAGTTGACTCAACATCCAAATATTGAACATCCAAATATTGAAACCAGTAATAAAAAAATAAAAGACCCAATAAAAGTTTACGCGGAATCCATTACCTTAAAAGCTTTGTCTAAAAATTAAAATACTTATTTATACTATTTTAATATTAGGGTATACTTTGTATCGGTATCGGGTTTTGAATGACTAAAAGTGCTTAATGGGTGGCCATCGGCATTCATCAGTCTTGCGGATATTTTTTGTCGAGAGTAAACAGTCTCAAATCTCGATGCGTATATGTATAGGTAAGGGTACAGTACTAAAAATCTCAGTACCGACCCTCTTTTGTTACGGCAACGGCAACAGGACCGTAAAACTGGACACTCACTGGAGTCTTTTTTCTTATTCATTTAGTTCTCATATCTTCAACAACTTTGTGACCACTTTTATGCAACCCTATAAAACGCCCCAAATACATCCGAGCCGGCCGTTTCAAAATAACAAACTATTATTTCCTGTTAATACACTGCGGTCTGTAAGCTGTTAAATTATTCTCAAAAGCAATATAACGATGTCAAGAAGGTTAATTCTACATTTTAATATTTATTTAAGTATTCACAACTTTGTATAACAGTTTCAAATTTACGTTCCTCGAAGCCTGTGTCTTTTTTGATTTTTACTATCTGATTTATGTCTTTTTTAATGGATTGTATGTATAACAAAACAATATACATATATGAAGAGGTCAATCCTACCAGGAATGCGTAATAGATTTATTTTATTGTTAAAAAGTCATTAAACTGTAACAGTAATCCTGGAACTGGTTTATAAGTGATAATGACATTCGATATGTGATATATTTTCTTTTATTTCATATAATTGAATAGTTGAGATTAGCATCGATACGTATCTGTGTCACCATTATTATTGTCGATTTATATAGAAATATGTAAATATATAATTTCTTGGTGCGATTTATTGCTAATATTCCTTAAGATAAGATACATAAGTAGCTGTGACATTTGTTACGCTTCGATAGCTTGCGGTACTAATGATTAAAGATGTCGATAGCTTTTGATTTGATTATTTTCATTATAATTTGTATTATAGACTTTTAATTATTTATTTTTACCTTTTTCTGATGCATAAGCTGATTTATTTGCTCATAGTTCATTCCAGTGCTTATCTATAAGCTTGAAATTGCAATTATAAATTTTTTCAAGTACTATCAGGGATTTCATCATCAATTTGTGAGCATTTGATAATTAAAAAAATTTTCTGAGCTAATAAATTATTTAAAAAAAAAAAATCTCCATCAAAAGACGTTTAAATACTATGAACACTTTTTTTAAAAATATATTTTCATGATCCACTAATTTAAAAAAAAAATTCCAAAAATAATCAAGTACCAATATTAATTATTTTCACATTAAAACATAACTTCAGTCTTTGAAAATAAATAAAATCAACTTTAAAATACATTGCAGTTATTTACAACAAACATTTGAGTAATTCCGCGCTAATAATTCAATGTTAGCTTATCGTTAAAAAATAATTAAACCGAAAAAAGGATAGTATAATATTTATTATCTCTAAAGACTATAACGAGCATGCATTTCTATCACTATTATTATTTTTAATTATCATTAGAATATTCTAACGGGATTATAACCTTCAATTACCAGGTACTTAAATAACCTCGGTTACGAGCCGGCGAAAAAAGCAGCCTGAATATTTTATTCTGGCGACTCAGAGCCATCAAAAAATAACAAATAAAATAATTAACAAGCCACCTAAAAGCTTCCATTCAATAATCGATTGAATAAGCCAATCATCTGAATAAATTAATTCTAAAAAAGTTTATTTAATATTCAATATTTAATTGACATCTGCCATTTATTTTTCCTCATCAGAAATAGAATAGAAAATATCTTTAATAATTCAATGTAATGGTGCTTCAACCGATAAATAAATTTTATTAAGCAAAAAGCTTATATTATATGCAAGAAAAATCTATTTCTATTCAATATACAAAATATATTTATATTTATACATAAATAGACAGAACTTTTTTGAACAGTTGTTGATACAACATTTTTTGCTTAATATTATATTAAAAAAATAGTAAAAAAAGTGCCATTTATAACCATAATAATGATAATAATAATATTAATAGTGAGATACTAATATAGTATAAAGAGCGAGGAATGATCTCCGAGACACTTCATTGTCATGCATATTACTCGTATCTACATACTACGACATACCGTATGCGTATGTATCACGACACACACGTGTTCCGATACAATGTCCACTAACTAACTATTATATGGGATAAATGGATGCGGGTATATCACTCAAAAAAAGGCAATAAATAAAAACGGTTGTAATTTTTTTCCTCTTACTCTTAACTCGTAACTTATATTCAGTCTCATGTCATCCGTCTCAGTTTTGTCCGTAATAAGTCCAAAGGAATGTGTCGCTCGCTATCAGTAAATCTAAATCTCTCTATATATATTTATATGTGTGTACATTAGAGTAGCTTGTAGTGTAATGTGTGTTTGATCATCAGCATCACCTGTGTGTACACAATTATTCATAACACACTTTTAATTTAACCACTTTTTATTTATTTCTTACATTGTTGTGCTCCGATAAATTCTCTTCGTGAGTCAGATGCTAAGACTTTTGAGTGACTCATTATTTATTTGGTAAGTGAATGTTTATTTTCTAGTAATATTAATTATCTTTCATTTATCTTTTAAGTAATTACAAGTAACAATTTAAATAAAATAGAATTTATGTAGCTGCAAAAATTAATTATACTACCTACTGTACAAAAATAGTAACTCCTATTATCTAAAATGGTAATAAAATAAATTAGTAACAAAATAATAAGTGGTATCATTGACAATTGTAATAGTTACTATTAATAATGGTAACGATTACTATCGAAAATAATAATTGTTATTATTATAAATTGTAACTGTTACAATCGAAGATGGTAATTGTAACCATCTCAGATTGTAAAAATTTTGAAAGAAAAAATAATATAAATTTACTTTATTTACATCCATATTTTAGCTAATGTACATTTTTTTTCTTTGAAATATTAAAATATTTTAAATTCCCTTCGAAATTTTTTTTGGAAATTTTGATTTTTTTGAAGATTAAATTTTTTTTTTTTTAAATTTTAATTTGAATTTTATTGAAAAATTTTGATTTTTTTGGAAATTTAAAAACTTTTTTTTTGAAAAATTTGGCGTTGAGACTTGTTTTAGACAAATAAAAATTTAAATAGAAATGTATTTAGATCCATATTTTAGCTAATGTATTTTTTTCTTTGAAATATTAAAATATTTTAAATTCCCTTCGAAATTTTTTTTGGAAATTTTGATTTTTTTGAAGATTAAATTTTTTTTTTTTAAATTTTAATTTGAATTTTATTGAAAATTTTGATTTTTTTGGAAATTTAAAATTTTTTTTGAAAAATTTGGCGTTGAGACTTGTTTTAGACAAATAAAAATTTAAATAGAAATGTATCCACGGTAACGTAGATTCTTAATTTTTTTATATTTTTTACTAGCTTAGATAGTAATTATTATTATTACTGATGATAACTGCAACCATCAGGTTATATTGGGAATTACGATTTTGATAATAGTAGTAACTAATTAAAATAATAACAGTTATTATTACTGATTACCATCATAATAGTAGTAGTTACCATCAGGATGGTAATTACTACAATTAAGATAGTTTACTTAATTATTTAAATAATATTTACTACTATCGAATTCAGTTAATAGATTTTAACATAACTAGATTATAAACTCTACTATAAAATTTTCTCCGTGTCATACATCAATAATGAAAACTTTACTGGTGATAATTATTGCTATTACAATAAAGAAAAATTAAATTTTTAGGTCTAATTTATTACAAATGCAAAAATTAAAATTAGAGTGAACCAGCCTGGTTCTTTTAACTCTTAAAAAATTAATTTTCAAATTAAAATTAATTTTTCTAAAGGTAAATAATAAAACAATTGTAACAACAATAAATCAGTAAAAAAAACAAAAAATTCCACGAACAAGTTCATATATTAAAGCGAGCATAAATACCCAAGAAAATAAACAAGCATAGAAACTCGGACATTAACGTAACGATTAACGAACAAATAGCCGTAGTAATTACCGGTAATTGTAATAATTGTACTCTAGTATATTCTTATTTAAAAATAAAAATAGCCGCGGTGTCTTGTGAGTCGGAGTAGTGTGCCGATTATTTTCTTCTTGTTACATTATATATATATATAAATAAATAGCGACAAGTAAAGAGATAGAGGGTACAGAGTATAGAAGGCGGAAAATAAAACGCCATGTGTCCAGCTAGCGGGAAATCCATTGTGTGCCCACTTACCGGGTCTTTTTCTTTCCTTTGAGAGCACACTCTCGCTCTCTCCCTTTAGCTGCACGTCGGCAATTGTCTTCACTTATTCACTTTGCTTCTACAATCTATTATTTTTATTTTTATTTATTTTCCATATTCCTTTTATTTTAGCAGCATTTATCAGCCTCGCAGTTTAGATTCCTTACTCTGTCATTAAAATAACTCCTCAAAGAGGGTGTTCGTCCCAACAAAACGTCAGTGTGTGTATTGTGTGAGTGTGTAAATATAAATAGATAGGCTGTCTTCATAACTTATTTATCTCTCACGGTAACTCGTTGATCGTTGGTCAAGTGTCCGTGAGAAAATTTGTCTCTTTGCATATTATATGTACACGCATCTTTTGTACTCGTATCTGCCTCTGCTATTATATTTTGTACTTATGTATGAAAATATTTAATCGTTCTTAAAAGTCAATTAATTAAAGATCTCATTTAATTATTAGATAATTTTACTACAATTATAATTTGATTTTTATTTGAAATTTAAGTGCTAAGATCCGTTCCTACACTGAAGAAAATTACCTGATAAATTATAAATTATGAAAAATATTTTCTTAAAAATTGGAATCGAGTGCAATTAACTTGTAATTTAGATTTTCATTTTATATTAATTTTATTAATCTTAATATTGAAATTAATTTTTTATAAAACTATGAAACTGCATATATAAAAATTAATAAATGCATACATTTACAAAAATTAACTACTTGATTAAATAATAAATATTATTTGTAGAATTTCACTTTTGTTCCAAAATATTAAGATTGAATTAATTTGAAAAATTCACTCGTAAATCGAGAAAATAAAGCAAAGAAGATGAAAAAAAAATTTGACATCTAGGAATTCTATGAATTTAACGAAGCACTTTACTATTTTTAAACAAGATAACCTAAATTTTACTCAAAAATTTCTTTCTTGAAGATTAAGATGCAAGGTAAAATTTATTAAAAATTATCAATTTATTTTTTTACGACCGTAAAAAATATTTATTTATAAAAATTAGTCAATTCGTTTTTGACTATTACTTGAGAAATTTATTAACTAAACAATTAAATTATTTAATATTAAAAAATCAGTTAATAAAGCTTATTAAATATCAAAAACTCCTTTTATCAGTGCAACGGATTTTCTTCTTAATAAATATTTCGCCTAGATTAAAAATTTTTTTTAGTGCATATATCACCAAAATAAAAAAAAACCTGTAACAAAAAAATAAGAGCGACTAAATGTCAATCAATTCAAATCAGACGTGCGTTAAAAAATAATTATCCAATAAATTAAAACATTAGTCAAGGTATTGCTCGATCCATCATCCACTAAAATAATAATTTTTATTTTATATTTACCATACCCAACGTTTAAAATCACTTTGTATGCATAATATATATAATCCATATACCTATATAGCATACCTAAATTTATTTCCTTTATTTATGCTTGAAAGCTCTAAACAGAGATCTGTCTTGACCCCATTTACCCGTTTCCCACGTGTGTCTACGAAAATAAATCAGCTTAGGAGCCGTCCTAACGAATTAACTATATCCCTGTAGTGAAATAAGTTAAATAGAAATGAAATGCTCAAGTCTCATCCACTAAGAGACTCTACTCTACTAAAGATATTATATATATATATATATATATATATATTATAACATACATGAGACTTATAAGACATCTGAGTTGAGGATGAGGATGACTCTTTAACTACAGTCATAGTCATAGTCATAGTTATATATTCTATATTATATTCTAAATTCTTTACAAACATATAGGTACGTATTTACACATACTGCACGCACAATGAACGACGGTTGATATTATTTAACCGACAAAATCCCCCACATTTTATCTTACAAAGACTCCTCACCTACTAGACGTTTTTTGTAGCCTCAAATTCGTCATGGCGACACACTTCTCAAAGTTTATAGTATATATTGATAACTTTAAACTTATTATGATACTAATTTAATTATATGTTCTAATATTTCTTTTTTAAAAAGAGATTTATTAATTGTTAAGCTCTATTTTTTTTAATTAAGAGATTTAATCATTCTTTTTAAGAGAAAAAACAGAACTGAATTGAGTAATTATAATTATATTAAAAAGCTGTGATTTTTTTTTTGTTGAAGTTGAAGTAGGTGGACGTTGATAAAAATAACAAATGATGAAAAAAAGAAATAGAAGCTCCATAAAAAAGCTGGGTAATCGGATATATTGCTGATAAAACTGTAAGAGAGTTACGAGCTACGAGTGTAAGTTCGAAAGCTGTGAGTATTTTATTTTTCTCGGTCTAGAGAAGCGATACATCGAAAAGCGGTCAATAAGGCGACTGTCTTGAAGTCTTCAGACGGAAAATCCAATGAAATGTGGCTATGCCGTGGCGCCTCGTGTTCAATGTGCGAGAACGACCTGCAAAAAAATTTTTAATTTTGTTATCAATATTGTTCTTATCTATTTTTTAATAAATAATTATTATTACAGTTTAATGGATAAGTTTTCGAATTAATATTTGTTTGAAATTTTTGTACATTTCGTTAATTTTTTAGCTTCGTCAGATACTGAAAATTAATTTCGTATTAACAATTATTGTTTAGCAACTGAGTTATATTTTATTTGTATTTTTATATCACTTCAAATTTCAGTCTTATAATTTTTTTTAAATAAAATCGATGTTTAATTATTTGGAAAAACGAATTTTTTTTTCTATTTATATTTATTATCATATCACAATCATTATTACAAAACTTTTTTTTTGTCAATAAAATTTCTCCGGTCTCAGCCCTTATTTTCTCAGAGCCGTGTGCCGGGTGGATATAAAACCTGATGGCCGATAACAACCACTAGAGACGAGAGACGAGTATACACTATCATTTTTCTCTTGGCATCTGAAACCCTCAATAGAAAGAGTCTACGGCGACGTATCCGACTACACAAAAGCTAAGAGTGGTTATTCGCCGTCACTCAGCTCTCTAGTTTTATTGGTCACATATATGTTTGTGTGTCGACATATATGAGAATTGCAAGAAGAAGTACACGAGGGAGTGAAAGAACTACGCTATGAAATATCGCAGGTTAGGATTAAAAAAAGCGCATACACACAATACAACGTGATAGCTCGACAATAGTTTGAATTTCTTATCTAACTGTGGGAAGGAAAAAGTAAAAAATTCTAAAAATAAACAAAATGAGATGAAATAAAAGTAAAAAATAAATATAAATAGAAATAAAATGTCGAGGAAAAGAAAAGCAGAATTACTCTCGTTTGCGCGCTCGGAGGGTGAAGTGGTGCGATTATTTTCTCGGGGAATGGATCCTTTTTCAACTAGACCGGACATTCCTCGACAAGGCAATGAGACGAAATTACTTAAACTATTACTTGGCTCTGCTCTCCCGTCCTCGAGATAGTATACAGAGAATAAAAGTCTTTTAACATTTTTTCAATTTAATTCAACGCTTACTCGTTAACCTTTTAACAGGTTCCCGGATACTGCTTAAATGGCTAGACGTTAATGCTCTTGTTTAAAATATAAAAAGTTAAATAAAGATTTTCAACGGATATTTCATTTTATTGCTATCGTTTCTTTCAGTTTTATTTTATCTTTACTATCTTTTTTACATTTATGTCACTTAATGGATACATTTTGATTCTTTAATAAGATTTTATAATATTTTATTCACTTTCTAGGGGCGAGTGTTGATTAACAGTTGATAAATCGCTTACTATAGAGCTTTTTTGCATGGAAAATATTTATACAAAATGATTTATTGATATTTAATCATTTATTCTTCTGAGTGACAAGTATTCATTTAAGACAAAAATAAAATTTATTGAATAGTGGTAATTATTTATTTATCTTAAACTAGCTGTTACTTGCCCACTCCGCTGAGCGCTTTATAGAATTGCATTTTTAGATCTAGACTTGAAATTTAATTAGAGTATTGTTTTGACTTGCACAGATTCCCAATTCTATCGAATTTTGGTAATATGCACATTTTATCCATGTACACAGTAAAAAATATTGTGTATTTGTGTCGAAAACGGTTTGTGTTAAAAATTGTAGTGTGTTAAAATAACACAAAGCTTGTGTCATTTTCTTTTGTAACATAAAAAATGTGTTATATACTCTTTATTAACATATTTTGTATGTTACTGGGCAATGAACACAAAGTTTGTGTCAAATTCGCCATTAATATAACATCAACTTTGTGTTGACAGCCCGTCGATTCTTCACTTTACGCAACAAACATTTTCACGAAAATATAATAAATATTAAATAATAAAGACAATTAAATTTATATGACACTGAAGTTAGCAGACGTCTAAAAATTTTTAATTTTTTTTATTACATAAATTACAACTAAAAAGATATTTCTAAAAAATTGCACTTCTAGTTTTTAAAGTTTTTTAGATGTGACATTTTTTTTTTAATTGTTAAATTGAAATTTTTTCAATAAAAAATTTCTAAAAGTTTTAAAATCTCGGTTAACTTCATTTTCATAAATTTATAACTCTGCTGCTTTACTTTTAAAACCTATAAATTATTTTTTGATTTAATTATTAAAAATTTTTCACTTTCTTCTTTCCAATTATTTATAGTCGGTAATTGTTGATGTTTCGTTAAAATGTAAATGATAGAAAAAAAACATTTTTAAATAAATATTATTTACTGCAGTTGAGGAAATAAAAAAAAAATGATTTCTTAGGTTATGTTATAAGCATCAAACAGTTGATGAAAATAAATAAATTTATTTAACATTTATTTTGTGTTAAGATTGACACTTTAGAAGTGTATGATTCTTTGCGCCCTCTTGTGGCGATATTTCAACATAATCTTTGTGTTAAAAAGGGGTTACTCAAAATTTGTGTTGAAATTTCAACACATATTTTGTGTCAACCGTTTTTAACACACAAACTGTGTTGATTTTACACAATATTTTTTACTGTGTAATTATTCTAACTAATATTCATTATAACTTTCAATGTGCAATCATTATAACATTTCCGTGTCTTTCTTACAAAAATTAATAATAATTGATATGAAAAAATAAATTTGTAATAAGCATTGAAAGTTTCAGTTAAAGAAATTGCAGGTCTCATAAGTGAAGAAATCTGCATAGTATATAAACATAACCAATAGAATTAAAAAATTTATTTTAAACAAATGACAATCGAATAGAATAAATTTAGTTACAATAAAAATTCATTATTTCTAAGTCAAAAAAATATAGGTTCTGGATAAGTAATCACCACCATATCATATGCTAAAACCTTCTCCGAAACACGCTGCATCTTATGGTAGTAGTTTTCGCAGTATAACCGGACAAAAAAACCGTTCTCTATTTATTAATATAGATAAGCACCTGAAAAAAATTTTAATAAATTTGGCTTGTTATCTCCAAAACAATTTTTCCATCAATTTACGAGCAATTTTGATCACACCTGTATCAAATTTAATAAAATTTCTTTGCAAACAATTAACTTGGTTAACTTAGATCATGATTATTCGAACAAATATTGATTTAATTCAAATTAACAACCTATGCAATTAAAAATAATTATATCAGTGGCTTTTTATTATTTTTAAGACTATTATTAGTTGATTTTATTGCACGCCTCATAGCGCGAAGCGCGTGAGGTTGTGCTTTATACTCGACTCGTTAAGATCAAGCAATTTTGTGATCTTTAAATGCCTCTATCACAACCATATTACACTTATACAATGATATAAGTAGATGTACACCGAAAAAACACTTAAATTAAACCATCTGTTACTTTCTAAAATCATTTCATGTTGCTATTTTGAAAAAAATTTTAGTTTTGAAAAATATTTTACGTGAACGTCCGGATGTCACCCCATTTTGGATGTAACAACGATTACTCCCGAACAAATAGATATTTCAAGACCGGACCACTTTTGGATTTTTCAACTGTTTATATTTTTTTTTAATGTTTTCTTGTAATGTATTCTTAAAATGTTAATAAATAACATAAAAAAATGGATATTAAAAATATTGATTGCCTTTTCTTGACGGCACTTTAAAAAATTACCTGAAAATCCTGCTTCTAGATCAGAATACCCCTTAATCTGTCGATGTTAAATATATAAGAATTATATTGGAAAATGTGGAATTTTTAATGAAACTTACGAAGCTACTACTAAACTGTTAATTGATAACAATTTATGTTTTATTACTGATCGTTCAATATACTTACATTTTCAATAAAATATGACCGTATAAAAATATAAACATATTAATCTTTGACCAAAAAATGAAAGTGAGTTAGGAATTAATTAATCACTTATTTTTTTTTTATAAAAAATTGAAAAGTTTTTTTTTCGGGAAATCTTTGATGTTTTTGTATCTAAATGAATTTTTTTTTAATCATATTTAAAAAAATGACAGAAATTAAAAGATGCATCAATCGGTTCAAGCGAAAAATAAAAAATCTACCAAAAAATTAAAAAATTATAAATAAAAATTCTCTGTATTAAAATAAAAAATTATATTTTTAATCATCTTATTATAACTATCAAACTATAAATAATCAACTTACCTTTTACAAATGTATTAAAAAAATTATAGTAAAATTAACAGAAATCTTTCAATTCGTTTGATTTTTGTAATAAATCTCGAAAAAAAAAAACTACAAGCGCAAAAAATTTTTTTAAATATTTTTTGTCATAAAAATAAAAAAATTGGCAAATGTCTGATAATGTGAGTATTATTATTATGAAAAAATTATATTGATGTATTTCAATTACTTGGACTCAAAAAAAATTTTAAAGGAATATAAGGTAATTCAATAAAGAACGAATTTTTATAGTTTTAATAATAAATTATTTTATTATAAAAGTCATATTCATAAAATATAGATTGTTTATAACAAACATGTAAAAGTAATGGTCTTACAATATTTGAACCGCTTCTTTATATTTGTTATTGAATCATTAACCTATTTATCACAAGTATTTAATAAGTATATTTTTTTACATTAAATTCCTGAGCATTAACAATAATGTTTTTTCAACATCACAATGATTTTTTTAATACAAAACTGTACAAATATCACAATCAATAAATATAAAAAAGCTTTCGTTATTGAACATAAATAACAATTTAAATAATTAAAAAAATTAAAGTCATTTAAGATTTTTCATGAAATTCTATACCTAAAACAGTCATAAAACTAAAAAAAATTTCTTACAATTATTCACTTATTCATAGGGTTAACATTTTTTTTTAACCGGGCTGAATAAATAAACGAAGAAATGTCCGGTTTAAAAGAAGTAATACCCGGATGATTTTTACGAATCAAATCTTTAATCGCCTTCTTCTCATGGCGCAGACATTTATTGTCGGCTCCAGCATTCAAGAGATGGTGCACTATTTTACTCTCGATACCCTGAACAGCACTGTAGAGAGGAGTTCCAAATGTTCCGACTGATATGTCTGTGGCTGCTCCATTAATCAACAGAATTTCCACCATTTCTTTATTCTGTAAATTAACAGCCACATGCAATGCAGTCAACGAAACCACTTTTTCTGCACCAAACATTAAACTTCTTGCAGCACATCCTTGGATGGTAGAAATGAAATCAATATTCGCGCCGTAGTTGATTAGCAGCTGCACGATCTTGAAGTTTCCGACTGCAACCGCGAAAGGAAGAGGAGTTCCTCGGTACACTGAAACTGAGTTAACGTCAGCCCTGCACCGGCAAAGAAGTTCCACGATCTTCTCCTGGTTAAATTCAATAGCCACGTGAAGAGGTGTGTCCTCACGAGGTAATTGCACCAGGCTTCCACTGCTGATTTTTGCATTAATATCAGCTCCACGTGTTAGAAGTAGCATGACTATGTCAGCTCTTCCTAAACTGCACGCAAGATGTAATGGAGTCCATTGTCTTGAGAACTCTCGTGCATCTATCGGGGCCCCTGCTTGGATCAACCGATCAATGATCTGCAGGTTCCAAGTCGCCTTGTGTACTGCGACATGAAGAGCGCTTCCATAAGTTTCGAAGCTCTTGTGGAGATTCGCGCCTTTATTCATCAAGTAATGAAGTAATTCTTCATCCGCATTCCAAATTGCGACGTGAAGAAGCGTTGGCTTAATCACTGGCAAGTTTTTGTCGTCGATGAGCGTATCAACGCAAATTAATCTTTTCTCCAAGAGATACTTTGCAACTCTCAGCTTAACCTCCGAGATGTCCGTAATTGGCAGAGTCACTAAATTTGAACTGTCCTTATTGCAAAACATTATGCTGGCACTTTTATTAACTATATCACTTTTTTTTAAAATTGTTTTAATTTTAACACGATACGTACGAAGAAGTTCAGAAAATGTGAATAAATTCACAAGCTCAACCGACTGTGTTAGAGGTTGCTACTGAACTGACTACCGAGTTAAAAGGTATAGGTACTTTGGACTCATCTACATTTGCAACTCCAGTAATTATAGTTAATTTTGATATAGTATTTGGTCACTTCCGATTTTTGCCTATACCTGAAATCAACTATATTGCTGTCTCACTCGCTCTCAAGGGCGCTACGCCCGTCTGCTGCCCTCACTATAGAAGAAGGTCATACTTGGGGGTTGAGGTAATGCTTGCTGTTTTTCGCCTAAAATTCTATTTCTTGGCCAAATATAATAAGTAAGAGAGAGATAAATATTGAAGAGTTCTTGTAAAGTTACTGTACTTAATATCGTATAATATACGTTGTTACCAAAGCACGTGAGTTTGTGGCACCTCTTCTCCTTCCCCTTCTTACGTAGCGCGTGCTCACCTTCTCCATTTCAGGTATAATAATGCATTTTCAAACAAGATTATTTGAGAATAAACAATATGGACGCCGTACTCACTGTATAATCTCAACTATATCTACGTATTTAATGCTTTTTTTGCAGCTGGGAACGAGATTAAAACATTACTCTTGATCAGATTGTTTGTTTCACAAGTTTCGATATCTTTTGGAAGCCAAAAAACCTTACCGCAGACATGAGACAACTAATTTTTGGGAAGGTTTTGACATGGGATGAAATGAATCACCGTAAAACCATTAAATGATTAAGTCAAAATATCACACCAACCTTGACACCAAACAGTAAGGTGTCAAAAATTTTCAGAATTATTCTTTTTTAACCTTAGATTTTTCTCTAATCATTTTTTTTTGTAGAATAAAATTTATTAATTTTATTAATAAATTTTTTGGAATTAATTTTGGTAATTATTAAGATATGGGGCTCCACTATTTTTCGGCCAGAATAAATAAAAAAATACGGTTATTGATAACTATTTTTTTTATTATTTTTATAAAATTGTATATTTCTATTCTTTTTACAGTTTAAAAATTTTACAAATACATATTTATTTTAATTTTTATTGAGATTTTTGAGGGACAGAATACTATTCTATTTTTTTCTTCCAAGACCATGAAAAATTCGATAAATTAAAAAAAATTTTTTCACAGTATTAAATTTAAGATTTAAAAATTTTTTATGAATTTTTGAAAAATTTTTCAATTATGTTTAGAGGTGGTAAAAATATATAGTTCAATATTTTTAAATTACATACTATATTATGCATTGAAAATAGAATAATCAGAAAAACATTTGTCGATACCTCAATTTTCTTAATGTTCAAAATTTCAGGTGCGTATCAACTCTTTTTTCTCATTGCATAATATTAATCATATCATATAAAAATATTCCAAAATTATTGCACCACCTTAAAATTATTGATCAAATGCCATATTTGATAAATTTTTCAAAAATTTTTAAATTACATTATGGAAAATATTTTTTTTTTGTAGTTTTTCATAGTTGAGGAAAAAAATAGTATTATGTTTCATCAGTTAATCTCTCTAGAGTTTCGTTAAAATACTATAAATTTTTACTGTCATTAAAAATTTTTTTATTATTATTTCAGTTTGCAAATTCAGGAATTTACAACCAAAATAAATCAAATAAGTTAAATAATTTAATTTTTTGATTTTTTATGCCCATAAATTGGAGCCCCGCATGAAGACAATTACTAATTTTCATCATAATTAAATCTAAATACTTATAAAAAATCATTGATGAAATTTTGGTACTTTATAAATTATTAAAATTTTATCTGAATGAAGAAAATCATCAACCAAATTTAAAATAATTCCAGTTATTCTTAACATATTTTGAAAAATTAATATTATTATTATAAAATATTTTAATACTACTTAGGTGAAAGTGCGAAATTTTTGCTTAGTCATGATTCTCCTTTTCCTTGCCAACGTGGCTAATGATTTTCTGAAAAATTGACCTTGATGTCGTCATACCTATAAAAACGTACTTACACCTGTTTTAGAAAAGAATAAGATAGCAAAATATATTAACTTCTTTATGAGCCCCAGTGAACGATGAATTGCTGCAGTAATAAAATGGCAACATTGCCATCGGCCAAATTTTGTATTGAAATAACTTTTTAAATATAATCAATTTTATTTTTTGTAGAATTTTATTTAATGTATATAATTGATAAAGATACATACACAAAAAAAAAAAAATATCACTGTCATTAAAAATTTTTTTATTATTATTTCAGTTTGCAAATTCAAGAATTTTCAACCAAAATAAATCAAATAAGTTAAATAATTTAATTTTTTGATTTTTATGCCCATAAATTGGAGCCCCACATGAAGACAATTACTAATTTTCATCATAATTAAATCTAAATACTTATAAAAAATCATTGATGAAATTTTGGTACTTTATAAATTATTAAAATTTTATCTGAATGAAGAAAATCATCAACCAAATTTAAAATAATTCCAGTTATTCTTAACATATTTTGAAAAATTAATATTATTATTATAAAATATTTTAATACTACTTAGGTGAAAGTGCGAAATTTTTGCTTAGTCATGATTCTCCTTTTCCTTGCCAACGTGGCTAATGATTTTCTGAAAAATTGACCTTGATGTCGTCATACCTATAAAAACGTACTTACACCTGTTTTAGAAAAGAATAAGATAGCAAAATATATTAACTTCTTTATGAGCCCCAGTGAACGATGAATTGCTGCAGTAATAAAATGGCAACATTGCCATCGGCCAAATTTTGTATTGAAATAACTTTTTAAATATAATCAATTTTATTTTTTGTAGAATTTTATTTAATGTATATAATTGATAAAGATACATACACAAAAAAAAAAATATCACTGTCATTAAAAATTTTTTTATTATTATTTCAGTTTGCAAATTCAAGAATTTTCAACCAAAATAAATCAAATAAGTTAAATAATTTAATTTTTTGATTTTTTATGCCCATAAATTGGAGCCCCGCATGAAGACAATTACTAATTTTCATCATAATTAAATCTAAATATTTATAAAAAATCATTGATGAAATTTTGGTACTTTATAAATTATTAAAATTTTATCTGAATGAAGAAAATCATCAACCAAATTTAAAATAATTCCAGTTATTCTTAAGATATTTTGAAAAATTAATTTTATTATTATAAAATATTCTAATACTACTTAGGTGAAAGTGCAAAATTTTTGCTTAGTCATGATTCTCCTTTTCCTTGCCAACGTGGCTAATGATTTTCTGAAAAATTGACCTTGATGTCGTCATCTCATACTCAAGCGTCATAAAAAAAAAATCTTGACTTTTTGGAAGATTATATTCAACAAGAAGTCAGAAATTAACAATTGTCAACTTTAATTTAAATTTCAAATAAATTTTAGTAAAAAATTCGTAAAAACGATTAACTAATTAAATAGCTTGTTGCTCAAACAAATCCTTATCAGTGTAAATTTCATAAAAATAAATAAAATTAACTCCCTTCATCCTTCTATAAACTAACGAAAAAAGTCATGTTACATTTTCGTTCTAGCAAGTAAATAAAAATAAATTTTTTATATGTTCCCAGTAATCTCGAGTATTGAAAGACATTTTGATCGCCCCTAGTAGCAGAATATATAGCAATAGCAGTAGCAGTGAGAGATGTGATGGGAAAAGATACTTTTATTCATTATCCATAATAACAGGCACTTGGTTTGGAAGTTGAATCTTTGATCTCAGTTATCACGCGTCTTTGAGATTTGATGGCCCTCTAGGGCTGCCTGACCGTGCATTGTGTGAGTAAATCGGTCACTTGCGGGAACAGGCCATCAAGTATCAAGTATAGTGTGCCAGTATAGTATAGAACAGTAATATGGTGGTTTATATTTATATACAAGTTATGTCCAAGTGAGTGTGTTGTAAGTGAGCGGGAAAGCAAGAGAAGGAGGAGTTAAAGATAAAGTGAGGTGTGTCCCCCGAAAACTATGTCCGGTCACGTCACCCTTGACTCCACTACTGCCCTTCACGAACCCACTCCAGGTCGGTCTTTTATAGCGCATAAATATCAAAAGCTCCATCGCTACATGACAACCCTCTGACTCTCACTTGCTCTTTATTATCAGGGTTACTCTGTGGTGATATTGAAATATTGATTTTTTCCTTTTCGATACACTAACGCTCATTATTTCATTGTCTTTAATGATTCATTATTATTATTATTATTGTTTTATTAAAAAAAAAAAAATTTCAAACAAATTTATCTCAAGTTTAAGATTGTAAATTTTAATTATATTTTTCCAAAAAATTTGACTTCTAGATTTTTCCGAAATATTAAAATATATTTGTAAC
Organism: Cotesia congregata; assembly: GCA_905319865.3. Lineage (NCBI taxonomy): Eukaryota > Metazoa > Arthropoda > Insecta > Hymenoptera > Braconidae > Cotesia > Cotesia congregata. The sequence goes on from CAJNRD030001122.1 coordinate 19,105,260, forward strand.
CTCAAATTCAGGAAAAATGTTATAATAATTTTCAAAATTAGAATTTTTAACTGTGTAAATCCTAAGTAATCATTACAATTATATAAAAAAATAAAATTGCTTACAGCTACAATAAGAAATCGAATCTAATTGAGAAACTCATTTTTTTGTGATAATGTATGATAAAGATTAATTACTGAAAGTATTTTTTCACTACAGCCAAAAAGTTGGTCTTGTTAGTATGATCAAGTCGTATCTGTATATATCATTCTTAACATTGTAGTGAAGTAAACTTTTGCTTATCACAGATTTCTTAATGGGACTAAGACTTATAATTATCGAAATCACGACTTACAAATTGCCAGTACAATTTTAGAACAGTTATTTCTTAAATTTAATAGAGCTACGATCGCTTGTCATAATGAAATTATTTTTCGAAATGTTACTGATTAATAATCAGTGATTATTGTACTTAGTTTATTAATTACCAGTGGAACACAAGGATATAAAAAAGATCATTGTCTACTAGATGGTACTATTGTAAGTAAATAAATAAAATTTATAAAAGAATTAATGGAATTTATGAAGTTTTTTTTGTAATTCCCGGGTCAAAAAATTTAGTCTGTTTTACGATTAATAAAATTTTTTAATATTTTTCATTCAATTTAATTTTATTATGTGTATCTATTTTATATGAGAATTTAATCTGTTTTTGCCCGTACTATTCACAATTCAGACCAATTTTAGATCATTTTTAATGTTATAATAAAATTGTTTTTCTATTGTTTCAAGACCGAAATCAGACCTTATTTGTCACAATCATTTAGCTGGTTTTGATCGCATCAAGGTCGAAAACAGACCAAAACGTTCTATAATTTTTAGTCGGTTTTTCATCGCCTGTAGATCAAAAACCGACCTTTCACGAATTTGATAATAATAATAATAATAATAGTAATAATAATAATAATACATTTATTTATTATTATTTTATTCGTGTCCTCGAAGATCCTCTACAGGCCACGGCTTTTCATTCTCTGAAACTGGAATAGTGACCATTCACTATTTCGTAGTGCAATGTATACCATACGGTATTCTTCGCACTACCAAATAGTGAATACTGCTCATTAAATGATGCGTGAAAGTATAAAATTTAACATTAATCTTGTCAACATTTTAATCTTGTCTCGATGTATTCACATTGTGTTTATTAACGATAATTAGAAAACTCTAGATTTAGATCCATAATCAAACGATGAGAACTATTTTATAAACGTATATTAATACAAATTTATTAGTTATCACTGCAACTAATATTCGCAGTTACAAAACTTTTATAATCCATGAAATGTTGAGCTATGACAAATAAATATGACAGATGTAAGGTTATAATCGACGTTCAGTTCATAAAACAAGAGAGCGCATGAATATATTATAAATTAATTAATTAATTTTTTCAAATAAATGCGACTTATAATTTTTAATGAGATACTTTTAAGTCCAAAAAATTATAAGTCACCATCTTAGTCGACTTTTGGCCTTCGAACATTTAGAGTGAAAATTGTAGATCAAAAACAGTATAAGATTTCATATTGAATTTGAAAACAATACATAAAGTCCATTTACAAATTAACTAGACTAAAAACCGATCAAACTTTTAAAACTTTTTAGTTTCATTAGATTAGAAACAGCATAAAATATTCATAGCTGCTCAATTATTTTACTAAAAAGTTATTTAGACTTAAAACAGATGAAAAATAATTTGAATAGTAGATCAAATACAGATGAAAATGTTTTTAAAAGTTCAAATACAGATCAATAAGTTCAAATGCAGATCATTTAGCTTAAAACCAGTTTAAATTTTTCGACCCGGGAAGTATTAAAATTTATAAATTGTATTTGAACTTCCATTGCTGTTCTCGAAAGTGTGATCGGACACCTAAGTCTTTTTTCATCCAGGTTCAATACTGCCAATACAGAATTTGACATCTTCACTAATAATACACTGACGCTCCTTGAATAATAATTCAATTGTCCTTAATTATTTTTTTATGTATTACACCTGAAAAATTGTACACTGAAAAAATAAGTTTTAGTCCGACGTCTAATATGGCGTTTTAATGTATGAGTTCCATTTTTAAACGGATTTCTTTAAATTGAAAAATAATAGGTTATTATAAAGAGAATAATATTATAACTTCTTTCGATTTATTACTATTCGCTACTAATAATATTGCAATTAACTTTTCAAAAACCAATTGTTAAAATATAGTATATTACATACCTAGGCCAGTAAAATAAGAAAAGTCTCAGACCACATGTAATTGTTGGCCGAGGCGAAGCCGAGGTTGACAAACATGTGGTCTGAGGCTTTACTTTTTACTGGCCAAGGTGTGTATACTATTTTTCTGCTCGACGTAGCCGGAATGTGGCAACTTTGTTTAGCGCAGCGGCCAGAAAGTTGCCACTTTCCGGCCGGAGGGCAAAAAAATTAGTTATATAATTTTTAAGACGATATTAATCTTGCATGGCAAGTTTTATGTGCACAGTAAAAAAAATTTTTTTTTTATTGTATTACACGTCACGACTCAAAGTAATAAAAAATTTTATTCAATTTTGTAACTAAATACAAATAAATTACAAAAAAGTGAAAATTAACGATTACGTTCTGTTGACTTGATTATTTTTAGAGTCAAACTATTCTTATTTTCTTTATGATTAATGTATTGTCAATCATATTTATTTATAAGTTTTAATAGCACAATAATAGTTTTATGCTCAAAATGTCATGAGTGTATATTTAAAACAATTTTTTTAACTTTATCTAGTGACGATTGCCCGTAACAATATCACTTAACGTCGAAAATGTTACTTACAATTTTAATTTATTTATCAATTACCATTGGAATTGAAATGCAAGGGGTTAAAACCGAAAGCTGCTTACAATTCGACAGTATTGTAAGTACTTAAGTGTAATAACTAATAGATAATAATAAATAAAACTACAATAATTAAACATAAGAAGAAGTAAGTAATTAGTTTACTCTCCTAGCTTATTTTCTATTTTCGTTAATCGATTTTTTTAGCTTTAATTTAAAGTATTATTAGATCAAATCAATAGATCACAAAATGGATAATTATTCGACGAATTATAATTTATTATAGTGTTCAAAAAACGATGAATGCTGCCACAATAAATGTAATCAAGCTGCTGGAAGACGTTTCTCCACCTGTGAATTAAAAACAAGCATTCGATTTGATAAAATACTCATAAATGAGCGATTAATTGTCTCCCATCCAAAATACTGCTTTCCTAGTAAACATTATGTATGTAATTTATAATAATTTTATTTTATCATTTTATACACTGTCAAAAATTTTCGAAGTGAATTTAATTGAATAAACATGAAAAAATTGTTAATACTTATTTAAAAATTGTGAACTGCGTACGAAGAGATTTTTAAAATGAAAATTAATCCAAACTCAATTAATTTTCGTCATAATTTGATTTTTTTTATCTTAATAAAAAAAAAAATTGGACTTTCAAATTTTTTTCAGCTAAATAAAAATTTATTTTAGTTTAAAAACTTTGTACTCGGTATCCCGATTTTTTTTACAGTGTAGTATAGTTTTAGTCTTAGCTAATAAAAACAATAATAATTTATTAATAACCTCTATTAATTCAGTGTCTGGAAGATGATGATTGCTGCTCTGGAAAATGTATTCCTGTTGGTCTTCCTCCAAGTTATTTACTGACAGCTCAATTTTGCTCTGGTTAAGTGTAATAATCTATAGTTGTCAAATAAAATAAAAATGAATGATATTATTTTTATTAATCAATTTTAAAACCTATTTAAAATCGCAATTTTTACAAATCGCTCTGCTCCGAGGGTTAATAAATAATTCATCGAATATCACTTCGATATTTTCGATATTTCAAAAATGTATTCATATAATAAATTTATTTTAAATATTTTAATCTATTAAAATATCAAATTAATTTTAATTCAAATTTAAATTTTACTTTATCGATAGTTGATAATTTTCTCAGAACTTTGTTTGATTGGTTGGTAATTAAAATTCATAGAAACACGGAAAAGTTATGATTCAAGTTGCGCGCGCATTTTATAACCTCTGAAAAAACAATTCTAACCACATGCAACAAAGAACTGGTGTTAATGTTTTAATCGTTTCTGTTGTTTGTGATCACTCATTATCGCAATTTAATTTTATTCTCAAAGACTACGTCATGCTACTATACTACACGTGTACGTAATAAGTGTAAGTGTTTACTATCGAAGCTAATGAGTATATCAGTATTAGCAGCGCTCCAAAAGTAACTTAGTGCATTAACAGTAACTCGGCGTGTAAATACATACATTCTTATAACTTTTACCGACATGTCACTGTTTGTTTTTTTAAATCTGTTAATTCTTATCGGAACACGCGTAAGAACGATACTGATAAGCGAAGCCTGTTTGAGCGATGGCAGTTACGTATGTATTAATTATTCTTGTTATTCATGCACATATCATTAAGCAGTATGCATATACATTATCCAAGTTTGTCGATTAATTGTCATTTTTATTCTCGATATTTTAGTGCTTGCAGGGGAGCGAATGTTGTTCGAAAAGATGTGAATATTTAACAGAAAATTACTTTCCTACTTGTATTTTGGAACAAAAGGAAGAATACACCAGCAATATAATTGAAACTACGACTTCATTTAGCGTTGAAGAGCCATCATTTTGTATAAAATATGGTCAGGTGTGTGTTTGTGAGAGTAATCAAAAATTAGAAATAGAATTCTATAAATATTTTAAGTTTTGTTGGTTATTATTGTTTTTTTCTGTTTTTAGTGTGAGAAAGATAAAGATTGTTGTTCCAAAGAATGCGTCATATCACAAAATGGCACTGAGTTTAATCAATGCAAGGAAATCCATCGAAGGAGGAAACATCAATACTCTTGATTTAAAGATTTCAAAGAACTGTTTATTTATAAAATTTTCTATTAATAAAAAAAAATAAATTTAGTACAACCTGGTTATAAGATACTTCTCAATTTTTTTTCGCTTGTCTTCAGTTCAATTGAGAAAATTTTTTGGTTCTCGCGAAGAACATTGTCGCTGCAGTCCAGAAAAATATACTTTTCATCTCTCATGAATTGCGATTTACTGTAATTAAATTATTTATTGATTAATAAATTAAATAATTTTAAAATACCAAATATGATGATTAATAAAAAAAATAACGAACAAAAGCAATCTACGTAAGATTTATTCGAGGTCCCTTAGGACAGAAGGTCAATTTCGATAAAAAGCTTGCTACCAAACATAGACATCGAGGAAAGAGACGCGATATTTGCAGACACTCGAAAAGTTCTTTTGGGACTAAATCCAGAAATTGATAACAAACAAATTCAACATCAGAGACTGTGTTCCTTTATTTCTTCACTTGTTTTCAGCTTCAAGATTGAACTCTCCTCAAAGACGAAAAACTACACCAAACTTCTCCTATCCCATCCTATATGTACTGTAGAGCACTCAAGAGGAGAGGAGAGAGAATGTTAAGGGTAAAAACCGTCGGGAGAGGGTTCACAAAGTGCTCGGCAGGGTCTGGGGTGAGGAAATGTTCTGCATGAGGAAGAAGGAGGTGGCTCGAGTGGCTCGGCTTGAAAGGTAAAGATTTAAATGCCCTCTCGCAAAAAGCATTTAGCTATTCCCCGTGGCAAACGACCATACCGTAACGCCGTTGCGTTCTACTGCCATACTCTTCCTGCTGTTCATGCTACGCCGGCACACCAGGAACATATTTTAAACAGATTCCCTTTCCGTTCTATGGATACTATTCGGATCGAGCTATATTTATGTCCCTGGACTACTCTAGTCTGTGCTTTACTATATTATGTTTGGGATTTTGATTTTATAGTATATATTAGGGTGATTCTTGTTGGAAGAAAATTTTTTTTTCGCTCTCACAGCAAAACATTGTTCTGTAAGGTAAAAGACCCAGTTATTGGAAATTAAAAAACTAAAATGTTCTCAAAAAGCTAATTATCTTCAAATTTATAATTCAAAAATTGTATTTATCAATTTATTAGAGTTAATTTGTTTTTTTTTTTTTTTTTTTTTTTTTTTTTTAATTAAAATAAAATTGCAAGTGTCATTAATTAGGCCAGTGTCAATAACTGGGTCTTTTACTTTATGCTGGAAAAAAATTCACTAAAATTTTGAGCCCTTAATTTTAATTACAATTAGTGTTTTTAATTTTAAATATTTTGTTTTCTTTAATAAAAAGAAATTTAGGATTTTCTGTTATATAACTTGGTGGCAGTTTTATATATTATCTGTATTTTTAATTTTTGGTATTCTATACAGTCAAAATTAGATATTCTTCAAAATTGATGAAAAATTTTTATATATTCAATAATAATTTTGCTGAAAATTAAAGAAAATTTGCTAATTTAGGATACATTTTACTTAAGCATCAAATAATTTTTGAAGAAATGAATTTATCAAAAAATTATAAGATACCTTTTTTGTAGAGCGTTCAATTTCATACGGACATTTCACGATTGGATGCTTGTAAGACAAAATAAAAAATTCTAAAATTTAGAATTAAATTTTCCCATGTTTTTTAAATTGAAAAATTCCAATTCGCGACTTCTAAATATCAATATTAAGAGTTCAAATTTTGACGGACTTTTTGCTTCGAGAAAATCTCATGATTATTTAAAAAAAAAAAAAACTTTGCCGGTTTTTTCTGATACACTCAACTGTATCCATTTGTGAGTTCGAGACGCACTACAACTTTTTCTATTCTTTTTAAAGTAAAAAAATAAAGAATAGTGGGTACAATTTAAAAGGTTTAGAACGATTTCCCTAAGGGGTGCGATTGTCGGATATCGACTCGTGAGTCTCTTTTACATTATTTGCGTCTATATATATATATATATGTGTGTGTACTTGTGTAGAGAACATAAAGCCGATACTTTTTATTTAAGCATGTATCTGCGAGCGTTCTGACTTATTGCCAAGTCTTGTGTTATTGCACGACCGAAAGTTATTTTTCCATCTTTCTTTTGTGATTCTACGAATATTTATTTATTTTTTTTCTCCTTTATGGAGAAGAGAAAAAGTTTAAGCAGAGGTACTTTTTGCTCTATGACCCTCGGAAGCTTACGGGAGTATGTAAAATATTTTTGTACATAAGTGAAAAATGACACGTGGATATGAAGAGCTGGGAATATTAGAAAGGTAGAAGGGAAAATTTAATAATACTGTAGCTATGTATGACAGGAAAGAGTGATACCAGTCTAGTCGCTCATTTTATGTTTCATATTTGTTGGTACTTTTTGAAGATATTACTAAGAAAAAAAAAAAATTACGAATAAATTAGGCTCTGAAAAAAATAAATGAAAGTAATAGTACCAATTATCAACACCATAAGACTTTCATTTTCAAAGGATGGAATGTCTTGGGAGATAGTTAAAGAATTAAAAGCACTTAGGATGATTTAAAATAAAATTAATAAGCAGTGCTTATAACCCGAAGCGCAATTTAAGAGGTGGAGCTTTTGATTTCTATTATAGCCAGAATATGTGATCAGAGTATTAGTAGCTCTGTATTATTAAGAGATGAAAACCTCGGCACAAAGGTAAGCACGCGGTAGACAGATATGTTTTGAGAATTGGAAAGATGAAGATAAAGATAAAGATGTTTAAAGTCCTCGGGCAAGGACTTTTCCGATTTGAATGCCTGCCTGATTTAAAATTCATCAGCCTCTTTAGAGCTTATTTTTTTCGCTTAGCTACCGGGTATTTATTTTTGCCTCATTTCTCATTCATTCTTGTGCAAACGTCAAAGGGAAACGCAACGGCTAATCCTGTATTCCGGCCGACAGAAATATTCGCGTCTTTTGTCGACTTAAGGAGATTGTTAAATATCATTAATATTATATATTTAATATCATTTTTATGAGTAGAGGAAATGGAATTGAATACAATGTGATGATTTATTATTATCAATTTTTAATCCGGTTTAGTAGACTGGAAAAAAAAAAATTAATTGATTAAAGAAAAATATTTGTTTCAAAATTTTTTCTTAAAAATGTTTCAGTAATATTTTTTTTATTTTCACCAGACTGTTTGTTAACTTAAAATTAATTGTAAAATAGGGTTTGATTACCCTTTGAGTAATTTAGTCAGAACATTTGACGGGTTCCGTGGATCTCGTTGAAGCAATCTAATAAGCCGCGGTTGAGTCAATAGCTCGTTGGCTGTATTCAATTAGTCTCAGTACAGCAACAGTGTAAATACAATGTACGGCATATACTGTTACGTACTTACAATGTGTGCGTAGTACACTCAGTGAATTAAGTGTAAGTTAAATTTTCGTGTTGAGAGAAAGCGAGGGTTTATACGGTGCAATAGAGAAAATACTTCAGTCAATTATCATTTCATTGCCGAGTATTAAATTACTTAATGCCGGGTGTTTCAATTACTACCAATAAATTATTAACTTTAAATACATAAATTATTAGAGGAATCTCTACTGGCTGTTCAATAACAAAAATCATAATAATAAATATAAAGAAGCAATAGATGTAATTACCAAGATTACGGGGCATGATTGATCGGCTGAGTCAATACAAGTGATATCGAGGAAATGACAATACGGTGCAGAGTACACGGTACATTTGCCTGCGAATTTACAGTACAACTTAAAGCGGAATTTTTTTTTTTATCTGTCGATCGGCGAAAACTATTACCACCCTGGGAGCAATACTGTACCTAAGTCGACGCGCTAATGTACGATATTTTATTCCCCTTTAGTGAATAATGACAATAACAACGACAACAAGAGCAGAGATACCCTTCAATAAGTGTCTAGAGTGAGGGTCGTTTTAAAAGATTTGGCTTAAAATTCTTAAACGACAAATCGAAACTCATCGTCAAATCGCATAACATTTACGCTGTAAAAGACATTCACCGAGAAACCATTTTAATAAATTACACAATTCAATTTAATCCAATCCAATAGCTGTATATTGTTTCGTTGATGCAGTAATTTTATTTTTACTTTTCGTTACGTCTTTCCCTTTTTATTATTCATCATAATAATAGTAACTTTAATCTCAATAAGAATAAAAATAAAAAATAATAACAATAAATAGCAAATATTTTTATAAAAAAATTTTTCTTGTTCTTTTGATTATATAGAAGACAATGATAATTTTTGCTGATAAAAAAAATTATTAATCAAAAGCATTGAAGTTCCATCAATTCAGAATTAAATTTATTCGACAATCAGTTGATGACGTACGCAATAAAATTATCTTCCAATCAGATGAGGTCATTCTTGTTATCCATTATTTCTCTTTCTACTATATTTGGTAGTATATCGATTTACAATAAAGTAAAATCAAAGCAGCGAGCAAAATTTTAATGAGTTATGGAGGAACATTATTGGCTGTCAGTTATCTGTTTTCACTGTATGTCGATATCGGTGTTGATGTTGATTATCATCAGCAGAGAGCTAACAAAGACAAAACTTTGTTGCATAACATACAGAGATAGAAATATAGAACAATAATAAATAAATAGACGAATACGATATGAAATTCGATGATCCACGAAAATTAGTCGAAGGGTAATCGCCTCCATTGCACCGATATCAATGTTACTGAGTAATGTGTACTGTATACTGTAACAATTCCTCATTCCACTTGTTAGCGTATCAATCTCGATTCACCACAATTTCGAATATGACAGTGCATAATTATAACGTCCACGGGATCATTTTACACTCTTCTATTTATACAAATTTACGATAACATCATCACCTATAAGTTCGCGAACTCTTTAGTGTTGTTGCTGCTGATTATCGATCACCAAATTATAATTACAATTACGATCATACCTATCATTAGTTATTAGTATTAGCATTAGCATATGTTGACGCAGCAATTCTGTTCCTAAATTAGCAGCCTGGTGAGCCTGGTGGGTAAACTCGAGAAATTATGTAGAGATCCAGATGTGATGGGATTCACTTGCTCGCGGTTAACATATTGCGACAAGCTATCCTAAACATTATTCTAGCGAGTGATGTGGATCGAGTTTTGCCATTGCTAATATGATACTCCTGTCCCATTTGCTCCCCCGTGGCATTGTCACGTCTCTTTATTTGGATATGTTCGTCTATGTGGGTGCATCATGTGCTGGTTTATGTGATCCACTTGGACGTACGTATCACCGTCACCGCGGCAATAGAGAATATCCTCGAGGGATATGGTTATTCTGAAACTGGCTGATGGCTATCAAGAAATACCTAGAAATCAGCAAACCACCGGAATTTCCGATATATTTATTGCAGTTTAAATTTAGAATGACTCGCCCTGAAGGTGATCAAATAATCAATGCATTTATCAACATATCGTTCTTAAACAAATCAATGTCCTGCAGAGTCAACCATTTCTCAGATTTTTTTTCCATGTACAACACATCCAATTCAAGTTCTTTCAAAAAGTGAAGGAATTTGAACGTCCATTCTACTTACAAAAAATCCAGCTTCAGTGAAGGTGATAAAACTCAAAGCAACAAACCAGTTCATTGCGCATGAAGAAAATCTTGAGAAGACCTATTTGAGAGTCTTTGATAACTTGCATAGGAAGCATTCTTTGAGTACTTAAGATTCTCGGTTGATCGAGTGTCCACAATTGATCTTATTGACGTAACACACAGAAGGCTGTTCGGCGTATCAGGATAATCGATAGACATTTGCATGATATCTTAGAGGGACGTACCAAGAGCTGGAGATACAGAGGACAAGGACGACTAAGAAGAAGTCGGTGGATAGGAGTGTGGGGCTGAAGAGGGTTGCGAAATAGACTAGATTTGCATTCGAGACGGATAAACCGGAGGATCTGTCCGAAATAGCAGTCGGTAGGCCCGCGGCTAAGTGCAAGTATATGGTGGCAAACGTCGTTACGGGGTTGACGGACTCATTATCGTTGGTTTGCATATAGACGCGCGTTCTCCTCGTTCTCGTTCTGGAATATTGCGAACAGATATGCGACGGAAGGGAAACACGTGAGTGAGCGTGGTAGAGGAACAGAGAGATCGAGATGGAGATGGAGATGGAGATGTAGATGTAGAAGCGAGCTTAACTGGAGGTGAGCTCATCGCTGACCGACTGCCAGCCAAGTAATATGGAGACGAGGGTTGGATTGCACACAATAGCGCCACTAATGCACAACCCTCCCCGTGACCATAGATTGCAAGCAGCCCAACTACTCTGTTCCATTCGCAATGTTCCATTCTCCTGCTGGCCCTCCGGCAAACTGCCAATACAGGCATTCAATATTGGGCAATGTTACCCGCGCGAGAGCTTATCTACGGTTAATGGTGACACTGAATCGCGGAAGGAACTCGACTGTCCAATCATCCCGGTCATTATCTGAATCAATCAGCCACCCCTGTTTTGTGTTTGACAATTATGTTTTTTGATTCCAGTGGATAGATTATTTCTCCGCATTGTTTTTAAGGGCAAGAATTTTATTATTAAAAATTCGAATTTTAGTCTTTCATTTGAGTGTTGAGATTATTAATTCAAAAATAAAGTTTCATAATGACAAATTATTTTAGATAAATTCAAATTCATTTTAGTCTAGAAATTTCGTACCTTGATGTAGTATAAGATTAAATATCCAATTTTTGATTCAATTTTCGGTACCGAAAATTGATAAATAGATTTTTATTATGGGGGTGAGAGTTGAGACTATTCATTCAATTCTTTAACCCAGTTGCGTAATCAAAAATATTAAAAACTAATTTTTAATAAGATAATTGAGAGTCAAAAATTATGCAAAAAATTATTTCGATTCAACTCTTCTGAATTACAAAATGCAAAAAAAAAATTTCAACCCTAAGTGTTCTTTAATTTCGTTGATAAAGTACAATTTAATGAAGAAACGTTTCATAAAATAACCAATCGATGAAATTTCTCATGAAAAAATTTCAAGGATGTTCATTACATTTTCCTAAAAGACGTTTTTATGTGTTAGGATGTGTCTGGTATGCCCTGTATGCTGCCAACTGCACACGTTCTAGCAGATGATATCGACAGGCAGACGTTACATACTCAGGTTCTCACCCAACACCCCAGTAGTATCAGCACAGCCCATTGCCCGCGAATCCGGGCAATTTCCGGGTTCCAAGCTGATCGTCACTTTACGACACGTGTAGCTCCTGTAGCAGCAATAGCACTAGTCCTGCAATATGTAACAGCAGATGCACCAGTAGGCCTCACACGAGCTCATCATTATCCGTATGCAGCAAGGTACGTAACCCGCAAACTGGTCATCACAATCCAATTCGAATGTTAGCCTCCATAACCTACTAGGGTTGTCCACGATTCATGACGCAATTTCGCGGATTGACCCCACACCCTCCATTCCTGAGGAGCTGGCTTAAGTGGATTAAGGTTTGATTGTGATTATACCGCTGCAAACTTGATATCATCGCCTAGGAATTATTAACAAGAGGACTAATTTTGTGGCATATATCCGTCTATCTGAGCTGAACGTGGAATGGAAGGCATGGAAACTCTGATGAGCTAGCTGGATATCGCTCCTAACTTTGATAAGTACGTAAATTGGTAATGCTTAATGCAACCCATTGAAGAAGCCTTTCAGAGCCGTTTCAGGTGGGATGGGAAAGCATGAATAGACCAGAGTACAGCTAGAGAACTTCTATTTAGAAGCTCGAATGTAGAATGTAGAATCTACAACCTAGAACCTAGAACTGGTGTCACGCAAAAGCCATATTGCTATTCTGGTTACGTCAATATAACGTCCATTGTGAGACACATTGTGCCAAGTTAATACGTTAAAAGCCTATCTGTGTTGAAATCTCGGAAACAGGGACGAATATTGCGATTGCCGTTGCGGAATCCAAGTCACCGTAACGAGGTTACACTCGCAATGAGACAATCGACGGTTAATGACTGGGTAATTGAATGCACGGGAGGTAGAAACTAATATAAATGTGTGCGGATGTATCAATGTATATACACATTATACGTTAGTGTGTTGTCAATGGAATGTAGAAACCCCTTAACCGCAACTCCTAGCCTGGGGAGAGAATGATGGTCGACGGTGTTACCGGATAGAAAATTATGATACACTGCTTTGGGGATGATGATGATGATGATGATGATGATGATGATAATGATGATGACGTTGCTCGTCATTCAGCCTCCATTCATGATGATGGTCATTAAAGGAAACTAATGAAAGCCGTCTATTTGAATTTACAAAAAGCCAGCAAAATCGTTTCTTCAGACACCCCAGTTTAATTTTGGCAAACAAGCTATTGCATCGAGCGGCATTTTTCATTCACATTCAGGAAAGAGATAACCGGGTATTTCAATATTTCAATACCGAATATGATGAAAGGCTCTGCTGACATACCCACCCCTTGCGATGCACAAAATTTGACTCGTTAAATGCCGGGCGAAGCATAACGACCCAACGAGATCTATTATTAAAGGATAATTTGTTGCACGGGTCAACTAATAGTAACATATTGATAAAAATCCCGGTATTTCGTTTCCCGTCTGCTAAAAAACGTCAGTGCTATCATCATCATCGTCATTAATGGCTATGCAGGTTTTTTTTTTGTTAGTATTGTGAAAAAAGGAATGGGGAAAATAAAGTTTATGGAAAAATAGTTAAAAACGAAGCGAGCGGCGGAATAACCCCCTGTTGCGGGGAGACACATTACAGGCGAATAAGCCGCTGACAAGAGCGTGCAAATTCTTTTAACGATCCTCATCGTATCATACCGAACCCTGGAATAAAAAACAGCAAACTCCCTTGTGATTACTAAAAAACCTTATTCTTTTGATACCCCAAAGGCACCCTCTTATATAATGCGAAGCATTGTTGGTAAACTAAATCTTCTTTGTTAATATAAAGCAACTGGTATCGATATTGAAAGCTTGATATCGGTTTGAGATAATTACTTTAATTTGGGTTAATTTTGCCAAATATGCCCGGGAAGGGAAAATGCAATATGTTTAGAAGGGTCGAAAAGGGATCCAATAAAAAATTATGTGCAGTAGTGGAATGGTTTTTTTTTTTTGGTTTTCTTTTACTACATTTGGTTGTCGAAAATTGGTATTTGTTGAGAGCTCTGTCTGGTTTTTATCATGATATCATGGACAACGTCGATAAAATAAACCGAATTTAGCAATAAATTCGTACCGTCGGGAAATATTTCATAAGGGTGGAATCCATCAATAATAGTGGACCCAAAATAGGAGCCGAGTTAAGAACATACGTATATTTTGCTCAGTCGTTTCTGGGATCCTGAGTTGCTTTGTCTTGAACGTCGACGAGGGTTCGCCCTGCCTCGACGATAAATAATGCGATAAAACACGAGTTTGTCAGGGCTATCATGGGGACTGTGATACGGAAAATATTCGCACTTTAATTTTATTTTCTTTAAATAATATCTCGGATTAATATTAATGCAATGCTCGGTTAAAAAACGCCGGAATTCTAATTGTAAGTTGATAATCTCAATTTGTATATTCAAATTATTTGATTTGATTAGATTAGATTAGATTGAATGAAGAAATGAAATTCGGATGAGTGTTTATCGATTCCATCATTCTATCAGGTTAAGATGATTCTGATCGTTCGGAAGGCAATTCGGCAAGACAAATGTCGAGCGTTATTGTTATTGGCCGGTCATAACCGACGTCTTTATCGCAAACGGTAAATAATTTTGATCGTAGGGGTGGGTAATGCTTTTAGAACTATCCGACAATGTTGATATTTTCCGTTCCGAGAGAACAAAATTACTTCAGGGTTGTCTGTGTTGTAAAAAATGTTATGTAATTTTATTCTTATATTTTTAAAGTAAAAAAAAAAATTATTCGCTATATTAAAAATATTAAAATGAATTAATTAATTGAAGAACAATAAACAATAAATTTTTTTACTGTATATTGCTTTTGTGGCTCCCTGTTACGCAACAAAATACAGTCCACAGTATTGACAAATTTACTAGCACTTATAAAACAGAAATCGAGTAACTAAGCAATAACAAATTACAACCTAATAAATAAAATGTACAATTTGTGATCTAGAAACCCATATCAAAAAGTCAATTTTCGCTTTTAGTGCTTACATAAACATCAACCACCAAACATTAACCATCAAACATTACAGGTGTAACAAGTGCAACACTCAATTAAGAAATATAAATTTTTAAATGTATTGTTCGAAGTATCAATACACTTGGTATCTTTATCCGAGCATCCGGTTCTGTTGATATGAACATTATCTTTAATCGTCGAATGAACCGTAATGTTAACATTGGAGAATTGCGAGGATTGAGAATTATTGATGCAGCTGGTTACGGGTTATTATTATTACTATTGCTATTGCTATTGTGCATTAGGTAAATGCCTACTACAATAACTAGAGCCTAAAACTTAGAGAGTAATGTCATCTATTTACGAGCGTAACACGCGCTAGAATTTATCTATGTACGTAGATATAATAATTATGATTATAGTTCATTTCACTATAAATATGTTTATTGTTTCTATTTATGTTTATGCCCAGCCCATAAAAAATATTGCATCGAATGTTGCTTAAATTGACGATATGCAGTTAGTGTCTGTCTATAAAAATAAAAATAAAATAAGCGCAGTCGCAGTTTTCATCAAAATGACAGTAAAGTAATAAAAATTTTTTACAACATTTGATTGGGTACAAAATAGATGAATTAAATTGAAAATGAAACAGCTTCCTATTTATTTATGTCTCAACCGTACTAAAAAAAAAAATTTAATTTTTTTATCCACGGGGATTTTATATTTTATTTTATTATTAACCCAAGACAATACTGAACGTACGGTCGAAGAGAAAGTTTTACGATTTTTCGCTTTCGCTGATTTAACGGGAAGTTTAACGACTTGCATTATCAACTCAAATACGCCGGGAATAGAAAAAGTGGAGGATAGTGGAGGACATAACAGGAAAAAGAGCGATGCGTTTTCTGTAGACATACACGCAAGTATTATCGAGTTACATCTAATCATCATAACCTACTCGTAATGTTATGGTAAGGGTTATAGGACAGGACGCCAAGTGCCGAACAACGAACAACCAGCAAATGTATTATATGTGGAGAATGTAAAAGTTTAATATCCCCCGGCCCGGTTTACGATTCTATGACACATCTCTTGTTATGTGTTATCGGTGATGTACATATGTGAATTCAGCACATTTCAGCCTCGATGGATGACTTTTATATCGCGATAGCCGATTTTTAAAATCAAGTGGAAATTGATTGCGGCTTTTATGGAAATTAAAAAAAAAATTGTATATTTAGTTCTATTGCGATTGATGCAATTTCTATTTTTTAACATCGATAATCTAATTGCTCAATTTAAAAATATCAAACCTTGAAGTTTCTTTATCAAGTTGAACGTAAAATCACTCAAAAAAACAATATATTTCTGAAAACAGCTTATTTTTTACAAAAATTCTATAGAAATTTTAAAAAATATAATTTTTACAATATAAAAACTGTCCATCTCACAATGTCAATTTTACATTAAGAATAATTTGAACATTGTATATAAAAAATATGATAAATTTACATGGAAAAATGTAAATTAAGAATTAGAAAATTTATAAATTTTATTTTTGAAAAACTTATAATATGCACTGAGAAAAAAAATAGCTAGTTTTTAAAGAACTAATTAAATCATTTTGAAGAGCATCATCTATATTATTAAGAGAATAAGCAATATTTTGGCTAGTGTATTTATATGATAAAATGGGTTTTTATGATTAAATTTGGTATCGTTCGAAAACTCTTGACCTGGAGTTGTGCATTTTCATAGTTTCATATCATTCTCACCAATAGTCAATTTATGATGATAAATATTTAGGCTGCATTCGAAAATGCTCTATCTCTAGATACATAATTAAGAAATTACTTTGTATCTCGTAAAGTATTGACATTTTTAAAGATATAAGCTCACCCCGACGTTACACTCATCAAGACCTTTCATTTGAGTACCTACATCAATTTTTCATATATTTATATATATATTATATATATATGTATATATGAAAAATATATCAAAAATGCATGTGGGTACTCAAATGAAAGGTCTTGATGAGTGTAACGTCGAGATGAGCTTATATCTTTAAAAACGTCAATAGTTAAAAAATTACAGTGCAATTTAACAAAAGTCATTATCT
Organism: Cotesia congregata; assembly: GCA_905319865.3. Lineage (NCBI taxonomy): Eukaryota > Metazoa > Arthropoda > Insecta > Hymenoptera > Braconidae > Cotesia > Cotesia congregata. The sequence continues at coordinate 19,122,525 of CAJNRD030001122.1, forward strand.
AATTTTTTTTAATTTTTTTTTATTCAAATAAATTTTACTCGATTCAAGAATCAAATCCACATCAAAAAAATGTTCCTCGAATTAATCATTAAATTACAATTTTCAATTTTTCTCACCAAATAATTTTGATCTTATGACCTTAATTAACAATTATAAACAACCACAACGCTCGTTAAAATATCTGAGGTTTCAGGTCCATGCAAACTGACTCTATACTGAACGGATGTTGGGCACGAAACGCTAATAAATGTGATAAAGTCTCGAGTCTGCAGACAAACTACACCCTAAAATATCCGGATAGATGGACGTAGATAAATATGTAGACAGGAGAATCATGGCGTCTATACTAGTACGTGGGATTGACTGCTATTATACAATCCATACACACATACATATGTATGTATGGAAGCAAGACCTAAACATGAGGTTTTGGAGCAGCAGATAGAAGAGCCTAGTACAACACATACTAGATGCTACTAGTTGGAGTTAGAGTTGGAGTTGGGTTAGTTGGATTTAGTTTTCGAGTTTATGTTCCTCGGTTTCCTGAGTTAACCAACCGCGTAAACGCGTACCGTTCTCGTCCAAGCACTTGGGTCATATTCTATTACGCGATAAATATTAAACCGGATATGTTGTCGGATTCGAAATAGAGGAATTAAAATAAGGGATTCAATATAACCAGGTTAGTATTAAAACTCGACAAATTTCAAAAGTTTTGTGCTTTGATGAATTTATTTTCATATTTTCGAGACATATACGGCTTTGAAAATTAATTAATTAATTAATTAATTAATTGATTATAATAAATAGTAAGTGCTTGATAGAATCGTCTATAAGAAAAGTAATTCTGTAGAAAAGAAATCGAATGAGATAGCAATTTATCTGGAGCTGATATCCTTGATGTTCTTTTTATTTTATAAGTCCAAGTCTGTCTTACACCTTCGCCCGAGGGAAAAGCTAATAAACCGGGTAAACATCGAGCTGGAGCTGGATGTCGATCAAGTCTACGGGCTCGAGGGCGAGTCTAAGAAAGAGGTGCAAGTTCGCCCTTATCGTTAGCTTGGACTTTGACCCTCGACCTGCGGCCAGGCTCAAGTCATTTGTTGATGTCCTCGATAAATCGAATCGAAGGAGAGAAAGAGAGAAAGTGAAGAAGGCAGGATGACCACGATGACTAAGTTACCGAATAGAGTGAGGCTAGAGGCTACTGATACAAAAAATGCCTCGTAATAAATGAGCGTATGTCAAGTGAATTAAGTTATTTGTTTGATTCTTCGACAATTGATTTGTTATCGTTAACATGTGATGTATGGGACTATAAATCTCCAGGAGGATTTTTTTATGCAGAAAACTAATGGATTTCTTTGTCTTCTTTGGAAGCTTTTTGTGTTTGTTTATTGGGAATATTTTTGGATGAAAAATTGAATTTTAATTTTAATTTAAGAAAAATAAAATTAATTTTCTACGAGAGCTTGTTAAAGTTTGAGTGTAAGTAATTGCTAAAAGTGTTCAATTATGAACAAAATAAAAATACTAACTTGAGATATAAATTTTGATTAGAGAATCATAAAAAATAATTGATGAATTTTTTCTCCTAGTTTTATGCTTTTGCACGGTGCAATGAATTTAATGCATAAAAATAAAAAAAAATCGATTTTAGATATCGGATCACTCGTAAATCTCGGGTTAACGGTGTATAGTACGATAGCCGCATGTATAACGACGGGCATCGCGGGTACCACGTTTTACGACTCTATTTTCGATGCACCGTCGGCGGAGCTTTACGCGAGGAATATGCTAAATCGTGTGCCCGCGGAAAAACTCGGGTATTTCCTCTCGATGCAAATTTCCCAAGTTGAGAGCTGAGTCCTGAGTTTCACCAATCTAATGAATATCTCTTTTCAACAGCGAGTCGCTTCTAGGGCGCAAATCGTTTGGACCAATTTAACTTTTTTTCTAACCCTCATTTCTCCGGAGTTTTTCTTCTCATTCCTGAGCTACAAACGGAATTTCTCGATTCGGTAATATAGTACATACTGGTGCTATTTCGATGCAAAGCAAGTCGTATCACTTTGCTGTTGAATCAAATAGAATTTTTTATTTTATTTCTTCAAAATAACGGATCATTTATTACTTTTCATTCTTCTGTTTCTTCACATGAGTATTTTATCTAGTCATTTGGTGGCTCATTATGAAAAAATGGTTGATATGGTCATATGGGACCATATAAGAAAATTTAATATGACCATATGTGGCTTGATATTAACATTAACTATATCAGAAGACATATTAATAAAAATATATTTTCATGCGTACAGTATATATATATATATAGATTTTCCAATTATTTAAATTTATTTTGTGTCTTCAATTAAAACAAGAAATAATAAAAGCAAATTAAAATTGAAGATAATATAAAAGAACCTAAAGATAAAAAAGGAAAAATAAATCTCTACTGCACTGGAACTCGACATACATTCACGAGTGCATCAAGGAGAATATTGACCTAGTGAAAGCAGCCCTACGGACCCTCCAGTGCATATCATTCCTGCGATCATTATTAACGCCCGCGTACTTTAGGGTGGCTTTCGTTAAATTACTAGGTACGCTGGTTCTGAAAGGAGAATAAAAGAGGTATGGAGGTAAGGAGGGATATGCACTGCGCCAGTTTCTCATCTCTATTCTCACTCATACTCATATTCACATTCACTCTCTACCCTCCTTTTTCCAGCACTTCTCCAGATGCACTCTTAACTTCCACGCACTTTATTCGCTCCCCTAGATTCATCCACATTCATAAGCACATGCATTTCTGCATTTCTGTGCCTACGGCTAAAAATATAAGCAAGTGGGCCAGTGGGCTACTGCACCAGCCACGTTTTTCAAACCTTTTTATACTACAAAATATTACTTGATTCAAGAATAATTTTATTTTCAGTCAAATTTCTGTTGAATCAATCATTTGTTATTTATTATACTTTTAAGTTTCTCTTTATATTTTTTAACAAAATAATAAAATTTAATCACAACAAATATCTTGAAGATCATAAAAAGTTCATCAATTTCTAACAATTTTCTTTTTTTAATTATTTTTCCACTATCATAAATTATATCAAACTAAACGTATCGTTAATTTTTTATATCAAATTTAAAAATTCTTAAATCAAAATAATTTATTCCCTTCAAAATATAATTGTTCCACCAAAAAAATTACTCGTGAATCAAATAAGATTTTTTCCAAATTAATTCTTTATAAAAATTCTTAATTGTAATTAAAAAAAACTATTCCAATTTTTGGAAAGTCCAATAAAAAATTTCCAATCAAAAAAATCACATTTAATTTAAAAAATTATTTCATGGTATAGAAACATACAATTTTTAATAAATAAATTATCAAGTAACATTAATATACTTAACGTATTAAAAATGAATGGATAAAATTATGCGTGTTCTCGATCGTTGGTTGACTATAGATAGTTAGTTAATTGCCTATGCACTTGCTTTAGAACGCAAAACAAGCCGAGTAAAGCAAGCAAATAAGGACGTAAGTCAACAAGGTGCGTGGGTGGATTTGGGGTCGAGTGGAACGAGACAGGGTGAGGATAAAGGGTGAGTGATGACGGAAGTACCGCGAGAACTTTGGGAAAAGCATATTTCCTTGGGGTTACTCATGCTGATGGCTTTTAGAAATAACTGCGTCGAGTTTTACTAATTTAAATATCAGTTTGGCGGGACTGTAAGGAAAGGAAGAGCGGGAGGAGGGAAAAGGATGTACGGGTTAGGGGTGGCTTGTAAATCTATCAGACATACACAAATTTATGGGTGAGTCGTGTATGGATGTTTTATTTAGTAGCTGAAATTTTTTATGTTTTTATTTTTAAAACTCCTTTGCTTTCATCTTTCTCACTATTTACAAGTAAAAGGATGTGAAATGTAAGAGGAGAATGAGACTGTTTTTTGTAGTAGATGTTTTGTGTGTACGTATAAGGTGACTCATGAATAAAATATCAGTGCTAATGTCTCGGGCTGGGCGTCGCCTTTACTTCTTTAACCCCGAAAAGAAAACTGGAGGCTTGAAGAATAAATATTATGCTAAATGATTAATTGTTTAATATATTGTTAAATTTATTTGTGGGCGTATTGGATCAAAATTTAATAAGATACTAACAAGAACTATCTAAGGGATATTTGTGATAAAACGATAAACATACAATTTAATCAACAAGTTTTCTAATTAATTATCAGTCAAGTATATTTTCTATAAATAAAAACGAAAAATATGATTATTTTTATTGCAGACAAAAATATAATTAAACGTTTTATCGTTTGCTTAACTTGATACAGTATAATCTAATAATGTGTTGCGATTGATAAGATTTAAAAATTATAACAATACGCTGATGTTTAAATATAAAGTAGCTTTTAGTATACTAATCCCTTGATCTCTTTGCCAATTTATTTAAGTACTTGATATTAATATTTAATGCCTTTGTGTAACTAGTATTAATTATTATGTGTTTAGATATTAAAATATTAATATTATCGCAGTGTAAAATCAACTGTTTACATTTTTAGAGAGTAATTTTTTAATTTTTTAACTGGTGAAAATAATAATTAGTTTTCAATTTTTAAAAGCTAATTTGAGAAAAAAAATCAATGTTGCTCTAAAAAATTTATTTTTTTATGTACGATAGAATCCTAAGGAAAAATTTGAACTTTACTGAAGAGAAAAATTCTTGAACCAAGTTATTTTGACGAATTTTTTTTTAACTAAAGCAAGCAGAAAAATTCTGAGAAACCTTAATCTTGATTTTAGTACATTTTATTTTATTCAAAAATATTTTTCCTTAACTTAATGTAATATGATCTACTTCTTTAAAATGATATATGCTTGGTTCAAATTTTTTTTTATTCATTTAAATTAATTTTTTTCTTTTCTCAAAATTATTTTTCTTAATCAAAACTCTTCAATTTATCAACAATAATTCCTTATATTAATTTATGATTTGTACTGATCAGAAATAATATCAAAAACATACTAAAAATTATCCAATTTTTCATTTTAAAAACCATCACGCTCTCAACATGATTTCATAAAAAAGTTTGCTCGTACCATATCTTAAAACCCAAGAGGATTATTGCATAAGACAGCAACTTTTTCCTCCCAGTTTCACACATACACTCGACATTATTTTTGTAAAGCACCGCGAAAGCTAATTTCCTTTTCGCATTGGATATTCACGACGACACTACACGTTAACACAACACATTTGCGCTGCAAGTTATTATCGAGCTGTGTTCAGTGTTATTTGGAAGCTCGCTCGTTTTATGTTTACCGGGCATTTCACCGGTTTTTCCTACAGACCATATACAGAGTATATCCTTGTATAAATAAAATACCAAATATAGTCTGGATTATATTTATATTATACGCCGTACAATATACACTAGCCAGTTTCCTATTTTATTTCAACCACATATAATATTTATTTGACTCCTATCCCCCATGGGATTTATCACTCACGCAGCCCGTTAACGCCGTTGACGACGTCTTGGCTTTCGAGCAGTCTCTTATCGCAGCAATATAAAGAAAAAATAAAATTTACCATATATGTACTTTAAAACTCCACAATCCACATTTCATTTTAAGCAATATTCTGACCTGTAAAAAAATAATAAACACAAAAAATTAATTTTTTTTTTTTATCATTTTAATATGATAAATTATTTTTTACTATTTTAATATGATAAATTACAGTAAAATAAATTGTTTTTTACTCAAACTACTGAACAATTTACCGGATTTGATAGGAAAAATTAATCTAAGTAAGTAATATGATTTTTCAATCAATTATAGTATTGAAAATTTTCAATAGATGGCGCAAGGTCGCTAAATTTTCTCCTTACAAGAAAGTTAAGTTTAAGATTATAAGTTTTTAAATAAATTTTTTTTTCTTTCTAGGAGTTTATAATATATTAATTTTTAATGTAATCAACAATTTTTTATTTAAAAAAAAGGATAAATCTGTATAAAAAAAAAAAAAATAAATATGACCAAATCAGACTTTGTGTAAAAAATTTAAAAAAAGCCGAAAGGGGAGTTTGATCTTGACGAAAAACTAAAGACTAAACAAAAAACCGGAATGCAAATGACTTACGTATCCGGACTTAAGTTCCTGACTCGACTTCCTGGACACACACTCCTGCTTAAACAATTGCGCTCTTAAAACTCTTACTCAACTTGATGTCAAGGAACCATTTCAAGGCTCGGAACCATTTGAGAGGGTGGATGCATAGTACCAGAAGCCTTTTGCCCAATTCACTTAACTACCCGGCCAGAAATAATAAAATGCAGATTCTATTCGTTTTGAATGAAACTTTCAGCCCGACGACGAGTCACGGCACTGGTTTGTTTGGTGCTCAGCATTCGAGCCCAGACGTCACCCTCGCTCTGTCTATAAGTTTCCCGATCCAACCCCGCGGGTCTTGTGCCTTGTCAAGGCACTTACCTCCCGGTTTTCGGCATTTTTTAGCCGCGGCAACTTTTTTACGGCCACAAGTACCCGGTTTGAGCAGCCTTTGCTCCTCGTTGTCGTTACCCACCTCCGAGCTGGCCAAGTACTTCTTTTTAACGAGCTTCTGCTCAACTTACTGAGGATTTTTCGAGATACGTTGGAATAATGTAAGATACGGTGAAGATGTGACGGCTTTTTAACATTTTTCCGACGAAGTGAAGGGATTATAGTCCTTCTTTTTATTTATAAGTAATTTTTATTTTTTTTGCTTAGTATTTACAAAAAAAAATTTTTTTTATTTGCATCTATAGATTTTTTTTTATTTTTTTATTTATTCATGCGAATTTTTTAATATTAGTATAAGAGATATGACGAGGATTTTGATTTCTTTTACATGCTACACATTGAGAGAGCAATATTGAGCTCTCACGGAATAAAGTAAAGGAACAGGAACACACTCTCCAGAGCAGCATTCATCATCTGTCCGACACTAAATTAATAAACGTCATTAAATTATTATTATCAACTATAACTTGGACTAATACTACTGTATATAGAAAATGACAATATTAACTTCTTATATAATTACGTACATAATGTTTATCTGGAAAACAAAATCTTGACTCGTCAATAATTAATAGCTGGTTTACTAGCGTGTTATCGAAATGAGTGTTTGTATTTGATACACAACTAGTAAAAAAAATTAGTAAAAATTATTAAATTAATATATATATATATATATATATAATTATTAATTAATAATTAATATATTATTAATTATTAATTAATATATAATTATTAATTAGTAAAAAAAATTAAAATTATAGATAACATTTTCGGCTGAAAATGATATCGTTACGGGTGATCGTTACTAGTAATAAAGTGAATTAAAGAATAAATTGTTCGAATATCCGAAGACACGATAGTGTCTCGCACCAAGTACACGTCCAACATATGGCGTGAGACAACGTGTCTTTATTCTCTAATCATATGTCAACATAACCTCTTTACATATTTAGCTCTATATTTTTTATTATTACTAAGACACTAACACTTTACACCATTGTTAATAAGTTTCTTTTTACCAATTATACATATATTACAAAAAAATGTTGGGTCTTAACAATTATTTAACTAATCGCGAGTTTGAAAATTTTTACTTGCGCCTGTTTTCGATTCTACGAGAGATTTTACAAATTTAGGGCGAATTTTATTATTTCAAAGTTGGCACTACTTAACTCTGTTATTCTACCATCTAAATAGCTAGTATACTAAATACTAAATTGAACTTAGCGCCCATAAGTAGTTGGTCTTTAGTTTAGAATTCCAATATACGACAGTAGGTGGAGCCACAAAACCATTACCACTGTATTTTAGAAGCACATTGGTCAGTCACGCAAATCATTTAAAGTAAAAATATTGTAATAACTTCGTTTGTAATTAAATTATTACAAAAATTCATAAATAATGAATTAGCTGCATAACTTAAAAAGTACATATTTGGAATTTAAAAATGCAGATAAAATATTTGATTATATCCCCTAATATATTCTTTACAAAAAAAAGAGATATGTGGGATATAGTCTTCACGCCGACATATTGAGTATAAAGATATTTTTATGTCATTAAAAACCTCATTAAAAAGTTATTATTAAAACATTAGAGTAAATTGTTTTTATTTTTAGAAACAAGAAATATAGAATAAACTTATTTAAAGAACAGAAAAAAATTTTTAACTACACTTTGATAACAAATTAAACTAAAGAGAACAAGTTAAAAATAAGTGAAAAATTTCTTTTATTAAAAAATCCAATTTATGATTAAAAAAAAAAAAACGCCCTTTTGACATTCGTCACGCGATTTATTAAAACTGGCATCTATATTTTTGTTCAAATTTCTACATGTAATTTTTTTAATAATAATTCATTTCTGATATAAATTTTTATAAGTTCACTGACTTCAGTTTAATTTACTATCCATAAAATTTTTTAATCACTAATTTCTTCCTTAAAGAGCATTCCATCCAAACAAAACTACTCCCTCACCCTTCTATTTCCTCAATATGTATATTTATCCAAAATGCTTTCAACAAAATGATAACCCCCGAAAATCATATTTAATACATACATATTTGGTAAATATTGATAAACCCATAACGTTTTGATCGCCAGTAAATTCAGTATCACCGTACCGAAAAAAGTCGTCGAAAGTCTCCCCAATCCACCGATAGCCGCCGAAGTTAGTACAGCGCTTTCGCGGTATTTGATCTTTTACTAACGTCAATTTTATGTTTCGGCTCGCTTACGAACGTGATATATTATATGTATATGGATTATTTATATTTTTAGGTCTATTCTTCTCTACATTCTTCATTCTATATTCTTTATATCGAGATTGTACCCTTTTATTTCCAGCATAGAATTGTGCTCACTTTCCGCAGCATCTGTTGTGACTGACAGCCTTGTAAAGACGCCCGAGAAATAAATATATCGTAAAATATTGGATAAATGCAAACAATTTCCAACGCTATTGCCTTACTACACTTACACTATGTACCTTATTTCTTTTTCTTGTAGAGCACAACAACCGGTGAATACATATCCTTATATTTATTTTTATTTTATATATAAGAAATCCAGAAAGAACTAAACAGCTAAGGACAGCTATTGGTTATGCTTATGCTCCTTGGAAATATTATTTTACATTTTATTGGTTTGTATACGCGACCGCGTATGTATAATATAATAACTCATAAAAAACTTTCTCAGTTTTATAGACGTTAGTTTAACTGCAGAAAAAAAAAAACAATAACTGAAATTCATTTAACAACATATATTATATAATATATATTGTAAAAAATTTGTGGGGTTAATGATTTTTAATTGATTTAACCCCTCCGGAATGAATTCTTTTTTTTTTGTTCTAGTAAAAATAAAAAAATTGTTATACGTTTAAAAATTACAAGGTGCGTATTTGAAAATTTTAAAAATTAATATGACTTTTCTTTTTAATTTAATTTAATATATAAATTTTAATTTAAAAAAATTGCATCAATATTTTTTTTCAATTTCTACAAGTTGTATTTTTCAATAAATTTTCTTTATAATAATAAACTATTTGTTGGAGCTAAATAAAAATTTATTTCATTCTAAAAATTCCATACTTGAATGTGATAGTAGTTGAAATTCAATCTTAATTTATTTCAGTGTTTATTATATTCTTCATTATTTTATAATATACAGAAATATTGTATCATATGAATACTTATGTGCTAAAAAAAAAAAATCATTATTATTGCTATTGAAAAATAAAATGAGGACATTGTAACGATGACTGGAGACTGCAGGGATTTTAAAGCAGTAGCCTTAGCCGTTTATTACAATAAAATAGTAAATAAAAGGCAGGACAGTATAACCGACGAGTATATGGGATGCGAATAAGAAAAGTGGCTATTATATCTGGAGATATAAACGCAGATGGAGATGGTTGACAGTGTTCTGGTTCTAGCAACGCTGATGATACCTTGTGTTGCATTGAAGCCATTGTAACATAAGTTTAAGTATAAGGCTAAGGCTGACTCAGCGCGAGTGAGAATAAAAACGGATTGCCATCGAGGCGTTACTGCCAACATTAAATAAAGAAATATAGCCGGGATGTCGACCGGATCACATCAAGCCTAAGCATTCGTGCGTTGGCACTAAACTAAGCACAACCGCAGCGACACTTCGCCAAGCCAGTACATATCTAATAAAATTCTTTTGGTTGGAGAATATGGATGGATATTGTATTTTATTATTTATATGTATATAGAGATGGTCGCCATGTCATTATTGGTGTGGTAACACTGCGAAGAGATATGACCGATGCTTTACGAGCCTGTGATTTATTTTATCGACGATGGAATTAAGCGATTTGTTGGTGCGGTTGTGGTTGGTTTCATTTTTTTTATACTTTGTATACAGAAAAAAAATATTTACCATAAAAAAATTACGTTGATTAAAGAGAAAAATTCACTTGCCATATATGGCTTAATATGGCCATGTAAGATTATGTGTGAAAAAAAAATTTATTACAATTTTTTATTTTTTCTATAAATGTGTAAATTTTTTCCTTTTAATATATTTGTTAGAATAATTTTTATCAAAACCTAAACTAAGTGTTAAAATGAATTTTATTTTATTACTTAATATCTCAGACTTAACTTTTTTGTATTAAGATAATTCAGCGACCATATACGCCCTCTGTTGGATATTTTCAACACTAATTTTGATCGAAAAATTATAGATGGCCAGATATGTCCATATTACAAATTTTTTTATCGGTTCTGTCCGTAATGATTTATGATGTATAATAAAAATTAAAAAAATTTTTCAAGTAATATTGTGTAAGTATGTTTATATAAGATAGAAAAAAAAAGTCGCGACGAATTTAATCCCGAGAAAGTATTGAGCGAAAGAAGTAAATATTCTTATGAATATCTTCAGGATCCTTTAACTTCAGAGAAAAATCCTCGTCATTTTAATTTTCTTCGCGGCTTGATTTCACCCCTCGAGACTGGTACTTTTTTTTCCTTTAAACTTTTCATCCCTTGTTGGGCAGGCATCTAGCCAGCGGAGTATCGCTAACGCAGATTCTTCTATCGTCTCTGGTCTCAGCAGACTCTCCTCCTCCTCCTCCTCCTGGTCTCTTCTCGGAAAAGAAGAAGAAGTGTAAAGTCTCAGCACCCTCAGCTTAAAAAATAGATCCGATATCTCGGCGCGTTGGTCCTAAGATCCCGAGGGACTGAAAGGGACAATGCCACCACCGAGAAAATAGTGTAAGGGGATGATGAGGAAGGCGATGAAGGGAATGAAGAGTAGTGTAGTAGCATAGTGTACTATTGTGTCGTAGGGTGTAGGGTGTCTTGTGAAAGATTCTTGAGTTCGAGAAGAGGCAAAGACGAGGACAGAGGACCTACCAGCTGAGACAATGGTTGGAGAAAAATCATGTTGAAGGAGAATAAGGAAAATAAGTCGTGTAAGGTCGCTGAAAATGCCGCAGTGATTATATCCGACAAGCCCCTAAACAATTCAAAACAACCCTCTAAACTTCGCTGAGTTACGCACCGGTTTTGCCATTTTACTTTGCAAATATTCTTTTTGTACTTTGGTACTTTAAATAAAAATATTTAAAACCATCCCCCTTGATGATGTCCTCATCTTTTTCCGAGCACTTATATTTATTCTTTAGAGATTTTTCTTCACGTCAGTTATCGTCGAAATTTTTTGTTCTTTATTTTTGAGATGGCTTCTTCTCAGATTTTTAGGTTTATTGAAAAGTCAGCAAGAACTCATCTTCTTCATGATGGAATTCATGCGCTGAATAAGATTTTTCATTCGCAAAATTAAACAGTGGTTTATATTTTTTATAGAGTTTATTTTTGTTGTTAATTTTTTTTATTTCATTATTTTTCTTCTATTTGATCAATTACTTTTATATCAATTCGATTTTCTTTTAAGTTTAGATTAGCTAGATTTCTATTTAAATTACTGAGAAATACTGGTAAAGTGTAAAAATGTATATATTAAGATATTTAAATTTAAACCATGCTACTCTTTTTGAGTGTACTAAATTTTTTATTTACTTAAGCTATACTTAAAATTTCATTTATATTATTTATAAATAGTGATGCGAAATGACGGTCATTTTCAACTTTGGTCAAATCACGAGCAATTGACGAGCAAATGCTCGTCAATTGACGACATTTTTTTTTGGTCAGTCACAAAAATTCATGAGCATTTTTTTTTTCTTTTTACTAAAATTCCACTCAAAAAAAAATCTAACCAATCTATTTCATATGCAGCCCCCATATTTTAAATATTTAAAACGAAATTTGTCTAAAAATTCTGACTTAGATGGAAAATGACCGTCAAAAATTTTTCGGTCATTTTTTGGTCAAATATTAAAATTTTTCCATTTAGCTTTTAAATTAAATCGCCATTTAATTCTAAAAATGACCGGCGGTCATTTGTTTTAATTGGTCAGTTGACGTCAAATGACAAGCAATTGACGAGTATTTGACGAGCGCATGCTTTGCTTCACATCACTATTTATAAATAATACAAAATTTTTATACTTAAGCTAATACTTCTAATCTTAATTTTATTACTTATAATTGTTAGTAATAACTACTCAGGTATTGTTTAATTATTTTTTATTGATACAAAGTAAAATAAGTATATTAATTAATATTAAATTAGCTTCACACTGAATTTAACTAAACAAACAATATTAAATGAGTTTAATTAATAACTTTATAATTAATAACTCATTTAATAAATACCAATAATTAAAGAATTATATTTATTTAGTAACTATTGAAGTAAAAAGAAAAAAAATCACGATTATTTAATTTCTTACTTTTCTTTGGGGTGACTTTAAACAAATTTATCTTATCCTCCATTCAAGTTTTCGCGGAATAAGTTCCCATAAAAAACAAGAAATGAATAATTTTTGACGATGCCCATTTTTGGATGTTGATAAATCTCTGTAAAAAAAGCTTAGTTACATTTTTTATATCGCAGTTATTTTATCACTGGTTTATTTTCATTTAAATTTAAATAAATGTGAGTTTGACAGCAGTGTGACTGGAAAATTTATGGTAAACATTTCGCCCACGCAACCACTTGTACAAAACGAAACTCAACTGTATTGAACAAAACAAAACTGGTTCTTGTTCTGGGCAGTAACCTGCTGTCTTGGCTGGGCTCTTTGTCCTTCATTTTTCACAATTTTCTTTGTGTCCTAGCGTCTAAATTTCACTCACATTAAACTGAGTATGTTTTGAAATATTTCTGTCTAAATAGCCCGAGGTTGTCTCGCGACCAACGGAACGACAGACTTCTCTCTGCAGGAGAACTTTTGACCCAATTCATAATTAGGCTCGGCTTTATTGTTTAAGACATGATATTTATCATTATTATTGTATCATTGGGTACTTACGTAAACAAGGAGCTTAAAATACTCAAGAATCACTCAAAATAAAACAAATAATTGGCTTCTTATTCTCATACTTAACGTCACTGCAAAACAATAATAACGAATTACGTAAATAATTACAATAATCTGATTCTATTTATAAAAAACAATAATAATAAAATAAATTTCGTGAAAGCTTATCTCGAAAAAGCTATTTCCTCAACAAAATTATTAAATTAAACGATCTGTATCTTATTATTTTTATCTCATTTTATTGCATCAGATCCTTAAACAGGGCGTCTCGCCCCATCCCTTCACACTCGTCCTTATATCCCACGAGGAACTTTACACACAAGGATCTTTATTCACCCTCAAAAATTTTCCGTCTCCGGTACGCCATGGCAACCCCTATGTAATAATTATGCTTTATTTTTTGCGTTCAAATCACTTCATTGGTTAGATCTCTGTAAAAACTAAAATTTGTATAACAAGATTATTATTATTATTTTTTTTTTTATTATTGTTATTAAGAGGAAAGACCTCCAATTGTATATTTTATTGTATACACACCGATTACAAAGAGGGAGTTCATCCAAAACTTTCCGAGTTCCCTTAAATAAGGGTCGATGTGACTTAAAGACATCTAGCTAATCGTAGTAAGAATTTACATCCCTATTTCAATTTGTATACGCGTTAAATTTTTATTATTTTTAACAACTCACTAATCATTTAACTTTTTTGTTTACGATAAAATGTTTTATCGTTAGAATTGAGTGTCAGAAGCAATGAAAGCTTCAAAACGTAATTAATAATTGATAAGCGAAAATTATTTAATTGCTAGCTGCCACTGAACTGATCAGCCGTGAATTAGAATGATTAATGAGGGTGTTTTGCCTGGCTGTTATAAAGTGAATTTTTTAAGTGACTTTAATTAAATTGCATAATGAAAGAGTCAATATTATCTTCATTCTAAAAATAAATAATTAAAATTAATAATTACTCATGAGTGTCAATGAATAATCAGCAACTACTCGTTGCACTCAATAAAAAGCCTTTATTGATTATTTATCCGCGAATAAAATTAAACTAGAGACAGTATTATATAGCAAACGAGTCTACTGTAAAGTATTAAATTTTCCGCGTCTCCTACTTGGGATAGGTATCGTCTGGTGGGTCCTACCAGTATGGAGACAAGACGGGTCTACTATACCAGTCTCTGGGCTTACAAACTCACAGTGCAACAATCGCACGCATCATAATGCAGTAATGTAGCAATATACCATCTACAATCTCTTATTTAAAAGAAATAATAAAAGAGGATTTGTACTTGGCCGTGTGTTTGTATACAGACACAATCGCTGGTTTCCAGTGAGTTATATCTTTACTTGCGCCACGTAGTCGCCCACGCCGGGAGGTAACACGTTTCGCGCACGTTCCATGCACCGACTAGAGCTTTGTAATCGTATGGAAATAAGGTGCTAAGAAGAAGTTAAGGCAACTATGTTTGCTCAAGTGGCGCCAGTCGCCTAGTCATTACGTTTTTTTTAACACTTCATTTTTATGCATCCATCGCTTAGTTTTTTTTTTTTTTTTTTTTCCTGCTATACTTCTTAGTTCTTTCATACTTCGCAATCACAAATGAAACGCTTGCAACTCATAACTGTAACCAATCACACTGGCTTTCACGTTACATATGAGAGATATTGATATATAAAATAAATAATCAATATTTTTAAATATTTTAATAACAAAATAATTTTTATTAAAATTTTATTCAACGTTTTAAAAAGAAATTTATTTAATATTTACAAATTTATACTTTAGATAAATTGTTAAAAATATTTTTCAGTAATTTTGCATCAAACAAACAACATTAAATTATTTTTAACATCTTAAAAAGTTTTTCCTCCTGATTTTCAAAAATTTATTCAAACTTCTATAAAAAATCCTCATAGCTCGTAAATTACCACCCCAATTTGTCTGAGCCGTTGTATTAATTATCTCAGAGCCAAAAACAAAGAAATAAGTTAGTGCAGCCAGTCGATAACTCGTAAAACGTCAAGGACATTAAACTAGCTTGATCGACGTCCCCAAAAAATTAGCATTCCAATTTGACTTTTAGCCTGAGCTTCGCTCGTAAACTTTGATAATTAACGTCTTCTCCCTATATTGCTACATTGCTATCACCCGGTTGCAAGAGTAAACGCAACTGGAAACTTCATGCCTTTGTGTCTATCTTTGTCTTTTGTCATAAATATATCAATCCATAATCTCATTACTCAGTACGATTTATAAATGGTTATTAACTCGATGCGCCTCATCATCGCTATTTAATTTAAGCGCTCGTGAAATGTAACATTCTGGTCTGATCCTCTATTACAGGATCAAGACGTGACTTTTTAATTGCAAGAAAATTCACCATCACATCTTAACAATTTGTAATTCGCGATCTCTACAGTTTTTCATCTTCATCATTTTATTTCTTTTTTTTTTTGTCCCATCTCTTTTATATTTAACCTTTTATTCGTGTTTGTCAAAGTGTGTATTTGCGACAAAGTGCAGGCAGTAAAATTATGTAAGTTAAGGCTTTACCAAGGAGAATTATAAAAAGTTAAAATGAAATGTAAAACGAAAAAGTAGAGTTGCTTTTGATGCCGAGATTTACTTTTAGACTACATGCCAGTAATGAGGAAGTTCACTAGAGAGATCCTTTCAAGAATACTTTTATCGCTGCCTGGATTTGATAATTATGAGTATTATTTTCCGCTTTTCCACTATATAGTGTATATAGTATATAGTATATAGTATTGCGATGATTATGATAATAATAATAAAATGTTAAGTATAAAATAAAGAATTGGGGGGTCGTACTTGTACTGCCGGCAGACCGAGACCGAGACCGCGGAGGAAATTTAACAAATCCGCTCATTAAAATCTAGTGCCTAAAAATTTTCTGTTTACTCGTTTTTTGTCATTCATTATTTATTATTACTTTTTGTTCTGGTGCTTTGGGACGAGTGCAGGTGCCGAGTGAGTGGAGGGTCGAAGGAGTCGGGAAGTTTTAAAGACAAGTTTGAGCATGATCGTGCGAACGCACTTGACTTTGTGTCGTCGATTTTAATTGAGCCACCTACCAGCTAGAATCTTAATTAATTTAAAACCCGGGTTAATTAGCGAGTTTTAATTGACCCTCGTGAGAACCCTCATCCTCACCGTTTCAGCTCCTGTGCTCTAAACTTCGGCTTCAGCTGCCTTGGATACGCCAAACACAATTCCTAATCGCAATCATGCCTAATCTACAGTCTAATTCAAGTTGTTTAATGGTGAAATTTTTTTTTTGTTGAATTTTTTTGCCAAATCAATTTTTGTATTAATAAATATGTATTTACATTGATTAATGATTCAGATGAAGGAAAAACAGACAAGTTCAAGTGCAGATTGAAAAAAATTGTCAATTTCTAAATTTGAACATATAATTTCTTGAAATAATTTGTTCATTTTTTAAAAATTTCATTCTTTCCAACCAAATTCTTTTTTAAAGTTTACTTATTTTTTCAAATGATTAATATTAATATTTCACCTACTTGTTACTTCATTAATATTATAAAATATAAGCACTATAATAACTTTGAAATAAAGGGTTAATTTTTTTATATGCAGCTTAAATACATAAAAATAAATTCAGAGAATTTGAATTAGAGGTATATCTATATTACATTAGAAAGAATCATGGTTTTACTGCACAACATTAGATGTTCATATCCACTCTAGTACCCTGCTCGCTTCCATGAAAAAAACATACTTTAAAATATAAAAAAATATATATTTAAAATAAATGAATAGTATATAAAAAAATGTATAAAAAGTATCAAGAATATAAAAAAATTCTGAAAGTATCAAAAATATACATTCAATATATTTTATTATATTTTTATGTCATTTTTATTTATTCTAAAATGCATTTTAAATGTTTTAATTACTATAAAAATATGTACAAAGTTTGGTTAAAAGTCATTTTTAAAGAATAAATATTTCATGCATATTTATATATTTGTCACGTTATTATTTTATTTTTGATAATTTTTTTCATATTGGCATGCTCTTTTAATAAAATACTAGAAGTTTGAATAGCGTGCTACGCGCGCGCCTTAATCTTAACCAATAAGGAATCAGGGTCCATGTTTTCGATACTAAGATAACTTCATTCTACCATCAATTTTAGTATATATATAATAAAATAATAATATAATATATAATATAATATATAATGGCCGCGTTCAGGTTTACTAAGTTCTGAGCAGGGCTGGCTTTATCTACCTATAAATAAATATACCTTGCATTGTTTTATTATAGATTTTTTGAAAAAATAATATAGTTACTTTAAGTTGTTGCTACAAAATATGCTAAGATCTGCGAAGAACTTAGTAAACTTGAACGCAGCCAATATAATATATAATATAATATATAATATAATACATAATATATAATATAATATATAATATAATATAGGATTCTAAATATTTTACCGAGAGCAGAAAGTATATAAGCCTCGCATCTGTTGGTTTTTAGTCATTCTTCGCAAAACTTCGTAAGGTATGGTTACTGTTTCTTCCATCAAATATTCAGTTTAAAAGTGAAAAAAAAATTTAGTTATTA
The DNA here is from genome assembly GCA_905319865.3 of Cotesia congregata. Classification (NCBI taxonomy): domain Eukaryota; kingdom Metazoa; phylum Arthropoda; class Insecta; order Hymenoptera; family Braconidae; genus Cotesia; species Cotesia congregata. The sequence goes on from CAJNRD030001122.1 coordinate 19,140,653, forward strand.
ATAAACTTAAATACAATCGTAAATAAGTGTGTTAGTTTGTGTTATTACAACGAAAAAATGGAAAGTGGTTATAAATTTGTTAAAAAAAACACAATTGAATTCAAGTGGAAAATAACTGAAGTTAGTAATCGTATGAAAAAGGCAGGTAATTCAATCCTATATCTAGAATCTCCAACATTCACAACAGGATCTAGAATTGGAGATAAATGGCGGATTCGGTTACATTTGGCTAATTCTGGTAAATTAGGATCAATTCCTGATATGACTATTTATTTGTCTATGCTCATCACGATTCCGTGATAGCTCAAGCTGCATTTTCTATTTTGAATAATCAACAACAGAAACATTTTCTTTTTGAATATGAATTTATGATGCCCAAAAATTTTTCTTTCGCGAGACCTGTCAAGAGAGAAAAGCTATCGAATTATGAGCTTGAACTGCTAGTTAACGATTCTTTGACAATACATACCGAGATTACTGTTAAGGACGATGCCAGGACAATTCTAATAAAAAATTTCTGCTCATCAAATTCTGCGAATCAATTAGCAAACGATTTAGAACGTTTTTACCAAAGCAAGATCAACACCGATGTCACTTTTATTGTTGGAGACAAAAAATTCCAGGCTCACAAAACAATCCTGAGTTCACGCAGTCCAGTTTTAGCAGCGATGTTCACCCACGACATGATCGAGAAAAAAACTAGTCGAGTTTCGGTGAAAGACATCACACCTGAAATATTTGAAAAATTTTTGAATTACATGTACACTGACCGAGTAGCGAACTTGGACGTCGTGGCTTTAGACCTGCTGAAGGCTGCTGACATGCACCAGCTTCAATCTTTGATTCATTCGTATACGATTATACGAAAGCATCAAGTCTTTCAAGTTGAAAAATTTTTTCGAAATCGTGAATTTAGCAGATCGTTACCGTGCGGAAACTCTGAAAGAACATGCTATCAAATATGTTGTCGACGGAAAGCGAGATGTTATCAATACTGATGGATTCAAAAAGCTGGAAAAAAACAACCCGTCTTTGGCGTTGGAATTACTCAAAAGAGTTGTTATTCAAAATACTAGTAAAGTTTTGACTTATTCTATCATTGATACATTTCATATTCTAATTGCTGGAGCTGCGGTTCTAGAGATTATTAGCTAAAAATGTTCTTAATATATTTTTAAATTAAAAATAATGTATCCTCATTAAGCAAATCGATTTTACAATGTTAAATGACCATAAAACATATGATTTAAAAGGATTTGAATAACTTGACAGAATTAAGAATGACTAGAAAATAAAGTATGAATAGATTTTAAAAATGATATTTGTAAAATTTAATTTTAAGCATTTTAATTTTTCTTATTATTATTTAATGTAATAAAATATAATTTAGTAATAAACAAACAATAAAAATATTTGTTTTTCATCCTATAATTTTTACTTCTAGTTATTTTTTACAATTGATAAATAATTTTTTGTCAACAAATAAATTAAATAATAAATAACAATTAATAAATAAAACTTATGAAATTTTACTAAATCCTTTCATCAGTGCAATATTATTACATTTGAGGAGCTGATTTTCAAAAGAATATCTTTTCATATTTTAAAAAAGCGTTTTTTTGAACTATTAAATATTAATTAGTTCGAGAATTATAAAGATTTCTACATAAAAATCAAATTATAGCTTCATAATCGATAACACTATAGCTAAAATAAAAAAATTCAATAAAAATATTTATAATTGAAGATAACCAGTTTTTTGTGTCGATTAATCAAAAATAAAAAGATACTCTTTTGAAACTCAACTCCTCATTTATTATTAAATAGCCGCCATTTTGATTATTTCCTCCATTCATGTATCATTTCATTTTTCTCGTAGACTGTTCTATTAGAGTATAGTAGAAACGTTGACTATTGCTAAGTTTTAAAAATCTTAGTATAGAAACATTCACAGTATACAAACTATTGAATGTTTTGAGTTAAAATCACCGAACTTTAAGCCAGGTAGAATTTTCATGTCTCGTAAATGTGTATACTTTTTCATATAATATATACCAGTGTTCAATATAATAATTTTCAAAAAAAAATTATTAATTTCATTTACCTATTTGATATTTTGATACCCAAAATTTTTAATACTGGCAATTTATAAATAAAAATGATCAAAATTTATTTTTAGTAATCTACTAAACTCTTAGTATAGAAAAATTCTGAGTATACAAACTATTCAATGTTTTGAGTGAAAATCACCGAACTTTAAGCTAGGTAGAATTTTCATGTCTCGTAATTGTGTATACTTTTTCATATAATATAATATATACCAGTGTTCAATATAATAATTTTCAAAAAAAAATTATTAATTTCTTTTACCTATTTGATATTTTGATATCCAAAATTTTTTTACATTAGAAATTTATAAATAAAAATTATCAAAATGTATTTTTAGTAATCTACAAGCTTATAGTTAGTTAGTTAGTTGTGACTTTGACTATTTATTTCCACATGCATCTATAGATGGTAGAAAGCGCACCCGCATGGTTTTGACTTCGGCCATTCTCCGATATATAGTCACGTATGTTTACGCTTTTATACGCTTTATTATACTATTTCACTATCAGGCGTTTAAAATTAAATTTTAAAACTTACAATTAAAATATAATTTATTTTTCACCAAAATTTTGTGATTTTTCGTAATAGTGAAGTGATTAAATTTCAAGATGGAAACAAAATGTAACTATTCTGAAACAATAAAAGTGATAGAAACCAAAGTGCCGCAAATAACATCGCATATTTTGGCGTTCGATAAATCAGACTTTATTTTTAAGTCATCTGAATTTTCCACCGGTGCTAAACTTGGAGATCTGTGGGAAGCCTCTATACGTATAAACAATTACTATGCATCTGAATTGAAAGCTTTCATATCGGTTCACGTGCAAAACATGAGTAATCACGTATTTACCGCGAGAGTGAAGTTTTTTATAGTAAACTACAGACGGCAACAACTTTTATTGAATCATTTGCAATATAAGTTTTCCCCTAAAGCGATTATCGGTTTCAATGAAATAATCCCTAAAAGATGGTTGCTGGGAAATAAGTTAGAGTTTTTACCCGAAGATACTTTAACTTTAGACATCGTAGTTAGTGTTACCGATTATAACGACGACCTTGGTGTGTTAACAATAAAAAGTGAAAATTTAAGTGAGAGTTCAGAAGAAAATTCAATTGATATTAAAAGTCCAAAGTTCTACAATTCGTCAAAAACTTCATTAGCCGACGATTTGGAACGATTATACTGGAGTAAAGACGACACCGATATTACTATTGTTGTCGAGGGCCGAAGATTTCCAGCTCACAAAATTTTCCTCAAAATGCGCAGTCAATTTCTAGCAGAACTGCTCAGCCAGGACACAACTAAGAAGGATTTATTGCTAGAAGATATTAAATCCACGATTTTTGAAAAAGTATTGAAATTTATTTACACTGATCGAGCTGATAACCTGGGTGATGCTGCTGCTCAAGTGTTGGAGGCTGCTGACAAGTTTCAACTTGAAACTTTAAAAACAATTTGCGAGGAGTCACTCAGTAGGTCTTTAAATCGTGAAAACTTTATTGAAATAATAAGTTTAGCGGATCGCCATTTTGCTATAAATTTGAAGAATTACGCCTTGGAGTTTTTTGGAGCCATATCAGAAGATATTGTTAATAGTTACGAGTTCATGAAATTGGAAAACACTAACTCGTACTTAGCGTTGGAGTTGTTTAAAAAGTTTCATATTTTTAAAATAAACAGTCTAAAAATAAACTCAGGTGAGGGAAATTCTGCTTAATTGAAAAAAAATTATTCATAATTTTTTAAAATTGACTTTTTAGTAGTAATTAATAAATTAATAAATTTTTTTTATTATATATAAATTAATAAATTAATAAATAAAAATTAATTAATAAATTTTAGTAGTAATTAATTTTTCTATGATAAAAACTGAACATAATTTTAATATTTTATTTTTTTTTTTTAAATTTGTTTTAAGTATTTGTAAAAAATGTAACCAATAAAATTTAATGTAAATTATAATTTTATTTTGACTGAATTTTTATTAAAAATTTTCTTTCATTTTTTAAACTATAAAATTTCTTCTGAAAAAAAAAATAACTAACAAACTTTCCATTAAAAATCCAATAAATAAAAATCAATTGAATGGAAAGACTCATTGATAGTCGGGACAATAAATATAAAGTTTAATGAAAACAAATAAAAAAGTATAAAATGTCGTGGACCGGAACCACGAGGTAACCCTTCCGTTAAAAATACTCTCGGGTCATTACGCAGCGATAATAACTCTCATAAGCCAGAATCTCGAAACTCGAAAACTATTAGCATATTAATGACCGACAGTTGAGTTAACCCTTTCATCGGCAGCGTCGTCGGGGATGGATTTGCATCTCTATGTGTAGATAGACGAGCAGTGCATGACTGTGTGAGTGTGTAATAAAATATATACAGAGAAAGATAGAAGTGACGAGAAGGAACAGAAGGATGAGAATGAGAATGAGAGAAAGAAGCGGACGGTGGCAGTGCGTTAAAAGCTTCAGCCACCCTCACGGATTCGCGAAAGCAAAATTAACATGACAAACTACCCTCAGCAATAAGGGTTGCGGAAATATATTGCGCTGGATATGCGGGTGTATGGTAGAAACAATAGATGTGTCGGGGGTCAAAACGTGCTGGGACGCTGGTTGGTACGTGCGTGAGTGCCACCGTCGTCCGCAAATGTATCAAGAGATATGTTTATACTCACCGCTTATTCATTCATATTGCATTTAATTATTTTTCACTTTTATTGCTTCAATTATTTTTTTTTGTTGACTTTGCTGGTATATTTATTTAATTTATTTTGTAGGATAGAAAAGTGAAAAATTTCCTTTTTTTGTGTTGCAATTCTCTCAGATGTATTTTATCTTATTTTTTTTTTTTTTTTTTTTTTTAATTGCAGCTTCTTTGTAAAAAAATTATTAATTATATTTGTTGTGTCCAAAACTTTTAAGTTTTTCTTAAAAAAATTTTTAAGTCTTTTATTCTTCATTAGATCATTCGTACAAAATTTTGATCGAAAATTAATCAGCTTTATATTTTTACATTAAATCAATATTAAATTTTTTTTCTATTTTATTTTCAATAATTTTTTTTTAATAAAACTTTACAACAAAAATTTTTTTAATTTAATTATTTTTTAATTTATTCTTATTACAATAGTCCAAAATTTTTATTTAAAATCATTTTTTGATCCCAACAATTTTTTTTTCTTTTTTTTTTTTTAGGCAAAAATTTATTTTAAAAAAATTTTAAACTTTTTTGAAAATAATTTTTTTTTTCTAAAATTAAACCCACCTGATGTGTCAATTAATGACTCATCAACTTAAAACCCAAACCTACCCAAATACTAAATGATCCAATTAATTTTTACAGCCAATAAATGACCCATAAAATAAAACTCTAACTTAACAAAATTCATAGATATTAGCATGTATCACCATAAACTTTAACAAAAATTCTTCCCCGAGATTTAAAGCCCCCGAAGACTGTTCGTCCATTGGGGGTCTCGAGTCGTAAAACAAAATGAAATTCACGTGTTAATCCGACAGATGATTAAACTTTGCTTTACTACCGCGGCAAAATGTCCATGAAAATCTTAACTCTACAGAATTTTAGCTTAAATTCCTTTCAACACGTCATATTTACAGTCTTCTCATCACCATCGTCACCTTCGCGGCGAATATTACTTATTCACGTCTGCTCTGAGTTTCATGTTCCATACTAACGCTAACATTAACAATAACAGCAACTAACGCTAGCAAAAAGAAAATACAAGTTTCAAAACAAAAATCTTAATTAATCAGTTAAACTTTCATGCAACAGTATAACCTAACATGATGTCGAGATATTTATCATAGAAACTACTACTATTACCGAAAGTTCTTTTGACACAGACATTTTTAATCCCCGAATAAAGTAAGAATTTTAAATTAAGATTTCAACGACTTGAGTAAAGTTCTGTCGTAGAGAATTAAATCAATCTTAATTAGCAATGTAAAATTTTTTTTAATTTACTGTTTAATTCATAAGAAAAATTCCGTAAAAAAAATTTAGTAACAAAAATACTTTTTAAAGTTAATGTCAATAAAATTTACCGGAGTCTTTAATAAGATATCATCATTTTTGTGTTATTCAATTGCTACACTGCAAAGTACTAAAAATTTTTCTGCGAATGTGTGATTCAACAATAACAATTGTAATGATGCATAATATGTGTGTGTAGAGGTTAATGTATGTGTGATCGCGGTTGTATGCTCGCGTAAAGATATGCCTCTGAAACCGATGCCCCGGCACGGGGGCGTCGAAAACATAAAACAATAATGGCGAAACATAAACGACAGAGCACTTAACACTTGGTACTTAAACAACTGGCAAATTGCTCCCTTGTCAGTCGGGCTTTAAGAGAGAATTTAGGACTCGGAGGTTCCAACCTTGTGTGACGTATGTGCGAATGTAAGTATGTAGACATCCGTGATGGTACGAGGCCAACCCTATACTTCTATACTCGTACTCAATAATAAGACTGAGAGAGTATGCTCTCGCATAACAAGAGAAATGTGAATAGAAGCCCCTTGTGATTATTCTCGCTTATTCATCGTTGTATACTATGCAGTATATGTCTACTATCGCTATTGTAATTTGTATTGCTTCGTAACCTCTATTACCAAAAGTAAATTTGTGTCGATGATAAATATTTGCGTATTTACATTGCTAATTAATTATGTGTCTTTTAATGTTGTGGAATAGTAGAGGGAATTTTTAGCTTAGAAGTCAATGAAGAGTCATTTAATTTTTTTTTGGATGCATATCTATTTTTTTTTTTTGAGTCTCGAGTAAAAAAATTTTAGTTTTTGATGTTTTAAGAGATTTCTCCAAAGGACAGCTCAAAAAAAAAAATTTTAAGAGGTCGCTCCAAATTTTTTTATATTTTAAAAATCGTCAAAAATCGAATTTTTTTTTTCTTAATTTTTTTTCTCGTTACGTCATAATTTTATAGGCCAAAAAAATAAGTTCCTGAAAGTTTCAGTTCAAACTTTGAATTTTAAAAGGTCGCTCATAATTTTTTTTTTAATTTATTAGTGCATTGCGTTAGATTTTTTTGAGCGACCTTTTGATATTCAAATTAAAATTCCATGCATTTCTTTTTTTTTTATTTAGTACAATAATCGATAAAAATACACCACGTGATGTACTAAAAATCAAGCACAATATAGAAAAAATAATTTTTTTTAATTTAATAATTTGACAAAGAAAATGTATCATTATATTTAATTATTTTTTCGAGAAGTGATTTACAATTATTAAAAGATCTGGTTCAATTTAAAGAACAAAATCAAAAGTTAGGTTCAACAGCACTAAAAAGTTTTTCTCGACATTTATGGTACATTAGTAACTATTTAATTGGATTAGCATTTTTTGACTCTAAAATCTAGTGTATACGGCTTGAAATTTTTTTAAAAATTTGGGATGAAAAGTTTAATAGTTAAAAAATTTTGGAATGTTATAATATTTTTATTGTATTTTTAATCAGATCAATTTTCAATTAAAAATTTTATCTAAAAAATTTCAAGCATTTATAAAAGATTGGACGGCTCAACAATAACATGTGGATTGACTTTATTCTATTATGTGATTCGCTTATCTGTTAAATCTCCCGATAAATTTATCCCTCATATGACTCGTAATGAAAGTCAAATAGCGGTTTGCCGGTCCCCTAAAAAATTCGCTTTAAAACCGTGCCACTGGGGTTTCAATTCTCTAAAATCGATATATGTTTATATTTATTGCTGTATCGGGGCATATGGTGTAGATACACGTGTGATGAAAAAGACCCACAGGATCTTAGGTATTGTGTTAAGTCAAATAATAAAAAAATCCAGGGATGATCTTCATCCTCGGATACTGTGACGTGACACCCGCTCTTATTATCGCAGCAGACCCGAGCACTCGGATAATGCTCAGCTTGAGTAGGGTGCCAGCTATGCTTTTTAATTTTACAATATCGCCATGAAATATTCGCTATAACAGTAAAAGTTAACAGTGGAAGCATACACAGTCTGTAGTCTGTAGTCTGTAGTCTGTAGTCGGGTCCCACATAGATACAGTCGCTAAGCTGTGATTTGCGAGCAAGGATATTGCCCTAGGGATCTTTTCACGAGTTTAGCGCCCGTTTAGTCACCAGACGACCAAATAGAAAGATTTTATTCGTTTCATTACATTAATTAAACTGCTAAGCCTTTTTTTTCCTTTTCGATAATTTTTTCGTTAATTATCGTATCTTCTTCAACAAAAATTGATTGAATAGTTATCGGGTTACTTAAATTCGAAACGAATGACATTTAAGCTTCTTAAAAAAATTTTTTTTCGTTTTTAAAAATACTTTTCATTGAGATTATATGATACATTGTTTGATTTAATATTTTGTGTTTTTTATTTGATTAGAAAATTATGCAGAGGAATATCAAGCCAAATATTTTTCTTAATATCGCTTATTTTCATACCGAGCCACATCAAAATATTCACGAGTAATTCGAATAAATACGAGGAGACTGAAAATTATTTAATAATAATAACTGAGTAGAAAGCAACGGCATTATCTTCTGAATTTATCACCGCAATTGTTACAGTTACGTTGTGTTTCATTATTACATAGTTTGCGTTTGTATAACCGGCTGTTAAATAAGTAAAAAAATATTTACCACACATAAAGTTCCTATTATTTAAATTTTTTTTTTCTATGCTTATAATTTTGTATTATTTTACAATATTTTTTTTTTCTTAAAAAAAATTTATAAATATTATTGTTGGTCTCTTCTGTGACGAATTTTGACACGAGAAGCGCCATTTTCTTGTATAGTTTAATATAAAAAAAAATACTGAAAGGCCATCTCAGTGTTGAAGTGTTTTCTTCTACGTGATTTGAGAAAATGTTTTAGGCTGATAATTTTTAAATTACTTATTCACAAAGTTACGAGGTAATAAAAATTATTTCATGGAAAACAATGCAATAACTTCAAGACTAGAATTTGAGTTTATTTAAAATTAAATTAAACATAACTCAAAGCCTCAAAAATTCAGCGTTTGTTATCAAAGGCAGCCCGACATAATTAAGTTGGAAAATTGAAGAGGAATTTCTCATATATCCTCACGTATAAACTATATTAATATAAGAATTTCTCATATATTATATTATAATTATGTATATTGTATATTATAAAATTTAATGAGTCAAACAATGTTCCGAAAATTAAATCAGCTTTTTGTGAGTGAATAAAATAATTTTTGTTTGTATATATTAAGGTTTTAATTATAAAAAGAAATTATAATTATTATGATAATGATAATGATAATAGTCAAGATCTGAGCTGAAGAAGGAGTTGTTTAATTCTCAGAAATGATAACGGCAAGAGTAGAGCAGTGTTGGTTAGTTTGCTTTAGAACAATTCAACTATACTGCTCTACTGAGTAGTACTGAGCACTATTCACTATACTAGTGTGATATGAGGATAGTAGTGTGTAGTAAGCATTATTTCCTGTGTGATAACTAAGCTCGTCCTTTAGCATTATGCACATTATGCACATGAAGGCCATTAAAAGCCCCGAGTTGTAAACAGACCTTTTAAACTTTACGATCTTTATTAAAATGCGTTAGCGACGTTTACTAAATGCTAAACTTTGAATTATTGCTATTATTATTACCTTATTTTTATTTATTCGTCTTCATTAAAATACACACTATACAAGTAGTCGTAAAAAGGTTGTTTATATTTTGTTTTAGTTTTTATTTGTAAGCAGAGAATATTATTTTAATTTTCGATGGAATAAATCTGAGGTTTTATTGAAAATTAAAATTTTTTTGTTTCTAATAATAAGGCATATATCGTTGAAAATGATTTCTGGAATAAAAATAAAACTATCTATAGAATTTGATGTTATTTATTGTTTATGGATATTTATTAGAAAATATTAAAAAAAAATTAACGTGATTTAAGAATAAAACTTTTGAAGAATTTCATAAATTTTTATTTTAAGCTGAAAAATTTTACAGTTCAAAAAATTTTCTGCCTGATTCAAGAATATAAAATGATCTGTTTGATTCAATTGAAGAGTTTTTTTTTGACCAAGTTAATTTTTAATCAATGTAAAAATTTGAATTTGTATATAAAGAGACTGAAAGAAACTAAATCTAGTCCTATTAAATCATCATCTTGTCGACAAAAAATCATAAACAAGGGTATAGGGAGCAGAGATGGAGTATATAATAGCAATACATAGACCATTTATTAGCACGAACATGTATTGATGCACGAGGTGTCTGTATGTATATTTGTATATGAATACAAATACATATAAACAGAGCTATATTGGGTATGGAACTCGGGATCAGGAGTAAGCTGTGCAGGGTTGAGGTGATACAGTAGGAAGATCATAACGAGGGGGTGGAAAAGCCTCGCCAGGCCGGGAACGGCCACCCCGGGGACATTGTGTCGAAACCCGGGACATAATTAATCGCAGTCCTTTAATAACTCGCTGCCCTATTCTGTTTGTAACGATAGTGACATTTATAAACCACCATTGCTGTTCAAATTCCATTGGCATACATCTTCTTCTCTAATCCCGAGCACTGCAATCCTCTAACCCACACCGTCTACTTTTTATTATCATAATTTATCACATTAATATAGTGATTAATTATGTCATTATTTTTGTCGTTACTAAAATACGACAATTTTTTATAATAAATTGTGTAAGCTATTAAAATCATTCTTTCCATTGAAAAAATTTTCTGACTGTGTTTTATTCTAGGACAATTTAAATTCATTTTTTATAATTAATAATTAATCATATATTTTATTAATTAAGTATCAATAATTATTTGTGAGCATTTTTAATTTAATATTATTAGTTTTAATAAACTAATCAGTAATCACGCATGCACATTAAGAGCTTCAATAATTGGATGATTAAAAAATATGAATTTAATTGGAAAAAATATTAATGAACTTATGGGAATAAAAATTCAACAATATTAAATTTTTAATACAGTAAAAAAAATAAAATAAAATTATCAACTTTTTCTTTATACTGCCACTGATAGAAGGATTTGTTTGTATTTAATAAATCAATTTATTAAAATCTTTTTCAGATATTTTTTTGGGTGGAAAAAATATTTTTTTACTATTAACAATATTCGTTAGTATTAACTAAATCAATTTTTTATGAGAACAAAATTTTTGTAACTATTAAGAAGCTTTTGTGTATTGAAAAAAGTATTTATTTCCACCAAATAAGATTTGTTAATAGTTAACAAATATTTTGTTGGTGGTCGATGTTGGTAGAAGGATAAAAAATCCTTCTATCAGTGCAAGTTTAAAAATTTTTCTCTTGTCAATTTTTTTTTTCCGTGTACAAGAATAACTTACAAGATAATTAGAAGTAAAAATATATGAATAAACATGTGTAATGGTCAAGATAAAAAATATCTGAAGAATTGCGTGGGCCTTTCACAAATGCACGTATAATTGCAGGTTTCAAAAGCTTATATAAATGGAGATTTTTATTTGAATGGTAGCTTTTATAATATTTAAAAAATAATATAGCAAGCATGTCAGATCACATCTTCAGAATCCGGTAGTGTGTTATCTGTAGATGGACTTCTCGACCAATTGAAAATCGAAAAATAAATAAATAAATGCCTGAGGCTCTTTTATAATACAAGTAAAGAACGAATTAAATAAAATATCGATGGACGACTTTCGTCGCGTTGTATATATACCATAATACGACATAATGTTTAATAATATATCGTATATTTTATGTAGCCGATCAAATGTCCATCGATTTCACCGTTGGCGAATAAAAGTAAAGGTATGGTGGTATAATCCAGTGTGTATTAAATACTAATAAATGATTTATTAAATATTAATAAATAATTTTTTATATGTTAATAAATCGTTTATTAAATAGTAATAAATATTTGGTTAGCACAAAAAATAGCTGCTAATAAATGATTTATTAACTGTTAATAAATATTTGTTAAGGACCTATCCTCTAATAAATCATTTATTAAATATTAACAAATCTTTTTAAATACAAAAAAATCCTTCTATCAGTGTGTTAATAATTGGTGTTTTACTTTGTGTGGTAATATATGACCACATCAAAATTTTTTCATGGTTGGGTAAAAAATATTTTCAAGCCCCGAGGACATTTTTGTTAATAAAAAAAAAAAAAATAATAATTATAAATATTTTTTTGCAGGTTAAATATCAAAGGTAGAGAGAATTGAAAAAAAAAAATGTAACTCGACATATGTATGTTTTCACGGGATATTTGCATACGAAATTAAACTGCTGTTTGCGGACGAGGATGTGCTCTGTCAGTGTAAGCATATATACACATTAGCCGTGGGCCAGACCGATGCTGGCTATAACAGCAGAGGAATAGCGGTCGCTTGCATCTCGTAGTCATACTATTATACATATACATACATGTGATATGTGCAGACGGTATAGTATAATATTCATAGAGACTTCTCGAGGAGCATAAGTTGAGCTGATACAAATCGTTTGCAAACTGTCCCCATAATTCATTCCTTCAGATCTCGTACGTCCGAACAGAACTCGGATCCATCAATGTAAATATCATAATCATAAGTATTAATACTGTATACACGATGTAGAATATACGTTGGAGTAAGAGGAATGAAAATAAATAAATAAAAATGACAGACGTACTGTAGATAATAAAAGATACACTCTACAAAGTAAACGGCTGATATGAAAAATAATAAAGGAAATTTTTTATTCAACTTCATTTCCCCATTCCACCCGCCCTTTGATTTCCTACCTAATGTATAATATAATATTCCACATCTTACCTACGTATCTTCAGACGTCGTCTGTCTCGTATCGGCAGTTCATTCATCGGAGATGCTTTGATGTTAAATATTGTATGCAAAACTCAATACCCGTATATTTATACTTATCAGGGATCTTAAAGGAAAATTTCAATCAAACCTGTTCTAAGACTTTGGGATTTTGGTTTTAGACTCTTGAAATTATATTAATTTAATAAATCTCACAACATACTTGTGTAACATGTGACCTACACTGAGGAAAAAAATTTCTTTTTAAAAATATGAGCAATGTTATAAGAAGAAATTAATTTGTTAAAAATTTTCGACAATTTTATTTCTTATTACATTGCTCATTTTTTTCAAAAGATAATTATTTTCTGTGTATAATATATCAGGATCTCGAATTCAAAGAATAATTCTTTCAATTGATTATTTTTATAAAATAAAAATTTTGATATCAATTTTTGTACATAGAGGACAAATTTTATTAGTAACTTTAAGTGAGACACATCTATCGGTTGGTTTATTCCAATTTTATTATTTTTTTTTATTGACCATAATTTACTATCCAGATCATTAAAAATTATCGGCTTGGTATTTTCTCTCTCATTGCAAAAGAAAAAAAAATTACTAAAAAAAAAAAATACTATTTTTTGATAAATCGACGGTTTAATTAGCAATTGGTCTAACTCTTTATTTTTCAGAGGGTGATTTTTTAATATTTTGATGTACCAATAGTCTAATTACAAATCATTTGAATTATCCAAACCAAAATATTATACTTTTATTAGATATTAAAATTGTTTTTTAAAGTGATAATAAATTTTGTAATAATTATTTTTTCGTACGAATGGAAGATTATCTAAAATTGAGTTAAATAATTTGCTAATTAGAACGTCTAAATTTTTTTTGTAATAATTTTTTCGTTAAGAAATTTAAAAAAATTGCTATACAAAAGTTAATATTAGTAGCATTAAAGTAATTAATTTTGTTCAATTAAACGCAGTAATTTTTATTTTTTACTTTTTACATCAGGATTTATCAATAAGATTAAAAAACAAATTAACCTTCATAAAAATTTAGTTCAAAATTCTGAAAAAAATAATTAATATTTACAATTTACAAACTTAAACTTAAGACAAATTGTTTGAAATATTTGTTAGTAATTTTGCATATGAAACTTATTTCTTATTTTCTCAATATTTTATTTTTTCACTTCGGTATTTTGAGCGATAAAAGTAAAAATTCACTGTTAATGTTTGACAGTGTAGTTTAATTAAAAATGATTTATTTTAAAATCCACATCCCTAATTTTATATAACACCAAAAACACCAAGTATCATCATAAAATATAACATAAGCCTTAGATCGTTAAAAAAACTTCATTACACCGAGGATTAAATCCACCCCTGACGTGACATGTAACAAATAAAACGAAAACTAAAGCTAAAAATCAAAAGCAAAAGTAAATGGGGTTGACACCTGGCCTTCGACTCGGTTGGTGTGTCAAGTGGACATTTAATTAAACCCTCCCCAAAATAAAACCCCGGCGACAATAACTGACAATAATAACGATAATCACCAAAAAAAGTAAATAAATCATGATGATAATCTCCGAGTGTATCAATAATACAAACATTAATATACGGATCGCATGATGCATGAGGAAATAAAATAGCCGTTTGTATGTCATCGAGGTAGAACATTTCAGTATCTATCTGTCGCTGTCGATGCGATGGCATCATGTGTGGGACGCACAGGTGTTCAGCCGGTTTCGCATTTATATTATATTATATATTATTGAACGAACCGAGCACAGCTATCAGCTATCAACTGTATAATGACTACTGTCCCACAGCATTAATGTCTCGTGTAAAGCCTACGCTGCGTCTCCCTGACTCAGATTGTGGGCAGAACAGCTTATTTTTACACTTCTCTACTATTATATTATGTTGAATTAATAATAGTATTGCACTTGTACAACACTTAATTACCGTCCAAGTCAACTTCGCGGCTGACGGTTGGCTAATCAAGGAAATTCCATTTTTTCTTTCTCTAATTCTTGTTTGCTTAACTTCAAACTGTATAATGTAATATTGTGTTGCGATTGATAAAATTTAAAAATCATAACAATGCGCTATTTGAATATAAAGTAGCTCTTAGCATATCAATCCCTTGATCTCTGTGCTAATTTATTAAATTACTTTGCGTAACTTGTATCAATTATTATTTGTTCAGTTATGAAGATATTAACATTATCTCAGTGTAAAATCACTTCACATTTGTTGAGAGTGATTTTTTTAGTTTTTAATTACCGATAATTCGAATTAATTTTAAGTTTAAACATCTCTAGTATTTAAGAACAATAATCTCAGTATTTTTTTTTTAATTATTACGATTATTTATTTAAAATTACTCCAAATTGTTTAAGTATAGTTCAATTATTTAAGCAAATATGGAATACATATGTTACTCCCATTAACCTTTAACACTTCAAATGCTTATAATGATAAAAAATTAAATGTATAAAAAAAAATCATTAATTAAATCAAAAAAATTATTTTTTCATTCATAAAATTTTTCTTAGTTCAAAAATTTTCAACCTGACACAAAACTGTGAAATTTTTCAAAATTTTTTTTCTTAAATCAAATTAATTTTTTATCAATGAAATTTTGTATTTGTTTATAGTAAAAATAACCAATTTTTTTTTAACATTTAAATACTTTGCTATAATTTTAAAAATTAGTTTTTCAGACAAATATTTCATTAAATTCCTTTCATTCCAACAAAAAAATGCCAGATTTTCGCCAGCAATCTCATTTATTTATTGAAGCATTAAAAATTTGATTAAATAAAAACAAAATCGAATATTGAAATAAATCGAGCAATTGTCGTCCCTCGCTATAAAAAATAATGGCGTGGACTTGCGTACATGTGGATGCAGACATAAATATAAATATACCCTCGCAGTTTCAGTAATTGGTGAGTATTTATAAGCGATTCTCCTCGCAAAATGACTTTAATTTTTTCGGTAGAGAAAGCGTATCCATAGACACATATATAGGTATATCGAGAAGCGCATAATATGGTAATACGGGCAATGGGCCATATTGACATGAACGATGCCAGCCATTAGTACAAGCGATTCTACGGGAGTGAGAGTTCCTAGGCCCGGACTGTTTTTAATTTCCTCGGCAAGTGAATTTTCCCTTCCCGCCGCGATTCCTCTTTTCTCCTGTCTCGTCCTGCTCGAGGGTTGATATTGCCGGAATCACTCATAATCACATTTGGACGTGAAAAAAGGTCTCATTTATTTTTTCTCTGGCTTTTATACTCTTACTCCTTCTCCTCCTCCTCCTCCTCCTCCTTTCACTCACTAGCTCTTATATATCTTAACTCAATTTTATTTTTTGTTTCCATAAATTTCTCTCGAATACGAGCATCGCATTAGAGATTATTAGTGTTGGTAATTTTTTTTTTTTATAACAAAAGTTTCCTCACACTCTACATGGAGAAAATAAAATAATAATATTTACAACTCTACCTAATAATTAGAATTAGTAACCAGCTTCATTTTTCATAAAATTGTAAATTATACTATTTAGAATAAAATTAATTACTATTTTTCTGCTAATAATTACTATGTTACTTTACAACTAAGTAAGAAGTAATGTATCACTACACGGAGAGAAATTTATAGGAATCTTTCCAACAATTATGGGAATGGATCCTATAATAAAATTATCATTATAGGCATTAATTCTATACTCATTATGGGAACCATACCCATAATTTATGGGAAACGTTCCTATACAATAATGGAATAGCTTCAATATATTATGGGAATGACGCACATAATAATAGAAAAAAATTTATTTTCTTAATAATGAAGCAATCACTTCAAAAATATAAAGTAATTATCATGTATTTTTTTGCTAATAACATTTTTTTTTGTAAATAAAAATTGATCTTTCACTAGAGTAAAAAAATTTCTTTTTCATAATTTTTATTCACGTATGTTCTTAATCTTGAATTATTTATTCCAGCTCAGTTATTATTGTGTGAAATAATATTGAAAAATATTGTAGCAATTTCATTCTCCAATAAAAAGGATATTTTCTCACTATACAATTGTAGAAGCAAAATAGATATGGAAATTCATTGTTTATTTCCACAATTTCATTTTATTTTTAAAGCAAATTATTTACAATACATACGTTGAACCGCGAAAACATTTGAAAATTTGGAATTTCAAAACAATTGGAAATTTTATTTTATTTAAGAAATTTTTTTTTTAATTAACTTTTCTTTTTTTTTTAATTAATTTTATTTCAATTTACAAGCATGTATACCATTCAAGATTAAAAAAATACCAACTGCTGCAACTGATTAATTTCATAATGAAAATAATAATAAATATTATAACTGATAACTTTTTTTATCAATTTATATATTATAAAAAAAAAATCAGAAAGTTTAATACATATCTTTAAATAAATAAGTGGCGTTTGCATGCATGCCAAAAGGTAATAACTAATTCATTTGTAGACGTAGTAACATATAAGCAATCACGAAACAGTGTGACATAAGGCTAAATTAACAAACAGAATATATCTTGGAGCGTGTTACCTTCCCTTTAGCATCACCTCTACAACCCGGATTACCCTAGGTCATGCTACAACCCAGATTATACAAAACTATATACTATATATACTTCAGCTGTGTACGGTATACTGTTCTCTGACGGATGATGATACAGTTACACTGGCTGGTCAATAAGCCAACCTAAATTTACCCTTTTTAACTCTTTTTTTTTTTTTTTTTTTTTATTTTTTTCGTTTTATTGTTTCGGTTCATTTTAATTACTAGGTAACCTCGGATATATCGTTAATTTTAATTACACATTAATATAATGTTTTAAGTCTTCTATGCAAACAATAATAATAATTATTAAGTGTTTTTACTTATCAAAAAGACAGTTATTATTTTATTATTAACCAAAGTACCCGATCGGATATGATATGAGGACTTATTATTCAACCGGTAATCGAAAAAAATCTCACTGAGTAAGATTTCTTCTTTACACAATTCTAAAAAATTGTCTTTAAAATCAAAATTTTAATTATTGTACACGGAGAGAAATTTA
Source organism: Cotesia congregata (assembly GCA_905319865.3). Taxonomy (NCBI): domain Eukaryota; kingdom Metazoa; phylum Arthropoda; class Insecta; order Hymenoptera; family Braconidae; genus Cotesia; species Cotesia congregata. The sequence goes on from CAJNRD030001122.1 coordinate 19,158,750, forward strand.
TAGGAATCTTTCCAACAATTATGGGAATGGATCCTATAATAAAATTATCATTATAGGCATTAATCCTATACTCATTATGGGAACCATACCCATAATTTATTGGAAACGTTCCTATATATTATGGGAACCATTCCTATATATTATGGGAATCATGCCGATATTACAGTTTTAATTATAGGTATCGTTCCTATAATTATAGGAACCATTCCCATAATTATAGTAAGGTTTCCCAAAAATTATGGGTATAATACCCATAGTTTAAGTAATCGCTCCTAAAATGGTATAGGAAAATATTTCATTAAAATTATAGGAATGATTTCCATATTTTTCTCTCCGTGTATAATCTATAAACATTGCTATAGAATGTCACTCAGTTTCATGTTACATACATTGTATTACTGTGAATAAATTAGCTACGATACAATTATTAAATATTAATAATTACAGAATATTGGTTATTTAAAATGACACCAATGTAGCAAAAATAAATAATTATATTCAAGTTTACATTTCAATTTAATATTTCAAGAATTACAGATATAAAAATTATTAAATAATTTGTTGAATTTTTATTTAAACAATTTTATTAAAATTTTTTATTCGGTTTAGTTTGCTTCGATTCAACAATGGGGCTTATTATTTTTTTTATTACCAAATTGAAATTGCTTTTATCAAAATTTATCATTTTTTTTTTCTCATAAAAAAATCATTTATTACGTCATGATTTCATAATATTATACGATTATTTTTTTATTTGTTCATTGATTGGTTACTTTTATGATTAAATTAAACCGAAAAAATTTTTTTCTTTTCATGTGAAGGGACTTCAATAAAATCGAACCATTAATTATCATCCTGGAATCCGGAAACTAAAATAAATAAAAAAAAAAACTTTGTGTTGTTAAAAATTTTTATTTCCATTTTTTCTATTCAATTCTAGTCTCTTACGCACCGGTAATAGATCCAAGATGAAGCGACAGAGACACGGACATCTCGATATTTCTCCAGTACGGCTGGCTGATACTTTTTTGCTGGTTATTTCATCCCGTGGTTGTATTGCTTGTTCCATTCAATCGGGTACACCGTACAGTTCTTCTTTGGTAGATTTCATTTGTTCTGAGGCAATAGCCTCGATGGCGGGCATTAATCGCCTTGTCCTTTTAGGACAGCTACAAAACGATCCGACTGTATGTATATCATACCGTTGTCATCATGATATTTATTAGATTTTTTCCGACAAATTTTATCATGGAAGAATAAATTGCACATTTCTGATATATGCGAGTAGACTCTCATATCTTCCCTTGCTGACTTTTATTAGAAATAACTGACGTCTGTTGATGGATCTATGACCTTTATCATTCGTTATATTGAATTATTTTATTTATTTATTATTTTTATTTTTTAGTTCACCCAAAAATGAAAAAAAAAATTTTTCTTATAACAATGATTAGAGTACTGACATTTAACTGGCGTTGCAATTACTAAAATAATAGCGATTCGCATGTAATTTTTAAAATATTCAATATTGATGTGTTGAAGTGGAAGAAAAAAATAATGATTAAAAGTAATGAGTATTTGGTTAATTTTTTTTGTCCGTTTGAGTACGTAGTATAAAGTTAATAAAGTCGGAAAATATTTCCATGGTGAAATTCCAAGGGTAGACAGTTAATGAAAATAATTTTGTTTTTTTTTTTTTTATTTTTATTTTCAGCCATTTTTCGAGCAGTCGAGTAGACATTGTCGGGGGCGAGGAATTCCTTGAAAAAAACGTTGAAAGGTTGGTAGGTAGAATCAGCAAATGAAAACAGTTGAGAATCACCCCCGGGATATGTTTGACCATTTTAACAGCGGGTGTAACTAAACCGAGCCATAAAGATCTAGATAGCAGTCGATGAACGCGTCGTTGCAGCGTGTGAGATTGTCGTTACACATGCACATATACTATGTGTATGGATGTTGAAAAGGATTCAAACTGTGCTTGTATGTTTGTACGGAAAAATATTTAACTAACCCCAGACAAGTTGAATGGACAAAAAAGCAACTTCTCACCCTTTACTTTTAGAGCTAGTTCTTTTGTCGAGTCGACTCACGAACAATAATTTTGAAACAATCGTATCCGGTTTCCGACGCTTTACTTGTAGGCAGTGTAGGAAATGATGTTTTTTTATGGTAATAATAATAATAATAATAATAATATTACTTTGAAAAACTATGTCTTGAAATGAGAATTATTTAGATCGAATATATCATAAAATTTTTTAAAAAGCAAAGAAAAAAATTTTTCGGGAGTATAAAGCAGTTAATTTAAAAGTGAATTAAGAAATTTCCATGACAACATTTTTAATCACGCAAGTATTTACACAGAGGCTTTTAATATAGTAGGTATGTGGTTATGCATAATAATGAGGGAAAAAGAATAAATGAAGGCGCAACAGAAGTATGATGAAGAGAATGAACAGAGCATACGGCATAAGGATAGACGAATATTCCGCAGAGAGAACGTAATAGACATGAAATGCTTTAACTAAAAACTCCATCTGTAGGCAAATTGTTCAATTACTTGCGATATTGCGTGCAACTACCCTTTTTACGCACAATTTGTCAACTGTCGTTTTAAATTTCATTTTTTAAAATTAACTATTCAAGGTCCCTTGGCATATTGCTCACCGGAGGAGCAATCATTATTATTCCTCATAAAACGTTAGTGTCATTTCACTTAAATTTTACTAATTATTATCGTAGTCTTAGTGTTTTTTTATTTTTTTTGTCCATCGCTGTTCCTCCAAATATAAATTTAGAGCGTTAATTACATCATCGATTAAGTAATTAAAGCCACGAGTGTAGATAATAAAAATTGACTGATAAAATGAAAAAAACCAACTAGAAATAAATATCCGTTTGTTAATTGTTATCAGAAAAAAACTGCTACGTCAGTGTAATTCAAAAACAATAGAATTTACGACTGTAAAAAGTCGTCAGTTGCCGGTTATCGTTCAAAGTATTAAGTAACTCTTATTCTTGCCAAAAACAAAAAATGATTATGAAATCGATCGTATTGGTGTTTTTAGTCGGAATAATTTCTGTAAAATCTCTAAAAATAACAGAACCTGTTGAAAAATCAAACAAAAACGAGTATATGTTTTACGGATGGCGGGTCACATTTCCAAATTATGATGGAAATATTCCACTTCAAGAATGCAATGGTGTGCTTATTAATCCAAGAGTGTTCATCACCGATGCTTGGTGTATGATGAGGTAAAATTTTTACAATTAATTTTTTTCGGTATTGTTCTGTCAAAAAAAAATTCTGATTTGTCCATATATAATTTTTGATATGTCTAATTGGCAAATTGTCTAAGTCCATATTTTTCAGGAGGTGATTCTTCAAAATTTTTAGATAATCAAGCTCGAAAAAATATCATTTGAGTAACGTAGCGAAAAAAATTATACATTTAAGTATTGGATTGATTTAAAAAAAAAAAAATCTTTTAATTTACTTTGCGTAAAATAAAATTAGACAGTTTGCCAACTAGAACATCGATTTATGACTTGATATGGCCTATTATGGTCATATATATCCATATAAAATTTTTCGGCCCAAAATAGTGCTAAGAATTTCCAACAGAGGGTGCATGTTCGCTGATTCGTCTCATTAGAAGAGAGATAAGTTTGAGGTTTTATAAGATAAAAATAATTATTTTTGACTTTGGCTAAAATACAATGATTGATTTAGACATTTTACAAAATTTTTTCTAAAAATTAAATATATATTAACAAGAACAAGCATAAATATGTGAAAAAATAAATGTACAGATTACTTGAAGTAATTAGAGCCCGCATCGACAGATAGCACTAATTATTGTAAATCATTACTATAAAATTTTTTTTTTTAAAGATATAAAATGATATCAATTATTGATTTAAAAAACAGAAAAAAATTTTTTGACTTCCTTAAGAAGTTTATCTGAAATTGGTTTTGAGTTTAATTAAAAACTGAAACTATTTTTATTTTTAAAACAATTTTAAATGATTGACACATTCTCAGAAGTAAACGTTAATTAACAAAATTTATTCAAAATTTTGAATTTTATTTACAGGAACACCCTTGGACGTGATGATGATGAATATTACATATCAAAATTATATCACGGCTACTCAAACAATAGCCGTGTTCTCACTGTAAAATCTTCTAACATATACTATCACGAGGATTTTAGTGACACCTATGACTTAGACAAATTGCAAGTAGCTGTTCTGATAACTGATGACCCGGTAAAACCTGAACTTGATGAAAATGGGTACATACAGCTGAATTCAAATTTTGATGATGTCAATACTACGAGCTGTTTTGTTCCATCCTACGATAGTTGGAATATCACATTCACGTCTTGTGAAACCGCGTATATCAAATCTGATGATCCTCAGTATGTTTATTGCCTCAGTCGCGATCTCTCTGTAAGTAAACTGACCAGAGTTTAATTATTTTATAAATTTTATAAATAACGCTAATTGTAAATAATCAATTATTCAATTTTTGTCAGAAATCTTCTGGAGATAGTTTCATCTGTCATCTCAAAGCGCACCCTGATGTCAAAGTTTTGGTTGGTGTACTGTCAAAATTTTCTGATTTTACCAATTATGGCAGCGACCCAGAATTCAAGCTGTTTGTTATCGAAAACGTCAGCGGGCTTGAAAATGTAATAACTGAAAAAATTAAAAGTTTATTATGATTATAATAATTTTTTAGTCATGTACGATCTGATGATCTATCATATAATTTCAATAAATGAAAATTTCATATATATATATATATATATATATATATATATATATATATATATAAAAAAAATTATTTTTTTTTGCGGCTTATTTTTAACTGATTTTGGGAATCCCAATTTTTATCGGCACAAAAATGTTATTGAATTCTTAAAGAGATAACGATAGTGTTAGTTTGTTTGTTTCTTCTAATAAAACAATTAAAAAGAATTTCATAACAATTTTATATTTTCAAAAAGAATTACTTAACCGTCGATAAAAAAATATAACAAATGTCAATGTTTCCTTAATATAAAAATTTTTACGACTATACAGATAGAGTTTTTATGATATAAGCTTGAAGTGTCAAAATTTAATCAATTACAATTATTAACATTTTGACACAAATCAAATTTAAAATAATATTTTAATAATTTATTCTTTTATTTTCAATGCGCAAAAAAGTCTAAACTGATAATTTTTAATGACTTGGATAATAAATTATGGCCAACAAAAGTGAAAAAAATGAATCAATCAACCGATAGATGTGAATTATCCGAGGTCATCATAAAAATCGTTCTCCACGTAGAAAAATTCATACCGAGATCATTCGAAGATCAAAAAAATAAAAATTTATCAATAGTTTCGAATATATAAAAGCTCTGGTTGCTTTTGACACTGCACAAAAAATTGTTGGAGAAGATGGCTCTAAATAAGTAACTATTCTAACTTAAAACTTTACAAAAATAAAACTTAAAAAAGTTGTGATTTTCAAGTAGTGAAAAAATGATTTTTAAATTGCTTCTCGTAGTACTTTATTTCAGGATTTCGTTCACGTCTGAAGAAAAAACTGAGTCTATTGCTAAATACAACAAACAGGAATTCATGACATACGAATGTCCTTCATAAGGACAAATGCAATAGTTAGATTTCTATGAAATCTAGTAAAAATACCGCTTTTAATAACTTAAAATCAGTAAATAAACAAGCAATCTTAAAATAATTACCGAATTGAGTTTATTCTTGATTAGCTATTTCCTATTCAACAGCCAGATTATTCAGTAATTTAATCCCCTGTACTAGCTCCTGGCTGAAACCACACAAAGGATCTTAGCGATGGTAATGCCGTGATATCACCCCTCAGCTTTTACTTACTCTCTCTGGTAAAAGTTATTTCGTGATTTTGAATGAGAAGAATTGGCGGTGGTCGCTTACCCTTCCCTTAGCCCTTCTGCGATTCGCAAAACTACCACTTACCCCTTTTAGCGACTACTCCAGTCACCAAATACATTACTCGGTAACTAACTATCGTATCCTCGTAAGAACCCATATTCATACGGATCCCATCGCAACTGTAGTTTCCTATTTCACCCCAAACTCTCAATATTCTACATTCTATACTCGGAACTCTTTTCCTTTATCAACACATAACATCCATGCCCGGCAATCGGAGCTGAGGAATATTTTCATACAAATGTTTCACATAAATGACGGGGGTTCTCCGAAGTGCTTATTTCCAACCACATTATCCTCAGGGCTCAGATGCTCCGTTTATTTGAAACGGTGCCTTTTTTTCACCACAACCTTGATGCTAGCCCTCATTACGCGGCCCAAGGGGTTACTTGCAAACGGTAATTGTTTTTAATTACTCGGCCCGAGTGGGAAAGGGTTGGGTTGGACACATCAATTTTATTTTTTCAATTTTTTTTTTACAAGTAACGCTGCGTTTTATTTACATTTTGTAATAATAGTGCCTGCGGTTATCGATCAGCTCGGGCATTTTGTTGGATATGAACAAGCAGAGGTAGAGGGTGTTTGCATTTATTTGCGATGAGTGAAGAACATAAAAAAATATGTGGTTAGTATTTTCTGAATTGTTGACTTAAGCTAAAAGCATCAACTATTGACGACATTATGATATATTTAAATACTTTGAATGGTAATAATAATTGTACGCCTTTTTGAACAATTTTTATAATTAAAGAAATTGAAATTAATTTTTTTTTTTAGTAAACAATATTAAATATTTATTAATAGAAAATATAAAGTTTATTTGAGTTTATAAAAATGAATCGTGAGCGTCCGTTATTTTAACTATTATAACTATAAAAAAATTTTTTTAAAACGCTGACACATTACATTTTTTTTTGTGAGTAAATCAAATATGAAAAATTAACAATATTATTTATTTAATATAAATTTAATGATTTATAATTTCAAAATACTGGATATAAATAATGAGTAATTAATATATAGCAAAAAAAAATTATTACCTCTCTCCCCTTATAGTGTCAGTAATTGGTGCTTTTACCTTAGCAGGAGGTTTTTGTACAGTATAGAGTGTAGAGGCTATAAATTTGGGGGTGAGGATGTAAAGTGCATGGGGTATGTAAAGAAACGTTTAACGAGTACATGACATGGAAAAGTGTAATTTGTATACGCGTGTCCTTGTGATAATAAATTAACTTGTTTATTATTTTATCTTTCTCCGGTATTATACGGTTTGTTTTTCCATAGCCACGTGTAATGCGAGTACGTGTGGGTGTGGAGAAAATTTGGTTTATAAATATGAGAGTAAAAATATAAAAATAATAGAGCGCACACGTATGCTTTATTTTTTTGTGAGCTTTAATTTTCGGGGTTTATTTATTTTTTTTTTTAGCTGGGAAATTGTAAATGTTTATTTTTTTTTTCGCTGGGAAAATTTCGAGAGAATGGGAGTATTGAAATTGATTTATTAACTGTGAATTGATGGAAAGTGTAGTATTGTTTATGATAACAAGTTTAAAAATCATTGTAGCTGTTAATTAGTAAATATTCAGTGAAAAAAAAAAAATGTTTTTTATCAAAATTAAAAAAAGAATTGGGTAAATTAATGATGCAAAATTTTTTTTTAATTTTTCGACTAATTTGAATGTAGTTAATTTAATGGAAATAGTTTTTTATTGTAGACAGATATAGCTCAAATTTAATAGATTAATATTTAAGTTCAAAGGGTTATTTTTAATTAAAGCTATTATTTACTATTTTTGATAATATTTTCAATTTATTCCATGATCAATTATTAATTGTTAAAATTTTATTTTTATTTTTATTAAAATATTTTTTTTTAAATCATATCTTAAAAAAAATTCAAAGTCATCAGTTGTCAATTAGTATCAGTATGATTAAAAAAGTTTGTATCCATATAAAAAAAGTGTAATAATTAATGCAGCAGCAAAAAGATAAAAAGTATTCCCAGGTGTGTACGTTCGTGCCTTAAATGATCCGCGATATTGGATAGGCCTGTAAAGTAACATACAGTAGCGAAATGACAAACAAGACTCTTAACTGGTTTTACGCTTACTGGCAATTATCAAAGTTGTCAGGCAGCTCGTTGGTGCCTTCATTTATGTGCATATAAACACGAAGCTGCCTATACCAAAATATATACCGCCACGGAAACGACACTTTAATAAACCTTTAAAAAGTCCCTCGTAATAAAATTATGTCTCGTGTGGATTTTCAATGCGTGACAGCTACATTTTATACATTTAATATCTTCAATTTATGTATTAATTCGCTATCGAAGATTTTAATCATCCTTTTTTTTAGTTATACAATATATGCAAATTACATAAAGAAAATTAAATAGTAAAAATTGTCATCTAGTTATTGTAAAATTTTTTTAATTACACTCTGTGTTGATATTGTAGATGATATAATTTAATTCTCTCCGTGTAATAAAAATGATTGACTTGAGGTGATTTTTTTGGTTGTTGATTGCTGATCGAAGGGGACGGAATTGATATGAGTCAAGTTGCATGCTATCCAACTGTTAGATCCATCGGCGATTAATAAAACCGTGTCGGGGGGTGTGACGGCGGTGAGAATGTTTTTGGGTGTGAAAAAGTAGTCAAAAAAAGATCAAATAATGAGAGAAGCGTCAGTGTCTAATGGAAGCTTTGTACTACAATGTGTACACACTTATATTAGTATATAATAATAATAATAACAATAATATATATATATGCAGTAAGTGGGATAACATCACTCGGCACTGGCACTCCACCGCTACACCTAATGCACACCCTAAAGAATATCTAATTATTGTACACGTGACTTGACACGTGTGGGAAGCGCCGTCCATCTACTCTCCGGCACTCGGCATCGGCACAACTATTTTTCAGATTCGTTTATATTATTACAAGAGGATACTCTGCTTCTGAGAGAATGAGAGAGAGAATGAGAATAGAGCTGCAGTGAAGAGAGCCTTTAATTTCATATACTGCCTGCCTCCCGGTGCGATATTTTGTAAAGTTTACTCGCACCTACTTTAACAGTCTATGAAATCTATTCCGTCATTAACTGTTAGTCATTGCTATTGGTACTATATATGTATTTATATATATTTATATTTATAGGGGGCAAAATGTAACATAATGGACACAAATAAAATAAGACTGATGTATACTTAGGTACTATTTATCCGTTTAACCACAATGGGAAAATAATTGTGTGATTAAATATTGTTTTTGGTTGTTGTCTATGTTATTATTACTTTAATTTAGTTAATTGTTTATTATTATCTTACGGGTGGTAATGGAATAATATTTGAGGGAGTTAATTTCATGAGAAAAAATTCGTTTTAATTTATGGTGACCACATCGAAGTAATTTCAAGAATTTTTTCGTATTCTACGTGTAAAAATAGTAAATTTTATAAAAAATACTTTTTCAAAAATATCCTTTTATTACTTATTATTTTTAAATACTTTTTTTCTTATCACAAAATTAACTTCTTTGAAAAAAAATTTTTTTTTTAAATATTCTGCTTTTAATGAACATAAAAAAATTTTAAATATTAATTTATAGGTTGAAATATTTTAAACTTTAAAACAATTATCAAATTTTTATTTTTGACACTTATGATTTAATTTTTTTTTTTTAACAATTGCATTTTTTTATATCTTGTAAAAAATATAATAAATTGAAAAAAAAAATTTTTTTTAGGATATAATTGCTCTAAAATTTAACAACAATTCTATTTTTTGATATTTTAAATATTTTTTTTTTTTTTTTTAAGTAGAGAATCAATTTTATCAAATTTTTTTTTAAATTCCCTCAAATTTATTCTATTTTTGACAAACATTAAGAAAATAATTTTGTGTCTAAAAAAATTGAATCAAATTGATTTTTAAATTTATTATCAAAAATATAATTGATGACTGATGACTTTTCTGGAAATAAATCGTAATTATTTTTAATATTTAGAGTCTCAATGATACGGCTTGAATCAAAAACTTTTTATTTATAGAATAAAAAGAGAAGGCTCATTAAATACTCGATGAACATTGTACAGTAAAAGTGTTCAGATCGCATGAGTCTGTCGGACTGAAGTGGTTCCCAGGCGTACAAAAGTATCGACGGCAATCAGGTGTCCTCGGCGACAACTATTACCCGAGTGAATGACTCGACCGCGCTTTAGTATTTACTATTTCATCCCTCGAGAGCCCTCCAAGCCGTGGATACATCTCTGTGCACACTCGAACGCCATTACAACACTTTTTAACTCCCCGTCAATATGTTTCGATATATTCCGGGGCTGGGGGTGTTGAGAGCAATGTGTCCCAACTGCCCTGACACAGGGGTGCAGTTCGGCAAGAGGACGACACTCATTTTCCAGTGCTCCTGGTTTTCTTGCTGAACTTTGCTTGGAGTTTAAAGTGGAGTTAATTGATCGGAAGTCTTGAGGCCACACGTGTCATTTTTTGCGTGTGGTGCGCCTATACTACCCGCGGTGCATTTGTATCAAATCCAACGGTGCTTTGACAGTCTTTGTATTGAAAATAAATAATAACCAGGGGGTTTTATTTTCAATGGATATTTTTATTTAATTGACTGTATAATTTAAAGTAACTGTATTAATATTTTATTTATTTTAATTTTTACTTTAGAAAACAAATGATAAATTAATTTTTAATCAATTATTTGTACAGGAAATACAGAAAAAAAATTTATAAGCAAAGAAAAAAATTTTTTTGACCAAAAAAATTACGAAAATAATTAATTATTATCTTGGTCAAAGTAAAATTTATTAATCAAGAAAGATTTTCTGACAAAAAAAAATTACTGAGTAAACAATAATATTTTCTTTCTAAAAATGAGGATAATAAAAATTTTTTTTAAAACTACTCAAAATTTTTTTAAGCTGCTTCTAAATGTGAAAATGATTAAAATTTTTAATTTTTTAATAAGGTGATATCCTAAAAATTGAAATCAAACTTTAAACGTGAATAAAAATCCTAAAAATATTTATTACTTCTGCAAAACAAAAATAATTTTCCATAAATAAATAAAAAATACAGAAGTAAAGTGAATAAAGTAGAGAATGATTGGCAGAAATCGATTTAACGGATCGTGGAGACATGCTTCCACACATGATCTTAGTATTGTACATTGTATATTTTTTATATGGTTACATTTATGATGAGACAGCAGGAAAGCGTCATGCCTCGTCGGTTACGAAAAAAAAAAAAAAAACGAAAAAATGAAGTGTATCCTTTTTTCTCAGTTGGTTTTTTTATTATTTAACTTAACCGAAAGGGAGAGAATGTAATCGATGATTCGCCAGTTTCCCTCTAGTATGCACGAGTCACCACGCGGCTTATGTCCATTCTCCATTTAACTTCTCACTTTTACTCCTTGTTCCTTGCCAACTCCATTTTATTTTATTATCGCTCCATCGCTACTGTTTTATTTTCCTCCATTTATTTTTTTTTTATTTTATTTTTTCGCAAAAATACAGAGCCATAAATAACATAATAACACATTAGATATCTGGTACAATTTATCAGTTTTTGTCACCTTCACCTATCCTCAGCATTAGTGGATCTGACTTGCAAAATCTAAATAATAAAAATAAAATTCAATGTACTTATATTTACTGAAATAAAATGCAAATCATACAATACACAAAACAGCGAATGTGGAAAAATGAAAGAGAGTTACGGTAGCGTAAAGAATAAATTGAGAAGTTGAATGTAAATGACATTCAAATGCGACTACGCTACCAAATTACAAAAGTATATATGTTTTGGGGTTGTAAAGGGATGTGCGCCTTTTTATACACAACACATATTACATATATTACGTATACATAGATGCACCGTGTAATATTTCGGGTAGTATCATTTCGGCAGAGTAATTGCCCAGTATTCAGATATCAAGCAATTCAATTTTTACGCAATTCTCAATGTGTCGCACTAGAGTTGAGTTTATATTTTTTGAGGGTACAACACACCCTTGAGATCAACCCTCTTTTCATTTTCGCATTATCTGCATATGTTTGTTTTGATTATTTTTTTATTTTTACTCGAAAATAACTTTCGAAAAATCATTAGAAAATTTTGTGTTCTGCGTTTTGTATACACAGTAAAAAATTTTGTGTCAATGCGTCAAAAAACTTAGTATTAAAAATTTTTGTGTTAAATATTTAACATTTATTCTGTTAAATCAACACAAAAAAGTGTCAAATATTTAACATAAAATTTTTTGACGCAACGACACAAAATTTTTTACTGCGTAATTTTCTATAATGATATTTGTGGGAAAACATTTAATTTGTCATGACAAATTGGGATCGCGTGTATTTACGGTAGAGTAGACACGGAACATCAAAGCCATTGACAGATTAGTTGACATATCAAAGATTGCCAATAAACTTGAGGCTGAAAAGATGCTTGAGGTCCAACAGACATTGTCCGGTAGATATGTTAGCAAGGGGGATAAAATCTCGCTCTGCTAAAGACCTGGATCAACTTGACGTGAATGAGCTCAACTGACCACTGGTCACTTTCCCTTAGCGTTCTCTGTATATCTGACTAATACTAATGCTAGCTTGTTATAATCAGCACGTATGCTTATGCTTGAAGATAAAAGTACAAAAGAACCCACTTGAACAGTCGTGTTTATTTGGAACGAGAAAAATATGGGCACAACATTAAAAGCATCTGGATCTTTCGATAATCCATCACTGGTAATTGTAAGTACCGTGAGACTAATTTTGAAAATATATTATTGTTATTTTTAGTAATTAAATTATCAGCTAAAAAGCTGACGAAATAGCTAGACTATTGGCTATAAAATTTAAATGTGAGAAGCTTAAAAATGTTTCGAAATTAGTTAGCCAGGAATGGCAGCTAAAAGATCCAACTTTAATAGAATAAATTATTTCATCCATCCAGGACAACTTACCCGGTAAATGTTTGTTAGTTTGTTAAAGATTTAAACATAATTACCAGTCGTAGAAAGGTTAGGCAGCTACCAAAGTTATATCACGAATAAAGAATAAAGAACAAAGCGTTGTAAAAATTTTCTCGTTCGTGTTATATCCTCACTGTATAGATGTATATACTTATTCACTCTTTCTCTTGAGGGTAGAGGACACTTTACGACTTTTCGCCGGTGGAAATGAGGCCTTGAGTACCCGGTGAAAAACGTCACATACATACAGAGTTTATGGCCAGCCAACCAACGAAATTTCGCGAGATATTTTCACAAAAGATGCGCTACTCTATTTTCATGTTCACGTATAACCAAAAGTATCGACAATCACGCGCTCCTTATCTTACATTTTTTATTTTATGTTTTGCATCGTAAATTTAAATTGAGCAAAACTTTTTCCCAAATTAGCCCTCTAATTAATTCAGAACACACGATGGTAATGTTTAATTAATTTTTCTTGTTTACACTGCTTGGTAAAAAATTTATCAATATAACTGTATATAGCCATGTATGACTATATTTATCCATTTACAATTTTTTTTTTTTTTATTACAACTAATTTTTTCGTGCAAATACATGGTGAAAATTTGACCAAAAAATGTGTTTCTTTGTTCAAAGTCCGTCAAAAATTCAAATTAAAATTTTTTTTATTCTCCTTCGTCCAATAACGAGATTTATCCATGTACTAACGAAATATGTTTGGATCTGATTTTAGATAAACCAATAATGAGTTAAGCTGTCCACGGCAAGAGCATTTTTTTTGTAGACATCAAGGGAGATGAAGTACCAACGGCTGAGTTTTCGGAATTTTTAAATAAAAATTTCACAAAATACTGTTTAAATATGTATCTTTGATATGCTGAATTGTTTAAATGAAATATATGATTGTATATATTGAAAAAAAAATATTAAAAATACCCTTTTTTGAACCTCTGAAACCCACCTAACCCCTTAACCAAAAGTAGAGTTGAGAATTCACAATAGGTGGCGTTTAGTCGCTGAATTATCTCCTTAGAAGAAAGTTAACTCTAAGATATTAAGTATTGAAATAGAAATTATTTTTTTACTTTTCCAAGAATCTTATTTGAGTTTGATTTTTTATTCAATTGTTAACAATTAAATCAACTTTGTTTAACGAATTTCATTAATTAATGTATATATTTTTAGAATAAATAAAAATTATTAGATTATTTTCATACATGGCCATATGTAATCATACCAGACCATTTATGGTCACATAAAAATTGGCCATATATATTTGATCACATCAAAAAAATTTTTCATGGGTGTTATTTCTTAAAGTGACGATCCATCGAGGGTTGATCGACTTAGTGGCATCGCAACTAACATTATGACGCTATACAAAAGACGATTTAAGGAAATCGACGGGCATTTCTTAAACCAGCATCTTTTTTTATATCTCCCTTGAGCTGTATCCACACATCCCTCCTCTGTCCCTATCCCGCAAAGTGAATCGTATATGTAAACCCACACGAATATATTAGGATAGAAAAAAAGGCTTTGTCACCTTTTCAGAAGGTTCCGTATGAGTGGTTGAAAAATGTCGACACAATAATTTTCTATTCGTTGTTCTTGCGCGTCGTAGCATCGTGAAAAATTGGTCCCCGTAAATTTTGACATCCACCAATTTATCTTGTTTCATTTTCCGTCTTTGTTAAGTTTGTCAAGGCTACCCTTAGCCATGAAGTAAGGTACCCTTCCTCTATTTCATGGATACATATATGGACCACTAGCCAGCGTATTTCCGATTTAATATATCAATATCCGTGGTATAAAAAGATGTCTCGAGGTTTCATAAAAAATGAAATGAAAAAAAAGTATAAATATAAATATAAATAGGAAGGTGGATGGCGGATGGCGGACGGCAAGTCAGGGTTTTCAGTTTCAAAATGATTGGGGTGGAATTGGGGTAAGCTGATACTTGCAACCCTTGACAAAGATATCCTTGATAAAAAACAAACTCTTTTCTCTTTTCATCTTGTCTTCCTTGGAGCCACCTCAAGAGAGCTTTCTCTGCGTTGACGTATCACTACGGTCAATTTAGAAAACGTACTGGGACGAGGAGCCGGAGGGTCGACTAAATTCCACTCTCTTTAGGGAGCTTCAAAGGACCTTTTTTTTTACTTATTATTTTTTTTGCTTTATAAAAACCTCCCGGTTAATGATGACCATTTTCCGGCTCGGGATTTATTGGAAATTATTTCTTATTTCCGATCCCAATTTATAGAATTTTTTGGACAAAATAATTTTAATTTACTTTAGATATAATAAATTTTTGAGTGTGTCAATTAATTATTTTTTTCTATCTATTTTTGTCTAATTAACAAATTGTTTAAATCCATTTTAGAAAATCTTCCATTTGTACGAAAAAAACAATTAGTTCAAAATTTATTATCACTTTAAAAAACTATTTAATATCTAATAGAGGTATAATATTTCGGTTTGGATCATTCAAATAATTTATAATTGGATTATTGCTTCATCAAAATGTTAAAAAATCACCCTCTAAATAATAAGGAGAGACCAATTGCTAATTAGACCTCGATATGTGACTTAATATCTTCTGACATAACTTTATATGCCCATGTCTGGCCTGTTAAGATCATATATGTTCATATATTATTTTTTAACTAAATGTAGTAATAAAAATATCCCATAGAGGTCGCATGATCGCTAAATTGTCTCAATACAAGAGAGAAAATCACTTTTTTGCTTTATAAAATAAAATTATCTAATCAAATTTGATAAAATAAATATTTTTAAATAAAATTAAAATTGTAAGTGACAAAATTTTGTGTAATAAATCAACTCATAGTCTATAAAATATTACTGGCAACTTTTATCCAATAATTGATAAATATCCATTTACAGTGTCATTAATCCTCAAATTATTAAATTTGATAACGCAGTTTTGATTTATTCTCATATTTCTGATGAGGTATTGTTTTATTTTATCATTTTTTTTATAACTGTTTTTAGTCTTTTAAATTTTAATCATTAAACATACTTTTAAATATTATATTAATCAAAAATTACAATTATCCGGAAATTAAGTGTTTCATCGTAATGGACAGTAAATAAAAAACTAAAAACCGTCTTTTGTGATCATTATTCATCAAATCTTACAGAAACAAACTTGATACACGGTCAAGTGAGGCCGAGGGTATCTATTGTATCATTTGTACAAACCCTCCATGGAGACAATAGACACTTAGATATAAATATGTTGCATAACAATAGACTAAACCGAGTAAGTTTGGTCTTGGCTCGTAGTTCGTGTGCGTACCTAGATTCAAAGTTTAGCTCTGGTCAATAGATGAGCTGTGACAATACACTCACTACTTGGTATTTGTGTAAAATTTTTTACCACTGTTGCTCTCGTATCTCAGTTCTAGTGTAGTTCATAGTGAGTTCTTTCCTCTTCACCCCCTGGTATAAAGCAGTCACGTGTCTCTTTGGTATATATGAGGGTCGTTCAATAGCAGCTACAACGTAGTTGCTACGGTGTTTCAAAACAGAGATGCTCTCACGATGGGGCTCTCCCTCTTTTGCTTACTGTTGATGCTCTTCACTCATAAATACCATACACATATGAGCATATATGTGTGTAGATACTAGTTCGATCAAAACCTATACTCTGTTCTACTCTACTCTAGGTCTTTTACTATACGCCCTTTTCATCCGACTATAGGGATACTGGCTAGGGTTGGCGTGACATGATGGTGTGACCAGCAACCACCGCTCATCAACGTCCGAATGTTACGTCGGGCGTGGTTTTATCTACCTATACTGTACTATATCAACACAAATATCTATTATACGTATCTACTATCAGTTGTGGGTTTTTATAAAATTGTAAGTATGTGAGTATGTAACATGTGAATATGTGAGTATATATGTTACTTATGAACATATGAGTTTACAAGTATGAAACATGTAAGGATGTGAATGTGTGGATATGTAACATATTAATTTTTAAGTATGTAAAATGTGAGTAGGTGAGTATGTAACATGTAAGTAGATAAGTATGTGAACATGAGAATATGTTACATATGAATTTATAAACGTCTGAGTATGTAACATGTTAGGATGTAAATATAAACTGAAAAAAAAATTAGCTTGAATTAAAAGAAAAATTCTTGAACCAAGAAAATAATTTTGAAGGGTTTCACTGTCTTGAATCAAGATAAATAATTCTTGAATCAGGTTAAAGCCACTTAAGCCAATAAAAATTTTTTAGTTTAAGAATTTTTCTCCTCAATTCAAGAAGATGAAGTTCTTCAAAATTATTTACTTGATTCAAGTAAATTTTTTTTTCTGTTCACAGAAAGAAAAATTTCTTGACTAGAGAACAAAATTCTTGGCTCAAGAAAATTTTCGGGTACCTGAAGGAAGACCGAAGTTGTGTTGGCTGAAATAAAAATTTTTCTTGAAATTCTATTCTTGGTAGAAGTAATTTTTTCTTAATTCAAATTATCATAAATACTTGATACAATAAATTTTTATATTTAATCAAGATTTTTAGATACTTTAGGGAAGCAGCGCCACCTACTTCAGCTAAGAAAAAGATTTTTTCACCCTGAAAAAATTTTTCTCTTGAATATTTGATACCTATTTTATATTATTTTGACGTGCAATTATTCATATTAAATGAAAAAAAATGATTCAATATTATTTGATCTTTCCGCTTGACATGTTAATCAATAAAAATATTAATGAAAATTTACTTCTATCGAGATATTTAATTTTTTGGAGCAAGAGAGAAATTTTCTCAAAACAAGAAGATCTTCTTGACTTAAATAAATTTTCTTAAATCAAGATACGTATTTTTTAAAGTAAGAGAATTAATTTTGTTGGAATAAGTGAGATTTTTTGTGTCAAAAAAAAAAATTTTTTTTCGCTCAAGAAAATAATTAGGAAGAAAAATATTTTCTTGGCTCGAATGAATCTTTTTTTTTGTGTGTGTAACATGAATATGTGAGTATGTGACATATTAATATAAAAATACGGGAGTATGTGATTATGTCACATATGTGATGATGCGAAACTGTAATATCGGAGTATGTAAGTATGTAAGTATGTAATACTTGCGTTTGTAAGTACATGAGAATGTGAATGCGTGAGTATGTAACATATGAGCATGTGAATATAGGACATGTGAGTATAAGGGTATGTGTGCAAACAATGTATAAAATACCTGGGTTATCTCAACAATTCTGTGGTTTATGCAATTCAACACACCACAAAACTGATGGGAATCCTCATCTAGCGGACAATGTTCACCAGTGGAGTTCTTTTGGTCATTTCCTGCATCAAACTCCCCAGAGTATCATCCCCGTATATTGTATTGTACATTATATATAACACAATGCTGCGCTGATGCTTCTGTTAGCAGGGTGTCAAGTACGATCAACGGATATTTGCCCGGAGATCGGTGTACTTTGTGGACTGATGGCCGGAGCGGAGTGATGAGAACTCGTTTATGACGCGAGTGATATCAAGCTCTGTGCAATGGTTTGTAGCCACTCTGGCCACACGTGTCTGACGCTAATAATCGTAAATTTACTTTCCATTACTCGGGAAATCGTATCTCTCCTTTCTGACGCCAATATCTGCTAAATATTTTCTTTTTATTTTATTTTGTTAGCTGCTGAACCTCACGGAAAAAATTAAACAGTAAAAATGATCATATAGTTATGGTACAAAAAATGATAAAATAAATATAATTTCAATTGATAGAAAAAATAAATTGACGAATGAGAAAAAAAATCAGCATGCATTTGCGATGGAATCGATCACGCGATGCTAAATGATAATAATACCAGTACTAGTAATATAAACTACCGGAGTATCGTGAGACTAGAGGGATACAAATGCAGGAGTTACATATGGGATTCCGTGACAGGGTAAAGGATTGTTTAAAGGGGAGGACTGTTCGCGAGTAGTCACTGGGGTTGAATTATGGGCCGTAGTGGGTGCGCCTCTGTATCTATTCACCCCGACTCAACGACGCCTGAGAATAAAGAATAATATAAAATAAAAAAAATAAATAAGTTGAGGGAGTAGAAGCAAAAGAGTTTAATAGATGAGCTGAGGATTTCCTTGAACCAAGGATCGATACAGGTTTGTTTAGTTCGTAATATATAATACAATTCGCTGATTGGCCGTAAATCTTTCGGATAAAGTCGTTAATGCTCTTCTCTCCTCTTGTTTTGTCTGTATTTATCCATTTATACTTAGTATAGTGTATTTATGCTTCAGTGGCTCGTGATACTTGACAGTACGTAGATCTATGTATATATTTTTGTGGATAAAATTCTTTTCAATGCTAACACTACTTTTGCACATAAAAATACTTACACATGTAGATATACCTACTACACTATTAATATCATACTTGTGTCGTAGAAACGGAGTTAGTCAAGCGTAAACAGTACATTTATTAACGATAAAGCGAAAAGTCATACGCCACAGAATCGTCTATGTTCTGCTCAATTTCACCGATTCAACGTCCTCTTTGTATCTGTTTGCGTTTAAATCATTGTGATATATTTTGAGGCATCATTAGTGCTACTGTCAAACATAAACTAATGTTATGAAACATAATTATTCATTTTTATAGCATTTATACCTGAACTTTTAAGAGTTACTCCTTTGGCTTCGGTTTAGAGGTCGTAATACAAGTCCAAAAAATATCCACGGTAGATGGGAATGGGGGTTGAATTTTCATGCTCACGGTATATACAGTCCCTCTTTATATTGACACTCAAACCCGAGGCATTGGGATTATTTATCGCCTCGTATCATCCCGTATACGGTGTTACTATTATGTATAAGACTCTGCAAACGGCTTCACATTTGCAGCTCGTATAATTGACAAATCGCTTAATCTCTTTTCATAGCGGTAATAAAAATCAATTTTCTGATGTATTAGTTTATCATTTAAATTTGAATCTTTTTTAATCTGGTTTTTTATTCAATAAAATCCAAATTTATTAATATTAATTCAAATTTCATTTTTTTATAATCAATTTATATACTAGTAGAGAAATTTTATAATTTTTAAAAAGATTGTAAATTTTAAAATTATGACTTTGGAAAAAAATGTTTAAAATAAAAATTGTAAAAAATTGAATTTTCAATCATTTATATATTCATAAAAATTTTTCTACTACCGATGTACAGAGATATTACTTATTTAAAGATTAATTTCAAATTATATTTTTAGAAAAGTTATATATTTCTTTAAATCATCATAACTTTTAAAATAATGATTTTTTAAATAAAAATTGTAGAAAATTAAATTTATAATTAATTTTATATCATTAAAAATTATCTTATTACCGATATTTCAAGAGATATATTCATTTAAGGGTTATGTTAAAAACACATTTTTGGAAAAGTAACACAATTGCTTAAATAATTGTAATTTATATTTTAACCAACAATATTAAAGATACAAATCTTTGTATTAGGCAGCTGGTAGATATTTAATCGATTAAAAAAATTTCACACGGTCAATTCATTCGAACATGACATCAAAATTTGTGTTTATTGATAAAGCTTAAGCCCACTTAGTGATTATTATTATAGTAAAAGGAGTCAGCATTTAAAAAAAATTCGAACGCATATTATATTTAATGTCGATAATAAAGATAATCGGATAATAAAAAAAATTTACAGGTGTGAACTCGATATCCATTAAAATAATTGAAAAATTACATATTTAGAACAATTTTTGACGCGATAATGTTATTAAATGCGTGGGAAAAATTATCCTAAGCTTAGCGGGGAATATTGTGGAGATTAGATTGAATTAGCCAGCATTTAGTAGCATTTAGGGTGAACTACATAAAGTATTACAGGTGACACGTGATGGTGTGAGTGGAGCGGCCGAAACTATTATCGAGTCCCGGAAACATTGGCCCATTGATTTTCCACCCTCTTTAGATTTAGATTTGTAAGAGAATGGAATAGAACGGAAAGGAAGTATTTATTAGATTTTAATCTAAAGACCCCGGAAAGACGTAACGCGGAAACATATTTCCTACGCCGTAGGTGATTTTAAACCCATGTAACCCTGCATAGCAGTGAATCCCTGGCATAAAATTGCCGGTGGTGTTTTACTCGTCGCTTAGAGTGTCTGACTCGCAGCCCCTTGTGTCTTGTTTTCACTTAGCTTACTCTCTTAATGCTCGTACATTGAGGGTTCTACGAAATTAGCGGCAGCAACTTTATTAGCCCGTGTCACGAAAACTAAAATAAGAGCTTTGCTGGATTATTATTAATAACTAGTACAACTATATTTCATTTTATTTTACTTTTAGTTCATCCCGTGCGTTCCCACAGTTAACAATCGAATTTATCTTTTTGTTAATAACTGATGCCATAAATATACAATAATATTGTCGGTGGATTAAGCGCCGTAAATTATCCTCTTTTCTTCCATTTAATTTGTTTTATTTTGTCGAAAATTATTTTAGTTTTCGTTTTATTGATAAGATTATTTTTATATTTATTTTATGTGATCAATGCCACACGTAAAAATTATCGGCTTACTTAGTTAATGAAAAATTTGAAAAATTTTTATGACATTAATAATTTTTAAATCAAAAATTTTTTACTATAAACTTTCGCTGGTAAAAAAAAAATCGGCAATTATTTATGGCCAAAAAAAAAATCTAAAAAATAGTTTAAATTAAATAAAAAATTTTTTTTTTTTTTTCAAATTTTAAAATTTAAAAATTGAAAAAAAAATTTTATTAAAAGTTAAAAATAAAAATAAAAACTAGATCCAAGACAATAAAATTTCTCAAAATAATTTTCTTAATTCAAAATTCTTTATCTTTAATCAAGTTAATTTTTCTAACATACCCTTAGTTTATTTCAAATAAAAGAGTAAAAAGAAAACCTAACAACCCTTTTTAACTTCCAACCGATAATTTTTTCAAATAAACGACAAACCCACTCTCAAAAAAAAAAAATGACTTGTAACGATGACTTTACCAAAATTAGTCAATCTTTTAAAGTCTATTCGATTAACCTTATTGACAAGGGTTAAAATCAGTCTTAGTAAATTTGTTTTCCCATAAAGGTACGCTGGGTACACACCACCGTGAAATATAAAACGCGGTATAAATAGTGGATTGTGTAGATAAGATGAGAAACATTCTGGCGTGGTGAATCTTGGATTACCGTACCGAATGTTTTGAGTTAAACTCCCCTCGGGATTGGCTAAGCTGATGTTTGTTTAGCCAACGAACAGTACGGATGATATGAGCATTATATTTTACTATACAGTCTATGGGTATTATAGGAGGATATGTAAAGTACATAACAGGCAAAATGACGATGACGGTGACTCATAAAGATTGTTCCGCCATCACTTACGCGGTACCTTTCTACATATATGTCGACTACGACATATTCATATTATATTATATTATATCAGGTTTGGTTTTTTTTTTTATATAATATTTGTGATGATGGATTCCTCCTTTAAATTTTTTTAACTAATCTAATATTATTAAAGCTATCGTTGTTCATAAAAAAATCATTTTAACAATAGAAAAATATAGAACTGTTGGATATAATGAAAATATTGGAGACTTGACTCAGCGAACTAATTGAAAACTGTTCTATAATTCGACTATAATAAATGTAAAAAAAGAAACAATTTTTTTAATAAAATAAACTAAATAGTTTAAATTGAATTGAACATATCACCAGAGAGCAAAGAGTATTAATACCGCTAAAAGTGTCTGGATATCATCAAGCATTAAAGTGAAATATAATACCCCGGTATTCTTATCTTTGCATGTCACCAGTTCCATCCCTTCACATCACATTACATCCGACGAGTACCAACTACTCAATCAATACGCACCACCCTATCGTATAAGTACACACTCGATAATTTAAGCATGACAAGGCACCATTTTTTACCTCGAGTGTCACGCGAAAACGCGAATCAACTTAACAAAAAAAAGAAAAAATAATGTACTTTTCAGTTTCATTTCTTCGCGGGGAGGCTAATGACGTTGAACGGCTCTAGTGTGGGGGTGGACAGAACTGGGGGCGTAAACGGGAAATCCAACGATATAAATAAGTATAAAGGGAATTTGAACGTACAAAAGGGCTAGACATATCATACGAAGATTGGTCGAAAAGGACACCAGGAGCAGTGATTCTACATGGTTTATGGTTTTATAATGTGAAAGGTTGACCAAGGGTCCAACGACTTCTATTATATATTTCACTCTACACTTTTTGGTACATATCAAGTTCAAGTAACACATGGGCAATAGCCTCGGTCAGTGTACTGTATACATTCCCCGCTTAGCTATTGTTATTATATATTTATACTTTACTTCTATTCTATTAAATTCTCCGGAATATTATACGCAGAAAGGGTCACATCACTCATATCTATCTATGTGGTACTCGCGTTTTTTGTGTCCACCACAGACTGTGTAATGACCCGTCTCGGTACCCACTTTACCCTATATATACTATATTATCGATGGAATCTATATTAGGTATTATTTCAAGGGTTCAAATTTAATTTTTTTTCTTAACTTGGTAGATTAAGTTTGCGATATTTTACACACTAATACAGATATCTAGTTGATTGAAAAAATTAGTTTAAGAAATTTTTTACGGTCCAAAATTTGTTTATAGATAGATGTAAGAATTTATGTAATGTTAATAAATTAATTTATTTGAATACAAATCGTTTATTTATTGAATTTAAATATATATATATTTCTTTACTACACTGAAAAAAAATTTACTTGAATCAAAAGAAAATTTTTTGAACCAAGAAAATAATTTTGAAGAGTTTTATTGATTTGAATCAAGACGAAAAATTCTTAAATCAAGAAACATTTATTTAAACCAAGAAAAATTTCTTAGTTTGAGAATTTTTTTACTGAGATCAAGAAGATAAAATTCTTCAAAATTATTTACTTGATTCAAGTTAATTTTTTTTCCTGTGTATCAATAAATACTTTTTTAGAAAAGAAAAGTACATCTACTAATAGTTAATAAATATTTATTAAAAATAAATATTTTATTTCATTTTAATTTTTAATAAATTTATTAAAAATTTTCAGGTCAAAAATTTTTATAGTAGTGTAAAAATTACATTTTAAAAAATCTAAATTTAACAGATTTTTTTTAATTTTGAAAAAACTTTGTCTTCCGTAAACTTTTCAAATTAATCTTGAGGGTAGAAAAAAAAATTTTTTTTCTCAAACATGCTAAAAAAAATCTTGTAAGAAATTAATTCCAACTTCTGATCCTGTCTCTCCATGCAACAATTTTTACTGAAATAAATTCTATAAAATTTTTTCGTTCTCTTTATTTTTGCGACGAGTGTAGAGAATAGTCCGACAGCAAAATTTTTAGTAGAACATGGACAAAGTTTGTTTCAACAGGTGCTCTCAAGGTAAGTTTAAGTTTACAAAGACAGTATTCTTCAGAGTAGTATAAAATATAAAACAAGTAAAGATTGTATAGTAAGCAAAGCACGCATTGGGCACAAGAGAACCAGAAGCAAGCACTCGTGAGCTTGAAGACTCTTCTGGCATGCACAATCCACTCACTTTACAAAAGCGTACCCGTATATTTCGCCTTTCCTCGGTGCAGAGTACTGCTCAAGCATCATAACTGCTCGTAGCTTCTTTATTTTTCCACATACACATCCAACCTCTGCATCTCCGAGAGATCCAATCTCTAAATGTCTGTATTTATATTTTTACACATGCATACTTTGTACAAGTATGTTATTGTCAGCTTGCAAGTAGAATACAACAAGTGCCGAAGAAGCGTGCGCGAGTGTCTAGGTAACGCTCCTGCTTCACGTGAGGATTCTTTTGACCGTGGCCACTTGAACTGGGCTATTGTCCTCTTGGTGCTTGTATTATATCTCATATAATACTCATCTGAGGTGTTTTGGTAAGCGCTCACCCGGTTAGGCCCTCTTTGCGGCTAATTCCGTCGGCAAACATGCTGGTCATTAGACTTAATATTTTAGCGCTTGTACTTTGTATTTTGTATTATCAAGCTGTGATTCTTGAGATTGCTGGTTAAGCACCTCCTTGTTATGTGGTTTTATTTCAATTTAATCTTTTTTGGACACTTATTTACACATCGCGGATTATCACTTGTCCATTTATACAATAACATTTGTATTTCATGCTGGTCATTATTGTTTTTGAATAAAAAATACTAGATAAAAAAAATATTTGAAAATTATGATCCCAAAATCCGAAATTTTTTTGGTTTTCAATGAAGAAAGTTTTATAAATAAAAATTCATTATAAATTATGTTTTTTTTATTATTGAAAATTTACAGATTATTAAATGCAATTTTTCTTGAAAAAATCCCAAAATTATAATTTATTTATTTTTCACAAAATTTTAAAACTATAAAATATTTATAGTTAGTGATGAAATTTCGGTGCCTTTAACCATCAAAAAATTTATTTTTTTAAGAAAAGTGAAAATAAGTTTAAGAGTTATTAAAATGTCAGTGTCGGCTAAATATAATTTTCATCTGTATACATTTGACAAGAAAATAGAAGTTATGTTACACAAAAATAACACCATCTCCCACGTTGTTTAGTGTCTTATAAATTTAACATGTTTACCTATCAGTTTATCAATAAAATATAACAAAAAAAAAAAGATTGTTATGAACACATTTAAATCGCTATTTACACAAAAATTTCTTGTTAATGTTGGGAAAAAAATACAATTTGATATATATTCACCAAAAATGTGATGGGTATGTCACGACAAAATCAATCACAATAAAAAATCTGGCAGATAAAGCAATTTATTGTGAAAACAGCGGTACCTTTTAGAAATAGTTTAACTTGTGTGAAGATTGTGGATGATGGAGGCAAAAGAATAAGAAGAAGTTATAAGTTATAAGTTATAAGGTAAAACGGTTTCACCCCTCGTTCAAAAGTGACAGATGCACATTTTTTATCTTAGTTTTAGGTTTTGGTTTATTTTCTTTGTGGATACGACGGATATATTATATAGCCTCGCCATCAGGGGTGACTAAATGACATTGCAAACCCTTCTTCTTCCCGCCCTCTCCCTCTCAACTAAAAAAGTATAAAATGAAATAATGCACGGATTTTCACTCGATATAATTTATATTTCTAAGTGTAATACGATACCGGCTTTTACGGTTTCTGTTTTTTATATTCGAGTGGTCATCTGTCCATTTTTTAAACTTACATTTTACATTACCCTTCTTCTGGCTCTTTCTGGAACACATAAATCTTTTTTTGGGGTATAGAATTTTTCAGTTAAATTAAAAAAGGCCATTCGGCTGCAAAAATAAAAGTAGATTTCTCGAAGCTGCAAAAAAATTTCTGAAGTTCAAAAGTAAAATTTCATTAAATAAGAGAAAAAAAAGATAATAATTGATCTAAAGAAATTTGATAAAGTTTTATTTTAAAAAAACTGCATCAATTTCTACAAGAAACATTTTTTGATAAATTCTCGCTGTAATAATTCATTTGTTAAAAAATCCTGGAAATTGAAAAAAAGAAAAAAATTCAATTTAATGAATTGATGAATTGTTATTCTTGAGGAAAATTTTTTTGAATCTGACGAGGTTTGAAATGGTTGTCATCATGAAATCTGAGTTAGAACAGCGGTCAATTCTATTTATAGGTGTTGATACCACTCCAATCAAATATTTTTCATTTGACTCTGGTTTTCCGTAACAGAATAAATTACCTCCCTCATGCCCCTAGAAAATAATAGAGGGATTATTATTGACAATGCAAATAATCATAATTCAAAAAATGAGAAAATTGGCACAATGTCAATTTTAATAAAAAAAACTTACTAAAAAGTCCCGATCAAAACAATAAATATTGCTGTCGCTTCCGTGTCTATCGTCGAAAAAGAGTATTTCACATATAGAGATCGTAATATTTCCGCTATCATTATCATAAAAGGGTATATAACAGTTAGTTGTATCGATTTCCTCCATAGATGAATACAGCATTACATATTTTTGCTTATATTTAGAATCGATCGGATCAGTGTGTACTATCGCTACTTTAACTTCTTTTTGGTCTTCGGCGAAATTTATATCGTTGGCCTTGACTTTGAGAATTTCAATATTATTTTGACTGTTGATAGATGTTTTCACAACGTACATTTCTTTATTTTTTTTATTATAATCAGAACTGCAATATAATATGATATACTAGTGAATTAATAGATGTTGTTTAAATATTAAGAAATAATTAAGTGAATAAATTTACTTCTTTACACAGAGAGAGTCAGTGACGAATATTTGGGGTGCGACGTATACACCTGGGCAGACAATTAGTTCATCTCCTAGTTGAATTTGTAGCTCCCATCCGTATAACATAGGTTCGCGTTCGTTAGGTTCTCTACTTGACATAGTGATTTCGCGGGTATTTACTGATATCACGGAGTAAATTACTACGATTAGCAATTTTAGAATCATTTTTCTTTAAACAAAAATTAATGTGTTTGTTTTAGTTTTTAAAGTTGAAACTAAGGAAAAGTCAAAGACAACCAGTTATTATATATTCGAAAATAGTAATAAAGATTTTATTTTTTTGCTCTTCAAACGACCTTCTTGCTATCAATTTGTCGATGTGGAGGACGAATTTTAATGGTTACTTTTGGTGACTCGCATCTATCGATTGCTTTGTTCATGTTTTTTTTTTATTTATATTATTTTTTTTTATTGACAATAACTTACTATCCAAGTCATAAAAAATTATCAGTGTGGAGTTTTTTTGCGCGTTGGTAAGAAAAAATAGTTACATAGAAAAAAATAGTTTATATATTATTTTAAATATAATTTGTATCATGATTTTGTCAGTTTTAATTCAAAATTTTTACATCCTGCAAGATTTTTAGCAGTGAAATAGATGAGAATTTTTATTTATTACAAAAAAATAATGTGAATAGAAAATTTGAAGGAAATTTAATTTTCCATAAAATTACATTCCACGATTATATCGCTAAAATGCTTAGTTTCGAAGATATAAGCAATTGAATATTTAATATCAGGAAAAATTGTATTTTGTCGAATTTCATTTTTTGAGGAACAAAATTTTAAGTATGCATTTTTTCAAAATTTTGAATTGTAATTTTTTAGCTAAGTAAAATTCACTCTCACTAAGAACAATTTTTTAATCAAAAAATTTTTCCACTCGCTTCAAAATTTCTTTTATTGAAAAACCTTTTTTTATTACCACATGCATAAACTATTAAACCAAACGCATTTTCTGACGTAACTCGGAAGGCTAAATCAGAAAGTAGCAAAATTTTTTACAAGTTTCGTCATGGTTGACAAATCTAATAATTGTATTAAATTTCCATAAAATCTTGTAGGAAAATAAAATTAAAAAAAGAAATTAAACATATCAATGAAATGGCTTGAAAGAAAAGAACCCTTGAATTTTTTTGTTATAAAAGAATTGAAGCCAGGCCATGAAATGACAAAAGTAAAGTTGAGTGTCTACACACAACTACAGCGAGAGTAAGTCAGTTGCCGAATACAAGAATGAAATAGAAGTTGAAGTGTAATTGGCACTGAAGAGTGGCACTCGTCTTTTGGTTCATTAGAGAAAATATCTTCCCTATTGTCGAGGGCTTATACCAAACCCGTGTTGCCGTACAACTGAACCTTGTTCGCCGAGGACAGAATTATTTTTGTTTCGAGTGGATACGGTCACTCGATGCCCCGGTTCGTCAACAACGTAACCAGGGAACAGGAGGAAAAAAATAAATAAAGTTCTGGGAAAAAAGAGGGACTCGATCTGCTGCTTCTCTCGTCGTCCTTTCTGTTTCACTCAGAACCACACGCTCGCCCGCGGCTTACTTCCAAATGTGGAAACTCAGGAAAGCTTGTAGATTGTGACAGTCTAATCTTCTCGAGTATCCACCAGAATAGACCCTGATTCTTGAGCGTACAACATCACCAAGAATTGACCCCAGTCGCCATCTTATTTTCCTTTTCTTTTATTTGTTTCACCCCTTGTCACTTTAATGCTTCATTGTCTCGAGCTTTGGTTCCACTTTTAATTAATGAAATTACTCAATAAGTGTCTTACTCTACATGGAGAAAATAATATAGTAATATTTATCATTCTACATGGTAACTATTAACTAGGCTTATTTTTTATAAAATTGTAAATTTTATTATGCAGAACAGAATCGATAAATTATTGATTTGAAAATTTTACATTTTTTATTCAAAGTTAATGAGATGAATAATTATTGTACTATTTCAATATTAAAAATTACAATAAAATTGAATGTTCTTACGATAATAACGGTAAAATTTACCGAATTCGTTGCTTCCCTAAAGTATCTAAAAATCTTGATCTAATATAAAAATTTATTGTATCACCAAGAATAGAATTTCAAGAAAAATTTTTACTTCGGCCAAAACAACTTCGGTCTTCCTTCAGGCACCCGACAAATTTTCTTGAGCCAAAAATTTTGTTCTTCAGTCGAGAAATTTTTCTTTCTGTGTAGTAATAATTTATCTAACTAAACAAACTTTTATACAATCATTATTGTAACAAAATTTTAGATAATAAGTTAGATATTACATATTTGTATGAATTTACTTTAAAAATATAAATTAAATTAAAAAAAATTAATTAAACATTTAATCTTATTAAATAAAAATTTAGTATTTCGTGATACAAATCTAATGATAATATTTTATCAATAATATATCCGATTCTCTATTTTTTATTCCATTATATTTGTGAATAATTATCAAAAAAATTGTTATTACATCAGAAAGCAAAGAATGTCTCACAGTATCTAACTGTAATTTCCTCAATAATTTTCAAGTAAATTTTCTCACTGAAAATTACTGTTGATACTTCCATCACTAAAAATGAAAATCAAAAAATTTCCAATTAACAAAATGAACTCAATAATGCAGGCACTGAGAAATGATAACGAGCGGTTTGGCATCCTCGGCATTCAGTTCGTCTTAATTTACCGTAGATTACGCAGATCACAATAAACCAACTTGATAGGGTCACTCGCTGGGTGCTTGGTTCCTACTACCTAAGCCTTGATTAACGGATTTAATTATAGGATTGCACGTGTATTGGTGTAGTGTAGTATATACTGGACTGTGTGTACTATATACAGACTGCGGAGATACTGAGCTAACGGTGGTCAAACAGAAGGGTGGCCGAGCGATCCCGAATTTCGGGGATGGGCGCCAGAACCAGAGCGAGTAAGACGGGCACTGCTGAGACTCAGATCGAGGGTTTCGTAGTCATTATGGTAAAGGACCACCAGATTCTGTCCACACTCCACACTCTACATCTCTACATTTACACTTACACCCACATTTATACTGGACCGTATTGCAGGGTCGTGGTAGCTGTATTAGGACAGACAACTACAGATTGTAGACGATCCAGATTCATAACGGGCAATCCACCTTAGTTTGGAGAGCATTATAACCCGATTCGGATCCAACTCTTCTGGGAGTATGGCTTTAAATTTGAGGATCAAGTTTGTTTCCTCCATACTTTACAAACTACCCTTTTACAAACTTTCCGCTCTAATATCATAATAATTGATGCTTTTAATTAAATAGATATTTTGTCTGGATCTTTGTTAAGCTGATGCAAATTGACTTTTGTAATAATTTGCGATGGAACGTAATTGGGATAGTTACTTTTTTAGTTTAAATATATTAATTAGAAAGTGTTATACATACTAATTTATAAATTTTTAGTTTTTTATTTTTATAATTCTTCAATTATTTCTCTTATTAAGGTAGAATTTTTAGAAACAAGCATTTGATGATTTGCAAAAAATTTTATTTTGTTTAAGAAATTTTTATTAATTTTTTTATCAGATTTATTTTCAAATTAATTTTTTTTTTTTTTAATTTACAAACATATATGGATCACACTCACATTCCATGCTTGTAAAGGTGGACTATCCTAGAAACTCCGCCGTCCATCTTACGGCATAGAACAAATTTTATTTTGTTTAAGAAATTTTTATTAAACTAGAAAATCGAGCGCGCTTTGTGCGCTTTTATAACAATGTTTATTATCGACAATTTAATTATTTAATATTTTGACAAATTTTAAGTTGCTATGGTAACCGTTGCCAAAGTGGTTACCATAGCAACGAAAAGCAACAATAATGAAAATGTCACATCAACTTTTTAATAAAGGATTAATTTTTTTAATTAAATTAATTAAAATTAATTTTCATACGTTTTCATTATTATAAAAAAAATTTTTTTTATCTACATGGAGAAATATCAAAAAACTATAGGTGCAATTTCTGTCAAATGTATCAATTATTTTTCATTAAATACTTGAACAGATAAAGACAAATTTTTTTGAATTTTTGACTGGAAAAATTTTGTTTTTCATTCTTAAGCTTAGAATATGCAAGCAAAATAATTAACAAAGACAATATTTTTACAATTAATTTAATCCTGTTCAATATTATATTACATTTCAACATAACTGATACAGTTTGAATAGTCAAAGTTATTTTGTTATACTTTGAAAGGTAACAATACTTATTTAATGTCCATGAAGCATTAATTGTTATTGGTATTAATTTAATTAGAGTCGAATTGATTTGAAAATAAACCTGAGTGGTGTAATTAATTCTTTTGACGTCGAGATTAAGTGACAAAAGCAATCGGTCAAAAGAATACAGCCCGTAGCGTGGAATGCGAATCAAGTATCAGAGAAAGCGGAAAGCTCACAAACCATTAAGGTCTCGACATCATTTGTTATATGAAGACACGTTCGTACGCTCATAAAGGGACAAATGTACTTGGGAGCCGGGAAAATCTAAGCCAATACCAAATACGAGGATCCAGAATCCAGAATCGAGAGAGAGAGAGGACACTCGATCCGTCTGAAAGTAAGCGTATTAACGAATATAAGAGAATCAGTAGAGTGTTACCGAGGGTATTACGGACGGGAATCCTGAAAAAAGTGAAATGTTTATCTGGAGGATTACCCGACAATCTTATTCCATTTTCGATCTCTGATGTCACGACAAATTAAATTGTCAATCTAATGCACCCTAATTATTAATAGTGCCGTAATAACATGATTAATTGATTCTTTTAGTTCGGGACGGAAAAAGCTCAATTTAAGGTTGTCCATCAGTTATAGCGCTGAATTATGCAAACAGCGATGCTCAATGGTCGACGGTAAATTAAATTAACTGGCGATTTAACGATAGTGAGTGAAAAGGAAGCACGAAATATCTCAGACGAAATTCCGAGCACTCGCGTTAGTGTCCCTTGAGACGAATAAGACGGAGAAAATCACGGTAAATCTAACGTTATGTAAATTTAGTGGTCAGTTTCCGGTCGAGTTTAGCATATGAATGCAAGAGAAATGCGTCCAAGACAACTTACGATGGATATATAAAGCCCTCAAGATGATGCTAATCGAGAAGTTGCCTCTATTCTGGTTCTCCTGGTCCCGAGTTGTTGATATCCCAGATCTGGACATGCTTCGTTTGATTTAATGCCCGAAAGCTCCTTTATTGCCTACTATCTAGCAGCCGGCTTAAAGCCAACTTCAAAATTAAATTCAGATGGCCAATTTTTTGTGTTTTATTTGAAATTTAATACATGAGTTAGAGTTATGACATTTATAAAAATATTTTTACAATTCACAAAATAGAAATATTTTAAAGTAAATTCAATTCATAAACTATAAAATGCACTTGGTCTAATTTTATTGGAAAATTCTATTTTTTTTAAATTACACAATTTTTTTTATGTCAATTTTCTTGATACAAAAAAATTCTCATTATTATGAAATTCATCGTCAAATTTATATTTAATTAAAAAAAAAAAATAAGAATTTATAATAATTTTTTAAAAAATGGTATTTTTATTTTTTTTACAATATGCCACACATATAAGCCTGATGTAAGCATATATGAAAATTATTTTGTGGGATAATTTAAAATTGATATTCCATTTAATTAAATATAATTATTACCTTTAATTATGATATTGTCCAAAACCGTAAATAAGCGTATGAAAGATTCAAAAGAAACTGTTGGTAGAAATTTATTAGGATTTATGAGGATCTAAATGTAAAGTCTAATGACTTCGGAGCGTCTTTGATGATACTCGAGGGGTGTAATCTAACAGAATGACACCTAGTGTAATACGGCATTGAGCCTCTAGTTCTCGGAGGGAAAAATATTGTCAGGGTTTATTAATAAATTAATGAATTACAGCACAGCAGAGGCGACAATTGTTGTCCTTATTGTCGCATTGTAGTTGAATTGAGACCGACTAAAAGTGTGGAGAAAGAGGACGCCGTTGATAAGGGTGAGATGGTTGGAAGCAAGAGAGCTATTGCTGATGCTGATGCTGGTATTACAACTCAAAAGGGGTGCGCACCCTCTGATTAAAAATTCTCGCGTGGTTAAGCCTCTGATAATGATCTTCCCCAACCCCTTTCCCTGGTTTAGCCTGGCAAGAATCCCCGTCGGCCCGTGGGGTTTAATACAGTATGGACTAAAACCGATTGTACTTATTCAGTCACCGTGTACCGCAGAGGAAATGGCTCGCAGGGTCATCCTTGCCAAGAGTTAACGATCGGACGAGTTATTTCTCTAAAACAGTCCTCTTTTTTATTAAATACTATTTTTTACTTTGTATCGTGCCGTTACTTCGTACTTCCAACAAACTACTTGGTCTTGGTATTTCTATTTGATTTCTGTTTCAATATTAATTAACAAGACAAAGAGCAAAGTATTAATATTGGATAAGATTAATAGAATTCCGGGGACTTTGAAGGTTATAATCCGTCACGTGATCGCGGTCCGTGAAAACCGGATGGCTATGAAATTTGTAATAAACCTAACGACCCTCAAAATGAAAAGTTACGTTTCACTGGTAGAACAGGAACAGAGCTGAAGGATGAGGATCATCATATTCCCTTCACTTACACTTTTGGTGTTCTTGCACCCGTCAAATCCGACACCCTAATAATTACACGATATTCAAGGCAAAGCTGATAAATTAATTTGTCTCACAAATGAACGGATTTTTCGAAAAATTTATTTCAATCATTATCATATATTCTTCATTTAATTTAGCAATTTAAATGCTATAGTTGAACTCATATTTTTTTTATTGACGAAAACTATGTAAGAAATTAAAAAAAAATTCTTGTTTTAAGGATATTTACTATTTGATGTTTATTTAATTTTTATACAACGTTTCGCCACTTTCGCAGCTTCTTCAGTTATTCAATTACACAGTAAAAAAATTTTCGTCGAATTTAACATACATTTTTGTATTACTGACTGTTTTTACACAAACTAATGTTAATTCCTACATTCTAGTGTGTTAAATCAACATATGAAAATGTAAAATTCTACACACTAGAGTGTAATATTCTACACGAAAAATTTTACACTTTACACAATGACAAAAAATTTTTTACTGTGTACAAACATCAACTGTTAAATTCATGTATAATAATCTCGACATTCATTCGACTGTAATTTCTTCTGTTATTAGTATCATCTCACAATAGTTAAAATAAGATAAAATGTTTTCAATTACTACATCAATAAAATATACATTATAACTTTTAATAATTCAAAACAATTTTTCACACCGTCAATTAGTCTCTAGTAACACAACAGCTAAAAAAAAAAAGTTTTTTTGTTGAAAAAATTAATAAAAAAAAATTTTGTATAAGTTGGCGCAACGAGCAGAGACTGTGCGTCAAAACACGAGTGCCGAAAACCTTATCCATTAAATTAATACATGAATAAATGTAATAAATATAATATTCTGCATAATATTGAAACACAAAAACGAATTGTCACATTATAATGTAAAAAATAGTAAATCCAAATAATTATTAATGAAAGATATCTCATTTTTAACAGAAGTAATAAAGAAGAAATTATTGTCACATTAAAATATGACTAATATTAATTGTTTGATGGCAATATTGTGTGAAATATTTTTAGCTAGTATCAAAAATAATTTCAATTTGAGTCTAACCTTTTTTCACACAATGAAAAATTTTTTACCGTGAATTAATTCCGTGAATATTCAATAAAAATTTTCATTAATCCCTCGTTTGCTGAGTATTTTTCAGCAGGCCGGTTTTAAACGCGGCTTAGGCAAATGAAAGCAAGGTAGCCCCATGCAAATACTATTTTATGAGAATCCATCGTACGCCTAATAAATATTTCGACGCTTCCACACGTCCATAAAAACACACAAACATTTATTTACATACACACAATAAGAATTATAGACCGCGTATAATGTCATACGTATGAATATTAAATATTTCGCGCTCAGAAATATTACGTGTGACTAACTGAACAATTAACGTCCCCCAGGACATTCCACACGTGATTCATTTTAAAAATACCTGAGACTTAAAACTGCAAAAAAAAAATAGTACACAAAATTACACCGCAAAAAAAGAAGAATTGTGAACGCGTATTTTCTTCCGTAGCAAATTCGAATCAAAAATGATCAATCAAACTCAGGATCGGATCTTTATCTCGGATTTGAAAGGAACGAAAAAGTGTTTTGAGGGTCGGATGTTGGATGTCTACCTGTTCTGTTGCTGGAAGCTCGTTCAAATCCCCATTGACATTCAAATACGAAGTTAACGAACAAGGTGGTTTCGTAATAAATGACACGGGCAAAAAGTCGCATGCAAGCGTTCCCTTACAGTTAATTATTCAAGCTAAGAGGGTTGTAAGCAGATTGGTTGCTCCCTAAGCCCTATCTCGGATACAACAAGGGCGGTGTCACTGACTCTGTACGCTAGACAGACCCGGCCATAACCGCTGCACTTTGGAACTACACACACATACAAGTATACAGACAATGTTGGTTTTTAGAGTTGAAGCTGTACCAAATTTAGCAGCCGAAGACTTAAAACCACCCTTACTTAGCGACTGGTGTCTGTGATTAGAACCAGAAATATGCTAAGCACCCCTTCCAATTATCGTGCCCACGGGATACAGAATACAGTCTTGCTATTTCTTTCGCGGTTGTGATAATATCCCCGAGGTCTTTTCAACCCCTTAGCTGATCATTTTACACGGATACTTTTTGTAATTATTTATAAGTTAATCTTTCCAGATTAAATCATCCAGTAATACTTTGTTTTATGTTTATGCTGATGGAGTATTAATTTTTACAAAAGCTTCGTCCTTTAAGCTTTTTTGGGGAACGGGAAAAAATAGTTTATGTTTTATTTGGAGAATAAAATAAAATAGTCATGAATTAAAGATTTTAAAAATTAATAACATTTTTTTTTCTTGGTTTGATACAGCAAGTAGATTTTGATATTTAAAAAAATTTGCATTAATATTTTTTTTTAATTTTTACAAGTAGCATTTCTTGATAAATTCTCTCTAATAATAAGTTATTTGTTGAAAAATTTAAAATTTGCCATATGAAAATTAATTTAAGTAATTAATTTTTATCTTTAACTTTTTACGTTAAGATTTATCCAAAAAACACAAAATAATCTTTGTAAAAATTTGGTTCAATGTTTCAAATTTTTTGGAAAAATATTATTAATATTTACCAAAAAAACTTGAGACAAATTGTTTGAAGTATTTTTGAGTAATTTGGTATGTGAAACTTATTTCAGCTAATTGAAAATTTATTTTAGTCTTGAAATTCATTAAAATCTATATACTTACTCCGAATCCACTCTTGATTTTTTTTACAGCTTAATAAATAGAATAGGATTAATGACTATTTTTTTGGCGAAATTTTTTGATTTAGGAAAGTGTTTGTAAATGTTTAGATCAAAAAATTTTTAGGGATGGTCTAATTTGGAATTTTTAATCGAAAAAATTACTTTTTTATATAACTCTTTTTATTCAACACTTTTATGTGGAAATTTAACACTTATTCTGTTAAATCAACACAAAGAAGTGTTAAATATTTAACACAAAATTTTTTGACGCAAAATTTTTTACTGTGTATACTGATTACTATTCCAAACCGGTGCTGTAATAATTTTTTTTATTCCGCATTTCAACTATAATTAAAATGTACAAATAACATTCCCAAACAAAATACCAAAAACCTTAGAATAAATTTATCGACAATGAACTTAAAATTCAGCAAGCTGGCAGTAAACTCAATAAATATAAGCCGCTCTTTCGGGAAGACTGCAAATGGCGTTCAATAAACTTATCGGATATCCGATACAATCACTCGGAATGTGGTTTCACCGGCTTATAAAGATCCGCCAGACAAATCCACGGGGTGAAAGTTCATAGATTGTGTGGGAGAACGAGAGTGAGTATATGAGAAGTATGTGCTGGTGATAGTGGTATTAGTGGGAGTAATGTCTGCGAAATTAATTCCACGTCCGAGAGCCACTAATTTAGGACTTGAGCGTGGTCTTTCAACGACGCCATGCAGACCGGGGCATCCCCGATTCGAGTCAAAGGGGACGAGAACTCGGTCTGTCCAGGGGGTTAAGTTGAACGGCCAGGCCAACCCGTCAGGATTCTCGGCCATATACCAGAGGTATCCCTCCAAAATCCTCGGTGGAACATTGTCGTTAACTTTTACGAGGCCATTAACGTGCACGTCTTCCGCGATTCCAGAAAACTCATACCCGAGAACGAGACTGAGACTGAGACTGCTGGACATCCTGACGTCAGTGTTGCCGTTCCCGTCGAAAAAGAGGAAAGAATCGAGAAGAATTACTCGAGGTTTCCAATGAAAAAACCGAATTAGCTTCCAGCTCGGAATGTGATGGTGACCCAGCCCGAAACTCTTCTCTCCAAGATGTTTTCTTTTTCTGAAAGCAAAGAGGAAAGAGACGCGGTATGCTGTCTAAATAAATTCTTACTACACCAACATTTCAATGAAACGGAGATAAAATGGAAAAATTTGAATTCTTAAAGTTGCCAACTACATCGGAGTTGTTTACTTTCTTATGCGTCAACACATTTCTAGTCAGTGCATTAGTAGAAATTTTTTTGTCAAGGTTTTTTTCACCTCAACTATGTCTCGAGGATTTCTCCTGAAAATTGAGCATATCAAAAATACAGACTTGGCTTTTAAATTTAGAAAAAAAATCTAGAATTTTTAAAAGTCAGAAAAATTACGAAATTTTTAGTTTTTTGTTCGGTGTATTTTTAAGAATTTTTTTTTCGGAGTTTTAATTTCCTGTATAGAAAATTTTAAAGTGTCTACTAAAAATCTAATCTATTAAAATTAGAAAATCGGCGTTTTATAGAGTTACAGTTACAGAACCCTTAAATTTCAGAAAATTCACAGAATATTAAATGTTTTGGTTAGTTTATCATTAAAGATTTTTTTTTCAAAGTTTTAATTTTTGTACAGGATCTTTGAAATATCTTTCAAAAATTTAAACTTTAAAAAATGGGGACTCGGCCCTTGGCTGAAATTTAAAACCCTTTAAAGACAGAAAAATCGCTACATTTTGAGTTTTTCATTGATTATATCCTTAAGAAAAAAATTTTTTTAAGATTTAATGTCCTGTACAAGATCTTCAGATTGTCTATTTAGAATTAAAGCCATTACAAATAAAGACTTGGCCCTTTATAGAAGTATAGAGCTCTAATAAATGAAAAAAATTTCACAATTTTCTCTCTGGAAATAATTCTCAGTTTCACAAGTGCTTTTCATATTCAATTATATAAAAATTTTTAAAAATCATTAATTTTTTTGGTAACATTTGATAACTCCTCAAACATGTCGTTTAACCCACAACTTTATCTACGAAAAATATCACAAAGAATATCCAGGATCTGAGGACGGAAAAAAAACAAGGAAGCTAAAACGGGTGCGGGTTTAAAGGGAGTAAAAATCGTTTAGGGATTTGCCACGCGTATCTAAAAACACGTCGTGAGGGTCACGTGTCATCATCTATCGCATCACGCCTAGCTGTCAGACACGTGATGCCATGAAAGAAAGGGTTGAGATTTTCCGATTGATGCCAACTAACGCAACAGAGAACAGAGCAGAACATGGTACCCTTATATGGGTTTTCTTTTCGGCTCCGATCTCTATACAGAACAAACGGTGAATCTGTCGGGCATACCGCGGTTGACGGATCGCCGGCATGCTAAGACTGACTGATACCCCAATCCAAACCGACCACGGCTTCGCATTGATTATCAGATATTATTTCCAACATACCCGCCCATATAATAATCACTACACTGGTACTGGGCTTAATGGGTTTTTAAAAGGACGTGTGCGACATCGATCGTGTCTGATAGATTGAAATTCGTCCTGGATTTTACACACGACGACAATGACAACTACGACTACGGTTTAATCTAATACCCAAAGTATGTATAATTATCGGAACTTTAAATCAAACAATGTAATGGTTACCCGTCGACTTCGGCATCAATTATTCAAAGTCAATCTTAATTGATGACGCTAAAGACATCAAAGGGTTGCTCTTAAACGTTAATCCAAGATTAATAGTTTGCTTAATTGCTCGTAAAGTTGCTTGTAATTTTTTAATATAAACAAACTATAATAATATTAACAGAACTTGCTCAATTTCATGACATTAAATAAGACTATCTACTTAAAAAAAAAAAAAAAAAAAAAAAAAAATAAATAAATCATATTTATTTATATTTAAACTAATATTAGAAAAAGATTCCTATGAAAATACCAATAATGTAATCAAAGGTATACAAAATTTGCTTATAAAAGTCATTCTTTACATTGTGCTGCGAAAATCAGAAAAATCAGAAAATTCGAAAAATATTCTAAATGAAATTGTAAAACAATCTAAAAATATATTTTTTTTTTTTACTTTAATATGTGTACTTTAATAAAATTGAAATGTGTACATTGCTATTTGGCCATCGCCTTGGCATTAAATTATAAATAAATAAAATAAATAAAAAAATTATTCTAACATTATGCAGAAAAGTACCGTAGCAACATCTAAATGATTTTTTTTTACTTAAGCCTGAATTTAGCCACCTAACCAATTTTTAATTTTGTTTAAAAAATTACCTAATGAAAAAAAAAATTATTTTACAAAAATTGCACTAATAGATCTTTGAAAAAATTTTAGATTTAAAATAATATTAAGAGCTCCACAGATTTGTTTATTAGCATTAATATAGGTATAATTTAATTTAATTTAGCTTTAATAATAATAATAGTAATAATAAAAAAAAAAATATAAACGTGAAATATCTGGTGAAAACATGAAGCAAACAGTGAACCCTTACGTGCAGAGAATCCAAATAAATGAAACGGCTTCAGCTGGGATGAAAATGAGCACATGAAAATTCGTTCCCTCGAAAAAAGGCAGGTCCATTTTGACAAGCATTGAGGATCGACAGACGAGGGCTGATCCCACGTTGAGAACTGTAGAATCGCTTAGCAGTGCCCATAAATAGTAATATCTGTCGGTCGCCATGCAGAACTTGTCGTTCGGTAACGAGCCATCAGCATGCTCGGCCACATGGGGCACCACGCTAATCCGCCAGAAGGGGTTACAAACCCCACGGAAAACGATTCGCGAAAATTTGAATCCTCAACAGTTCTCCTATTCCGGTTAAATTGTTTCCTCCCCTACCTTCTATTCCCCTTCACTTCCTCTCTTTTCCCTTGTTTTCTATCTTGCAATAAGTAAACTCCGCATGCGTCTTTCGGCTTCCTCTGCTCCATCAGCAAGCCTCACTCTGTGTAACGATTTCGAAAGACGCAAACCACCCTGTCGAATCTTAAGCCGTCCGACACGATGTTAATTAGAGTCTGCAGTTTCCATCACCTTCAGCTTCAGCTTCAGCTTCAGCCGTCTGGGTGGTGAGGGACTTAGTGACTTGACTTGATTTCGAGGTTTTAGTACGAGATTTGAATTAGGGTAGGTAAGACGTAGAACCAGCGAGCTTCCCACCTAGATCGGGAATGTGAGGAGCTTTCGGTTGGCAGCGTACGATACGGCAAATCCCGGAGGAAGTTAGCGCGGATTACCACGGGCATCCATCACCCGTTTTCTTTACAGTCGCCAGCAGAGAAACAGAGAAGAGGGGAAAGTCTGGTAAAGTATCGGCATCCAGCCGTGCAAAATCAGGGTGCTAAGGTTCTATATTGTATTATTCCAAATTGCTGTTCCCAAGACGTCTAACGGTGTTCATTTTGATACAACTAAAGTAAAAAGACGTTTATTGTAAGCTCAGTGACCGATCGACTAGATTGATCGCTTGTATTTCTAATGGGCAGGTCAAAATAAAGTTAAGCAGCAAGAAAAATTATTGTCAAGGATACTAAGTGTAGACTTTATTGAAAATTAATTGCGTTGTTCAGTATAAATGCAATTCTGTGAAGAAAATTTAATCGATTATTAATTTTAATGAGGAATTAAAAAAATCAAAAAATGGCGGTGATTTACCTTTTAATATTAACGTTACGGACTTAAACTTGCACAATAATTTTTTCATCTGATAACAATAATAAAAATATTCATGTATATTAAAATTAGCCTATCAAAAAATTTTTTGACGGAAGGTCAATATGTTGAATTCCCAAACAAAGGATTGTGTCGCGAATATCAATAAACCCTACTGCGAAATCGAGTTAGGCAACCCTAATTATCGCGGATGAATGTCCCCGAGATGACCCTGCATTACTGAAGACAATTCAAGACTCTTAAAGAACGCCGTGTTAAACGAGGGCTAGAACCCGCCTCCCCATTCCGGGAGAAATAACTGATGTCCGGCTTAAGTAAACTTGGCGCCTCGCTAGCAGACACCAGGACCACCAACGTCGCATTAAGATATTTGTCACTTCATTGTTCACATTCTCCTCCTATCAACCTACCAGTAATCCAAGTTAGTCTCGCGAAGTTTAATGTCACGCAATTCCTGGCAACTGAAATAGTTCAAGACTGCGTTGGAAGATTATTATTCTTACTTTAACGGATGTCCTGTGATATATATCTTATTCTCAAACTAAATAGTCACGGTAGCTTGTAGATTGTAGCAGTTCCCCAAGAAGCTCATTCATTTAATGTTCAGGCAGTTAGCTCACTCGGTAACTTTCCAGTTGTGTCGTTATGTCAATCCTCGAAATTATCAACTGATGTGAATTGCCCAAATGTGAATTACGGGAGATGTCTTAATTAGTTTTCAGGAGAATAACTTTGGCAAGGAAAGATGACCAGTTCTATGTTGGAGACGGGGATCATCTTGCTGTTAATGTTGAACCTAGCTGAGAAGTAGCTCTTATTCAGTATGTCTCATTCAGATCCCCGTTTCAATGACGGCATTCTCTTTGCAAACAACCAGTTTCACTTTGAGGCTACTGCTATTGCTATTTCCATTGCAGCATGCTTCGCAACCCACCAAATACATCCGGGATAATTTCATATCCCCAGACTATGTGTCTCAAGAGATGTTAGATGCTGCCTTGAGATAGTCAACTAAGGGTAGCCCATAAGTCCTGATGAGAACCCAAGCAATAACTGTTAGTCTTGCTGATGCAAATCCTTGAAAATATATACACACAGAGTCGCTTGTGTTTCTGCTTCTTGGTTAAGAGAATGGAAATTTAGTTTCGCTTGCATTCGTAAATTCACTCTATCCATACATCTGTCTGCTTTGGGTGGTAGAATGGTTTTAAGGCTGGAAATTTTCGGTGGAAATGACGTGAAAAAGTCTCAATAGATAGCCGTTTTGTAATCTTTTTAAATTTAGGGTGGATACTTATGAAATAGGCAGAGTTTATCACCGGAATTATTATGTACTCGAAAATGGTAGTACGTCCCCAATTTTGTAACTTTTGGAAAGTATCGTTAATTTACGCGGGAAAGTGAAATCCTGGGAAGAGGTAATGATGATGAGGAAGAAGAAAAGCACCAGTAATGTATGAGTAGGAAGAGAAATGTCGATCAAACATAGGAACGAAGCGAGGTTGGTAACGAGCCCAGAGTTATCTACTAGACTATTTGTCTTGTGGAGCATCAGCGCTGACTTTACTTCAGAATGCTCTGAGGGGTTGAAAGAGTACATCGCCGAGGCACGACAACCACCGAAATGTATCGAATAGAGGAAGGGGATGAGGAGGAGGGTGGGGGAGAAATGTCCCGGTGGGATGTCATCAGGGAAATTGGATGCGGCATTTTTCAAACTCTGTCTTCAACAAAAGTATATTGCGCGTTTCGCTTGGCTTTAAATTTAGAGACTCGATCTCTGCTCTCGGTTTTATTTGTCTATTTGTTGTCGAGACGTATTATGAGCACGGGAAAATAGAAAATAAAGCTGATAGGAAAAGTTTGTAAGTTTTTAGGAGTGAGGAGTACGGAGAAAAGAAAATAGTTAGATTCTTCTTATGGATTTTTATCAGGCTCATTGTTTTTAAAATCGTGGATATCATTACCATCCAACTCAATGATAATTAACATTACCATTGTTAATTTAATTATTCTCTTATATCCTTAAAGAAAAATGGAAAATATCGGATTTTATTTTCAAAATTAAAGTGATCTGTGCCCGAAATAACTTTTTCCGTGATTTCTTTCCTGGAGTTAAAAATGTCGGACTATAAAATGAGACAAAAAGCATTAAACAAATCCGTGGAACCAAAGTCTATTAATCACCTTGTATAAATGGCAAGACCCTAAATGAGAAACCGGAACTGAACAAAGGACTCGAGAAATGAACAACAGGGAGGATTGTTATCCGAATCAACGGTGACATCGACTAAAAGAGCAGATAGAGTGAATAAGCGAGATTGAGTGAGTGAAAAAGCGCCTTACCAAAGACTAGTATCTCTGTACTACTCCAGGGGTTTAGTTTTCTCGTGGAATGATTTTCCTTAGACGCCGACCCCGTGAACTCCAAGTGATCACTCACTTGGCGGTAGCACTCCGAGATTGAGATCTACCCTTGAGACCCACAGTTACACAGTCGTCTGGATAAAACCGATGCTTTAAAAGGTACAGAAGGTGCTGGTAACAGTTATAGTAATAGTCATAGTTACAGTAATGGTGATGGTGATGCTGATGGTGTCCCACCCTGATAGACTCGTGGTTGTTTGATTTATATCTGATACCGAGTTCACTTCCTCTCACCAATTATTCATATTGCAGCTTGAGTCATTTGCGATATCGAATCACCCACTGGGAATTGAAACTAATTGGGTTTTTCTTAATTCAATCGAGAATTTTTTAAGCTACGTATTATATGGAAAAATTTTCTGCTCCAGCTCAATTAATGAATT
This sequence comes from Cotesia congregata, assembly GCA_905319865.3. NCBI lineage: Eukaryota > Metazoa > Arthropoda > Insecta > Hymenoptera > Braconidae > Cotesia > Cotesia congregata. The sequence continues at coordinate 19,203,090 of CAJNRD030001122.1, forward strand.
TTATTTGTGGACAAATTAATAGAAAAATTAAAAATTGAAAAATTATAATAGATTTTTTATTTATTTTGACATAGTCTGATATGGCCGTGTACGATCATATCAAGCTATAAAAACTTTTTTCACGGATCCTCTTTCTCTTTTGCCAAGATATTGTTTTTCAAAGATCCTCGAGAATCTAATCCTATGAAGTAGTATCCAATTAAAGTGACAATCTTGATAGTTGTCTCAGTAAACGATCTGCAAACTTTCGACAGTATTATCAGTATCAGAGATAATCCGACACGTTAACAAAGCAACTGAACAACAACAACAACAAGAACATCAGCTATTCTAAAGTAGCAGCGGGAGTAAGAGCACCAATGCATTAACTGTGCTCGCGTATACGGATACATCGAGCATGCCCGCCTAAGGCGGACGAGGATTCTCTATCAAAGCAAAACTCTTGTGAAATTCCTTGTTGGAAGTTAGCTTTACTTAAACTCGACACAACAATTTGTCTTATGAATTGGACCCGTAAGCACTATCCTGTTTCAATCTTAAACATTTAAAAGAGTTGATAACTTTAGAGTTTAAGAAGTTTGTGCTCTATAACTCGTTAACAAATTTTCCTCGGGATCCTGATTAAATGAAAGACCGGCTGGGGCTGAGGCTCTGAGCTAGTTCGGGATCAATTATAATAGCATGTCGGAGTTTGAAAGTTGAATTTAACGTTAGCGGTAGGGGCCATAATCCGGAAGTCATCGGTGGTTAGTTTGCTAGAAGCCACCAAGTTTCGTCCGGCTAAAGCTGTCTTACTAATATTCGCAGACGTGGTTCGCTCTGCTCCTCGGTTCATGTATACGCTGTTGTTTGGAAACCGTGGCAAGACCAAATTGCAAATGTAGATTAGCTTGGGAGAAACTGAGGGGATGAAGAACAAGACGAAAGACGCTGAGATTCGCTGAGACCCGGATTCTCCTTCACGGGGGCTCTACCCTGCAAGGATGTTTAGTGGCAGCTAGGTATTTCGTGTGTCGTAAAAGGTATTGTACACCACGGGAAAACAGTAATGCTAGATATTTTCGAGTGTAAAGTATTCGCCGTCTAATCCCCGGCAATATCGTAAAGAATTTCCAGTGAGTCAACTCTCGTAACCTGGCATTAGGGAAATGTTTACAAAGAAGAGATCCTCGACCATCATTTTAGGTAAATTGTCCAACCACCTGCTACTGTTCGCACACCCTAAGTTTTATTTACAGTCGTTAAATTTATCTGTCAAATTTATGAAATTTTTTTTATTCATTTTACCTTTCCCAGATAAACATTATTAGCGATAAGTGGTGATAAACTTTTTATTATCATTCTTTGCGGGTGATTTATCGTGGAAAGGTGAAGGAAGTTATGGGAAAATGTAGAATTGGAGGTGAAGATCGAAAGTATTGAAATGTTTTTCGAGCTTTATTCATCACTTATTGATGTTTTATAGAAAAAAAAAAAAAAAATTGAAAGAATATTTTTTTTTGTTTATTATATTTCGTATAAGAAAATCAAAAAAAAATTTTTTTTATTCTTGGGGTATAAATCATTCGATAGAATTTTACTAATAAATTTATTTTGTAAAATTGCATAAATTTTATATTTTAAAAAGGGTGAAATAAATTTTTGGAAAATTTGAATTTATTTCATATACTTTTATAGTTTCTGTAAAATAATAAAATTTTTTACGAAATTTTTGGGCTGCCCTAAATTTTAAAAATCTATTATGAAGACGTAAAAAAAATAGTTTAGATGAATTTTTATATTTTCATTAAAGTTTTTAAAATTTTATAAAAAATAATAAAATTTAACGAAATTTTTCACCCAAAATTGTATAATAATAATTTTTCCTATTTTCATACATTTGTCCGTATAAATTCAATCCCACGTCAGAATGACAAATGCTGCCAATACATTTCTACTCCCAAATCTACCATCAGAAAATCAAGTCAATTAGCCAAAAAATTAGGCCACCAGTGAAGTGAATGGAGAGTGATTTGATTGAGAGAACTGCTCCAAGGAACATTTCGGCGTTGAGATAAGTGAGATAAGATGCCAGTCATCCCCCAGTAATTAGTCAAGGGTAACATCGCCAAAGCTATAACATTACACACAACAAAGAGAGACAGAGCCAGCATGGATTCAGTTCACTATTCCGAAGCGAAGAGCCATCTTATCCCGTGGGATGAACACAGCAGAGGAAAAAGTGAAAGAGTGCCTGAGAACTTAAGCCCTTAGGATCCGGCGATATCGGGAAAAACTTCAGTGTCGCCTACCAGATTTGATTGATTAACCTCTACTCCGGGTATCCTGTCACGATTGTTTCTGCGTTAGGGTTAGGGTTAGGGTTCAGTTTTACGTTTACTTTTGTGTATCATACACACTCGGATTAATTTCGGCATTTATTATCGCTGTTTCAATTATTTTTGGTGACTTGGTAGTCATTGTGACAAATAAGTGTCCCAATATATCAAATGAGATATAATGTATTTTATTTATACATACAAAAGGGAAAACTTTTATATTACCTAAAAGGGAGGAAAGCGAACCCTTTGATTTGGCACTTTTATGGACAAATGATTCAATTTAATAAATATACGGAGAGAATTAAATAGTTAAAATTATCATCTAATTATTATAGAGTTTTTTTAATTTGACTCAATATAAAAGAATACTACTTAGATTATTAAATAAACAATCTTAATTAAAGCATCTACCAACCATATAATTAAATTTACTATTCTAGATATTAACAACAGCTGATAAATTTTATTTTTTAAAATATTTATAAACATTATCAATATTATAAACGTTGTTGTTTAATATTAAAATTGTTTATCAAAAATCGCTTATTAAATTAAAAATTAACAATATTACTATCAATTTTAAAATGGTCAAAAAATATTTATAATGCAAAGAATTAAGAGATCGTAACAGTTATTATCATAAAGTATAATAGTTACAAGAAATTAAAATTACGCGCTGTACGCACGCGCTCTAATCCGAAGCCAATAAAGAATTATGGTCCATTTTTTCGATTAGTATCGAGAATTTCGATACTAAACTAACTTCATCAATTTTATATTATAGCATGAAATTAATTATTTCATTACTGGACAAATTTAATTACTATCTTAGATGATAAGTACTAAAATTTTAAATTGAAGATAATATAATTAAAGTCTCTTGATGTAGATAAAGAATTAAAAAAAAAATTATTAGTGAATTTGGAAAAACATGGATTGAAATTAAAGTATCAGTAAATGATATTTATGGTAATAAATTATTTTAAGTGGAGCGTGACGAAAAAGGCAGAAATAGAGAAGAGAATTAAAGTTATCGCTATGGCGCACGTTGAGGATGATGAATGAATGGATTCAGACGTAAATGCTACTCACCTACCCCATTTTCTCCTCGGACATCCCTCCCCTTCCGCCTCCGGAGCATTCATAGCGACACTTGGCTTCTTCGAGTTAATCAATCAAATCACTGAGAGATACACGGAAAGTTTTTCCTCGATTACCAACCGAACTGGACTGACTTTCGGTTGACTGGTACTACTGCACGGTTATTATCTTAGTAAGCTGTATTTGGGGGATTATACTTCTGCTAACATCAATCTTACTCATCTTAGTGCCACAATTCTGGTATTACATTTGTTTTAAATTGTTTTCTTGATTGTTTTTGTGATATTTTTGACGATTTATAATTTTTTAAAATAGAAAATTATTGAAACATAGATCTGATTTTAGAGTCAATCAGTCGAGCTGTTTTAAAGTCTTTAAAAAATTTTTTAAGACTATTTCAACTTTTTTAACTGTCTTTAAAAAGTCTTGAAATTGTCGGATGATAATTTTTCAACAATTTCAGAATCAATTTAAAGCGTACTCAAAAATGTTGCGGTGAAAAAATTTAAAGATTATATTATATAACAAATTTAAGAACCAAATTTCAAAAATCTGCTTTCGGAATTTTTTTTTTGCGTCTTAAAAAAGTCTTGGTTTGTGTCACTTTTAAGATCTTAAACAAACGACTTTTTTAAGACGATTTTTTTTCCACGGGTGATAAAGACTTTGTATGAAGTTTTGACCATACTTTTCACAAATATATGTAGGTGATAAGAAGTTCGCCGGGTTGTCTAGTTTTAAATAAAAATAGTTTACGTCCAAAATTTTTATCTAAATTTACTGAAGAATTTTGGTTATATTAAGCTTAAAAATAGCGAGAAGTTTCGAGAGTGTCCTGCAGAATCAGTTGTTTTTCATATTTTTATTCTAGTTTATCAAAAGTAGAAAATGTTTAAAAGGAAAAAATTTTTTAAAAGATCATTTTTTTAAAATTATTGATCTATTAAAAAAACCAAAAAAAAATATTGTGACTGAAAAAAAATTTTATTGATTAATTTATCGAAAAATTTCAGGGATATCCTGGAGGGTCAACTGATTCAAAACTTTTCTTACTATCTTAACAAATCAAAACTATTTGGAATTCTATTAAACAAAAGGGTTTACATCTATTACTGAAAGGTCAATTCGCGTGTGTTGTGATAGTACACAGAGTATCAAATGGTTTTCTGGTTACCCCAGTTTGGAGATAGTGTCGAAGGTGAAATGTCAAGAGCATCTAGATAGAGAAGAGCTCTTGGAAGTTAGAAGTAGAGACAACAGTGGACGGGAAAGAGGAATGACTGAATGGACCTGTGTCATCGGAAGTCGGACGTGTGACATTTGTGGTGTGTTGGTGGGCTATGCAATGTCGGATTACCTGTGTACGATAGACACTCGGTTTAACCGGAATGCGTACACCAGCTAGACCGTTCTGATAGACGATACGCGAGCTAGCTCAGTCCAGTGTTTAGTATCGCCTACACACATGTGTATTCTATATGTGTTGTGTAATCTCGAGTAGTGTGGGATGTAGTGAGACTGAGAACGATATTGGACGCTCGGACACTGGTCATTTGTCACTGTCAACCCCCCAGTCAGAATACCGTCGCAAGAAGAACGCCAGAGGGTGGATCGAGGGTGACCCCTTTGCTATAACACGTGCCGATGTCCAGGTCTGCGTCTATGTAGTACATACACTCGAGTATATATATGCGTCTATTTACATATGAGCTCGCGTATGTGTTATATAACGTAATCCTCATGTACATAAATGTCTCGCGATGGACGTGACTCCTGTTTGACAACTAGTATTGTACCAGTTTAACGTCCACGGTTAATGCTATTTTTTGTTTGTGTGTTTGTTTGTTCAGGATGCGATTGTGCTATATACTTTGATGATTAATTTATTTAATGGTCCGTATCTAGTGATAAATGGAAGTTTTTTACAAAATTGATAATACTAAACGGCTTATTGCTAATATAAAATATATATTTTTTTAGTACAATAATATAAGTATCAGGAATTTGGACAGGAAAAAAATTCAGAGCTAGATTTTTAAATGTTGCAACATCTCGTTGTATTTCACAACTTTCATAAAATTATAAATACTACTTGTTATAAATAATAAAAAAATTATTATAAAATTAATGTGCTAAATTCAAATAAAATCATAATGTTAAATTAAAAATTATTATAGTTTTCTTATTATATTTATTATTAAAAAAAAAATGATTAAATTTCTAATTTAAAAAAATGAAAACAAGATTTTTTTTTTAATTACAAATTTTTGATATTTTTATTATAAACTAGACATACAAAGTTGAGCAAATATTTATTGAGACTATTGATACAATTGCATAATATAATAGTAAAACAATTACATAATATAAAATTAATAATTATTAAATTTTTTTTTTATATTTATTTCAAAAAAAAAAAATGATTAAATTCCTAATTTGGAAAAGTGAAAACAAGATTTTTTTTTATTACAAATTTTTGAGATTTTTTTGAAACCGAACTTATAAAGTTGAACAAATATTTATTGAAACTATTGACACTATTTCACTCAATTATAAAAATCAGAACATTCCTATTATTTTTTCACAAGAATTATAGGGCCTGAAGAACAAACACCGTGAAGAAAAATTAACGAAGCACCATATCCTTAAATTGATTTTGCAGATCCGGTTCATCTTTGAGAATTTCTAACACTTGACTCACGACTTCCTCTTTTGTCAAATTTCCCTTATTGTAAGAAGTCAAAGTTTTGATTAAAAGAGCGTATATAGCTCTTCTTTCAACTCCGAAGCGGTTTTTAACTCTTGTTACATAATTCGTCACATCTTCTGGTGTCATACCATATTTCAATTGAAACGACTCTTCAGATAATCCACTAGTCCATTCGTCGATACCCATTTTATCCCAGATTATATATAAATTTTGGTACTATTATTTCACTTTTGTTCCAAGCTTGGCCAGTGATTTATTTCAATTTAAGTATTTTTAATAAAGTCCAAATTATATGTTGACAAAAAAATTTGTAAACTTTTGTAACAATTATTATCACAACTCAGGATTTGAATGATTACAGTATATTTTTATTTTATGTTGGATTATATTTGAGTAGTAGCTCGTACTCGTGTGACTGTTCTTCAGTACTGACTCGAACGGTTTGAAGAAATTTGAAAACAAACTGCAGAAAATCTAATTTGAAAACGATGGTGGGGTGTAAGAAATTGTTTACCTTTTACCTTCTAGAAATATTTTAATCTTTTGTCGCATTCCAAGGAATTGAATTTATTCATAGACTGTATTGAATGTATTAATAGTATTGTAAGAAATTTTTGGAATCTTTGATAGTATATACTTTGGCATTGATATTTATATTATTATTATTTCTACATTATTTCCTCCACTTTAACGCATGTGCACTTTTAGGAAAAGATTTTAAGTAACTGCGCATTTTTGTCGTTAATTAATTCTAAGCTTTCGTAAAAATTTAGAGATTTTTTTTTTATTTACATATCTTTATCTAAAAAAAATTGAAACATGAAATCATCCATTTTTTTCATTGAATAAAATTTTTTTTTATTTAATTCAATTTTTCTACTTTTAATTTGCAGAATAAAAAAATGTATTAGTATTTGAAAATTAATTTATTGCTATGCTTTTGAATTATTGTTCAAAAGTCGAAATTTGATTTTAACAATTTTTGAACGCTTAAAAATAGTCATGAAATTTATTTTTTTTCGATTATTGAAACTCCAGCATAATTACAAAATTTTTTTTTTAAATTATTAAATTTTGTTCATTAAAATGTTGTTTTATTTTTACATAAATAAAATTTTGGAATTATTGACCTCTTCTGTTTGTCTAAAGTTTTAAAAAAAATTAATAATATTTCTCAAAAAAATTTATTGGCCCGTAAATAAAAGTATAAAATTCAGCAGTAAAAATACCAAGAGTATTATATATTATATATTGTAGGTGATAATTGAAACGGAATGATATTTAACAAGATAAAATATTTGAGGCGTTAAAGTCAACTGAAATAAAATAAAGGTAAAAAAAAAAATAAATAAGCAAATGGCCTTTTGGTTTTGTCGCAACAATATTTTACAATCTAACGTATTTTATGAGCAATTCTCAGGGGTATTGTCAGAGCTCTTCAATCTTCCTCAACGCGTCTATGAATATAAACCCGCGAAGGCGGTAGTGATTTATACTAACCAGAAAATAAAAGAGGAAAAAAGCTTAAAAGTATCGAGGAAGAGGAAAAGAAAGATAACGAGACTAAGAAGGAGAGAAAATAAAGATCAAAAGTAAGCAACAAAAAAGGTCGTTTGAAGAGGGACGATTTGATACTTAGGTTTCATTTTTACGTCGCGGTCAGTGTTTATGCTCCCGATTTTAGCACCGTCTTGAGGCCACTCGAGTGCCTTATATACGTTCTTATTTTTTTGTTTGAGGACTTACCGATTTTTACGACACCTTCGGCACATCTTTCACTCTTACACGCCCCTCTACAAGCCCTTGATCATTTTATCGCCTCGAAACTTGTTTCAAATAGAATGTTAACTGAATTACAATGTGTAAGAATTTTAAAATTATTATTTCTGGATAATTTATTGTGACATGTGAGTCACAACTTTATCGAAAAAAAATTACTCGATTTACGAGAAATATTTTTAATCCAAAAACAAAATTATTTTGAGGAGAAACAGTAGCCTTTATTCAAATATTTATTGTTTAATTTTGAATAATAGTTTTACCAAATTTGTAACTAAATAATATTTGTTTTCACAAAAAAATTTTTTTTTAATTCTAAGTAGGATTTAAAAATAATCCTACTTAAAACTACTCTGAAAAATAAAGTATAGATTATCTTGTTAGAAAATAATAAAGTGCTCAATTGTATTCATAAATTTTTTTTTTAATTAATTCAAATATAGAATATCTAAAAATAAAATTTTAAAAAGCTCACTTTTTATCAATAAATTTTATTTTTTGTAAGATTTTAAATCAAAATATTTTATTGTAATAAAAATAATTCTTTTAAACTTTCTCAAATCAAAATAAAAAGTAATAAAGCAAACAACAAAATAAATAAAAACTAAGTAGTATCAGAAAGCCGAAAATTCATTAATCATGAAACATTAATATCTGTAGCCGTCGCCGCGTAATTTCATGAGAATTACTCGAAATCTCTCTTGTGTATTGTAGTACACTAGAAGGGTTAAGCTTCCAAGAGACTCTCAAACTTTCCCACACAAAGCCGCACCAAAGTAGATAAAGTCTTTATATATGTACTGAGTACTCGGTGATGAGCATTTGCACATACACAACATGCCAGTGGACTAAAACGGAGAGTGAATGAACATTGGTGAATTTTCGGGTGGCTCTTCATAACATCCCAAAACTCGATGCGATGCATTGCATCCGTTATTAAGTTTTGATCCTGTATCAGGATTTTGCGGCTCCTAGTGTGCAGTGTGTAGTATGTTCAAGCCGATGCTATTGTTCCACTGAAATCCGCGCTAACATCGATCAACATGAGTATTGCACAGCTATTATATTATACGTACTCTCTTTCTTTGATCGACAGAACGGGTACAGGTAACTCTAGCGCCTTGTAGTTGGAGACGCCACCGCAACGGAGCTCGGGCGCTTCAAAGTAAGAGGTGCTTCAAATATGCTGTCCCTCAAGGGAAAACCTTTGCTAGGTGGTTTAAGCGTCAGTTCTTTTTTGATATGATTTTTTCCATAGCTCTGGCTCGGCGTAGAACTACAAGCACAGAAGAGAATATTAATCCTTTACGCATACAGTTTGTAATCCGTGTATACTTACTGCGATTTAGCGGTCTCTGTAGATTTACATCTATGTCTACATTTCTGTTTCAAGGGGCAATGCGTAATGCAGTTGATCCGCGTTAAAACGCATTCGGTTGTACAGCTTCACGTTCATGTGCTTAAACGTCCTTTCTTTTGCTGCAAAAAGGGAAATAAAATTGGACGAGCTTTTTTCCATCTTACTCCATGAATTTTTTCACCCCTTACTGGTTTTACCGACCAACTGAGAACAAAACTCACGTGGTTTAACGTCGGCTAAAGCTCCAGGAAAAAATGGAGAAATAATCTACTGGAAATGTGAATAAAAATATTAATTTTTTTTTTTTTTTTGTAGAAAATAAATATAAATGCATTTATAGAAAAAATATTTCGATCCACGAAAATTATATTACAAGAATTTTTTATTCTTAATTTTGACTCTTTGGCTCAAAAAATCAAATTATCTCATACAACAAAGTTAAGGGGGTATTCGAGTCTAGAAGCATGAATTTCAGGTAATTTTTTGAAGTGCCGTAAAAAAAAGACAATCAATATTTTTACTATACATTTTTTTATAAGTTATTTATTAACATTATAAGAATACAGAAAAAAAATAAAATAAGTTGAAAATTCACAAAATTAGCAGCTAATAAAGTAAGGGGGTCTCAAAAAATTGGCACGTGAGCATGCCTATGATTCCAACCTTCCTAACAATCTGAAATAAAAAAATAAAAAAGATTATTAATCTAGAGTAATGTCGCTATGACTGGAATTAGGGAAAAGTTGAAAAAAAATTTTTTCACAAAATGGCGACTATCTGAAAAAAAAAAAAAAAAAAATACTTTTTTTTTGACTTTTTCGAATTTTTTAAAAATAGTAAAAATTGAAATTTGGGGATGATCCTAGTTCATGCCATAGCGACAAATTGCCTTTTTTTACGGCACTTCAAAAAATTACCTGAAATTCATGCTTCTAGACTAGAATATCCCCTTAAGCCTAAGATATTAAGTTTCTAAATAGAAAGAAAATTTTTTGACTTTATTCAAAGCTTATCTGACTTTTGTTTTTCGTTGGAATCGAGTACAATTTACTTAAAGCAAGAAAAATCACTTGATAGAAGAATGTTTCTCTAAAATTAAGTTAATTTTTTTTTCTTTAGTATTTTTAAACTATTTTTGTTTAATATGATGTGTCAATTGACCTACACCCTCTTAGACTACATAAAAAATTATAATAAATTAGGTTTCTTAATCAAATTGTTTTTTTTTTTTTTTTTTTTTCATAATTGTGTGTACATAATTAAACACATATTTGATAATGAATCATGATGTATAAACCACTATGGAGGATGATGCAGAGTAAATTGAAGCGCTATTATGCAGCAGTAAATAATTCATTTATGTAAAAGTACAATGACAATCGGCAAGATTGATTGACCGAGCAAATGAGTATTCTGGTTATTTATCCACGTTTTGATAGTAATAAACCATTGGAAGCTCCTCTGTTTTATTTCAGTCCATCCCGGGAATAAGCATTTCAATGGGCCAATCAATCACACAGCTCGGTTTTATTCTGCTCTCAGTCTTTATCTCTTTATAAATTTTTTCCTTCGGTGTGTTGACGGTGACGTCAGTCCCCTATTAGTGGGGTGTGATACTGGGTATTCCGGGGTTCGCGAATCGCTCGATGGAAAACCGGGAACATTGTCGTTCGTTTGGGAGGAACTTTCGAGGGTCGGTAATTATATATTCCAAGGGTGTCTCGCCGATCAGTCAATGCTTCCGCTGCAGCGCACTCCACTACAATAGACCGCTCTGCAGAAAAAGCTTATCTGTCAACCGTAAAACAAAGTTTTTACCCAACTGACTGCTCGCTCGTACGAGAGCTGGAGAGGAGAGAAGATAACTTTATTAACTTTATTCTGTCTATCCCGATAAAATTAACTTAGTTTTAGTTTCTGGGAGAAACTTATCGCCGATTTTGGTTAATGTTTCATGGCCTGATCAATTATCGTTTAGGAATAATCTCGATCAACAAAATTATTTATTTAGACAATACACTATAAAATTCAGGAGTAAAAAAATAAATTTTTACGATGTTTAATTAAATAAAATTAACAACTTTAATTTTAATAGCTTAAACTTTAATAAATTATTAGAGAGAATTTATTAAAAATTGCTACTTGTAAAATTCATAAAAAAAAATTGATGCAATTTTTTTTTAAATATTAAAATTTATTTATTGCATCAAATTATAAAAAAAAAAGTTCTATTCATTTTTTAAATCTCTAAATACACATTTTTTTTATTTTTTATTCAATAAAAACAATAATTTATTTAGTAATTTTTTTTCTTGGAGTGAATTTCAATTTAGGATTAAATTAATTAAAAAATATTTACTCCGCAAATCACTCCTCAAATTTTGTACAATATAAAAATAATAATCTATTAAAAATTTTAATTTCATTCGATCAATAATTGACAAACATCAAGCAAGCTCTCGCAAGCAGTTGAATACAATGTGAAAATTTTTAATCAACGAAATTGATGAGAATTTCCAAAACTAAAATGCCGGTTCAGCACTAAATTAAATTGCGGAGTCGCTTAAGCGTAGAAATGAGCATCAATCATAAATCATAAATCCTAAATGAACTTATAAATATTCAGTTGAAATGTTTTGAACAAAGTGACTCGATCTATTACTATTTGTTGTCGTAATGATGGGTTCAATTCACCGCTGACAAAAATAAACTACTGGTCGTTAGCCAGGATCTGAACTGTAGACTTTCGCGACGGGGGTTTATTTTTCTTGAGCATCAAAGAATAACGCTGCCGACTTTTCCGGTCTTTGGGATAATAGACCCGGTAATCTATCTAATTCTTCAAGCAACTCACCCGGAAATACTTTCCCTCGACTTTCCTAATACAAACGTTCCTGTAATAATGTCCCCCCGTGAAATTGTGATAAGCATTTCGTCGATACTTGGGTTATAAAAAATTCAACAGAGCTACAAAAAGCAGCCAAGGAACAACAAGCGTGAATGATTGAAAGGATAATCGTTTTATACAAGTAATCAAATGCAAAAAAAAATTTTTTGTCCCTATTTCCATTTCGTTAACATTTATCCTGGTATTGTATCTAGCTCAATATCAGCTCATTCATATTGACCGCGACAATCATGATAGATCACCCGGTCCGGCATCTGGGGATTGATACGAATTTACTTAGAGGGCTGATTTCCTACTTATTTTCCTGCTCTCTCTCTTGACCAGTCATTTGTCCGTAGTATATCGTACCCTTGAGACGCAATGTTCCTTCTTATAGAACGACGACCTTTTTGCCCATCCATGCTTTGAACTTTTTTGGGCAGTCCATAAATTTTTAGTGCCATCTTTACTTCACCATTGGAAGCAATTTCCCTTGAGTTACTCTTGTCATTTACAAGATATTTACTTCAAGTCATTGATGTCAAAGTATTATCATTTTTGGTTGCCAATGAAAAAATTTTATGATCACTATACACTGTAAAAAGTCAAGAGTGGATTTTTTATCGAGCTGAAATAAATCTTACATGCAAAATTACTGACAAATCCTTTGAATAATTTATCGAGAATTTAAGTTTGTAAATATTAATTATATCAATCCAAAAAATTTAGCTTTAGAATATTGAACAAGCTTTTCATGAAGATTCTTTTGTTTTCAAGTTGTTTTAATAAATTCAAACGTAAAAAAAAAAAATAAAAAATAATTTACGACGCTTAATAAATAAAATGAACTATTTTAATGTTACTGAAATTAATTTTTATAACAAATGTATCATTATAAAGAAAATTTATCAGAAAATGCCCCTTGTAGAAATTCAAAAAAATTTTTATGCAATTTTCTTTAAATATTAAAATTTATTTGTTGTAAAATTCTCTTAAAACGCATTTTTTAATTTTTAAACAAATAATTATTTCTTATTTATAATAAAAAAATAATAAAGAATTCACTCCGTACACGGAAAGATCAAGATGACACTGGATATCATCCCAGATTATAGTCAGTGAAAAAAATTTTCAAATATCACGCAGTGTAATCTGGATTTTTTTAGGTACTATCTGAAATTTTTTTCACCACAGATACCACTGAATATATGAGTTTCACTTCAGAGAGATTAAATAAATTGAAAATCATCCACCCTAAAATCACTTCTGCAAATTTTGTACATCGTATCTGTCCATATACGGCTTAATACCCTGATTTGTTGATAAATAACCATATCCAGCCATATAAAAAAATTTCTCCATATACGTTCCAGTTGTTGCACCCCTCTCACCAGTTGATAATGATTTTTACTCCAAACATTTACTCATGCAGCATGTAAAACAAATAACAGTCGCAATGGGCAAGCAAATAACCGATCGGAAAGCTAAATAATCAAACGTTAGCCATTAATAACGTTGATGCATTAGCAATGGTTCCTACTGAGTAAACACTACAACACCGGGGGTTAAGCTCCTCTCGGGTGATCCAGCTTCTCTGTCTTCGATACCAGGATTCCCCTGCTATTCCTATTGAGTCGAATGCGCCCACCAGCAGCTCCTAGAACATTGGAACATTGAAGCACTATAACACTAGAATACTAGGTGTTAATGCACTCCGTCTTGTTACCGTTCAATGCGGATCGGGTTTGCTGGATTGTGGACATGGAGGACGTCGAGACAATGTATTAAGTGCCATCACATTCACCGAGGGATTACCTTAAACGTTTAAGCTCCTCATTGTCACCGAAAACTGATGGCTCCAGGATTCAAATTCAGATCGCTGGAGACTACCACCGCTTTAATTTCAATTACCCTTTTGTTTACGAGTTTACCAATCCACCGACAAGCTCAGCGATATTATTTTATTGAAAGCTCTCTCGGCCTCGGGAATCGACGTTCACAAACAACAATCGATTGTCGGACAAATACAAAAAGCAACAACACTCGATTAAATGACACAACCGTTGTTGATGTTGATGAAATGCCAATGTTGGTTAATGTTTGTAAGATAAATAATTACACGGGGTTACGTTCAATTGAACGCTTCCAGAACCAGGGTGGACACGCTTCGGACTTTGGACAAACAAAAGCGATAGACCGAAAGCCAGATAGGTTTGTCGACGGGAGATGCAGAAGAGAAGAGATGAAGAGGGTGATGGCCCGACCGGTGCCAGCGGAACTTTAAGTAATCTAATCAAACATTTATGCTAAATCACGAAACAATCCGAACGCAATCAGCAAATAAAAGGGACATGCCCTGTTCCTACTTGAATTTCCAGCCTTAAGCCCGCCGGTCATTTGACTCTTCTATTTAATTGTGAGCTGGCTCTTCTCTTCTATTGCTCGCTGGTGGTCGGGATGGGGCAGACCCGGACAAAAAGTTGATGGACACTCTGCTCGGACAAAAGCCCGGCGAATCGAGTGAGTAGTATGCAAATTTTACCGGCTGGTAAAGATCCTGAAGATGGAGTTTCTGCTAGGCATTTGCATGGACTTAGCATTTGTGACCAAGAATGCTTTTAGTTGTACGGTGTGGAAAGGGAGACTCTGTTGATTACCCTCGTTTATTAAGATTAACTTTTCTCGAATCGCCTAAGCTCGTTGGCGAAGAGAGAATAGTCGGGTTTCATTGCTAGGATTTTCCTGCTGGACTTTATATTATAAGCACTCTCCCAGGATAGTACCTTCATAAACATGGATATTATACCGTTTTTAAGGTTAATTACTGGGTTTTTATTTTATTTTAAATAGTGGAGAAATGCAGATTTTTTCAGTATTTTTCGAGATTAGTTTCGAGGTTTTAATGCGGAGCTGACTCATTTTTTGGAAGAATTATTGATAACGATGGTGCTGTTGGGTGATAATTATAGAAGGTTAAAATATTGTGTAAAAAAAGAAAAAAACTTTTTTTTTAAAGATTTTCTACTCTAAAAAAAAAAAAAGAAATTTACAATTGATTTAAGAATAAAATTATTTTAAATAGTTTGATAATTTTGAACCAAGCATAAAAAATTTTTAAATTAAGAAAGTTCCTCGGGTTAAATGATTTTTACTTGATTCAAAATTTTTTTCGCATGATTTAGAATTATCAAATTCTTTGAAATAATTTTCTTCGTTCAAAAATTTCTCTCGATAATCAATTTTTTTTTTTTTAGTGTCGTAAAATAGTTTTGGTCAAAAAACAAATCACTGAAGTTTTTAACATGTAATTTAAATATTTCCAAATTTTGATTCAGAAATGCCAAATCTGTTAAATTCTTAATTATTTTATAGAAAAATTCTAAATTTCAAGAAGAATAAATATTTCTAAAATTTTACATTGTACTTTTTTTTTTTTTTTTTTAATTTAAATTCAAATATCCAACCGATCTAAATTGTTTTCATAGATAAAAAGCATTACAAATTCTTCTAATTGCGTGACATAAATTAAATATGAAATATAAAGTAATACTTATTATATTTAGTGGGTGTTAAATGTGAGGAAAGAAGAGTGATGATCATAAACGATGTTCAAATGATTGAAACTCATATTCATATTACACATCGTACACATATAAAAAAAAATATATATATATATATACCTAACCCCCATTGTATAGTGGCAAAGTCACCCCGCTGTATATATAATACAACGGTTGATTACATTGAGTTTTCAGTAGCCTCTTTCTCTGACGGTCTGCATGCGAAATAAACTGGGTGTAGTGTGGTGGTTGGTGTAGCGTCATTTATCAAAACCTGTCGCACGGTTGTGAGATCCTCGCTTCGGGTTTTCACATACAATTTGTATTAAGCGTGTGGCTCGTCAGCGAGGATCGATCTCTTCTCTCCTCTTCAATGCGTAGGAGTAAAGTGTTGTGAGGGTGGTACACATTTATACATACCGAGCTTTCAGATCAGGCTCAGCTTAGAATTGCTGTTTTGGTCAAAAAATATTATTATTAATATTTTTTCGGCTTAGAATAATAACTATCTATCTCTATTAATTATTATTAATGTTATTTTCCCATGAAAAAAATTTCTGATATGGCCAAATATAACCTAATATAGCTTTATATAACCTGAAATGTGCATATTCAATTTTTTGATATAGCTTGATATGATTATAAATTATCTGATACTAAAAAATTATAAAAACATATACGATCATATCAAGACATGCATGGTCATACAATGGCATATATGATCATATCTGGATATATATGGACGATCAAAGGCATATATCATCATATCTGGGCATATATGGACATACAAAAAATTATAAATGCTATAATATAGGACAGATATGATCGGTGATCGAAAAAAATTTTAAAGTTATGAAAAATTCATATTATTTCATTAAAATTATTATAAAATATCAGACCCACAATTTTCTTGAAAAACAAGGACCCCCAGAATGATCGCTCCATTTTTTGTTACAAAAGAAAGAAAAAAAAAACAATTTTCCAGGTCTATTTTTTTCCGGGATTCATATGTCCATATTAGGACATATATGCACTGAAAAAAAAGTTTTTTTCTATTAAGAAAATGTTTCCTTATGGATAAAAATTGGTATTCTTATGATTAAAATACGAAAGTTTTTTAACTATAAGAATACAGTTTTCTCACTTTCAAAAAACTAGCCTTATAATAAAACGTGGTATTCTAAGTGGAAAAAATTTTTTTTCAGTGTGGTCATACAAAGGCAAATATATTTTTCACATTAAATTGTAAAGTAGAAAATTCGCCAAAGCGATTTTTACCATCGATGCCCTTTACATTAACGGCTGTTTAATCAAAGGCCAGATTAGGAGGGTAAAGATAGAAAAAAGAAGAGGAAGAGGGTTATCGCAGCCGTACCCTGGATGTTATTATCATGCGTGACCATTATTGGTAACCGGGTGTAAAGTGTCCTGGTCGCTGGCTTCTGTCCTTTGAGCAAAGCCGATCTCTATATGAGCATATTTGAACCGCATACGCGAGCGGATGGTGAATTGTGGGTCGTGCGTGTTTCTCATCAGATTCTCCAGTTGTCACATGGCCCGCTATGCATTACATTCTGGAATCTGTGTGCTGAGGTGTTTGAATTTAATCAACTCGTTCATGCGCGACATCCTCCCTCGGAATCGGTTCGGCTCAAAGGCGAGCCACGTCAAATACCATTACTGATCGTTTGTACTGAATTTAGTAATGGGATGAGCCGAATTTTTAGCGGTTTACTTTTTTAGTGATTTTCTATTTTATTTTCAGCGATTAAAGCTCAAATTGTAAAGCTAAGTGTATTGAAACATTTCTAAAATTTACTGACATGTGATAATTTTTGGAATTTTTGTTTTTAACAATTAAATTTGGAAAATTTTTTTGTAGAAATTTTGAATAAGCATTCATAAAATTTTTTATAAATTTTTTTTAGTACTTATTTAATTGATAAATAAAATAAAAAAATGGTCAAATGTCTGAACTGACGAGTTTATGAATTGTTAATAAATTCGGAATTTGTTAAAAAAATTTATTAATTAAATAGATTTAAGCAATAATTTTTTTAATTTCAACAAACATTTTTTAGAGAGAAAAGTTAATTAATTAATTATTAAAAATCACCTGGTGTTAAAAAATCATTTATTAGAAATTAATTATGCTTATTAAATTATAATGATATGTATTATCAGTGTCTTGATTTCAGTGTGTAGCATAATATTAAATGTAATATAAAAAGCTGGTTTACTAGTATTGACAAAAGTCTAAAATGAAATAAAAATATTAAGCTTTTAAAGCCAATCTAAAATCTGTCAACCGTTTGATGGATGGGCTTACCACACTAGCATGTTTAGTGCTTTTACTTTCGCAATATACAACCTACAATGTTCGATGTACGATATATATGATATGATGTAAATGTAAGAGTGTTCCGTTCGAAAGCAGTAGGAGGATGAGATGAGGGAAGTTTAGCACAAGATAAAGAGAAATGTAGCCAGATTTCGTCAAGGTGGGGGTTCTCACCCTCATCAAAATGTGATCATCCCTCGTCAATATCGAGGAATTCAAAACTCCTTACCGTGTGAATTTCGAGAAGAAGCCTTTAAAATTGCATGGGGCAGCGACTAGACAGCCAAGTGTTTATTGATGATCAATGATCACGCAATCCACTACCTCCCTCAATCATTATCGACGATCGTTATCGGTATCGGTTATTTACACGTCGACTCCTGTTTAGTGTTTAGTCATCATATTTTCAGGGGAGAGAGTAGGAGTGCAATCAATTTTCGATTCTGTGATCTATTGTCGACACGTGTTATTTGTTTTTGATTTTTATGGTAGAAAATCCATGAAATAATTATAGTGGGAATATTTTAGAATTTTTTAAATAATTTTATTTCTCCAACATTTTTTTTATTATTATAAAATAATCGTAATTTTGCCTTAAAATAAGTTATAAAAATATTTTTTATTTTTTATTAATTGATATAACTCAATATCTTTTATTATAAAAATAATAGGCTTAATTACTTAGAAGAGAATGAAAGAATTTTTTTTTTGTTAAAAATAACATTAACTGCGCAACACAAAGTTTAGCGTCAATATTTTTATAATTTTTTATTAACAAATATTTAATTTTTTTTTTTCAACTATCTTTCGTCTATCAACTGATGTAATTTTATTTTAACAATGATGACATGTGAAGATTCTCCTCCACGGTCTCAAAAACTGGCCCTTATTTTGCTATTTAAAAAAAATGTAAAATGAAAAAATAAAAAAAATTTCTCTAAGCAAGAAAACTATCGTTTTAATAATTTTTTTTTTTTTGACAAAAAAATTTTTTCTCTGCTCAAAAATTTATTATTTCTGTGTAAATAAATATATATTTCTTAAAAGATATAATTATAATTATACATAAAATTTTTCTTTTTGTACCGAAAGTTTTTCCTAAAAAAATAAAAAAAAAAAACATTTTTTACTGCCAAAACTACGACTCATTTTTTTTAAAACTTTAATTATTGGTTGAGTTATTTGTAGTAGGAACATATCGAATCTGATAAAGAGCAGGGAGTATATCATATAATAACTTCTACTAGCTAGTAAATCCATCATTGCTTGGAAATTTTTTATTTCTACTATCGTGAAATTCCAGACTTAATAAAATTTTGTAAAGAATCTAGCGATGGAAAAAATATTTGTAACTTTAACAAAAATTGCAATTTTCATTATTTTGATAATTTATTTAGTTCATTTTGCAAATGGTCACGTCTGCACTCATGGCAATGGAAGGGTAAGTAATAAAAGCTATTCTTAAATTAAAAGAAAAAGAAAAAAGAAATATTACTAATTTTTGTTATTTCAGTGCTTAAGGAATAAGGACTGCTGCTCATTAGATTGCCGATTGTACATCAGTGACACCCCAACCGGTATGTGCACCAATGGTATTATCATGGACCAAAAGTTATGACTATGTTACATAATGAATTTTTGTGTTAAATAAAAAAATTCTCTAATCTATCAACCTTGACTTTTTACTAGCCATAAATAAATTTAATTACTGCTGATAGCTAACACTAACTTTTTTATAAATGTATGTCGAAATTTTTTCTAACATATCAATGCTATTTTTAATGGATTAAAACTTTGATGAGTTATAAAAAATCCGAGATAAATTCGGAGTGAATATACGAAACAAATACTTTAAACTATTTATCTAGAACTTAAGTTTATAAATATCGATTATATTTTTCTTAAAAATTTGACTTTGGAACATTGAAGCAAATTTTCATAAAGATTATTTTGTGTTTAAATTTTTTTAGATAAATCTTAACGTAAAAATAAAAAAATAATAAATTACTAACATTACTACGTTTAATTTAATAAACTCAATTACTTTAATGTTACTGAAATTTATTTTTATATGGCAATTTTTAGGATTTCTTAACAAATAATTTATAATAGAGAAAAATTATCAAAAAATGCTACTAGAAATTAAAAGAAAATATTAATGCAATTTTTCTTTAAGAAAAAAGTTCTACATTTTGAAAACCTATTAATTCACATTTTGTAATTTTTAAACAAATAACAATTTTTTTATTTTCATTTAACAAAAAATAAAAATAATTTACTTTGCGGAGTTTTTTTTATTAATAATACAAATAAAATCCTTCTCGGAGTGAATTTCAAATTTATTAAAAATTATTTATTCTGTAAATTTTTTCTAGTGTAATTACAAAAAACTAATAATAATAAAAAGAAGAATTTAAGCATTGAACCAAAAATATTGTGATTCATTTTATTATAATGACACTGGATTCCAATTACCCCTACACGATTATTCGATTTATTGGTCACCGTTCAGCACGTGATATAAATCCAGAAGCGATATATTCCATTTCTATAACTATAACTATATCATCTATGTATCGGTAATCGGAAAAATATTATGATAACCCAATTGGAGTTCGGAGAGTCTGACCAAAGCCGTGAGGGGTCTATCGAATCATCGTTATCGGAAATAGGATTTACGGTGCGTCCAAATTTTTTTCTCAAATCCGCGTTTGCTATAAAGCTGGCTTTATCCTGCAACCTATAGACTTTTTTCTATTTTTTTATGTACTAAAAAAACATACATGCTCTTGTTTATTGAAATAAATACGCGTGTATATAATAATGACGGTTTCATTTTACCGTGGATTAAACTGGAAAAGTAAATTCAAATATTTTAGGATTTTAAATAAAATAAAATAAATGCTAAATAACGAGAATTTTTATTCATATGTGAGTGTGTGTATGCTCGTATGAATGATTAATTACTCAGTACATAGTGGGTTCACAAAATAGCATCTATTGCTGTCGCCGATTGCCCATGAAATATTTCTCATCATCATTTATTCATAATGGCTTGATATTTTTCCCCGGTTACGCGTACGGCCTGAAAACAAAGTAATGATGAATAATGACAATCATAACTAGGCATTTTTTTTTGTTTGTAAACAAAAATGTTAAATTATTATTGCAATATTTTATTTTTAAGTATTTAATTTTCGCGGGATTTTACTCTTAACGCAGAACTAAATTATTAAATAAATAAATCAAGGGATTTTTGAAATTTTTATGAAATTATATTTTTAAAAATATGAAAGAGGGTCAGAGAAAAGTCAAACCCTCAGGCGTTGAATCGTGGAAATTTGCTAGATATCGTTCGACTTATGTATGTGTATTTTGTGCTGGGGATGAATGTCGAGAGGAAGAATGGAAAATACAAGTTTAAATATTTTGAAACATGAGAAAACGTTTTAGCGGTAATGGATAAAATAAATAACGAGCTACGACTTTGTAAACTCTAAATGGTTGAATAAAAACAGATGTATTTTTTTAACTACGGACAGGAGTTTTAAGTAAAGTTATACTTATACTGAATTTCCTTTTGCCGGAGGGTATAGTATGAAAAATGCAAAAATATTCAATTTTTCTTTTTGCTTAAGTAAAAAAAAATGAAAAAAAAAAAATTTTTTTTTTGTGTGCCCTTTTGGCTTTAAAATTTTTTTTTTATCTAAAAAAAATTTTATTTTTCATTTTTACAGTAAATTTACACATTTTAACAGTGGAAACTCTATTTAACGAAAAACTCGATATTTTGTATAGAAAATACCAAAGTTTGTTTGGTTTACATCATTATTCCTATACTTAAAATAAACTCTCTATATAGCGTCACAGACACTCTTTGTAACGAAATAATCCGCTTAACTTTAAATACAGTAATTGCCTTAAAACCATAAATATTTCTCGGATATATTATAGACTGAGTATTGTAATTATCAAAGCAAATGTATATTATTATACACACATAATGAAATTTGATTTATTTGCTTCTCGTTTACATTCTTACAGTCTTAGTTACTTTTAAACCTTCAATGAAGAAAAAATTTTTCAGGCAAAAATTGATGGAAAGTTTCTTAAAAAGTTGAAGAGGCCAAAATTTGAAAATTTAGATCAAGCAATGCTGTCTTGGTATTATATTCACAGCGCGAAAATAATTGTATGTATTTAATAAAAATCATGACGTTTTATGAAATAAATTAGAATTAAAGTACTTATTCCTCGAATATTATAAGCTAACTATTTCTGTAATTTTTACCTATAATTTGTTTTTTCCGTGAGTAAATAATTAAGATGAATTAAAATGTAACTGCGTAAAAATCAAATGACTCGAAAGTGGGAAGCATAAAAGCGTAATAATCATTATCATTAGAAATATGACCCCAGCCCAATAATATTTTTACTTTCACACTTATTCACATTAATGGTTCCAAATAAAAGAACTTAGGACAGTTCCAAGAAGATTAATATACATTGAAGACTTACATCAACTAGTTCCCTACCAGATTGCGGCAATTGTTGCGGTTTAAGAGACAAAGAGTGTCTACATTTATATGATTGTCGTTGACGATTAATCAATGACACTATTTTTTCTCACTACGTCGTTCTTTCGGCTCATTACCTCATCTTTCGCCCACATTAGCTGACATAAACCGAGCAACTATTCCGTAACATGATTAATCAACCAAAATTTTATCCTTCTTTCTGGAAAAATTGAATTGAAAACCGTCTAATAGACATTGAATTGATGTTGACTCAAAAAAATAGGGTCAGATAAAAGGCCGATAGCCGATGCATTTGTCATATCGCTCTGAGTAATCACACTCATTGCAAACATATCCTCTACTCCTCTCCTATCCGAAGTTTATTAAATTATTCAAGCGCGGAAATGGCAATTAACTGGAGTACTGGTGACAGAAGCAGACTGCTGGCCGACGGGCAAACTACGCTAGTCCACTCGCGCGTACACACAGAACCACGTCGGAAAAGCCTCGGGCATCTAAATCGGTACTCGGTATACACACTCGGTACACAGACACTGAACTCTCCGTACACCATTATTTATATTATATGTACAGATAAATGAGAGTACTAGCTTCTAACCATCCCGAAAACACGATCAAACACGTACGTTTGTAATTCACTCAGTTATATTATTCATGAGAAAATATCTAAAAGAGATTGACGAGAATCTGCCATTGACAATCGATACATTTGTGGGAAAAGTTAAATACTCGTTATTAATTCGGTACACATTGAGATTTTTTTTCGGAATCATTACATCATACTTTTAAAAGAAAAGAATTATTTTTATTAAAAAATTATAATAATAATAATAATGGATTTACAATAAATAATAATAAATTGACAACAAATACTGTTTTAAACTGTATAATAGTGATTTTAATAGTTAATTCATGATATTTATTATTCAAATGCTACAATTTAATAATTGTATAGAAAAAATACCATTTAAAACAGTAATAACAACGCAATGATAAAAACACATATAATAATAATTGATTTGGTTTGACAGATAAAAAATATTTTAAGTGCAGCATTTTTACTGTTTCATTGTGTTAAATTTGATGGATGATTGTGACTTTTTCTTCCTTATCCCTTGAAAAGTTAAGCTTTACATATTTCTAAGTAGCAATTTTGACTATTTAAAATTGTAAGTAATATGCTTTTCAATATGCTTCATCAAATCTACGAAACTCTTTTAATATTAATATTTATTCCATTTAATAAATAAATTATAACACATTCTCTAAAAAAAATTTTAAAGGTAATTCGTGCAAAAATGGAATTTACTGTTTTGTATACGTGAAGATGAACACAAACCAGAGCAGCAATCATCGTTTGATATGCACTGTAGAATAGAAAATTTATAATTTTATTTGAAATGTTATTAGTATTACTTAGAAAAAAATTACGTACAGCCGATCCACTTTTTATGCAAAATGGCGGAATATCAATACTTAATGGCGTCGTGATGGAGAAGCCATTTGTTTTTGGAAGGCAGGTACGGACAGAAGTTGCTATCGTATAATTGTCACAATTTTTGGAACAGCAATCTAAATTTCTAGAACACTGAAATCAATGTCAGAATATTTTTGTATTTACTTCCTGTCAATATTAAATATTATACTAAATATCAGTAAATTATTTTTCTACGCACTTCCGCACCGGTCAATTTGCATAAAGGTGGATCATCAGATAGACAATAGGTTATGTGAGTTTTGAAATACCTATGACAGTTTTTGGAACAGCAATCATCGTCTTTCTTGCACTAGCAACAAAATTGTAATTATAAAATTAAGGATAACGTGTTGATACTTTTTAAATAAATAATTAACTGAAGTAATTAAAAAATTGACATAAATTTTTGTTTATTTTACATACATGCAATCCAGGTATAACGCAACTTTTGGGTGTCGTTGGTATAACAGGATAATTTGATATTCCTCTACACAAACCACCAGTCTTTTTCGAACAAAATATACATTTTTCTGGAAAAATGCAATCCCTGTCTTTGTTGCACTAAAACAAATACATAGAAATATCAAAATTACAAAAAGTGATCAATTAAATCGGATAAGAAGCAAAAAAAATCGGAAATTTATCTTTTAACTCTAAATAACATTTGAAAGAGTAAATTTATTGAGAAATGTTTTGAGACCTTGATTGTAAAGCATTAAATTTGCTTTAAAAAAACCATAGCGTTATTAAGGCCAAAAAATTACATTTTTTTTTAGGTACGCCTTTTCAGTTTTAGCAACAAAAAGTATTAAAGTTAAAAGCCAAAAGGACTTAGGTTATTAAAAAATGAATTTTTTTTATCATTTTTCCGAATATGTCCAAGTTGATTGAAAAAAAAATTCTTTTTATAAATTCATCTGCTAGATGATTTCAAAATTTCAAAAAAAAAAATCCGATCAGAAAAAAAAGTAAAAAACTAGTGAGGATAAGTCTTTTAATATCAATTTTCAACATTCAAATTTCCACAATAATTTTGATTTCAGCCTCCAATTAATTTTTTAAAAAAAATTTCCATTACCAAAATTTTTCTTGCGCTGAAAAAAAATTAATTTATTTCGTAAATAAATGATTGAAATTATTACTAATAAGTTAATATAATTAAATTAAACGCTGAAAATTAAATTGTAGAAATCAATTTTTATAATGCACACCATTCGATTATAATGCACACCATCATTCAATTATAATGCACACCAAGTACATTCAATTTTTTTCCTTAATATTTACTGTCTTTAGCGTTTTTTTCAAACGAAGTTATTACAATATTTTTACTTTAAATGATTTGCGTGACTGACCAATGTGCTTCTAAAATACAGTGGTAATGGTTTTGTGGCTCCACCTACTGTCGTATATTGAAATTCTAAACTGAAGACCAACTACTTATGGGCGCTAAGTTCAGTATTTAGTATACTAGCTATTTAGATGGTAGAATAACAGAGTTAAGTAGTGCCAACTTCGAAATAATAAAATTCGCTCTAAATTTGTAAAATCTCTCGTAGAATCGAAAACAGGCGCAAGTAAAAATTTTCAAACTCGCGACTAGTTAAATAATTGTTAAGACCCAACATTTTTTTGTAATATATGTATAATTGGTAAAAAGAAACTTATTAACAATGGTGTAAAGTGTTAGTGTCTTAGTAATAATAAAAAATATAGAGCTAAATATGTAAAGAGGTTATGTTGACATATGATTAGAGAATAAAGACACGTTGCCTCACGCCATATGTTGGACGTGGGTTTTTAAGACGTTTAAATTTCTTGCTTTTAATCTCTTCTGTATGTTCTAAAAATATTAATAAAAAACTGATAAAAAGATGGATACTCAAAAAATTTTTAATTTTTCTATAAAACGTTTAAAAATAATTAAATTTTGAACCTCTATTTCCAATATCCTCTTGATGATGATAGAACTTTTTATATAATAAACCTATAAAATTCCAAAAAAAGAGGATACATAAAACTTAATTATAAGATAATTCGAAAAAAATCTATTGATTTTTTTAATTTAGTTTTTTTTATTAAATTTTAGATTTCTAACGAATTAACTTGTTTAAGTGTGAATGTATTCTGTATATTCTGTTCAATTAATATAATTTAATATTTGCTATTGTTATAAAATGCACTGAGAGAAAAAAAAATTTATATTTATTCAGATTTTCAAATAAAAGTGCTAGCGTACCCTCTCGCTCAAAAGATACGAAGCATCAGATTAAACAAATACTCGGAATAATTTTGGGGAATCTAATCAGCCGGCTGCGTGAAACGAGTGGAGGCTGATTCGGGCGGCGAATTAACAGCATTGTTAACAAGTACCGCCCCCGATAGTTTAGGAAAATCACCCCGTTAGTTTCCACCGATTTTGTCACCGGTGTCAAAGCGGGACCGGGGGTGACGGGGTAGCAGAAAATCCGCCTGTAGAGATAAGTGTGACGACCTGTCCAACGACTCGGGCAAGGGTTCACTCACTGGCAATCAACCTAAAACGTAACGCCGCCGGTAAAGGGGATTAGTTTATCTTCTGCGAAAGCTCGTCACATCACAACTAACCCTCTGCTCACCCCCTTCAGACTCTACTGTCTCGTAAACCTTCTTCTATTTAATGTAAAACAACTTTTTGAGTTTTTTTTTAATTTATTCTCGCGGATATAAAAAATATTGATAGATATTATTTCATAAATTTTTTGCTAAATTTTAATATGTTAAAAAATTGCATCAATATTTTTCTTTAATTTTTTTAAAGAGTAATTTTGTATAAATTTTCTTTAGAATAATTTATTCATTAAAGAATTCCAATAATTACCATATTTGATTTAATCATTTAGCGTTAAGATTTATCAACAAGACTTAAAAACAAAATAATCTTTCTTACAATTTGATTCAACGTTCTAAAGTAAAATTTTGTAGAGAAATATAATTAATTTTCACAATTTAAACTTAAAATAAATTGTTTGTTAATAATTTTGCAACTGAAACTCGTAATAGCAAAATTAAAATTTGTTTTAATCTAAAAACAGTGCAAATAATCTAAATTTCAGTGTTTAAGGAGGTCCTATCTACTAGTGAATTTTAATTAATTCTTCACCATGGAAATTTTTGAAAAAAAAATTTCTAAAAATGTTAGTATTTTTTTCCGAGTCTTACGAGAAAGTCAGACCTTAACAACTTTCTTGAATTATGGCATTAACCACCGATTAAATGAAGTAAAAAAAAAACTCAAAATAAGGTTTTCGGAATATTCAGGTTTGATTTTTTGCAATAAAATAAGTAGGTTGCCGTGAAATTTACGGAGAAAATATAATTATAAAATTACAGAAAATTTTTAAGTAACCTACATTTAATTTAAATGGCGTCAGAACATTTGGCAACGTTGTGTAGCGCGCGAGCTTCAGACCATTCAATAAATTCAAACTAAACTTTAACGCGCTTATGTTTTCCATACATACTTATTAGTTAATTTATTGTTAAAAAATTTTCATAATTCATAATTGAAAAATAAAATAATAATTAAAAAAATACTAGCATTCCTGCCATGAGATATTAAAATGTTATGGTTTTGTGACTAAACATTTTTAATTAATTTATTTATTTACATTGACTGCAAAAAGTTAAATATAATTAAGGTTATATTGTGCAAATAAAAATGTAAACAACCGAAATAAAGCGTTGCCAAATCACGGACAGGTTACTAACAGCTGATTTACAAGAGTCAAATTAATTTTTGTATTTAACTATTTTTTTTTTTAATTTTCAAAATTTCAACGATTAATGCCTCATATACTATTTATTTTTTAATTTTAGGAATTTTTATGGGTTTTTTATTTTAATTTATCGAATATTATTGACTACTACAGTTGTTGTGTCTCAACTGGAGCGAAAGGACTTCTTTAAAAAAATTTTTTACAATTAAAATCTCGATAAATTCCGCGACTAGTACTACCGCTAGAGGCGTGCAGGAACAAAGCGTGTATTAAAAAGAAAGAAGAGTGGCGGGTTCGGGTCAAGCTTGTGTCTGGTGGATTACAATAAAAACACGCCAAACTTGAGATTTATCAGGAGGTATTATGTTTATAAACTTTTATGCGATAGCGAAGCAAAGCGTTAATCCCTTTAATTTGAGCCGCGCCGTCGAAGCGTGGAAAACCACAGACTTGTGTCTGCAGGACACAGGACAGGATGTATAATACAGTGTCCTTAGTCCCTTTGACGTGTAAGCAGGAGTATTACACCCGTACCGTAGATGTATATATGTGCCCAAGCAATATTCATTCATCCGTCCATCCATATCCACCGAAAGCTCGCCGCCAGTGTCCACTTTGGCGTGACGTTCTTCCGCGCGTATCAAAGCGTCACTTACTCAAGATATATCTATGTATGAATGGAGATATCTCGATATTTATATTTATATTTATATATTTATATACAGCTCTACTTATTCCATTGGTGTCCAGCCGGAGAACACTTGGCTGGAGAATTATGCCGGACAGTGTCTGGCAATAAATAACGGACGCGAAATAGCTTTTGTATTCATATTAAGATACCTCGGCACTCGTTTATCTGTCGAGTGAGTAGAGAGCCCAATGTTTTGCTTCTATTCAGGATTAATGGCTTGGACGCATTTGTAGGGAGTCGGCAGTCGGTGGTCGAGCTAAGGGTAGAAGAGGAAGAGAAGCACAGACCCGATGGATTTTAGTTATGTATACCGGATAAATATGCACCGAAACTGACCGGTGACTATCGACATGATTAATCGGTTTCTCCGGAAGTTAAAAAGTATGAAAAACCCCCGATGGTCCATTTTCAACTTCTTTCGGGCTTATCTATCTTCAGTCTTCTGGGACATTTAAATTCTTACATTTGACGTCTCGCGTACGGTTAATGTACGAGAAGTAAGTTATGGGAAGACCAATGAGAAAAATTGAGATTAAATGTCGGGAGTTCGAGGTGGATTATCGCTTATCGACACTGAATAATACGATTACGGGATGGAAGATTAACTGGTCGACTTCAAGACGACAAATGAGGGGCGAGATGCCTGATGTGATAGTGGATGAACATTTTTTTGTTGAAAAAAAGTCTCTATTTTTGTAAACTCCCATGGGTTGTATTTTTCTTGGGTTAATTTGATGAGCTTATTTTTTATTGTGTGTTGAATCGTAAAATATTGAAGTATTATTGTTATTATTATTACGTATGATAAAATTTTCTGATATGTTTATTAGGGTGTGCCAAAATGTATCTTCCTTGATGGACCTTTTAAAATTGGAATTTTGAGTTCCTCTTTTAACAGGAGTTGTGGTTGGGCATTTCCTGTCATATTTTGAGCGTAAAGGATTTATTTGATTTTTATAGAATTTTTTATCAGGAGTGTCGTTCGGCCATTTTTGCTGGAATTTAAAAATTTCAAAATTTAGCCGAACAAAACTCCTGATAAAAAATTCTATAAAAATCAAATAAATCCATTACGCCCAAAATTTGTCAGGAAATCCCCAACCACAGCTCCTGTTAAAAGCGGAACTCAAAATACCAATTTTAAAAGGTCCATCAAGGAAGATACATTTTGGCACACCCTAATAAACATATCAGAAAATTTTATCATACGTAATAATAATAACAATAATACTTCAATATTTTACGATTCAACACACAATAAAAAATAAGCTCATCAAATTAACCCAAGTGTCGTTCGGCCATTTTTGCTGGAATTTAAAAATTTCAAAATTTAGCCGAACAAAACTCCTGATAAAAAATTCTATAAAAATCAAATAAATCCATTACGCCCAAAATTTGTCAGGAAATGCCCACACAACTCCTGTTAAAAGCGGAACTCAAAATTCCAATTTTAAGAGGTCCATCAAGGAAGTTACATTTTGGCACACTCTAATGTTTATATATAATTTTTTAAGTCCCATGAAAAATTTCTTATGAAGCCCATAACATACCATGTATAAAAATGAAAGAATAATTTTTTATTTTTTATAAATTTTTTTCTTAACTTAACACTTAAACCTTATCTTTCTTATTAGAAGATAATTCAGCGACAATGCACCGTCTGTTGGAGATTTTCAAAAATGTGTTTAGTTGAGAAATTATATGGCTTATTTTCACATCAAACCATATTCAGCTGTCCAATTTTAAAACACTGTAACTGTAAAATTTTTATACCTAATTTTTTTTTTTAATATTGCTGCATTTTTTATAACTTTTAGACCTTAATTTCAAGTATTTTTTTTTTTAATATTTATATTCAAGTATTTTCTATTCATAAACCAAATTTTTCATCACTTTGGCAGGCAAACTTTTCTTTAATAAGAAAAATTTCTAAATGTTAGTTACTGTGTTTTGAAATTGGGCAGCCGTATTGGACATAGCGAATTTTCTGGTAAAAAAATATCTGTCCTGTTATGGCTTGATATGCCTTCATATGACTTGATCTAGAAATATATGCACATATATGCGTTTTCGACCAAATATAGTATTAAAAACCTCTAACAGGTAGCGCATGGTCACCACATTATCTCAATATGAGAGAGTTAATTTTTAGTTATAAAATAAAAATAATTTTTTTGACTTTCTCAAAGAACTTATCTGACATTTTTAATTTTATTTATGTGAATAAAATTATCAATAAAAATAATTTCAAATTAAGCGACTTAAAAGGGTTCAATATTAAAAAATTAAAGTTACAAATTAAAAATTTACCGAACTTTTACATAATAACTACTCATCATTATGACTATTTGAAAAAATAAAAAGCAGTAGGTGGGCTGGTAAGTAAAATACGAATAAAAAGCAATAGAATAATAATAAATAAAAGTGAACCATGGTCCTGGTCTTGGGCAATAGCACCACCCGGGGCGCAAGATGCCACCGACAATAATCTCGTTGTAAACAGCTCGTAACAACATAATTGCTTGTTCAGAGTCAGAGTCTCGTGCCGAGGAAATCGTCCTGGCTGGCGAATACAAGGTTCTCTCAATATAAATAGTAAGACCGGTTAGACGGGGCAGCTTCCAGATAAGGCGAGGGTGGAAAAACCCCCGGGGGTCCTTTTAAATTGGCGACTTTTCGGTCAACAATCGACCCTTCCGGAGCTCACCGTTGAGTTCCCACCCGTCACCCGTGGTACTCTCCTTCTCGGTTTTACATTTTTATTTTTACCTTCTATCCCATCCCGGCAGACCTGCTTGCTGCCGGTAGCCTGTGAACAAACTAGAGCCGAGCAACACCCTCAGGCTACGCTATAATGGTCACGGGGTTGAAAAGAAACTGCCTTAAAATACTCGAATACGTTCCGACATTATCATCTATCCGATGTATATTCGCGAGTTTCTTCAAAGGCAGGATGCCTGACACTCTACTCACCCCCGCGATTTCCTTTCTTGTGTTATAGCGAAAATAAACTTCAAGTGAGATACTTTCGCGCGAGCTCAGTTCTTTTATCTTTTGAATTATTTTTTACTATTTCAAAGTCTAGTTCATACTAAAAATTTTTTTAATTTTTTTGTTCCTTTGAATCATTATTTAAAAAAACAAATTTTTAATATTCAGAGTGTTTATTGATTTCTTAAATTTGCTATCAAAATTCAAGTGTTTTTACTTTTTTAAACCATAATTTACTCTATATCGAAAGAAAAAAAAAAAAAAAAAAAAACTCTGTCTCAAACAACATATGCTTGACGTGACCAAAGTGATTTGTACACAAAATTAAAAAAACCCGTCAGAAAAAATACACCTATTGCAGTACAAATTAAACATAGACATGTTACAATAATTGACACTTGACATTTTTTTAACACCCGTAATCTGCTATTGATTTTGCCCCGTATTTGCCACCAATTAATAATCTGCCCTTATTTTTTTTTCGAGTCACGATATCGCTGAATAAATAACAATACCTCTTGCGTGTCTTTTATTCTCTTGAATGCAATTTAACAACTAAAACAAATAAAAATTTATTTAACTATTCGTCACTTGAGCTCGACATAAATCTAGTCTTTTTTTCAGGGCGTAATATTTGGGTTTTTAAAATAATTTCTGCGGTTTGCGAATTGAATGTGACGGGGATAAATAATAAAAATAATTTCTGGCATGGTAACTTTAATTTCCAACGTCAAAGGTCCAAGCATTTGATTGCCTTCTCTCCATTCTGCATGCCGCTTAAATTTGCACTTAAGTGCATTTCTTATATATATATGTGTGAGTATTTGCGCATTTAAATGAAAGACGTACAATGAAAAGTGAGGAGTGTTTGATGGGTTACAAGAGTAGAGGCAATAAGCGGTATAGTAGCATGAAGCAGAAGCTCATTCATTGTCATGAAGCAAAAAAAAAAACTAAAGGAGACTCATAATAACTCGACGAAATTTTTGTGGGAATTAATTTTGCGGTTTTGCCCCCGTGTCTCGCGCTGACATCTTTAAAGCTACTACTGTATATTATTACTGCATCCGAGACGCTAAACCACCGTGTACAATGTACATAATATGAGCACGTACTCATCGTGAGTACAAAATAGCAGGAGCGACTGCTGATGAAGCAGGCGGCCACTTTACCGCATGCGATTAATTAATACTTACTCACCCTTACGCGCGGCTAATATTACTTTTTCACTTTTCTCGGTCTTTATTTATCATCTTTCTTGTTGGTTTCCGTTCTGGTGATTGTAGCGGCTACAGAGTCCAAGGACAAAGGGTAAATCGCATTAAGACTGTGGCCGACAAACGACGGGAAGCTAAGCTCAGATTTCACGGCTTGGATTTTTTAACTGACTGTAAGGAAAAAATTTTTATTTATATGGTAATTTTAATAAGTATTGTTATTTTTAATGGAAGTTAAGTGTTGAAGGAAAATTCTTTTGATGAAGATTTTTCGGTTGTGATTTATTGAGTATGATTGATAAGTTGAATAGATTTGATTGTGAAAAAATTCCTGGGAAGTCTTACACATTTTTGATTAATACAATGTAATAAAATTTCTGGAGTGGATAATTTTTAATTGATTTAATTCTTTTGGCGTAAAATTCACTCTAAAAAGAATTTTATTCGGATTTCTGATAAAAAAAATAAAAATTCTAAATTTTTTATTATTGAATTTTAATACCGAATTATCATAATAAAAAAATTTTTCAATTTTCTTAGCGGAAAGTTAAAAAAAATTTTTTTCAAATCAAATTTTAAGAAACAACGAGTACAATTTTAAAGAAATATATTTATATAAAAAATAAAATTAAAAAATGGTAAGATGGTTATTGATTTCAGCATCATAAAAATTTCTGACAAGTCAAACTAATCGGTACCAAGACCAGTAATAAAATAAAAAATTTTTTAATTTATTTTCAATAAATAAAAAAATATCCCACAATATTTTTTATTAAACGTCTCGGAAAAAATATCATACACTTTTGTTGAGATGTAATGAAAATCGGAATGTGACCGTTGCGAATTATGTCTACTATTTTTTGACATACATAATAAATAAATATGTTATTTTTTGTCGTAAATATTTTTTCGATGGTTAAGGTCGAGGGCATTATGCACACAAAATACATTATCCACGAGGATGATAAAAATTTAAATGTGAGTCGTTTCTGTAACGACGCAAACTTTTTAAAAGCATTAAAATATATGTAGAGTACCTCGCTATTATATTACACACATACCGTACGTCTTATTGTGTAGTAGTCGGCATATTATATGGATATGGACATGGATATGATGAGTGTACCGACACACATTATCTGGTCGTCATACGTAAGAGGATGAGCCTCAACTTGGGCGAGCACAAAGCCCCGGCGGTGTATCAAAGCAAATATTACTTAAAGTTTGTATTAGTGATGTCCCCGTGTTCTACCACATATTATATTGAAGATCGGAACTCATCAAATCAGCGAGCAGCGAGCTTCACTTTTACAATCATTTTCATTTATTTTTCGAGTCCCTGGGTGCTCATTGTCTTTTTTTATTTACTAACGGACAAGGGTCGACACTTTGAGCGCCGTAAATTAAAGAGACATCTAAGGGATGCCACACATTCACTTTTCGCGGCTGGTGAATGGGTTTAATGCATACGAGGATCGAGACACTCTTGAGACTTAAATCGCCTGAGGATTTCTCGCTATTGTTTCTTTTTCTTCTGTAATAAAAACCTCAACTTTTAAATTAAACGCGTGATTTTTTTCCTTGGAAAATTTTCTTTGAACTCTTAAGAGATTGAAATATTTTTTTTTTTTTATTTACTATTTAGTATTTTTATAGAGAATTACGTTAAAAAAAATATATAGTTGACTCAACGTCCGTATATATAGTCTGTTATGTTCATGAGTGCCTATATAAAATTTTTAGACCAGAGATAGTGTTAAAAACTTCCGATAAATAGCGCATGATCGCTTAATTGTCTCAAGAGAAGAGAGTTATAAAATTTAAATTAATTTTTTTAATTAAATAGTCAACCAATTTTTGTTAAATTAAATATGTTAATTGATCCCTACATTTCTAAGAAAAATAAAAATTAAAAAATCAAATTTAATTTTTTTTTTTAATTTACACATAGCTTGATATAGCCTTGTGTTATCAGATTAGACCTTAAATGGCTTTTTATGAAAATTGGCTATACAAATCGACTATTCTAATATATAAAACATAAAAAAATTTATTTAATTGTACCGTGCATGAAGTCAAGTGGACATTCCAAAATTTCAAAGTTCAAGTTCAATTACAGCAATACGTTGACAAACGTCCTCAGTAATGCTTCAAGGCAAAAGAAGAAGAAGGTTTAAGAGCAATGCGGTCTTACGTTAAACATTTGACATTACGGTTAAACTAAACATTCAGCGGTGTAGTTTCTTATGGTATAGAAGTAAGGGGAAACCGAAGAAGAAGAAACCGCGATAAACCCACGAAAATTATTGCCTCACTTGGCGGTGACCGCTTTGCGATGGTTTTGCAAAGTACTCTTACTCTTGCTCTGGCTCTTGCCATAGCAATACTCTTCGTTTCACCTTTGCAATTTGTTACGTAGCTCAGCAACCCTCTGCCCCTGTGACACCCACGACCTTACCAAGGCGACTGGCAAGCTGGCGACTCAAACTTTTGTCCTCTGTCTCTCTCTCGGCCATAACTATAACTGTAAGCTGTATAGCTGTAGTAAGGCACAGCTTAAAGCCACTCGAGAATTCAATGAGACGTTTGTCGTTCTTGACGCTCGTATATGCACCACATGACCACCACGAGCTAAACCACAAAATCACCCGCCGTGAACGAAAAAAGTTTAAAAAAAAAAAGTTATTCAATCGTTCGAGCTTTACGATCCTCGAGGTGTTCGGTGTCGAGAATTCTAGATTTTTTTCTCCTTCGTGGAGGTCTTGGGAGTTTCTCATTGTCACGTATTCATTCCACCCTTTGTATTTTACTATGTATCTTTTTTATTATAATTCATGCACTGAAATAAAATAAAACAAAAAGAAAATAATACTAAAAATATTTTGAAGAAAAAGTGATCGGTAATAATTTTTTTGATTTGGCCAATATATGGCCAGTAATTGAAATTAGCCATTTGCATAAAGAAATAATTTTTGATTGTTCTAGAAATGTTTGAATCATAAAAATGTTTTATTAAGCAAAAATTTGTTAAATAGTTGATTAAACTAATGTTAAATAAGCTTCTTTAGAGTGTGAAAATAATTATTTTTATTTTATAAATTGATATCTCAAAACTATCTCTTCTCTATTGAGAAGGTTTATCGATAATACGCCATCTATCAGGTATTTCCAATACTATCATGGGTCAAAAAATTATCTATGAGCATATATGGCCTGATAAAGGCGTATTAAGTCACATCAAATCATATCCGACTATATATAGGCACACTAGGACATCAAAAATTTAATGTGACCGTATCAAATATTTTTTTAAGGAAAATTTTATACATAAAAGCTTTCTTATTCCTTTAAAATAAGTATTGGGATGACAGATTTGAAGTAAAAGCTATCGAGATTAGATTCACGCTAGGTCATCCTGTCATCTTATATTTCGTCGAGTCACTAAGATAGAGGGTGACTACGAAAGAATGTAGGCAAAGAAGAGTAAACGGAGTGTAAAATGCATTTAATTCTTACGACAATCTTTATAAAAGAAAGAAAAAGGCGCGTTTCTCGTCCACAAACAACGATAAGAACTTTAAGAAGAGAGAAACGGGACGTGATATTGCCCTCTACTCGTGAAATTGGACGACTTGGGGTGGACCAAATGGCCTGGAGATCGTCACGTCGAATTTTAGATAAAGAGCCATCATTAAGAAGTATACGGAGAATTTATTTCTCGCAGAAGCGACGGTAATAAACTTCGCTAAAAGATTGTCAGGTTGATCGTCTTCGAGAATTTTGATGTGATTAAGGATAGAGTGTTTTATTTCTATTTGTAGTTTTGTTGGTGAAACTGCGCGGTGACAAATTAAACGCTGCGATTGCCCGTTTGCACAATTGACAGCAAGTGGATCGATCAATCTCCATTTTAGCATCGCTGTTCGCTGGTTAAAGTCAATCATCGTTATGATATGATCATCGCAATAAAAATAATGAAAATTAAATGAAAATGGAATTATTTCTATTTTTATTTACGTGTCATCGCAGCATTGAACACAGAAATTTTTAAGCGTCGAATTGAATGCGCAATGTTTGAATACGAACAAAGAAAATTTGGTGGACTAAATAGATTTATCTTAAAATGAAAGTTCGTAGACCAGAGCGAGGTTGATGAAATTTCGAGACCGAGTAGAACATGTAGAATATCTCTGGAACATCCGTGCTAGGAAGCATTGTTAATAAACGGCATCTGTCACCGAATATGTCGAGCGTTGCGTTGCATTTCACATTTTATGTTTTATGAGACGGGTGTGAGGCGGGTTTATAGACCTCGGGTTTATGTTTCACACCACGCGTGCACTGGTCACGCATGTGCATAATGTCGAGTAAACGGATTTACCTTTTTTGCTAATCGGTAATCATTTTTTTTTCTTCGGTAAAATGAGAGTTTTATTTTCACCTTGGTTTGAAAATTATTTAACTATAAGCATCATATTTTAGATGTTCAAATAACAAATTTGATCCTTTAATTCATAATTTGTAACAAATATAATTTTATAATGATTTTTTTATAAAAATATTTTCATTAAATTCCAAAAATTTTTGAAGGAAAAAAAAATAAAAACTGTGAATAAAATTTTATAAATTTTTTTTTCTGTCCAAATAAAATATATTTTCAGTGTTGTTAGACGACAGAAATTAAGACAATGAAAAAAATTATTCTATCATAAGTTTGATAAAGATAAATATTATTGTATGTAAACTGTAATTATTTTTTTAATAAAGTCAATATTACATAAAAAAAAAGTAATAAAAATGCCATTTTATTTCTCCGTGAAGTTATAATTCCCAAATTGCCAAAGTAGAAAAATGCTAACAAATTAATTTAATTTACCCTATTTTCTTCTCAATAAGCATTGACCTCCCTCGAACCGATGCACAGATATAAATGACTGATTTTTATTCGAGGAAAATGTGCTATACTACAGTAACAAGATCAATCACAAGGCAATCCATTTTTCAAAAAATCTTATCTGCTAGACTAAATTCGTCCATCGGTCACGTATTTTCATTGACCTAACTAAACTATTATTGTCAGTGCGATAAGGAAGCGGAGAAGAAAACAGTAGAAAGGGATGCTACGACTTTTGTCACTAAATGATGGACGACCTTGTACCGAACCGTTCGACCGTAACAATTGTCTAGCGATTTTTTGTTAAAGATAATCATTTCTTGTATTGTTTTCCATTGGAAAGTTTTCACTTTTGATAAACGACTCTAGTGTTTTTATTTTATGTCAATAAAAAAAATATTAATTGCACGCAAACGATGTATAAGGAAAAAAACCCGCGAGTAAAATCGATGGATGATAAAAAATCAAGGGCAAAAATACTTGAGAGATTAAAAAGAGGCTTCCGAG
The DNA here is from genome assembly GCA_905319865.3 of Cotesia congregata. NCBI lineage: Eukaryota > Metazoa > Arthropoda > Insecta > Hymenoptera > Braconidae > Cotesia > Cotesia congregata. The sequence continues at coordinate 19,241,222 of CAJNRD030001122.1, forward strand.
TGGTTCGTTAAAAATCAAGGACGTCTCTCGAGGAATATCGTAAAATTTGAATTATAGAACGTGCTGCGAAACAAAAGAAAATTCCTTCTCAGTTACATTGAATTACGTGGCAGTATATTGTATATTATTTTTTATTTTGAGGATCTTGGATGAGGAAATAACAATAAAGCGTAATAGATGGAGGAAAAATAATGCAAGTGACCGTAATCGACTTCAAGTAGACGAAGCGTATAAGTAACCTTAACGAGGCTTTGCTAAATTTAAACTAAAATATTTTTTCCAGCCAGCTGTCGATCCAACTCGGGTGAACTGGCTCGTGAAATCCATTCGCGTATACTAAAACTCGGTTGTCGTGTATAATAGTTTTAGTTGTAGTTGTAATTTTCGGAGCACTTCACTTGACTAGGCCTCCCTCGATTCGCCGTGATCTCGGATCTCGGCACCCCTAAATCCAGCTCCTACTCGTGTTACTCATTCTGTCTCGGCATTGATAACTTATAGACAACCTTTAGACTTTAGAGATCCACCCTAACCCATACTAATAGATCGCAAGATAATCCGTATCCTCCCTCAGGAAAAATAAAATTCAACGAATTAAAGAGCATATGAACACCTGATCTTCTCCTTTATTCTTGCCCTTGCCATTAATATTGCTCGGTGCAAATATCGGGATTGCTAATCATACATTTTTTGTTCGGGAAATAAATTTATTTCATCACATATGGTGATCTATTATGCTATTTAATCTTCACATCTTTTATTGCTTGACTAGAAATTTTATTTCAATTATTGAGGGATCGAGGATCATATTTTTATTCACTATACATGTTCAAAATTATAAATTTTGACTACGTAAAATGTTTTATGTTTTTTTATAAATTTTTATTAGAGTTTGATGAGACTTTTTGACATCAATTTTTTTACCCAAATTCTTATTTTGTCTCCAAATTTCATCAGTAATAATTATTTACGCAAAAAAAAAATCACCAACCCTCAACATTCCAAAATTAAAATTTCTATTCAATAAAAGTATATAAATTAAAATTAATTAATTAGTCACTATCCATAAAATATTTATCGAAAAACAGATGGAGTCATCTCATGAGTGTTCCATCACGATCACACCAAAAATAACCCAATCCCAAAAGTAATTTACATCTTATCAGCGATAAAACTTACCAAAGCATATGGCCGATAATTACGAACGAGTTATAACTTGTTTTAAACCTAAAACTATAATTATAATTATAAATATTAATATTAATATTAATATGTGGGTTGATAAGTGAGTAAACTATTTTTTTTTATTCAAATTAATGACTCACTAATTGCTTTTTGGCATTATAATCATCTCGTTGATCGTTGAATTATGGTCAATATGGTTTCTATGATAATTATGTTCTCTAACGAGGTTACAAATTTCCCGATTCGATGTGTGTTTTAAGTATTATTATATAATACGAAATAATAAATGAAATATGTGGTAAAATTAAGTATGACAGCGACAGACGGAAAATTGACATGTTAATTGATTTAAATTCAACGACAGCGATAATAAGGATATTATCCCTCAGCTCTTCGGTCCTCGGTCGTTTAGATATCACGCTCGAGTGCATATTGGCTCAGATGTCTATGTCTATGTGTGTATGGTGCTTTACTTGTTGTGTACTCAACTTCATATTGAACTCGTCTTTCAATATAATATAATATATATTTCATTTACATTGGCATCGGGCTTATATTGAAAGGACTCGGATTATCGTGCCCCAGGATGCGTGGTCACGTATTTGAGTTGTACATGAATAGATTTAGTGTCTTACACCTGCATAACTTGTTCGCTTTGTCTGTCTTGACACAAATTTCATTCTATTTTGTACCGTTTTTTTATGGCCTTTTTACGCGTTAGCTCGATCAAATATGAGTTTTGGACTGACGTGCTTTTTAAGGAATTTAGACGGAAGATTTAATCATTTAATATAAATAAGTGACTCTTAAAATTTTTATTTTAATTCAAATTTTATTATCCGTAATTATTCTTAACTTTAACCAAAATATGAATTATATTTCAGTTAAATAATTAATTAAACAGTAATAAATATTTATTACACCCATGAAAAAAAAAAAAAAATATATGTCAAAAAATATAAAAAATATATTTTAAATACATTAAAAATCTAAAAAAAATATGTATAGTAAATATATTTTTAATAACTAACTTTTGGCCGATTTTCATATATCCTTACTAATGTTACAATTGTGAATGTAAGTTTATTTGTTACGCTTTCACGCAAAAACTATTTAACCGATCATCATGAAACTTTGTACACATATTCTTGGAAGTATTAGAAGTAACATAGGATACTTTTTATTAAAGAAAAAAATTTATTTTTTACAATTACAATTGTGAATGTAAGTTTATTTGTTACGCTTTCACGCAAAAACTATTTAACCGATCATCATGAAACTTTGTACACATATTCTTGGAAGTATTAGAAGTAACATAGGATACTTTTTATTAAAGAAAAAAATTTATTTTTTACAAAAGATAAAAAAATTGTTTGTCAAAAAATTTAAATCAATTGATTCAGTTCTATTGGAATGTAATGATCTTTGATATTTATCGAAGGACTTAAAATACATAAAAAATACATAGGTAAAAATACAAAAAAATATATTTTGAATATATCTAAAAAATTTTTTAAATGTATAAAATAAATCGGCCAAAAGTTAGTTATTAAAAATATTTTTACTATACATAATTTATACATATTTATAGATTTTTAATATATTTAAAATGTATTTTTTATGTATTTCCATATATATTTTTTTTTCATGGGGGTAAGCTCAAAAAAGCTCAAAAAAAAAAGGTTTTATTGAATTTATAGGCAGTTAATTTAAAAAAAAAAAATCCGAAAGTATTTTTAGTGGCAAAAAGTTCGAAGCCTGACATGACAAAATCAACCCTGACACGACAATAAGGAAACTCGACCTTTTAATGGCGAACCTTCAGTTAATATTGCTTGACACCAGGCTCACGATCGTCACGGTGACTTTACATACGTTTGCCCTCAACAATGCTCAGGTTAAACGATATATATTATTCCCCAGAATGGACCATAAGCATTAATGTATAATGTATATTGTATTGGATCTGCACATGTACATGTATGTCTATATATGTATATCTAAAGACATATAGTACATAAATGGTCCCGAGTGGTGTATGGAGTATTGCACCGATGCTCATTGCAGTGTAACCTCAAGTTGGGGTTAAACCAGCGATAAATCAGCGTGGTGTTATTGCACCTCATAGAAAATCGTAGTCACTTCTGTATCCATTAAAATCGCTCGGCATCTCGGCACCTAGTCTCTCATTTCTTGCCAGTAATCTCATCCACACAAACTTATAATAACCTCCATAAATGCTTCATTTCAACACCAGCATTTAAATTTAAAAGGCCAAAGATTTTAAAAGCTTTTTCACTTTTTTAAGCCCCTTTTTATAGAGATTTATATACAACACAATAGTGATCATTCTCGTCAATAAAAATCATTTAATAATCATAATAATAATAAAAGGATAAGTGAGGTCAGATTTTATATGCTTATAGGTATAAAACTTTTGAATGAGATGAGCTATTTGTCAAGACACATACTCTATTCGATTCATTTTAAAGATTGCGCTCCACTCTAACCTCACATTCCCACGTTTTTTGATTCCGTCACTCATAACTTGTTTTATAGTACATATTTTTTATTTTTTTTCAATTTTATACTTGAATTAACCTCAATTTTTTCTAGTAAGTAGTGCAAAAGAGTTTGTGCAACAGCAAAATGACTAACTTATCAAAATTTGTTGGATTTTATTGATGAAAAAGTAAAAAATAGAGGGTGACTGACGGAAGATGAGCGTAAATACGAATAAGGGAAGAGTGGAGAGGGTAAGTTAAATCTGGTAATAAACTAGAGCTTTTTAAATAGCCGAGGATCATAAACTTGGTATCTCTTGAATAAGAATGACATTGTCTGTCTTTCTTTGCTATTTTTTATCGCTCTGGATTTTTTTTTATTTCACCCCCATCGAGTTTTTTCGGTGGTTTAATTACGGTAATTAAAAGTACCACAACGCCTGGACGAAACTAATTTTCGAGAAGCTTTTTTTATTAGCTTATCACTCGTCTGCACTGGTTATTTTTTTAAATCGTTATTTTAGATTATGTATTTTTGTATAATTTATTTTTTAATTGCAATAATAAAAATAATAATATCAAATCATGAGTAAATTGAACCACTGCCATAAATACTAATACTCAATTTCTCAAACTAGTTTATAATTAAATTAAAAAGCATTTGCATCATTAGCATATTATCTGGTGTGACGGTAATGATAATCTAGCACTGTGCAACTATAGACACTAAAAACACGCACATCGCACGTCATAGTGTAACGTACAACACACACCTCGTCCTATCGCTATCGGATAAAGCCTGTCTCTTTCTCATTTTCTATTTATGCCTATCTTTCACATCTCAATATGTACTGGGTGTGATTGTGAGTATATATTTATGTATACACCGCTCATCGCGTCCGCCAATGTGGGAAATACACGATTAACCATCGCTCAAAATTAATTAGTACCGGTATCCGATTAAAATGTTTCATCAAATAAACGCGATACCAGAGGATATAAAAGTAGACATATACACATACATATCCGCGTTGTAAATTGACGTGATCCTTTTGAAAACTATCTGTCCATAATCATCATCAATTAACTTCGCTTCAATTCTATTCACTTTATATATGTTGTATGTTATATTTATACTTTTGTACTTGTTCCCATTCATTATGAATATATAATCCTGAAAAAGTGTAGGTATACCTTTTGTGGTTGTGTATTGATATTTAATAATTGACACTACAATTGACAATCGATTGAAAATTATTCGCTCGCGTTAACATTTTATTTCCGAGCTTTTTAACGGTATATTGACACTTTTATTAATAAATCTCGAGTTAGAGTAGAAGAACGTGATCAATGTGAATATTTAAACATGTTCGGTATATTAAATATTCAATTTTAGTAAATAAATTCATACACGTCATTGTCGATCCGTCAATTCATTTTGACGCTATTAGAAGAGATGAGCCTTGATTTAATTAAAATTTCAATTATCTATAAATTATTTATAGGAGTTTACTTTGTCAGTTTTATTATATTGTTTTTTCATAATGTACATTAAATATTTATGTCAACTGCAGGAAAATGTTCATAAATTTTCATCATAAATGATCATCAGTATAATTTTTTTTTTTTAACATTAATTAATTTAAGAAATGAATAATTATGCTCTGCAATTTTTAATAATTCTAATAAATTTTCAGTTATTTTAAAAAAACTGAGAAAACTTTAAAAAATAGCTGCACTTCCATAATTATCAACAAATTAAAATTGAACTTGATAAAAAAAGTTTTAAAAAAATACATCATAAAATTTCAAAATTTTGAAATTTAATAATCATTTTGACAACCAAAAATAAATAAATAAATTTAAATATTAATTTAATGAATAAACTGTTAAAATAAAAAAGTTTAATTGATCAAAAGCGGCTTACTTGTCGTGACGATTGCATCTAGTGTTTAAATATATAACTTTATATATTTTATATAAACATATATATATATAAATAGTATTAGGAAAACAGAATATAATAGGAGGAAAACAGACGCAAACGTGTATACGGAGTAAAAGCGGCTCTCACATTCGTGACGAAATAGCGTATTTATGCTGCGCATAATCCCCCCATTCAGCGAATCCATCAATGCCCAAGCATTACCGGTTTCATTTTCCTATGGCGGTAGAGACAGAAAGACAGAACTACCGGAACGGGGCGACTACATCACGCAAAGTGAGCCCATGTAATAAAAATAAAAAAGTGGATAATGTATAGTCTATAGTTTTCTGTCCGCTGTTTCTTATACACAAGTATTATATGCATGTCCGTCATACATATAAACCCGTCCCAGGATATCGCTCAATTTTTTATTCTGTCCTGTGTCTTGTGTCCTGTGTCCTATGTCCTGGTACTCACCCTTGCCGAAATCCACGGGCTTAATATTCACCAAAAAAGCTTCACTACTATAGACTATGCATAATGTAAGGGATGAAATAGATTATTCCCAGTTTCCGGTCATCCAGTCTAGGCTATTGAAATTCTAATGCCTTCGTAATGGTTTCGCAGATCGAATATTTTTACTTAAGGGGTTATACGCATTGAGAATTTTTTTAAAATTATTTTTTTTAATTCTAAATTTTATTATGCATTTACATCGCGTCCAGAATGCCAAAAGGACGTATTACATGGACATTAGATAGGGTTTTATACCAAAAGGGGTATAAAAAATTTTTTTTTCTTTTAAAAGCTTTGAAAATTTTCAAAAGTATAGTTCAATGTTATTTTTCACTATTTAGAGTCATAAAATAAAATAAAATAAAAAAACAAAAATTAACTTCATTCTCGAGAAAAATAATTTTTTTCTTTACTTTTTTTTTAGGAGGTACTCCATTTTGCTTGTAAAGAATAAAAAAATATTTATGGTAGCAATTGAAAATTTTTATTAATTACTATCGACATTCTAATTAGCAAGTTGTCTAACTCCATTTTAGAGAATCTTCCATTTGTACGAATAAATAATTAGTTCAAAATTTATTATCACTTTAAAAACAATTTAATATCTTATAGAGGTTTAATATTTTGGTTTGGATCATTCAAATAATTTATAATTGGACTATTGCTATCTCAAAATGTTAAAAAGTCACCCTCTAAAAAATAAGGAGTTAGACCAATTGCTAATTAGATCGTCGCTATTCTTATAATACATTGAAAAAGTTTCCAAATTATGTCCGTATACATATAACCCCTTGAGTGGATTTGAGTAAAAATATTAAGAATTGTTTATGGGCAATAGCGTCAGATTATTGAAAACAAAAGAAACGCGAAATGTTCTTTCAATCAACGGTGATGTTCGCAATAAAAGCCGACTGCCATCAAACGTTCTGTTATACGAGTATATCCAGCATGTATCCGTATATTCGTCAAGTGACTTTTGTTGTGTCGGTGTACAAAGTATAAACACAAAGCAAGGATGATTGCGAGAAATAAAAGTCCCAGGGTGTGACTGATAGTTTATCTGAGACTGAGTAAAGAAAGAGGCCAGACACGATCGAGGGTGTTAAAGGAAACAGTTCTCGCTTGTTCTCCAGCTCCAGCTCCGGCTGAAATGACACCCGGACAAAAAACAAGATTTACCCTTGCGTATGTGCAGAGTCAACCGTCAAATTTGTCTCACCCAAGAGATTCTTTTTATTTTTCCTATCGAATGTTCCCGTTACGCTCGTGATTTCATTTCGCGAGCACGCATCACATCTGATACCACGAGTCCGGTCCTATCAGTAAATCCTCGCAAATAGGAATAGGCTAGAGTAAGGACTCTTTTATCTTTTATCCTTTGGGTCGTCTATTCTCCGGTCCAATGTGCGGTTTTAGTACTAAAGATTCTATTTTCTGGTGTCAGGGGCGTTGGTCCATAAATATAAATGTCTACTGTAAGAAAAGTGGGACCTACTTGGGTATGAATACTTAAATCTGTTTGCTGATATGATAATCAGATTTAATTTTTCAATTATGAAACTTAATAATTTTTTTTTAATTTATGAATCAATATTATAATAGAAATTTTTATTTAATAAAATTATAATTTAATACTGTTGGCTATGCAATAAATATTCACAAAAAATTTTAATTAATTACTCATGACAATTCGATGAATCTCAAAATTAACCCATTATTTTTATAAGAAATAAAAATATTGTCATTTTAGTTTTTAAGAAATATATTATTTCCTCTTAATGATTTAATCCTTCAAATTAATTAATAATTTTCAAAAATAAGAAGTCATTGATATTGATCCGATTTTTAATTTTTGAGGTCTTATAAACTTTTTTTGAAGTATTTTTGACATACCTTTCAAATTCTTCGACCAAGGACCTACATACAATTTGTGTGCTCAAAAATAAAAAATTACCCGACATTATTTTAACGTAGTTCCAGCGTGGTATAGTACAGTCAGAGCATTTACTATGGACAAAAATTTAAAAGCCTCGGCACACAGACGTTCACACATGCAATTAGATATTGTTAGTCTAGTGATCTGGCAACGTTGCTCTTGAAAACCGTGAAAGATTTGAATTTCCCGCTTTTTATGCTACACTATTTCAGGGAGCGATGCGCACGGCGTTGCCAAATCACTATAAGTTGTTAAGTGAGCAGGTTAGAAATGGATTGAAATTTATTTTTTAAAATTATTATATCTCGATAACAAAACGGTGAGGTGCTATTTTTATTTTTTTAACTTATTCTAAAAACATTTTTCAACACTCTCCTAATTTTTTTTCCAATTCTGTCGAGAGAATTTTTTAATATCATAAAAAATAGTTGGAGAGACCGAACATTTTACGTGCTTTAGATGGAACATGACCCTCAAAATCGCCAACTTTGACTTTAAATATTTCGCGATCTAAACGTTCAAAAATTATGAAATTTCAGGAATTTATAAATAAAGCTATTCTGAACCCGTAAAAAAAAATTCAGCCGAATCTGTCGAAAAGTGATTTCATGCTGGAACTACCTTAAGGTAAATAAATCTAAAAACACTTTTATTCACCGTTAAATATTATTGATGAAATGGTTTCACATTTATCAAAAATATTTTAATGATATTCAAGCATATATTCTTGCTCGTCTCTAATCTGTCATTAGTCTTTTGGAACGAACTAAGTGAATAAATAAGAGAACAAACAAAAAACAGAACATCTACGACAAACAATTTGATTTATATCAAAATTAAATGTAAATTTTTTCTATCTCTATGAGTTTAAAATATCCTCATTTGTTTACTATGCAAATAACTCGGATTTTTTACAAGTTACTAGTCACGGAATGTGAGCCCAATTTACAGATTGTTTAGAATATCTGTTCCCGGGTCTCAATAGATTTCTAACAATGATAACACCGCCTAATCCAAATAAGCCCCACAAAAAAGGTATCCCGGGTCTCAAGTTAAATACCGACCAATCAAAAAGAAACTTAATACATATATCCTATGGACGTTATACATAGCATGTAATATAGGCATATAGAGGATAAAAAACTTACTATGATCGGCATTGTAACCGCTGTTTGGTTAACCTCTCGAGTTGGTGCATCATTCAGTCTTCAGGCCCTTTTTTTATTTAGTGGATTGTATGATAAATACCTCTTCGACATACTACGCTCCGTTCCGGCTATTAGACAGAATGAAAATGTTCAACTTCAATATTAATATTGAATATGGCATGGTGGGGGATGATGCCGTATAGTAACCAGGGCATTGTCTCCTTCACTTTTTTACACGAGACTGTACTAGACTCACCCCATCTCGACTAGCGTGACCTTATTTCCATACTAAGAATATTATATTATATTATTTTCTGATGTATGATGTAGAAGTATTATGGAGTAGTGTACAGTATCGCGACATCGGAATTCGACTTCCGGTGGGTCGTGCGACCACCTGGTCACGAGCAGCGAGCAGCGATGCATGTTAATTGACAATGAGTGAGGGGGTTTTATTTTTTTTCACTCTTTGTTTTTCATTTTTTAAGTTTTTATTTTTCTAAAACACGTGCGAGCTGGTCAGTGTCAGTGGATAGTGCCTCTGGGTTGAGTTGTGAGCTTAATTGACCAACTGATGCTACTTTTCGTTACGGTGGGGCTCCATGTCGGGCAAAGCAAGGGTGAAATTGGTTTATTTAGATTTTGTTTTAGATAATAATTATACAGGGAATTTTTAAGTGCTGGTTAACGAGATAAAAAATTATTGCCGTGAAAATTTTGATGATTATCTGGGTGTGGATTTTTTGTGAGAAATAAAAAAAATAAATTGTAAAATTTGGTCAGATTTTAGTTATAAATTTTTTCTTATCGTCGCGTTTTAATTTACAATTTCACTTTGATTATTTTATTAGCTTGTATTATTTATTGATTGTTAATTATTAAAATTAAATTGCTAGATGTCATAGTTTATTTTAGTCATGTAATTTTCTAAAAATAAAAGGTAATTTTAATAAGTGACTTTTATATCAATATCAAAACTCGTAAATCTTGAAGATTTTTTATGATCGTTATGATGATAGGGTTGTAAAATTTGTGATTTATATATTTATATATACACGTGCCTTGAGTCGAATTGTCAAGATTTATTCAAACATCATCCAGCGACTGGTAGCTGTATAACCATAGTTTTTGCAAGTGGTGATAAAGATCAAGGGACATTATACAGATTTGTCGGTCGGATTGGTTTTACGATTTTTCCGCCGGCGTCGAACGTCATCTTCACGTGTCCTCCTTGTTTTTTTTATTATTTTCGTATAGAATAGGAACTCTGCCACCGAAAGCTCTTTCTTCTTTATTTTTTCCTACTTTTTATTATTTCTTCCTTTTTATTTCCATAATTTAATTATCTTCTTTGGGTTTATGGCTCGCGGGCTCCCGACACCATCGTCCTCGACAGGGTCCGACCATATATGCTGTATTTCCGCATAAATTCTGTACAAGACATAACATCACAATATCGCATTTGCTTTCCTGACATACAAAGTCACTTTATACACTTAATATATGTTTTATATATACGCAGACGAGGTGGTTTATGATATATTTAAATATGTACACCTATTTCCTTTATGTTTTACTGCGACAATAATAATAATAATAATAATAATAATAATAATAATAATAATAATAATAAAATATTAATTAATTATCAACTGAATAAAATGTTATAGATAATTAAGTTTGAAAATTACGTGACTTAGTGGTTATAACTTCATCTCCATAAATTTAATGGATACACAGATACATTAAAATAATCCAGTATAAGATGATTATGTATTACGTGTAAATTCAAAGTTAAGTATGAAAGAGAAAGTAATATGAGCAAAAGAGAGTACTATATAATACATAAGTAAAGTATAAGTAGAATAGAAGAGGGATTTAAAGCGCGGAGTCGCGAAATGACACACCCCATTATATATTATACAACTACAACTACAACTACAACTACAACTATAACTATAACTATAACTCTAACTACGACTGTATAATATATATAATATATAATGTATAATATATAATACATTTAGCAGCAAACAGGTATATACATACAAATTCTCTGACGTATTTGTGTACGGCATAAATATATAGAGCTATGAAATCGTAAACTAGTTGGGTGGAAGGGTTAAATCTTGAGCGTTAAATGGGACAGGACAAACTTTCGCGGAAACTTGGAATATCGTAACATTTCATAGCCATCTACATTCTGCTTATAAAGCTGTGCAGAATATATACTATATAATGTATAAAATAGTGTATGTATATGCAGACTTGGATGTGAGGATGTCAGAGCCCATTGTTCTTGCAGCAGCGCACATCTCTCATTCTTTGCCGAAGAAACTGTACTGAGACCATTTTACGATGATGCATAAGAGAAGACGAGCTACTAATTCTGGAAAAGGAATTAACGCAGTACATTTGCATCTCCAAGTTTTCACGGAGTCTAAAGACGCTAGACTATTGTAAAAATTATTATTATTATTTTTATTATTGTACAATAGACGGTAGAGAGCTATTATGTCACTGAGACCAGTTATTTTCAAATGCAAATAACTTCATTTGCAAATTGAATTATTTTGTGAAAAATTAACTTTACTACTAAACTTTGATCTTTCTTTTATACTGCGCTTGTTATTCTTCTTCTTTTTTTTCAACAAAGTTTAATATAACTTTCATTTATTTTATTGTCTCTATTTTTGAACTTCTCAGCTATCTTCTTAATTTAAGAATTTTTTTCTATTACCCGTAAAAAAAATTTCTGATGTCCTGCTATAGCCAATTTCCATGTATGCAAGATTTTATTTCAATAAAAAAACTGTATTTTTTTTTCAAATACATCAGAATTTTCCCACAAAAAATTTACAGCCTCCCCATTTTTCCTCATCGAATAAAAAATAATCCAATTTCACCCCATGGTCCCTAATATTTTAAATGACTCACATTTCCGATGATCGATAGCTCAATTATTCACTCAGACTGTGGCCGTCAAAGAACTCCATTATCAAATTATTTGCGGTCAGTTGTTACGTGAAAGAAATATCTATATGTTATTATATAAGATAGTAATTAATCACAAATATTAGTATTGTAAAAAACTTAATTTTTTGTTGTACAAACAAAATTTTTGGAACGTCAAAAGATCATTAGTTTAAAGTAACATTTTTTACAGCTGCTAAATCGAGTGGAATGAATAATTGATTATTATGTGAAAGTAAATAATACCCTTCAATATTATTATCTTTCACATTGGCCAAAATTCGCAGACACAGACTGGTATTTTTCACAGCGGAACGAACCCTTTCATCGTTTTTTGCGCTAACAATATCTGTTACGCGCGATCGACTCGTAATAATTGCCACCACTTTTAACATAAATATATATATATATAGAATCTAAAAGCTCTTTTTTGAGTGGTTAAGGCAGCATCCGACTCTCAGCCCTTTAACTTGTTACCAGCGAGTTCCGGCACTGACTTTAAATTCATTCTTGCGTTGATTGTTGAGGCAGCGGTATTATCATTGTTATTATTATCATTATTTTTACTAATACTGTTATTATTATTATTTTTGCTATTATTATTATATTGAAAAAAAATAAATAAGTGAGTAGATTCGTGCACGCACATTACATTGTCCCCGCATCTGTTAGTCTATCTGTTCTGTCGTTCAGGAGGGAAGGTCGAGGGGAGTAAGCGGAAAAATATGAGAAGAGAGGACGAGGGGTGAAACGCTAGTTCAATTTCATTATCGGGTATAATTTTAAAGTGGCTGTCACAGCCAAGGGGTGATGTCTAACATTTTGAAACTTAAGTTTCCCTTATGAGTGACTGACAGGCTCAGATGAATCCGCGACCGATCACACGCTGCGCTGAATCATCATTTCTTCTGTATGTGTGTTTTGTTATCCTCCTATCGGGTCTTTTAGCACGAGCAATCTGACAGAGGGTGTGTTTAATTAATTGAGAAATTCTTTTCTTTTATTAATTTCATTTCGAATTTTTTTTACGTATTATTATTACTAGCAGGTCGCCTCGGCTTCGCACGGGTATTTAACAAAAATTTTTAAATTAATTACAGCATAGATGTAATATAGCCTATGTCACCTGGAGATAGTGTAGCTTCCCAACGGTGAAAAAATTCAGTAGTTTTAGAACCAATTCAATTTAAACAAACAATTAAATTTCACCTCTTTATAATATTAGTATAGATTATTTTTAATTCAATTTTTTTATTTTAAAATTGATGGTTTTAAGTTTTGATATAACGGCGAAAATATTAGGCTTAGAAAAAAAAGTTTATATGTACGCTTTGAGAGTTTTAAAACCTAACTCATCCTAATTCACTCAAATTCAGACACAGAAGGATTTAACGTTGAAAATTATAAATGAACTCTTTGAACACTTATTAAAAGTTACTACCAAATTTGGAGTCTGTAGGAACTACAGTGTAAAACTTAAAAATTTTTATTGTTAATACCCACCCCCGCAATCCCCTGGAAGGGAAGAATTTCTTAAAATCCGTTCTTAGCTGACCTCTACATGACAAAAGTAATATTCCTACCTCTTATAATAGTATAGATTATTATTTTGGCTAAAAAATAATTTTTCAATGCTTTAATATAGAAAGTTGATAATTATTGTGTGCTAAATGAGCTCACATACAAAGTTCATTCAATATATAATAAAACCAATCAATGTAATAATTTAATAGCATGTGGTGAGTAATTAAATTGAGCAAAATGTCGTTAATATGTCCATGAATTTGCGTGTAATTACATCGTAAATAGAATATTATCGAGTGAAATCAATGACAATGTAAATAATGTTATATCGATGGAAGCTACACCGAAAACAATAACTACCAGGATTAATTGATAATTCAATTAATATTCTTGTCGAATGATAATCCCCTGAAAAAGCTTACAAAGGGATAATACATGACAAAATAATTGACATCAAACGACAATACAACGCTGTAATAGTAACAGGATTCAATAGCTTTAGGTTACGTACAAATAAGCATCATCATTATTATTATTTTTTTTTTTTTAATAATAAAAGATCCACCACCAAAATTACTCAAGTGTATTTTTATTTGGCATAAATAAAATTGTAAAGAAAAAAAATTGAACAACGATAAGGAGAACGAGCTTGTTATTTTCACACTCAGTGGGAACCGAGCACAGAAAGATCAGAGCTTAAGGAGCTGACAAAATAAAGGAAAAAATAAATAAAAGCGAACAGTCGACCGAAGAATGAGAATCCATTGAGTTACCCCACGCTGACATGGGGGTTGTCTATAACAAGGGGGTGTTCGGATCGCTTCTAACAATTTTCCTTTGAGGTTTGGCGCAGTTTGTCGTTTGAGAAACTCTGATCGGAGATCGCGACGACGTCACTGTCAATCGACACAAAAGTGACCATCAAACGGCAACTGATACGTACCATTATCTGTTTTCTCACAATAATGCAATATTTTTATCTCTATTCGCGATCGTGGGTGTGTGTTTTCCGGTGTCATAAAGATAACAGATAAAGGAAGTTAAGTTAAATACTAAATTCTAATGTCGCGACAATATTTGTCTTGAGTCTTGAAACAACCAGAGAAAATAATAAATGAAATTGGGGTGGAACATAACGGTGTTATCGAGCGTAAGAAGGTAGTTAAACTTTTTGAATTACACTGCTATCTAAAAATATTATTATTTGTGTTCAGTTGAGTATTATAATACCTTGGCTTGTTTATTTATTAGCTTTTATTTCAGTAATTTTAGATTTTTTGACAAAATAAAAAGTAAGGGGCTAATAAAAATACTTAATTTAAATTACAATATGTATTTTTTAAAACTTTAATTGTTATTTAAGGGCGGATATTTTTTAATGCAATTGATGATAGAGTTAAGATTTTACTGTAATAATTACCAATTGCTGATGTAAAAAAAATACTGTGTTATTTTTACAATGTCGGGCCTAATAATTGTACATTTTTATTTGGATAGAAAAATAAAAATGATTAAAAAAAAATATTAATACATAAAAAAATGATTATTTTTTAGTTTTCGTTTATTAAAAGATTTACTATGGTAAATAATGGAATAAAAAAATTCAAAGATAATACAATTGTTTGTACGCTCATAATTGATATCAATGTTGTAGTAAGTGAGGTAAATATTATTTTAATAATTTTTTTTTGGTTTTTATTTAATATTTACCCTCGGGGTTCGTCGTAAATCAAAGTTTGAAACTAAATTGCCGTTAGCACTCTATCATTGGTACCGCCGAATTATATTGCACCATCGCGAGTAATATAATAATCGTGAAAACTGCAATTGGCGAACTAAACGAGAACAGGCCAGCTAGTTTCGTTGTTCAGCAATAAAATAGTTGTGATTTATAGATAACAGCGCTTCATTAAAATAAAAATAAAAAAAGTGGACTTTTTACAACAAAATATAACTTTTAAAAGCCTGTAAAATGTGAAACAAGTGAATTATCATTAGTGTAAGATGATTTGGAGAATTTAACGTGAGCAATCTCCAAAGAAGGGACGAGACAAAATCATTAGGGCGAAATGTTGTCTTTGATCCCGTCACGATCCGACTCACGATGCTTTTAGGATCATGTCCAAGATGAGACTGAATCAAAGAGAATATAATCCTCTGAATTGATATTGCTTGGCTGTTCACTATTTTCTAACTTGTGCCACAATCGTAACACTAACAGCAATAATAGAACCAAAATTACTGTTTTGCTATCACAGGAAATTCTTGGCCCGCATATTGTCACAATAACAGCCCTCATCTTCTATATAGTTAAGAGTACGGCAGTTCTATAAAGAAGAAACTAGGGCAGCTTTAAGTAGCATGGAAAAAGTACGAGAAAAGAAAGAGCGAATTATGGATAGGGGCTGAAGGACTATCCTACTGGTATTATCATTAGTGGATTCTTGAGGATTTTAAGGAACGGAAAAATCTTGTAGAGCACGTTATATTTCTTATTTTTAAATAATCTTCATTGACCTACATTCACGGACAATGTTATTAATTACAATTAGCAACCTGCAGTTGCTAATTGTAATTAATACTATGTGACTCCCAAGAATTACGAACTATGAATAAAAGAACTTTCGCTTAATGATTTTTCAATACTTTTGATCACAATATACATAGTTTGGATACTTTTAAAATAAATTATAAAAATAATATAGCTGTGATAAGAACATTGGAATTACCAATGATTTAATACAAAAATTTTATGGAACAATCTTTTACTACCAACAAATTATTCAAAACTCCTTCAAAAACTTGACTTTCATCATTTTTTCATCAATTGACCTGATAAATTAATTTATTTTATCAATTTTTTAGGTGAAAATTGACAATGAATGAAAATGAAAATTTTTTCAAAAATAATGTTTTTGTCAAAAATTTGATGTAATTTTTTATTGACGTGAAACTTTATAAGTATTTGCAATGTAAAATTGACATTTTAGGTTAGCAGTTTTTGTAATTTAAAAAATTAAATTTCCAAAAATGTTAATTAGACAGGAGTAAAACTTTAAATTTACACAATTTTCTGTAATGAAGACTTTTTTTTCGCATAAAATAATTTTCTTGCTAAAAATGTATAGATATTTTTTATTGACCTGAAACTTTTTATCAAATAAAACTCATAATATATTGATTAAAAAAAATTTAGTATACAAAGTAGCATATCATTAACAAAACAGAAAATTAAGCTGTCAGTTGAGTAAAATGAGTAATATAGTGCGTATAAATGCAAATGATAAATTAAAAGATCCACCGAAAACAAAAAGTGTAAGAGACAAAAGCGAAGAGCGAGATACTGAGCGCAATAATTTATCAAGTTAGCGTCTGATTTAGATTGCATGAAATGCGTCTCGACGATATGAAAGCCTTGGTGGTGAAGGGTTGATAAAGCCTCATTCACCGCCTCCCACCTCCCGCGGCAAATCCCACTACCCCGTTCCCGAACCCGAACCTGGTAGGTTATGTTTAACGGGAAATCGTTCTGTTGTATCCTTGCATCCCCAGAGAGTATACCGAAGAAGATAGTGCGACGTGATGAACGGTCTAACCGTCGTATAAATTAACTTCCTGTGACAGTTAGATTAATTGTTGGTTAGTGCGTTCATCGGTGCGTTCGTTGGTACGTTTGTTTTCGCAGCCGGTCTCTCGGTGTTGGTACTCGCCGAATCATCATCATCATCACCATTTTCATCACTGCGCTGCTGTACAGAGTCCAGAGTAACAAATACTCTGGAATTTTCGTTCGCGTTATCACAAACCGCAGTATCAACCGCGACATTCGTTACTCTGCAACGCTGCACAACCTTTTAAAATCTCTTTTTACTCAACAGAACAACCCGGTTCAGTTGCCAACTTTGTTAATTGAATACTCGAATCATGTGTTGCATTCCTCGCTAAAATAAATCTCGCATTTATTTTCATTGTTTTTTAATTTTTTTTGGTTGAATATTTCACTTGATTTTTGAAATTCCTACTGCCAAATTTTATTAATTTTCTTTTTATTTGAGATCAAATTTTTCTGATTAAAACAATTTTAACAAAATTTGTTTTTCTTGACATTAAAATATTTGTGTGATTAAAATTTAAAAATTTTGGTATAGTAGGATAAATAATTAACAGTATTATTTTAATATGTTTTTGTTATAAATAAAAAAATTGTTTTATCATAAAAAAATAAATTAAAATTTTTAAAAAGCTTACTCCAAAAAAATTACCTTACTGAGTATTAGAAGTAGAAAACAATTAAAAAATGTAAATACGTAAAAATTATGTTTGTTTATATTTTTGAGAGTTAATTTTGAGCAAATTATATGACCGTTTAAATAACAATCGATAAGAAAATTTACCCAACATATTTTTTATTCCAACCAAAAATAAAAAAAAAATTAACCATAAAAAACACCAGCTTTGTATTAACGCAAATAGATCGTAATTTTCATAAGAAAACCCATAAAATAAAACAAAGAATAATTTTGGATAAAGACAAGTTATTTCATGGAACGTTAAATTTCCATGTCTTTAAAAAATAAAAACATAAATACAGAGGAGTTATAAAAAATAAAAAGCATTGCAAGTCGTTATAGTATGCTATTTGATCGATTCACTGCGATAAAACAGAGCCATAAAACCGATCGGAATCGCATCGGGGTAACTTTGAACTTAACCGGGAGAGAAAAATCCTTAGAGCTTGCATGACGCAGTTAAAAAGTCGTTCAATTGGGCACAAATACACACGGTTTGCGAAATTCACGATTACATTGTAACCCAACAAAACGATTGTCAGCTTCCGGGCTGAAAAAATCCACTGAACTATCTTACATGGCAAACAAGAGTAGGAATAGAAGTTGTATAGAGTCGTAATTTTAACGGCTTGAGTTTGTATTTTGCTTTTACCATTTACTGCCGAGTTCTGCACGGTTTTACATTAAAAAGGCCAGTCGGCTTCTGCTGGATAAATAAAATTATTTATACCTATTTTTATATACATATATATATATATATATATATATATATAGAAGCAATAAGTAATTCTGGAAGAAGATACAAAGAGCGATAAAAATGTCAGGGTTAAATGAAGATATTAACTGTCCCCCGAGAAAAATATTTCTAATTGCCACGCAGCATGTCCTTTAATAAAAATTTTTATGTCCTAATCCGAAGCTTCTTTATGTAAGAAATAATGTATATGTATTTTATTGTTGGCATTTTTTCGGGTGTCATATTCGGACAGCTCGTCATAAAATGAAAACAAACTTCCAGTTAATCGCAACTAACGGCACGGATAAAGTTATATGTTATTAAAAACAATTATTAATTATTGTATGGGTTTATGTTTGGTAGCTAGAGATCTTTATATGTGAATTTTTATTATCTTTGTGGACTTACCGAAAACCTTTTATGTACGTTTCATAAAATTCAATACACAGAGAGTTATTCAATGTGAAAGTTATGTGACGAACATTAAATTATAAGTATGAAAAAATAAGTACAGACGGAAAATAGTCTTGGGGTTACTTAACGTTTAGTCAGACGATTGTGGAGATACTATAAAAATATTTAATGTGTTCAACCTCGTATTTAAAACATTTCATTTTATATTCTATCTTGTTTTAAAACTGATTTTTTGGGGGATCTACTGATGAAAAATAAAATTATTTGAGTGAAGAGAAATATTGTTGATGTATGAGACTAAAATTATTTTGAAGAGACAACCGATTGTTGAGTTTAAAAATTTTTTGCAAAATATATTTTAGGCAAATTATAATAGATTAATTAAAAAGTTACTTTCTCATATTTAAAAAAAAAAAAAAAAAAAAAAAATATTCTGGAATGTAAAATTTTGAAAAAATATTTTCTTGAGCCAAGTAGTTTTTTTTTAGTGTATTACTATCTTTGTTTATCATTTTAACTAAAGTTATTTTTGATTTGAAACTGTACAAAAAAAAATGATATTGTTGATATCTTATCAGATTTCAAATTCGAGTATTTAACAAAGGATAAAACAATACAACTATTTGGATCTAGGAACGATTATTAAATGTCCATTAAAGTAATTACTCACCTATTAAGGTGCTCCCCGAGGCGTAGCTGGTGGATCTTGATCCGTGTTATCTGCAGCAAAAATATTAATCGTAAATGCGTAGCATAATAAAATAAAATATAAGATAAGAGCAGCGCCTGAGGTTATGGTCGTAAATAGCCGAGTATTAGTCACGATGTGTCTTTGTACATTATACTATGCCATGTTGTGTTATGTTTAGAGATCAAAAAATCGTGTTATTATGTCGTATTGGTTTGTTGAAGTTGCTGAGTTGAATTCATTGCTGAATATACTTTTAAAAGAGAAAAGAAGCATCAGTATGACGAATAGAAGTGTCAGCTGTAACTTTTATTGGTTATAAAGCTCAAGATATTATGCTGAGCCAGAGTAAATCCATTTATGCTTTTTATACTCTTAAACTTTTATAGTTAACATTTAACATTTTTGGTATCGAGATTCGAGTTCAAAATTGAATTTTTGGGTCTATCGATCTTAACTCAAAATTGATTTAATTTTTCTTTCTTCAGAAATTGAAATATCGCGGTATGCATCGACATATGTGATATAACAAAACTTGAGAAAGAAAGAAAGAAAGAGAATTGTTGGATAAATAAGCAAAGAACGTTATCAATTTATTATATTTGATATTTTATGGACGAACTGTCTGACCTGTTCGAAAGATAAATTTATGGCTTCCAGACTATGCACCTTGTGCTGTGAATATGCTGCTTTGAATTTTTATTATTATTATATTTTTTTTTAATTTATGCACGTGTATGGATTATAGAAATGGTAAAAAAGGGTCTAAAAAAGGTGCAATAGGGTAAGAGTGAGTAAAGAAAATGTATTTATATAATAAGGATAAGAAACTGTGAAGAAATGTAAACTGAATCACGCGAGCCGGCCAGTCGATGAATCACACACTTTAGTTCCTTAGCTGGCATTCCTGGTCAATGATCCTTTTCTCGTAAATGACACTGCTGTTATGTTTATTATGGTTTTTCTTTGTTGTTTCAACAAAATGTTTTTTTAAATTTGATTTTTAAGATTTAGAATCATTTCATTTTTAAGTCAACAGTACATAATGGAAAGAAAATCATTTTATACATAATAATTAAGTTTTTAGACTGAAATAAATTCGTTTTAATTTTATCCAATGAGTCGTATCTCATTTTTTGTGAATTTTGACTGATGACTGACTTTAAAATTTTCATATATTTCTATTTAGCGGATTATTTTGTTTTTAAGTCTTGTTGTTAAATCCTAACGTAAAAAAATAAATAAATTATTAACGTTATTAGGTTTAACTTAATGAAATTATTTACTTTAATGTTACTAAAATTAAAATCATAAAATTTTTACAAAAAAGAAGTAAAGCTTGGTTATAAAGGTGTGGTAATCTAAATAATAGACATCTAACGACACAGATACGAGTACAACTAAACTGTGAATTAGTGACCGCGGCTTTGGGGGTTATTACGTCATAACGGCATGAGCACCTGGAGGCAATTGCCCGTATTGAAGCGACGAAACCTGTCATTCGATTTATAGCTCGTCTGCACCGTCGATCGCTCGTCGGGCCAGACGTAGACGCAGACCGATATACAAATTTACAGGCAAAGTGCCCCACTATTCCTCACTTTACTGTACTAAACTATACTATACTATACCATAATGCGACTACGCCATTATATGGCACACTGCGATGCACTATGACGTACATTATACGAGTACCACACTATACTGCTCCATTCGAGATATATATGACGCGACGATATACTTGGACGCTCATTTTGCCGTATAGACGGCGAAACGAGGCCAAATTTCGCGCGTTATGCTGATGACGTTAGCTCCCAGACTATGGCTACTATTCGTCTGGCTCGTATCGTTAATGTCGTTGATATAACGGATATTTTAATTGTTACTAATGTTGTTACCATCATTGCTGCGGGATGTGAGTCAAGTTTTCATCTATTCACTGAGATTTTGTAGTTTTTCCCCTAATACATTTTTTTACCAAAATTTTATTCTATTTTTCCTTAAAATTAATAATCAAATATGGTTATTAAAAAAAATCTTCAGGATAATGAATTAAATTCTTTAAACTGATTTTATACTTAATAATGAAAAGAATCAATAAATTCAGATAATTTGAAGGATTCAGAATGAATTTAAAACAGTTTGCATTTGAAATATACTATCTACTGTTTAATTATTTAGACAAGTTTGACAATCTATTAAGGTTATGGGCCCAGTTTCTTTGACAAAAAAACAAAGGCTTACTTGAGCTAAAAAAATTAATGAATACGGTCAAAATAATTTAAGCCGAAATAAATTTTTAATCAAAAAATTTTGACTATATAATGACTAATTTGAAAACTTTCATATATATTTTTATTGAGGGGATCAATTATAAAGAAAATTAACGCAAAAATTTCACCTATAAAATTTAAAAAAAAATTACCAATGCAAGTTTTTAAAACTATAGTTATAGCACAAAATCACTTTTTGAAAATCAAATAAAATTATTCAGATTTTCTACTTAAATCAAGACGATGAAGCTTTTGAGAATAATTTTCTTAATTCAAGAATTTATCACTTAAAATTAATTTTTTCCAGTATAAATGTTATTTTTCTTGTTACTATAAGAAATGTAATTTTTCAATTGTTTTTTTTTTTATTTTTTTTTTTTTATGCAAAAATCTATAATTGGCTCATTATATCATACTTTTCTATTAATTTGATAACTTATAATTAAACAGAAAACCTCCCTATAAATATCCTGTAATTTAATCCAAGTCAACATTCTATTGTCGCATGTTTCTATTATATCAAACTGACGTATGACATATGCATGCACGAATAGCGACTACTATACCAGGAAAGAAAGAAAAGGCTAGTTTTATCTCTACAATGTATATATTTACCAATATGTACAAATGTATGTAGGTGGGTGTATTCCACATATCCACAGCCTGGACAAAGATCTACGGCTGATAGTTCATCCCTGATACACCTGACGCCTGTTAGCGTGCACTAGACATGTCCAGCTCGAGTTACCAGCTCAAACTTTCTGTACTCCTAATACAGATATACATATATATTTATATATTATATATCTATATTTGTATATAAATGTAGATCCATGTATGGAAATAGATGGATTTAGATATACGTATGTGTTATATGGTGACTACTTGTTTGTATGCATTGATATGGATAGAGACAGTCGGACGTGTGTGAACACAATGGGTGATTCTAACAGTAACCCTGCAGGCTAGTCATTGCTCGGTATAAGCTCCTTCACTCATACTCAACTAAACTCTGTTCTGTTCTCTACTCGTATTCTCTCCACTCGGTATAGTAGACTATAACTAACTATAACTATAACTATACAGTTCTATGTTCTACTACTGTTACTGATTTGTCGTAACGATCATGACTAGGCTACCATTCTAGTCGTACCGGACGATTCACTCAATCCTGATTAGCTTGTCGGGATGATGACGCTTTCAACTTGATCTAATCTCGGGAATTAAGCTTATCAGGTAGTGAAGCCGATTGTCTGACGTTTTAGTGTAAGTATGATTAAACGTATCACCGAGTTTGTTTAATTTAAGAAAAAAAATTTATTTTCAAATCAAAAAATTTAAGTAAGAAAATAATTTTTGGTTTTAATCTATTTTTGACAGAAATTATTTAAATTTTCGATAAATAAAATTCTTTTATTTTAATTAATTACTGTACTGATAGAAAATTTTATTTAATGTTATTTTATTCAGGAAAAATTTCAAGTATAAGCAATTTTTTATTCATTCATTAAATATTTTATGGGAGAAAATAACATTTTAAAAAAATTAACAAATAGTTAATCACAGTTTTTATCTGTTAATAAATATTTATTAAATCGTCTAATGTCACAAAATAATTTATCAACAAAATTATTTCTTCACAATCACAAAAACCTAAAAGTTTCTTAAATCTTTCATAACAGAATTAAACATACACAATACACCAGAATACTTACAAAGTGTATCTCTTACCAGACTTCCGTCATTAAATTCCCTTAATAATTCATTTTAGTAACAACTCTCAAGACAAAGGAGATAACTCTATTTCCATAATAAAATTTCAAAGTTTTTTCTCTCGAATAATTGATTCAATTCTTACGTCTTTCTTCTATCTTCTTTCCCATAAAAATAATAAAATATTACATCCTGTGCTCTTTTATATATTACTTATTACTTATAACGGCATTATTATCGATCTCAATGTATCACATTATGCCTGTACAAAAAGTACTATCAAAACCAGCCAATACTGATCTACTTTTTAAGTTATTTATTTCCTTATAATAGATAATACAAACAGCAAAGTTATATAAACTGTAATAGATGCCTCCTAATTTACTTAATCCTTCTGGGATAAATTTCACTCCAAGTAGGATTTTAATTATATTATTTTTGTGGAGTTATTTCTTTACAAGTATTTTTTAACAATTTTGCATATGAAACTTGTTTTAGCTAAGTAAAAAATTTCTTTTAGTCTAAAATTTAGTACTTAAATGTTTATCAAATTAAAATCTATATTCATCCAATCAAGAGTGTTTAATTTCTTTACTCCAGTATTCCGAGTGGAAATTTACCCTCGATTTTTACAACAGGGGCAGTGAACTTGAGTTTGCTACTTTAATCTCTTCCATAATAATAATAATAATAATAATAATAATAATTATTATTATTATTACTATCCTAGCAGTTCTCGGTTGTTTAAAATATAAAATTAAATTAGTTAGTGTTACTACTGCTAACATTGATGCTGCTGCTGGTTTTGTTCAGCGCTACCGCTAACCACAATTTTCTGTGGTTTTTGCGGGCAGGTTAGATTTTATAACGCTACACTGAGTTTTGCTCTTATTAACACGGGGCACGCCATGATAGAGTAGCGTTGGATAGAGAGTAACACGCCATCATCTACAAACTCGGTACAATCTTTTAGATAAATATATATACATATACATATTTTAATAATAATAATATTAATAATAACAATAATAATATGTAATGATAGTCTTCTGTTTGTTTCCTGGTGCGGTTTGCCGCGGCACGAGCCGCTGAATCGACCATGTGCACATGCGCACTATCAACGCTGGATGCATACTAACAAAAATAGTAATATGTACAATACAAGCATCAGCGAATTATAAGTATGCAAGTTCAATACCGACTGTAGGTATGATACTCTACTTGATATCCACGTAAACATGGACGTAATGGCTTCCAGAAGAAAAAATCATACAAATAGAAATAAAGAAACGGAGAAATAATTATTTTAAAAAATGCGTGTAGCTGTTAAACGGCCACGGCCACTCGCAATTTCTCCACGTATTACCGGTCACGCCCTTAGCTAGCGGGCAAAATCTTCCGGGAAACGATTATAATTATAGATGAAACGCGATGCAAAATGTGGAAGCTCTCTTACGCTCCGCCTTCTTCGTAATGGACAAGTGGTTAAGAATCCTGGAGCTGGAGTTGGGTTGTTGGGAGCATTAATGTCCAAGGAATAACTGGAAAAATATTTACTATACTACCAGATTATAGTTTAAGTGACTTTAACTGATTACAGTTTATTCGAGTCTGTTATTATTTTATTCGTTATTAATTATTACCGATCTCACTGACTGCTTTAAAACGGATTGATCTTTATCTTTATTATATGTTTATTTTAATAGTATATATTTTTAGTCGGCTGTCTATTTTTTTTCCTTTTAAGTTTGCTACCTTTTGACAAATATGGACTTCTTTGTTAATTGTAATTATAATTGGATTTTTCTAGGTAAATTGAATTTGTTCATTTTATTATTCAAGGAAATTGAAAAAAAATAATAAAACATAATGATATTACTGCATTAAGTAAGTCACCCGCGGGTGATAAGGCTCATCTTAGATTCAGTCCCTTGAAAGTTTTTTATTAATCAAATTTCAACTATAGCGGTAAAAAAGTTATTATTCAAATATACGGAATATATTCTTTGTATTTAAGATTTATGATCATGTTTATGAAGAAATAATACTGTGATTATTTGTCTTAAACATTGAAAATTATTAAACTATATCATTACATTAAAATAATAAGATAAGGACAAATTATTATTGCACAGAAAAAAAGAATTATTTGTCTCAAATAAATCAATTTATTTGAGTCATTTTTTTAAATGTTTCTTTGTAACAACCATATATATTTGGTACAAGTAAATATAACAGTTGACTCGAATTATTTTATTATTTGTCAGAAATATATCATTTATTTGTGGTAAAGATGCTAAGTTTATGGTAAACAACGGCATCTTTGAGGGTACCAGTCAAATGTTGAATTCTCAACTACTGCGCGCGCATATTCTTCGGACATCACCCGAACTGACTCTCAAGTGACCGCCATGTTCATTAAAAACGTTTGTTGTTTTTTTTTTTATAACAGTGCGTATTATTGTATGAATTCTCAATTTTCAATTTTAAACAATTCATAATAGTGATCGAAACGATGGAACAATTGTTAATTAATTGTTTAACTGATGGTTTAAATGATCATTTAAAAGGATACATAGCAATATTACCTGATAAAAATACAACTGAAAAAAATTTAATTTTCAATATTAATAATTGTCTTCGTCCAATAAAAGTACATGTTACAGCTGAAGGCAACCATATTATATCTAAAGGTAATTTGAATTTTTAATTGTATTTCTGTTCTAATAAAATAAATTATAAATTTTTTATTCTATAGGAGCGCTATAATAAACTAAAAATATGTACATTTAATTTTGTGTGTTTTTTTAAAAATATTCAACTAAATTTTTGTGTAAGGTAAAATTAATTATTTTTTATTACTTTCTGATATTTAAATTTAGTAAAGAATTGAAACAGATCTAATATCTGACCCTGCCAAAAAAATATCTTTGAGAAGTAATAAAACACACTATGATTAAAAAACAAAGTTAAGAAGCATGAAGAACATAACAATTCTTCTCTTCACACTCAAAAGCTCAAATTTATTAAAAACACAATAATCCCAATTATACAAACTCCTTTTCCGCGTTATCTTTTTATATCTCCTTAGAACCGTTTGATCGTCGGGTAGCCTTGACAGTAAACTAATTGCAGTACACTTCGTGTCAAGAAAGTAACAACCTGCCCGGGGCCGTATCCCTTCACGGAAACGCGGTTTTCTTCTATTCGCTCAAGCCCAGCCAGAGAAACAAGAGGAAAGAAAAGAAGGAAGAAACATCCAGTAAGGACTTTATTTCTTTGTCAGCTCTTCAGTTCATACATAAAAATCTAAAATAAGTTTAAAAATACAGAGCAAGAGGAAAAGAAATGAGAAGCGGAAACTTTACCCGAGGCGCCAATTAACGTTCGACGTTTGTCGATTCTGCACGTGCACTTGCTTTTATTTATCTTTTTCTTGATATTCTCCTCCAGTTACATCCAAACATACACACTGACGACTGTTCTAGATATGTAGGCAATCTACGGTCTACATACAGCGGGCTTTCATCCCCGAGTGCGATTTAAATACTGCAGTGCAGTGCAGGCATCATAATCATGATGGTGATCATGATGATTATTGTTCAACAGAGAGCAAGAGGGATTCAAGTGCACACTAAAATATATTCCGTTGTCCTCTTCCTTCTTTGCTTTTTCAATCAGATCTCTGCAAACATGAAATATACCTCTAGCTCTACCTCTGGTTCATCATCCTTTGCTGTCTGCTTTTGGATACGGTTTGATACTGCAGTGATGGCGAAGACCGTGGGCTGTACAATGGGGCAGAAAACAAGGGAGGCCCTGCACATCAAAGTGCCGGAAGTTATGGTACGGGGGATGGCGAACTCCCAGCATCCGGCGCAGACTGATAATCATCTGAACGAAATACTTTGTAATCGTTAATTACAAGCGCTCCTCGGGTGCTTTCAAATGAACGTGGCTCTTTGGCATTGCGATCCGCGTGCCCACTGGAGTGGGATCATCGAAAAGAGAACTCGGTGCGCTGACAAATGTATAAATATACGCCGACTGCTATTACTGTTATGGAGAAAAAAAAATCAAGAATGGATGAATGAATAATAACAAGAAGAGGATAAAAAAGAGATGAAAACGAGGACGAGGACTTTAGTGTACCAAAAGCGTTTGTTGGATCATAAAGTGTCTGCTCTTCGCTGGTACCTTTACTTGCTTATCCTATTCTAGGTCTATTCTTTGGGTTCGAACTGCTCGAGACAGTCGCTCTGGACCATTAGTCTTTGAATGGTTCTTGGCTTTACGATGCTTGCTAGGCTTTAGATTTGAATTTTTTGCTTTTGAGATTTTTTATTTTTTTGAAGGTCAAATTGAGCTTTTAAGTTGAAAATAAAGTTCATGTTGAAAAACTTTATATGCAAAGACACTAAAAATTTTTTACTTTTTACGTTAAAATTTATCAACAAGGCAAAGATCAATAATTTAATTTTATTTTAGTCAGAAGAAGTCAAAATTTAATAATTTTGTTCTTACTGAATTAAAAATATATTAATCACCCAAAAGTATTATAAAAGAACATCAAAGTTAATTTATGGCTACAATAACCAACAAAAAATAATAAAACCGTTGACTTAGCAAAAGTTAACTGTTTCTCATCAACAATAAGCCCAATAAATAAAGCAATAATATTTTTTTCCGTGTAGTTTTAACGGTCAGCTGTTTTTATTGTTGTGCCATGAAGAAGAAAGGGTTTCCAGCTTCCAACAACGAATTATATGATCCCAGGAGGATTTTATCGCTTAACCAGTGCACCAGATAGCGATTCTACGGCCAATAAGCAGGAAGACAAGTCTCCATCTCAATTTCTATCGGGTTCGTCCAGTTTATAAGCACTACACAGTGGGTTTTAAGTTTAGGACTTTCGTTTAACGTTTAAAGTCTCGATACTATACAGCGCATACACCTCTCTCGACTCGTTCCGCGTTTAGTTAATGACGTGTCAGGATAATAATGCTCGTATCATCGTTTTGCACCGACGACAAACGATCGTATCTCGGGATAGAATCGTTTTACCTCTATGAAATGAGAATTACCGCCACACATCTCAGTCATTCTTCCTTATTCTTGTTCTTCGAATACTTAACTCTGCTTTGTAGTTTGTGGTGCTCTTCCGCTGTCTTTACTTAATATGCTCTTGCAGCTTAAGGACATATGTTTTAAAGCTCACGAGTAATTGTCTATTAAAAGTACGCAGCCGGATTCTGAATACGAAAGACCGAATCGTCACAATGGACGCCTCAGTCGTTAAAGGGGTGAGCTCGATTAAATTTCATTATCGAATTTAACGATTATTTGGGGTGCGATAGCATATATCATGTGTTTAGTACTAAAAAATATCTGTTTTATTTGAGAAATAAATTAGCTATAAAAATGTTTTAGAAAATTGCACTTATAATTAAAAAAACAATTGAATTACTTCAATTATTAACTGTAGCAAATTTCCTTTTTCTCTACTTTACTCTAAAAATTAGCCATTTAATATTTATCCATAGAATTTTATTCAAAATTCAATGAGCATTATGAGTCGTGCACTTTTGAATTTTCCAAACCTTATTATTATTTTTTATTTTATATATTTATTTTTTTCAGTATTGAACCATTCTGTAGTAAACAGAAAAAATCCAATTTTTGTCAGTTCCACAAAAAACGAATTTAAAAAATGAACTGTAAAAGTTTTCAACGACTATATCTTTTAAAATTGTCGAATAAAAATACGACAGTAGGTAAAAAATTTATGACCGCGTTGAATTAACAAAAGGACCAAAAAAACTAACGAAATAAACGCATCCAGTGAATGCAATGTAAATAGCAATAGAAAGAGGGAGTCACTTGATGTAAATGTTTAATGAGTGCAGGTGAATTTTTCGGTGGATGATAGCGAGCAATGTACCGTGAACGACTCAATAAAGCACGAGAATTCAAAATATCCCGGGTATTTGGAATTAAACGAGTGACCTTTTTACGAGCGTTTGTGTCCGGTGGAGCAGCACCCTTCCACCCCTTCGTCCCGTGTATATGGGAAATGTATTCACCAGCGAGGGGACGAGAAAAATAAAACTAAAAAAAGTAAATATATATATATATATATATATTTAACGAACGCTATTTGAAACATGCTACGATTCCTCTGAGGCTCTCTGGCAATAAAGCTGCCTCTGACTTTATTGTCCGGCTATAGAGCCGAAAAGACTTATTGTCACACATATACATGCGTATATATTTATATGGATCCTAAAGTAGCAACACAAAATGTACGATTCACGTTGTGTGTAGTATGTAGTATGTACATCTGAATTTCTACGTCTACCTTTGAATTTCCAGTTTATAAGCGTCGTCAACCACTGTTACGCCAGCAGTTAACGATTAACGATTCATTTAAGAACATTTAGATTTACTGCTAAGGTTATATTGTGCGTCTTAGACATTATTCAGTAACGCCATCTAACTGTCGTTTCACTACAACTTGACGTCCAAGTCACTTAAGCCTTGTAAGATCCTACTCTCTGATACCAAATCTTTCTCTTTGTAGCTGGTACTCGGGTGCTTGTTGGCACTTTACTCGCCAACCTCGCAGTTAAGATAGCGGGAATATAACGGGTAATGGAGCTCTAAGTATCGCGGCTTTAAAAGACGAAAGATTTGGACAATTTTGGATTTTTCTTTGTTCCAACTGTAAGATAATTAATAAAGTGGTAAAAAATGCAACGTGGTTCACCCTACAGGCCATCCTTAAAGCTTTTCGCTATTTTTGAACTTAAAACTTAAAATTTGTCTAATATTTTATTTTTAAGCTCAATAATTTGAAAAACACTTTTTTTTTTAATCTTTAAACTGTAATACTTTTCTAATACGTCGTTCGATTTTGATTTTTTTCGCAGTATTCGACGCAGGTTTTGATACACAAAAATTGTTTATAAGGTCAATTAGTCTAATAATTTAAATGTGATTTAAAAAAAAATTTTTTTTTTAGTTTTTAATTTTTGAATGATTAAAACAAATAAAAATTTCTCAATTTTTTCAGTTTTTTAGTACACTGAAAAATAAATGAGTTTATTTTATGAGTAAATTTTATAATACAATTTTAACCAACTAAAGTTTCATTACATCTGGAATTTATGACCTTAGCTCGGACTTTACTAGTTAAGTGTTAGCGAGTAATTTTTCCGGGTGGATATTTGTCCATAGCAAATTTCTGGTGATCATGAACGGAGAACGGAGTGTAATTATCGTAATTCGTTGTAGCCGTTAGTAGGACATTAAAACTCCCGAAACGCTTCTAGTTGACGTCCTGGCTGGAGAGTTAAGCCGCTGGAGGACTCGACGAGCCGATAATGTTCACTTGCAAGGCCATAACGACAGCCTACTTTACTGAATCCCACACAAAGTATATTTATATACATCGCTATATAATATATACTGCGACTATAACACCCTGCACCCTATACTTGTTATACAACAATAAGAGTCGAGTTGAGTGTAAAGAGCATTTCTCCGAGCAACAATGAAACTTGATGGTAAATAAAAAATAAGTCACCCGCCATACACTCGCTGATTTTCATGATCATCTAAATCGCTAAGTGACCAACGAGAAATATCGCTTCGTCCAGGCTATAAAACCACCGATCGATAATAACTTAACGCATCTACGTTACATGGACACCTTTGTTGTAGATAATAAAACTTCAGTTTCGCTATAACAATCACATAACCATAATGACAGTCTTGGTCTGCGTTTTTTTTTAATTCTGTCAGAATTTTTTCTTAATCTAAAGTCTGAAATCACTAAAGTCGTCAAACTTGACGCTTCTGACTCTATCAAGTGTCTTAAAATAATAATTTACTTTAAAAATCAAGCTGAATCCCGTCAGATTTTTTTTTTTTTATCCTAATATTCATGAAAAATTATAAACATGAATTTTTTAATTTTTTCAAAACATAATTTTGGAGTTTTTGATTTAAGTACCGCTAATTAAAAATTTTTTTTTTTTAAATATCTTTGTTTTTTTTTTTAAAAAGATAATTTTTATTGGTCTCAAACAAAGATACATAGTAAAACAAGATTAAAAATTACTTTAAAAAAACTCGATAAATATTATAATTAAATAATGCCATGTTAATCAAGGTAGATCTTAGCATTTACAATATAAATAAATAACTTATTAAGTTGACGATATTTGGTACTAAACAAATATTACGTTAGTAAAGATTATTAGTTTAGATGTAAAAAAAAAAGTGTTGAAAAATGCATCTGAACTCTATTTAAATATCTTTGTTCAGAAGTATTTTACACGCTATAAACTTACAAAAAAAAGTATTCGACTGTACTAAAAAATTTTATATATTGACGTTCTAAGTAGCAAATTGTCTAACTCTATTTTAGAGAATCTTCCATTTGTATAAAAAAACAATTGATTCAAAATTTAATATCACTCTAAAAAACCATTTAATAGCATCAATATCTAATAGAGGTATAATATTTTGGTTTAGATCATCGAAATAATTTATAGTTGGACTATTGCTGTATCAAAATATTAAAAAATTACCTTCTAAAAAAATAAGGAGTTAGACAAATTGCTAATTAGACCATCGACATCATTTTATAAGTAAAAGAAATTACACTAATAATATTTCCTATTATCTAGATCAGACAATTTGAAATTCTATTATATAAATTATGCAAAATAAATATAAAATTCAAGCTTTAAATTATTCAACTATCGCATCTATGACTCATAAATATTGTCACACATCTATCTAAATAGAATCCTTTATTGTAAATTTTTAAACTAGCAGTGTACCGTAGTCTAATAAATCTCTAGTTAGAGGTACGTTTAACATTCGCCAGATAGCATTTAAAAGTTGAAATAAAAAATAATATATCTTCGCACTTAATGCTAAAGTCTTTACCTCCCAACGCTAATCATATCTCACTTATGCATAAATATATAAATATATATCACTGCGGAGCTAATGTTCTTCAGTCTATTGGTATCTCTGGATTCACGAGCACTCAAACATAAACGTCTGCCGGCTGTAATGGGCGATGGGAGATGTAAGATGTTTAAAAAATGTGCGTGTATAAATGGAAAGGAAATTTTATTTTTTAAAGTTTGACAATCACGTAGGTACGGGCGTTATGACGCCTTTATCAAGGATAGACCGTCGAGTCACTTGACACCTATCAGCATGCTACTGATGCACATGTAGTGTGGAGTATATAGAGAAGGGTGATGGTATCCCAGATCCCACCTTATTGCCTCTTAAAAGTACTTTGTCTAAGTACACTCTTACGGGTTATAAGTGCTTGTGATATCGCGTTTACTTTGTAAAGATGCGACATCCACAACCCATCGCCCATCATACCTATTAGGTATATTACTTGCTTACTTGCTTAACTTCTTAACTGCTCAACTGAGAAGCTTCCTACCTTCCTTCTTTTTCTTTTTTATTTATTGCTTATTACTTATTTCTTCTTACGACTGATTTAAACACTTACCATTTACCGGTTTCCAATTCCACTTTGCTTTATCGCTTATGACCTTTGTATTTTTATTAATCGGATTTTTTGGATACTAAGTTGTGGATAGTAGTAATGCAATGATAATGATGATGAATAATTTTAATTTAATTAAAAGATAGTGTGTAAGAAATACATAAATGGATATAAATTAAATTCTTAGACAGATGGAAAAATTGAACAATGTGAAAAAAAAATTGTTAAATTGAGAAAATTATTTTTTCAGTAATAGATCATTTTTAATCAAGCAAAAATTTCTCTTCGTTTAAGAAAATTTTACTTGATTCAAGGATTTTTTTGCTTGATTCGAAATAAAAATTTTTTTTTTAATTTTGGGCTACTAAAAATAAAAATTACGGGTTTCAATTTGCTAAATATCAATAATTTTTACCTTAAAAAATCATCAAATAATAAAAAAAATTTTTAATAGCAAAAAATATAACTTAAAAAATTTTCTTAAATTTTGAGTGACCTCAAATTTTTTATCTAGTTAATTTTCAGAAGAAAATTTAAAAGTCCGTTTTTTTGCACCACTCTACTCACTATTAATCTATCATAAAAATTGAATAATAACTACCTTGTCTTCCTTAAAAATATAAAATCATGAATAATATTAATTATTAAGCGTAAAAATTATTTAGCGTAAAAATTGTAACTTAAAAAATTCCTAGTACATTTTTCATTTTACCACTATTGTTATAATTTTTAGTATTATTGCATCTTTCATAGCTGATGTTGCAAATCCCCCGAGAGGTAGAACAAGAGCAAAGAGTAACTGAGCCATAAACATCCAGGAGGATAATTAACCCTTTGAGAACTTCAAGGCCCGGACGGATTTTAATAATCTTAAAAGACACCAGGGGTTTTGATTAGTACTTCAACGTTGATGTTGACAATGCAAGGCTCGCATCCAGTCACCGGCAATAGCAATGAGCCACGCGTACAGCACATTCGCGTGCATTCCTTTTAAAAACTTTTTTTTGTCTTTTTCGCAACTCTTACTCTTTTTTATTCTCTACGAGAAAATGTGCACCGTGTACAGTACAGCACTGACAAACGACAAACGTGGTGGTATGAGGACGTGGGTACATTTAAATGAACACAAAAAAAAACATTCAAGCAGTGCTCCACAGATGAGATGAGAGGGGAAAAATTTAAAAGTGCAATGCGATAACTTGATTTTTTTTTATGTCAATAAGTTCTTTAATAATTTTTTTTCTATTATTAATTATACCGCTTTTTGTAACCGCAGATATTTGAAGTAAGAGGCAGGGGAAAATAAAAAGTACAATATAAAGCAAATAACGAAGTAATTAACTCAATGCAAAGGTAAAAAAAGTTCGCAATGTACCTCCAGTACAGAAGACTGCGGTACATACAATGTTGATGCATAGCACTTTGAAGTATTGGAATAAAGGACAGTCCCAAAGGGCACGGTTACAACAATGAGCGGTGAACATGAAACAGAGCCCTTAATGGCTAATAACACACGTGGATTATTTCAAAAAAATTATTTTTTTTCTGGTTTACGTTTACAAAGTCAAAGGATTGCAAAGGTCGCTGCCTTTTTTTTATAACCAGTTGCAGTTATTTTTCTCTACTGTGCTTGTGGTGACATATTATTTAATGTCGGCATTTTTAATTAAAATTTTACGTATGATGTTTAAAGGTTGTTACTGATGATTTTTTACTTGTAAATAATGATTGATTTTCTCGTATTCTTGTTAAAAAAATTTACTATTTATAAAACCATGCACTGAAAAAAAATATTATTTTTGGTTTTTGACATCCTGAAGCTGTCTATATCATTAAAATTTTACTTCCGATATTATATTGCTTTTTGAATTACCAAAAAAATTTTTTTCTATCGATTAAAAAAATGAGTATAAAAATATCTTATCTATAGTAATTATTAAATAATTAAAAAAGAAATAATTTCAACTAAAAAAAATAATAATAACTTATTAAATGATTTTTTTATCGGTCATTTCTAATAACTTTTATTGGATAAATTGACCTTAATAATTAATTAAACTATTTGTGTCGAAATTAAGTTACATAAGAGAGTAATGTAATAAAAAATTTCAAGTGTATTTTAAAATTATTATTAAGGCTTTTAAAATTTTTTATCTACACGTTTTAAATTTTTTTTTCTTGCAATAAAAATATAAGTCATTCCAGTTTCAGAGATAAAAGAGTTTGAACGTCTATAAAAATTACAGAACCAAGTATGTAAATGCTAAAAATTTTTTTTTTAATATTCAAAGAAAAAATCAATTTTTATTTTTTTAGTGTTTAATGAAAAAAAAATATTTCTTCAGATTTTAAAAATTAATTTGTGCAATGGCTGTTTTTGTAAAAAAATTATTTTTCTTACTTTTTTTTGTACTTATGAGTAACAAAAGCGCATTAACGGAAACAAATGTTCAATTATACGGTTGGAAAGTTCTAATTGGTGATAAATATCACAACATATCCGGCGAATGTGATGGTTTATTTGTCAACCCTCAAGTTTTCATTACCGATGCCGACTGTTATGTTGAGTAGGGGAAGGGGGGGGGGCAAAATGGGCCCCTTAAGAAAAAAATGTTGATATCCTTAGTGTTTTTCTCTGGTTTTACTTTTTTTTAGTCCCTTGCCAAGTATTTGACCTCAATTTACTCTGTTCATTAAAAAAAAAAAATTGAAAATGTGGGGCAAAATGGGCCACCTTCAGAAAATTTTTATAATATGAGTTTTTCAGCTCGTTTTACTTTTTTTGGCCTTTTACTGCGTTTATGGTATTAATTTTTTTGTGTACATCGAAATTAAAAAATTGAGAAAAGTGGGGTAAAATGGGCCCCCCCAAAAAACTCAATATGTTCCTTGCTTGTTTTGTACTTTGAATTTTTTTATATATTCAGTATAAAAAATTAGGATCAACGTGGGTTTCCAAGCTTACAAACCGATCAGTTTTTAGAATCGATAGGTGAAGCCAATAAAAATGTATAAAAAAAAAAACAATTTTTTAGATTTTTTTTGATAACGATATCTCACAAATGAATTAACGCCAACCAAACAATTAGACGTGAAATTTCAAAGATGTGTTAAAAAAATACTTTTTTTAATTTATTTAAATTAAATATCTCTCGAACCAGTCAACCGATTTTGACGTTATTGGCGGCGATTGAAGTGATTTTTTAAGCTCTAAAAATCATCTCGTTGAATCAAAAACGATCCAGGGATAAATGTCGGAGTTATGTAAGAAAAAAACACTTTTTTCCAAATATTTTGTTCAGGATACCTCACAAACGAATCGACCGATTTTGGTCGCGTTGACGGCGATCGACGCAGTTTTTTGGGCTTAAGGGCTGATTAGTTTTTGAAAACGATTGATTCAGCAGATTATTAAAATTTATTTGAAAAAAAAAAACATTTCCTGAAAATTTTATTTTCGAGATTACTTAAAATCAATTGGCCCGAATTACCTTAAATAGTTTAAAATATCTAGGGGCAAAGAAACTCTTTCGATTGCTGTCTATCCCGTTTGAATCGGTCGAGCCATTTAAAAGTTATAAGAGGTTTACGTTCATGCACGAAACACACACACACACACACACACGCACACACACACACATCGCCATTGTACCTCCCAAACACTTCGAGAGCTGAAAATGTTGGGGGCCCATTTTGCCTCCAAATATTTTTGGATATTGAAAATTTTAGGGGGCCCATTTTGCCCCAAGGGCCCATTTTGCCCCCCCCCTCCCCTAATAATTTTCTCTTTTACTTCTAATGCTAATTGTTAATAAATAAAAATTAATTACAATGAAAATTTTTAAATTTCAGAATGTTGAAAAGCGGTGATGCCGATAAAATATACTTAGTTAATAAAGGCGCGATAAATATTCGCCATAAAATAGAAAAAGAGGATGTTTATTACAATGAAAAGTTAGAAAAAACTTTCGACAGTAATTACCGCCGTATAGCGACTTTAATTTCGAGAAAACCGATTACTGAAGACTACATCAGTTTGTACAAAAACATAAATGAAATTGATACAAACAAGTGTTTTACATCCGATGGAAATGATTTGTTAAATCTAAGTCCTTGTTTAAACATGAATTTCACTGGTATAATGAATTCTAATATTCACGATCCGGCTTTTTTCTGTTCTTGGCTGGAGCATGATTCTATAGTAAGTATTTACAAGTTTTTTTTATGCAATAATTTTTTCTTTTAAATATTGTTATCATTTTTTGAGCTTTGAGCTTTAAAAATTGCCTAATACAATTTAAATTCACAAGATGTAATTTTATGATAATGATTCATATCAAAATTTTCTAAAGAGAGGTATATTTTTTTTTATTCTTGCAGAAAAGCAACGTAGTCGTTTGTGATGCAAAAATGTCTTTAAGAAAAATTTTTTTGGGAATATTGTCGTTACACAGGAGCTCAGATGATTATGGCGAATGGATTGGAGTCGAAAATGTCGCGGATTTGGAAGAAAAAATTAATGAAAAATTGAAAAATCTTTCAGTAAAGTAATAATTTTGTGAAATTATTTTCATTTAATAAAAAGAAATATTTTTGAAAGTGAATTTTTAATTTATATTTAGATTCAATTCAATTTTTTTCTGAACCAACAGATATTTGTTTTTAATTTGTCTTTGGTTTAAATAAATAAAATAAAGCGAATGACGAATATTTTTTTATGTTGACTTTAAAATAATTTTTTTTCGGTTTTAGTAATAAAAATGCCTGTTTTTCTGATAAAAATCAATTTTTTATGTCAAATTCGTGTATACGTAATAAAAAAAAAAATGCCACCTAGACACAATAAATATTCCAATTGTTTTTTATTTATAGCAATAACGTTAGACCACTAAAAATAGTTGAAAATAACGGAATGACGGAGAAAAATAAAATATTACATTATGAGGTAAATCGTGCGATGTAACACGCGAAATGGATAATAAATTCGCAGTATCATGGGATTTATCGGACAATTTGTTTGTAAACAGGGCTTAATTATCAATTAAATTTAATCGCTTGTAAATGTAATAGAGAGCGAATAAAAGATCCAATGCCGTTGTATGTATATGTATAGAGAAAGTGGAGGTTATCGCATCACTGCTCGCTGAAAACAGTCCCTTCATTGTGCGATCATAACCCAATATAATTTTTTCCATCCCTTATCGCTACTCCTTATCGCGGTCTCGAGTATAGTGTAAACACGAAGCAATTAGGATGAGAGACGTATAGTAATATGAAATAATATTACAGAGATCTATAGTCGGAGATCGGTGATCCGTCCTTGTACGGAATAAATACTAGAGAAGTGACCCATCTGAACAGAAGTATAAATTCCACTCCTATTATATTTTATTATACAATTCTGTGTTATATTCTTCATTTCACAGTCTGTAGACTTATCGAGGAACGTTTTATGTGAGATGTGTCTCGTTACATTAAGTATCCACACGTAATATATTTTTTTGTTAATCATTCAAGAATATTTTTCCCGTTAAACGAAAGTAGAATTAAAAATTTTTGAAAACCATAATAATTAAGGCTTACTTTAGTATTAAATAATAAAAAACATTAATATTTATACAAAAAAATAATAAAAAGAACGTCATATTTAAGTTGAGGCTATTAATCACGAGTCACAATTAATTATCATCGATATCTTGTCTCTATGTTTATGATTATTTTTATCACCATTGTTATTGTTTTTTAATTATTATTATTGCTGG
This sequence comes from Cotesia congregata, assembly GCA_905319865.3. Classification (NCBI taxonomy): domain Eukaryota; kingdom Metazoa; phylum Arthropoda; class Insecta; order Hymenoptera; family Braconidae; genus Cotesia; species Cotesia congregata. The sequence goes on from CAJNRD030001122.1 coordinate 19,280,354, forward strand.
ATTTTTTTAGCAAAAATTAATCCCAGTTATAAAATTTTTAGTTTTATATTTTTTAGATATTTTGTTCTTAGAAATATTTATTTTAGAAAAATAGTATATTTTAATTTTATTAGTTTTGAAATGTGAAAAACATATTTAAGGCACATGTGTGCAGCTAGAATAAGAAAGCCTGTATAGGCTTGATTTTATGACCTTAGGTACTTAAGTTGTACAAAGGATTCCTTATTTTATTATTAAAACATATGTTTTACTAAGGACAATACAGAGGGTTAGACCTCACAATAAAATAGTTTTAACATTATAGTTAGTCTGCGACTAAACTCTGTCAAGCAACGACACTTCTATCGATACGATTATTTTAAAACAAAGATTCTATTTGAATCACTCTATGCTTTAATAATATTGAGTACAATTATTTGTGACGTTAAAAGCAACAATTATTGATCTGAAGTTATGTATCGTGATAAATTTTATTAAATCGTTTTTAACAGTGAACAAAATAAATTTATTGTGAAAAAAGGCAAAAAACGGAATAAATATTGTTCAATAGAGTGAAGTAGTTGTAAAAGTAACGATTTTTAAAAATAGTCGCCATATGACAATAACTCGCGTCTGTTGTCGCGTATTAAATATATATATTTCGCATAAAAGTGTCGCATGTCGCTTGAAAAGTGTCACAAATACGTCAAATATGCGTCCAAGTAATTGTTATTGTTTTACATGTCACCCTGACAAAGAAACGTATGTTACTCAGTTGCAATTGTCTGTAAAATTTAACTCCCTATGTCGATAATAAAAGTATTATTTTAGCATCTATCATGCGTTAAAACGTTGTCTGTGTTTTTATCAAATTTTTTTTGGATAAAATTTTCAAGTGATTTTAAAGTAGTAATTAATTTTCGATTTAATTCACAATTATTTTTTTTTTCTCTACGGAGAAAAAAATCAATCGAAAAAGAAGAGAAGATAAAATAAATCGGTTTAAATAATAGCAAGACGTTGCTTTGAAGTCTGAATTTAAATTACACGAATAAAGAAAAAGTATAAAAGTAATAAAACACTTCACCACAATCACAGCGAACAGTGAGCATATTGGCAGAGTCGTTTACGACGTATGCTTGTATGAGTTTTTTCAGAAAAGAAATGAGGAACAAGGGAAGTAAGAGTTGGATAAAAATAAAGTAAAGAGAATGAGAAAGATAAAAAAAGGAATATAGGAATAGGCTCTTAGCTCGGTGGCTCTTCCGATGAAAATCCCCAAGCTCAGAGGACAATACGTCGGGATTCCACGTCCCTCACAATCTCTTTTCATACTGCGAAATCGTCCTTTATCCAGACGAGCCATATAGCACGCGATCGTGGCATCCGGGAGCCTAGAATTCCGATCCTCTCGAGATCACCACCCGGCGACTTTTTCTACACCAATACCTACACTATTTCCAATCCCAATCGAGCTCGAACTGAGATAAGAGTGTAGACTCGTTGACGAGATCACGAGTTACACACGTACTCGTTTAGTTCCACCGAGTCATTCTGTATATGTGTGTGTGTACAGATGAACGTTTATCGCCAAAAGGGAACCCAAGACATAGAAAATTCTGTTGATATTGAAAGCGTATTTTGGGTTTGCTGATTTCGAGTTTTTGTATCAATTCAATCATTCAATTTATTAATTTTTGGACTAATTTATATCAATACTGTCTTTGAGAAATTTTTGAACCAAGATAATCGTTTTTTAGAGCTTCATCGTTCTTTATTTAAAATTTTTAGAAACAAAACCTACTTGCAAAAAAATAGTGAGCCCTTAAATAAAAAATTTTTGACAGGTTAATACTTTCTTAATTTTTTAAACTATCAAGTTATTAAATTTTATGTGTTAATCTGTGAATAATCCCAACTTTAAAAAATACTAGTTAAAACAAATAAATTCTTGCTCTAGAATAGATTTTTTTAATTCAATAAAATATTTATAAAGAAAAAATTTATTTCAAAGAAAATAAAATTTTCTTAAGCCAAAAAACTTTCTTTTTCTAACTAAATTTTTTTTCTGTATACATCATAATCATATCCCTCACTAACTAACTGAGCTTTCAAAAATAATTGAATGGCCAGTAATTGAAAATATAAAATTAGAGTATGTAAATGAATGAAATGATTTATAATGAAATAACAAATCAATGAGGAATAGCAATAGAATTGGTAGTGCATAAATGACCGCTGGCCACTAATGGGTTTTCTCATTCTCCGAGCGTCCATTCAACTCCTACATCAATTATGCAGATTTACTTTAGGATAGGTCGTATGTATAGTATAAATACGATGACGTCTAGACAATCCCTTCATTCTTCGATCCGTTCTGCGTTCTGGTGTATTATCAATAGCCATCGCCATCACATCACTTCCGTCGAGGAGTAGTAGCAGTCCAGCGGTTATACCAGCCTCGCTAATACTAATGTCCCCTCAGTTCACCCAAAGAACCTGATGTAACAGTCAAATTTACTGTCAACTCTCTTCCCTGCCCGTTAAGTCGTCGAGGGCAACAATTGTCTCTGCTGTATATTGGTCGTAGTGAGTATTCATAGATACAAATACTAATACGAATGAGTGTTCACCTCAACACCTTTGAGTATGTAATATGTAAATCCACTCGCTCGAATCGGGTCCCCTGGGCTAGTTCAATCTCACTCACACAAACTTCCATTACTGTTACTATTGCTTTATATATTTACCTACAAACTTTGTTACAATGCTTTGACAACTTTGCTGAGCACATATATACATTTTAACACTCTCGTCTCTCCTCGGTACAAGCACACTTATTTAACTTGTTCAATTTACACACTCTTTATTTAATTATTCATTGTCCTAAGCTTACTTACGCTCGATTAAAACACTTTACTCCGAAATTTTGTAATGCCTTTTAATTTAATCGGGAAAAATGCTCCCGTATGTAGACGCGGTTTTATGAATAATTAAAATTCAATTATGGTTACTCTCTACATCGACTTTGCTTAGACTTTAGAGACTCGTAAACTTTCAGGAATCCCTAATTTCAGACTTTACGTTTTGAGTTTGATATTCTTGTACGTTAACTATGTAAAAAAAATTATGATATTAAAGTTGCATCATAAGTGATACTAAAATGACATATTAAGGTAAGTTTGAAACTGTTTTTATAATTAATAAGTTGAAAGTTGGCGATTTAAAATTTTAACTTTAATATAGCTAAATAGCTTAAACATTTTCAATATTTAAAGTCAATACAGAAAACTTTGATATTTTAAAGAAAAAAATTATTGATAGTTGACATAAAATGCATTGATCTTACTATAAATAGAAATGGGTAGTTCTGATTAATAAACATTAAATATCAATGTATTTGAAACTCATTGAAATTTACTATTTCCCCATTAATCTCCCTCGCTAATACGGCTTTCAAAATTTGAAAATTACTGAGTTGAATACTAAAATTTCTACGTTACCGATAGTTGATCTCGTTCTTCACTTTGATATTATTTAATTCTGTCGCTCGCGTCGCAGTACTACGCATGGTATCTGGAAGCATAAATTAATAAATATGGCTGTTGTCAATTGATATTTGCAATAGTGTACAAGTTTTTAAATTACAATATTCACAGTTGTTATAAAATCAATTTTGAAATTCAATTTTTCAAGATTTTACAGAATGTAAATTTTTTTACGGATTATAACTAATAAAGTATACACAAAGTAACCTATAAATATTGGATGTGTCATATTTATTTACATTACTTAAATGACATATTATTAGAGGAACTCGCTACGGTGTCAAAATTTTACAACACTTGTATATTGAAGCAAAATAATTCTTTACATCATTAAAAAAAAAAATTTAATTTGAAATTACAAATTAACTTTTTACATTACATAAATGATGTTCCAAGTAAAGTTTATCATATTTTTCATTTACTGACAGCAACCCTCCTAATGGTTTATGCAATACTGACATTCTGCTGATTGCACGGGTGATTAACCCGTTTGTTAATTAATGTAATATAACACAACTAATTAATTAATTAATCAACTTTCAGCGAAACTGGTATAGTGTATAATGTTGTATTTTATTACAAAAGCGAATATCTGATGAGGATGACAATAAGTGTAAGAGATAACAATTCAAAATTAGTTCGCGGATAAGATATACACAGAACATTAGAAATACTGTTATCATTTAATGTCTTCCTACATATTAGCGTGCCGTATTATCAGTACATGTCGCATTAAAGAGTACTCATGGATGCTACCATATCAAGTTCAAAGCCCGTGATCAACGTAAATTAAAAGTAAAGGAATAAGTATACGAGTAAAACTACGGAATACTCAGGGGACCATGATATGTTCTACTATAACTATAAGATAATACCCATCGAGTATGATGACGCACATTAGTGTTAGTACTAGAGCACATCAGGCATCAGCTAACCAGGAACTGACTGAGAATTATTACGCTAATGATGTATATGTATACGGGGGAGTGCTTGGAAATGAAATAGTAAAAAACAAAGTTGGAGAGAATAATGATAAAAAAGAGTGCAGGCTGGTACGACATCATGTGCTGGCAGTAAACCTAGACGTTAACACGCAATATCGGCATCAACGTCCTTCTAATATCTCAACGTTAACTATTCTCAACAAGTTAACTCGCTGTAATATTTTTTTAATGCTGCAAAACAACCAGGCTTACACCTTTACTTCATACTCTGTGGCAATGTTAAATTCTTTTGAAGATTATGCTTCTGAGGTTATTTAATTTTTTTTTACTCTTATTTATTGAGACGAGTGCTTTGCATGCTAACCCTTGTAAAAGCGGTTTGTTTTATTGCGAAAAGAATTAGTGATTAAACTAGTCCCATTTTACTAAATTATGTTCTGGGTGCACTGAGAGAATCAAATGCTTGATTCAAGACTGGAAATTCTTGATCAAATAACAAAATTATTTTGAAGAGAAATCAAAACTCCTTTTCACAATACTTTTTACGGCAACGATGTGTTTTGAAAAATTTATTGAGCATTAAAATGGTAAGTTTTTATAGTGATTGACGTTTGACGTGTGAATTGATAATCCCAATTCCATTACATGGATCAAGTGATGGTGTATAACTGCCTTACATCGATTAATCATATAATTATCGTTTCATAACTTTTATGAATGATGAATAATGATTATATAATTCAAATTGAAGAGCTATTTACTCTTGTACTTCCTCAGTTATTTGAACTATCACTTTCGTTATTAGATCGGTGTTTTTTTAAGTTGCCCAATATGTATTTAGTGATCACCATTAGTATCGATCTGACTTAATGTTAAATGATTGTTTCAATAATACATTTAATGATATAAACAACCGGAATTCTCAGCAATTTGGTTGGAAAATAACGAAATATTGATAAGATAAATGAAATATGTGGATTCACACAGAAAATTTGCCTAAAATAGATAAATCAATAGTGAAAATGTGCAATAGACTCATATTGGACAATTTCATTTTGCTCTTCCGAGCTAAGTTGGCCGAGCGGTCTAAGGCGCCAGATTTAAGCTCTGGTTCCCAGATGGGAGCGTGGGTTCGAACCCCACACTTAGCAAATTATTTTTGTTTTTTTTTAAATTTGATAAAAATCTATTATGATTGATTACATTATTAATTAATATACAGAAATTAATTAAGTTACATGCAATTAAGTAAGGTAAAGTACCCAGTAGCTGCTCAAGAACCAGTACTCGCTCACTTCATGTATTTGTATATCTGCATTTGTCACTATAGATATACAAATACACAGAGTGGGCAGGTACTGGTTCCTGAGAAGCTACTGGGTACTTTACCTTATACGTTTTTAAAAAAGAAACAAAAATTACATTCGACTTTCGATGTGGAATAGATAAAAACTAGCTTGTAAATTGAAAAAAAAACCCCAGTAGCTGTGATATGAAATAGTTAATGATAGTGATAATTATACACTAGAGTAAGCAGAGATAAGTCGACACTTTAACTGAAGAAGATTAACGATTCAAAGGCAATATCTTAATCTACGGCATGACTACCGTTAAATACGTGTTTTTTGTGAGTGTATACCAGCGTGTAGATGAATACCAACATCAACACACGTATAAAAGACAAATGATGGAAGCTTCCAAAGTGTTGAATAGCAAGTCTAGTCGGAGTAGATCTACTAAATCGTCACGGAACCGGTAATTACCGAGCGCGATATGTACAAATGACTCGTTGAATAGTAATGAATCTCAATGGATAAAAGGGTATGGAGAAGTTAGAAGGTATTAACATTTACGATAAGGATAAAGATAATATTTGAAGCTTAACTAGATAGTAATAAGCAATAATGTCTCAACCAACATATTTGAAAAAAATTTTTTTTTCAATGCAAACATCTATCGTCCTATTACCGAAATTGCATATGATGATCGACATACGGTTTTGTCGGAAAAAAACGAGACGATTTAATGAGATCAAGTGTACAGAGAAAGGCTGCGTAAGTAGTAATACTAGGAACTAGGACCCTTTTCCCAAAAGACTTCACATACACGCCTGGGCTGAGACCTGCACTTACACTTGGAGCCAGTGATTCACCTTCCTCGAGGTCGTAAAAGTGCTAGGCCGGGAACCCCATGTTACCGAACAGAGAGCATCACACACATATCACATAGCATACCAATCCAACATACCAGTGACAACGTGAAAATAAAAGAAGAAAGACTCGGGCTGGTTGAAACGCCTGTCACAACAATTTCGCGAAAAAAAATAACACGACGTTGACACTTGTAATTTCGTTTTGTCGCATCTGTTGTGATTCTCACGTTACCTCTATACTGTGCTACTCTATAGACAAACATACATGCACAAGTCGTAATAGTGTAGCATCATGTTTGAGGATTGTAAGGTCTCAGATCTCGGAATTCTTTCTTTTGATGGGATGTCTTCTGTTCGGGTATGCTACACTGTACATAGTAGTACATGGTAGTATTATGTGGTATGGTACATACGGTAGGTGTCAGAATAAAAGACCGTAGATCACGTGGCTGAATGTTTTAGTCAACCCCTTTAAGGTACTATAGGCGTACAAGAACTATCATGTGAATTCTTAAAGTCAAGGGTACAGCATTCTTCCCGACGGTTTGTTCGCGGTTAGCGAAAAAATGATAATAAGAATGTAAGAGAAAAATTTATTTTAAGTATGAATAAATTTGTTGTCAATCTACCGAGGAGGATCTTAATATATTCATGGGTGGAAAAATGAAGAGATAAAGGAAGCTAGGGTGTCTGATGTAATGGTAAATAACAAGTACTTGATTCTTGTCTGGTAGAACCTCTTATCTCACTTTTATTTGACAACTTGTAGTCTATTTACATCTATTATATCTTTTATTCCATTTATAGCTTCTGGGTGGTAGATGTTAGAAGCGTGACAAAAAGAGGAATTAAGAAAATCGAATTTTCGACAAATCCGAAGCGGTAACTCGATCCCACTGTTCATCTGAACTGTTGAATAAGAAAAACTGGAAAATGGATCTGGTTAAAGTGCTTTCCAGCTTTCCCCAACTATGTTCATTCTCTTACTCTTATTCTGGTACTCCCGGATACTCTCTGCCTCCTATTCAATTTATTTCATCTCTCAGTTCTCAACTCACCCGGCTTTTTATTATTTTTTATTTTACTTTCCCCACGAACTCTTGACGGACTACTGAAAATCGCATTTGTAATGCTCAGGCATTCTGACGCGACGTCGCGTGAAATCGGGTTACGAAAATTTACGAATATTCTATTTTCAAATTTTACTAAACTTGTTTGCGGAAAGTTGTTTATTATGGATACATCACAAGTGGTCAAAGTGATGTGTACTGTTTTTCATGATTTTTCTTTCTTTTTTTAAAAAAGACCTTGTATATTGTACAAATTATTATAGAAAAACAACTATTTGATATCATCTGGTAAGCTTGATTTGTATTCAGAATGATTAAATGATCTAGATTTATTGTTATTGAAGTATAATGGTGAAAATATTTAACAGAATGTCGAATAATAAGTACCAACTGTCACAAAATAATTGGAAAAAGTCCCTTATTAAATGATTATATGATCAATATACATACATTAATGCTAATATAATGAATGCTCAGAGGAAAAAAAAAAAAAAAAAAACAATTGATTTCAACATTTTCCTTTTTAGGAAAAAAGCATTATAAATAGAATAATTCATGATTATCGATAAACATTCATAACTCGCAATTTTAAATCCTGGATTAATTAATACAATAAAGTGAAGATAATCCGAAATGAAAAAAAATTAATCAAGCAACTAGGGATCATAAATATAACGGATTTGCGACAGGCATGGGACATGTGTGTGTGTGGTCGGACAATAGATGACAAATTGCATGACGGGAAAACAAACCAAGCACAGTAGATTGAGCTCACGCGCAGTGACCACCTCTCACTTCTACACACTATATATAATACTACATATACCACAATAATATCTAGTCCTCATATCACGACCTATAGACTCAACCACTGGTACTATCATCAATACAGACTGGGTGGGACTATAATCTCTGAGCTGGTATCGCGAAAAACGTCGCGAAGAAAAATGGTTAATGTGAACTACTCGGCACTCACACCTTTATTTTTCACCAGCGCAATCTTTTATTTGAAATAAAGAACTTCTCCCCTTTGTTTGCAGTATCGCTCGAATCAATTTCCAACTTATCTTGATCGCCGGAATAGAAGTCTTTAATCACAGCCAAAAAAAAATTAGATTAAAAGCCTCACTCTGGATTTTATTTCGAACTTGAAATCAAGAGAACGGATACTTTTCTCACTATTGTTCATTGTAATTTAAAAGTTACACCCGTTGGATTTTTAATCACCGGATAGTGATGGCAATATCTCCGAGAGCTTATAATATCTGTATCTCTTAACACCGTTCCTCTGGGCATTTTCGCTTGACGCTTTGGTACAAACGATAAACGCGCGAAGCATGAAAAATGTGAAAAAAAAGAAAAAATAAACAAAAGCTGGAGCTAAAGTAAATTCTTTACGTAGTGATGTATAACCCCAACAAGAGCTAGATCAGATCAGAGCTGCGTGAAGAAAGTCTCTGAAAGTTGCTTCAAGAAAAAGGAAAAAAAGTATAAGATGAGGAGAAAAATTAAAAAAAAATGGAGTAGCAATCGTAAATGTTTAATATCGTGATTAAAGGCGCCAGGCGTCTTTCATTATTATTTCAGTCTAGAAGACATTCCGCTCGTGGACCCGAGCCACCAAGTTCCTTTACAATTCTCACTTTCTTCCTCTCACTCTCATTCTATATATATCTACTGAAGATTCCGGTGGCTCCTTTACCACCTACACCTAACCGGCAACCCCTTATTTTTTCGTTCGCATTCTATTCTCTTACTTGTACTACTGTACTCTGTGCTTCTTAACTTTAAAATCCTCCGGAAAATTAGCCGCCTAAATATTTAAAGTCTTGCTCTTGTCCGCACCAAAAAATGAAAGAAATTTCAAATGAAAGCAATGCTTGTTGACGCTTGGTATTATTGTATCTTCCTTTGGTACTTTGCGATCGTTTTTTCTCTTTTACTTGTTTTTTTTTGCCTTTCATAAGAAGCTTAAAAAAGAAATTATGAAAACGCTTTGATAATTAATATTTCACATCAAAAAATTGAATTCCGAAGAAAAAATTTACAAAGAATAAAGACACTTTTTCGGTAATTCAATTTATCGGAATCGAAAGAGAAAAAAGAATTCGTAAATAAAATTTGTATAAGGGCGACAAAAATGGTCACACGCTCGAATGCTAACCCCAAAGTCCATGGGTCAGAATTCGATATCCGAGCTTCCTATATTATGTATATATTTATTATTATATATTATACACTTATATTGTGATTTCTTTATGTTGTTTTCACGTAGTTACTCTTAAGTTTTTTTCTCTTAACTTACACTCAGTGGATAAAATACGCTGTTATGCGTGTACACCAATAAATATACTCCATGTTTATATATGAGTGTATAAGTAATATATAATAAATATATATACATACATACATGTATGTGGATAGAAGGATACAGAACAAATTATAACGCTCGAATGATAGGGGAAGGTCACTCCTACTTTGGATTTCTGCCCAGAATTTCCAAATACCACAGATTTCTTACATGCTACTACAGTCTATTAGATTTTATAGTGTGAAACGAATTTGTGATTTTCTCTGATAAATCACATATTTATGTCTCCTTATATCATATCAAAGGGAAATATTTTTATAAAAATTTTTAAACTAGTTTTGTACAGAGCAGAGTTATCTCTTAAATGTAATATTCAAGCCGTTGGGTGTGGAGTGGTTGAGAAAAGTTCAAGTCCGGGTCATAAAACAGTGCCATAAATTTAGGTATTAACACGGACAGTACAAGGAGTGCTTTGTTCGCCATCTGGTAACCACTTATTGACGAAGAGTGTAAGAGTATCTCGAATTTAAGTTTGTAAACATTTGAAATTGTGACGAATAAGTAAACAGCTTTGAAAAAATTACTGACGTTTTCTTAATACCAATCAGTCTTCATGAGGAATTTATGAGGTTCACATCGTGTATCTCCGTACAAAATAAATATATTTTAAAAAATATTTGTTAGTGTCTTGTTGTGAAAAATTGTTTCATCAGAGATGTGTATAAATACATGGAAATTTTCGTCATTTTCAAAAGATTAATTTACCAAAATGACATGAAGCGGTGAACACAAAAGGGAGGCTTCATAGCGTATCACGCGCGATTATTCTTCATATATTTGATCGAGATACATATACGTATGTATATATGGTATATATGGTATAGAGCCAACCACATCATGACGCTAGCAATTCAAATGATACCATCTTTCTTGAACGGTGACAAGAGAGGGTCTTTCTTCAATTTCGTACGGTACTTTTGCATATGACGAATCGATACCTCTATTATACCATTCAATCTTTCTGACCGGGATAGCAGTTATTTGCATTCTCTTTGTATTTTTTTTTTTTTTTTCATAACTCTAGTTTATTTATTCATGTGGGTGTATGGAAAATATATTTTAATAGAAATAAAATATGGTAACTGATCAGAAGGATGAAATAAATACGTAAAAAAGTCAGGCATAAATCGAAATATACCTTAGATAGAGATAAAAATAAGCGGTAAAACGGAATTCGGTGTTTACTTATAGTGTATTCTAAGAAAATAAAATCAATAAAAGATAGGTAGTAGAAAAGAGATGTACTATAGGTAGAGAACTGGATTAAACATGTCTTGACCGGCACTAAGCGTCGGATTCGTTTGTTTATTTCAACACGCCGAGTGTGTCGAGGGCAGGGGGGAACAAAGAAGACACGAAATTAAGTACGCATACTAAAGAGGCGTTGTGCTGTGTGTTTATTATTTGTGAAGACCTGTTGCTATTCGGATACGAACAATTATAGCATTATTTATGAAGTGATAAATTTTACGAGATTAAATATTGTAAGTATAACTTATTTAAGATTTATTATTATTAGCAGTACTAATGAGTTCTTGTAATCTAAGTATTAATACGTGACAGGACCATAATAGGTTATTTTTAATAGTAAGTATAGGTTAGTGTTTACAGTGAATAATTGATGGAATTATCAATACAAAAAATTCAGTCATGTTTTAAATTTATTCTGTCCAATATTTACGGTGTGCATTGACAATAAATTTGAATATGTAAAAAATAAAAACCTTTACTCTACTTTCAGTTAGAAATTATGCTCAATTAAAAAATTAAAAAAAAATTTGGAGATGCCGGGGATCGAACCCGGGGCCTTTCACATGCAAAGCGAACGCTCTACCACTGAGCTACATCCCCAATTGATGAAGTGTTGAGTCTTGAGAGACAGTACAAAAGCTACGTGAAAAAACTTTTATTGATTTTTTAGTAACATAAAACTTTTGTTAAAATATAAGATTAATTTGTGCCAAACTCAACATTAAATTTATCTCAAAATGATTTTTCTAATCATTCAATTTTTCATTTTCAGAAAGCACCATACATTGGATGTTTGCTCATACCTACACCAAGATATCTGGTGATAGAAAGCTTGATAATCTTATCAAATGAAAGTATAGTATTGGTAGTTGAACAAAATCAACATATGATACGAGCAAAGTAATTTATACTGATAAATAAATTCTATGCCGAGAGTCGAATTGTGAATAGCTGTAGACTGTGACGTAAAAAGGACATATTAATTGAAGTATAAAACTTCACTAAAAGAGATTAGAAGAAATAATCGAATTCGATTTGTTACTGAATCAATTTGCATGTGCTTTTACGATAAAACTCTCAGGAAGTAGATCGACCTGAGCTTTTTCTATAAACGGTCCTATGGTGCAATGGGAGCACACTGGACTCTGAATCCAGCGATCCGAGTTCAAATCTCGGTGGGACCTATAATTGTTTTTTGATAGGTTTTTTTCATCCACTACTCAACCATTTTCATATTTTACATTAGCTATGATTAGTGTTTGATATTATAAAGATTTATCCAACGGTTTAAGATAAAAATCATCTTTTTTATTGTCAAATATGATCGTTTTATCAAAATGTACCAAAGAAAAAACTGGAACTAAATCTTTCTGAAGAATAATAACACCTATATTTTATTCAATAGAATAATTGAAACAAATGAATATATAATAGTTAGACTTATTCAATAGAGTGAAATAGTCAAATCCAAAATAAGTGAATTCATTCATTAAAGTAACTAAGGTAAGTTTACGGATGATATTTCTTTCTAATAACGAAATTCAGGAATATCAACGAAGAAATAGAAGTGACCATGAAAAGAAAATCTATAATGTTAACGTTTAAAACCTATATTCTGATTTCAAAAAGAATGTTTAGAGAAAAAATAGGATATTAACTATTCTTAACATGGTTGAAGTTCAAGATTTTTGTTTTTTGGTTGTAAAACATCAATTTTTTTTGGATTTTGATCACTAGGAAAAAAAATATCTGACAGCGGTGGGATTCGAACCCACGCCCTTTCGGACTGGTGCCTAAAACCAGCGCCTTAGACCGCTCGGCCACGCTGCCGCCAAGAACTGGAGCCGAAGTAGACACTTAAAAACAAGGGGACTTGGGTGGCCTCTATTTTCAATGAAAAGTCTCTATTCAGTTCATAGACTGTAATTATCCTCAGAAAATGGTTATAAATAAAGATTTGATGATTGCTGTCAGTCTTTTATCTCTTAGAGAGTAGTACAAGACGCTATCAAGAGATGGCGCAATATATCACACATCACAGTCTCTATTGGCTATGAATAGATACACGAACTGCAGTATTGTCTTGTCTATTTGAAAGATTAGACATATCAGTATGACTAATGTTCATGGTTACATCAATTATTCGTGCCTTTCTTTAAATGCATTACTATTACATTCTTTATTTGTAGCATGACGATGACGCAACAATTATGTTCATTTAAATGACTTGACATTGCACATCAACTGTTACTTATTTACTTTAATCGTTTATTGCATTGGTAGTTATCATTGTAAACTCTCAATTACAAATATTATTTATTGTCCTACAAATGATAAAGATAACAAAGAAAATGTGCAATATAAGTATATACAATCCAGTAGAAATAAAAAATAATGATAAATTTATTCTTATACAATTATTATTTTTTTCATATCTCGTATACGATTCATTAAAAAATATGGTTACCCATAAAATTTAAAGTATCTTTTTTATTTCTCCCTCCACAAAAGTACAAAATAAAAATGAGTGTACGGTATCGATGCCCGGCGACAGAGGTAATTGCTTTCTTTCTATACGACCTCGTCTTAACTTTAAGAAAAGAACATTGAGGGACTTATGTATATACATACACATTTTTTTCCTTTCTGTATTCAACATTCCCGATTACTTTCTCGCGCGATAGGATCGCGTTATAAAAATTCATACTAGCGTACAATATATACACTCGAGAAAGAAGACAAAACGCGAGGGGAAAAAAATAAAGAAGAAAAAGAAGAATGTACAGTAGCATGAAGATACTTCTCTTGCATTTCGTCTTCTCTTATCGTGTCCCACGAGAATGTACATAAAAACTCATGCTATAGACGTACGCTTTTTCAGCTGGTATACGACAATCAATAAATTTGCGTGAAATATCCCATGGTTAACTCGAATTTACTTATCAGAGATTTTAGTTACCAATTGGTTAAATTAAAAATTGTATACTTTTACTAAATCTGTTTTTTAGTCAAAAAAGTTCCATTATAAATAATATCGAATGTATGGATTTAATAACTTGTGCGCTCACAATTGACTTAATCTTATCAAGTACATAAAATTCGAGAATGTTTAGCCGAATCACGCCACCACTTTGGGCTTAATTCGCGTGGCTGTCATCGAGAGTGATAAATGTGGCTAACGATGAAGATGATCCTGATGACTTGCAACTACTGAATTACGTCCGCATGTTGCGGATCATAGTGGATGGAAGCCGAGTATATTGGATGATACATGAATAAAAAATGGTGAAAGTCGTGCTTATACATTAACTTGAATTCACAACACTATATGATAAATAAAAAAAAAGTAGCAAGAAAGAGACGGAATTAGAACCTGAGTCTATCTAAACCCAAACTAAGCTAGACAATTAATAAACGACAGTTAGTGAAATGCACAAAATATTGAGTGTAGTTACAATCTGCATAGGCGAAAATCTGATACAATGCATCAGCCATTAGTGAAATCCTCTGATCTCAATAAGTATCAGGCATCAATCATCCTAGGGACTTTGGTCCATTGCCCATAATGGTCTGCAGCAACAATAATCGTCTCTCAGCCCACTCGCATGCAATAATCATGACATTTAATGACAATTGATGTGGCCCCGGAAATGCGAGCATCACAACTACCCCTTTCCCCGTATGGAAACCCACGTTTCGCGTCACCTACGATAGAATTTTGTGTGCTACGTGAATGCGAGCGTTCACCAGTAGACGTACTTACCACATAGTGTGCTGAAAATACCATATCAACTATTGTCTATTGTATTAACCATAGCGTGAATATAACAACCGTCCATTATACATACGTGATTTATTAATATTTTGGCACACTTACAAATATATAATATATTAAACGGCATTATCGATTTTCTGGTGCTCGAAGCTCTTGTAGATAACGATGCTTCGCATAACCATGAATTGCTATCTGAAATATCGTATAATCTCAATAACTTTTCCCTTAAAGTACACGAACAATGGACTTGCTAAATTCTCACTAATTGCTCTTTCTCTACTAGCTTAAACTATATCTCTGAATAACCAGAAAATTTGGGGATCGCGAACGCCGAAAATCTCGGAAAATCCGGATTTCCCACAAGAATGAATGGCCAAGGATACGAACTACGAATAGAGGAGTATATATGTTTATGCAAGAAAAATAAAAAAAAAGTTATAACAATGCAGGGTGGATGCACTTTAGCTGTTCGTTGGTCGAGTGTATTGACAAAGCAGGTTTTGGAATCCGCGATAAAAAATATTGAACGACGTACACGAATGCTATAAAATATATACGCTAAAATTGCTCCAAGTTATCCAGTAGCACTTTTTTCGTTTGCATATACAAGACCCGTCGATGGAGTGCCTGAAATCGATGCATGCGAACTGCGAAATATAGTAAATACATATGTATTTATATACCTGCATCAAAACAAATATCAAATCCCGGCCGATCGGGAGGAGCATAGAGCAGTATGAATATTGGACACGATAAAAGCCCAATAAGCGTCGGCATATGATACAGACAGAATTCATGTATATATCGTGTTTCGAAAGTCCCAAGTAATTGGAAGTAATTCAGCAATACCAATTTATACGGAAATTCAAAACCAAAAATTTTCCCTCGAGTGTGTATTAACTTTCAACCTCACCATAGCTGGCAACCAACACTACCATCAACATTTTCACTCAATATTCGACTCTAATTTATATCTATACCATCCTCCAAGCTAACCGTGTTTTCCTATAATTTTATTTTCGCCCAGATCCCGCCGATCGTATGACTCGATTTTTTGACAATTTGAAAGGGTTCACGTACTCGACATCAAATTACCTTGTCCCGGTTATTTCCCTCAATATTCTATCTACCTACCACCAACCACTCGCCCCCGCTATCAGCCTATTTTTCGATGCATAAAAAACATATTCGAGTTCTGACTAATGACCCGCGATTGCGGACAATAAATCAAACCGGGTGTACTCACTTTTTTAGCTAAAAGTCATTGCACCAAAATCTCATTAAAGTTCAATGCATCAAAGTGTTTTTCATTTTTTTTGTTCACCTCTTTCCTCTTTTTGACGGACAACCAAAAATGAATGTTAAACCAAAAATACGAATGCATATAAAATAATTATGATGACTCCAGTCAGTTTTATTGATTGAACTTTAGATATGTATGTAGTATAACTTGCAGCAAAGTGAAATAGAACGAGGAGCAAAAGACAAACCAGACTACTTGTACTGCTGTCGTTTGGAAGCTTTCCGAGAGGGTTGACATCTAGGAATTCCCCGGAGAATGGAAGCATGACGTGATGCTAAAGGAATGAGGAATAAAGCGAGGGAGAAAAGTTATTTTATCGTATGTATGTGTATGTATCAAGAGGTTGGCTGTGTTGCATTAGATAATTCTCAGCTTGACGTTGATAGTCAGGATGATGATTTAACGGTAGCTGGTAGCTAACTTTGTAAAAACCTGTGCCGTACGACTCGTTCATCAAGCTTGCCCTCAACATCAGCGATAAATGCATTTGTGCCTCAGAGAAATACCCCGGTAGAAACTAAATCGGAGGCTTTATGATCCCCGTGACGAAAAAGGGTGAATACCACCCGAGATGTATGCTCATGGGTGATGTGATCGTGATACCGAGGAGGTCGATTGCTGATACGATGGTTCTGCGTGATGTGATGGAGAAAGAGGTTCAATGCATCAGTTAAAAGAGAGTTATGCAGTTTAAACCTAAGTGGATTATAAACGCGATACGATCCTACAATTTTGTTATTCCACTGCAGTAGAGACAACGTGATATTCTGCAGCTCTATGCACTTTCTTTTTTTTAAATCCGATCTTTTTGTTGCCGGATTTTTTTCATTATTAAATTTTTATTATACATGCGTCATATATCAGCTGAAACCGTTATCGTTCAAAAGCCTTACTAATACTCGATTGAATTTAACCCTCGAGTAGTGTATGCAATTTTTATTTCTGTGCAAAAAAAAAATTGCATGCATGCATTTTTTTTTTTTAGCTAAGAACTGAATTCGAATGAATAGGAAAAGTAATTATAGTGGAAATATGTCGAGTGCCACTTTTGATACAATGTCAAGTTTTTTTGCTTTAATTTATATGCAGGATTGTCTGAAATTAATACATATTTTTATGCGAGTATACAGTGTGCAAAAAAATGAAATAAATGTTTTTGTTAATGACAAAAAGCATCGAAAAAGCAATCTTCTGTTTGACGTTTCTTTAATACAAAAGAATTGGTCAAAAAAAACAATGGTACAAAAGGAAAAAACATTTTAAATGAATGAACGAGCATAGTACAATTGCACGGCGGGTTTGCCTTTTTCATTCTCTACTCGTCATATAGTTAGGAAAATTAAATCTCGGAAACCTCTATAAAATATATATATCCTGACGAATTTACCCAACAATTCTGCGGCTTCGTGAAAGCTAAAAAACATTAACGAGGGAGCCGAAGAACGGAGAGTGACCAGCCAATGGACGGCTTTTAGTTGGCTTCCAAATAATAATCACAAAAAACGTGCCCACTCGTATTCGTATGATTGTTTAGATCAGACAATAGCCGCAAACTTTGAGGATTCCTTCGATTTATATTCCGAAAAAATAACGAAAAAAATAAACTCTCTTCGGCTATAGTCATGAAATAAACTGCGATAATCATTAAAATTAGAGAATTATTGCTTAGATTAAAGATAACCGTCTGAATGTTAAGATAAATTTAATTAAAATTGACCAAATTCAAAGTTTTTCAAAATCCAAGAAATTTTTAAAGCAAAATAAAACATATTCTGAAAAAATTACCAATATAAGACTGGCTGCAATAGATAAATTTTTAAAAAAATTGATTTGAAAGGAAAACACGCGAACTATAACAATCCGGAAGAGGAAAATTAGGTAAATAAGTGAATCCTTGAAACAAAGTGGATGAAAAGTAATAATCATAGTGGAAGAAAATAGCGGCATATTATTGTAGCTGTATGAGTCCTCTTGATACGTGCTCGAGTATCACAAAAGGGTGACTAAAGTCGGAGCCCCCTGTAGTGTGTGTGACTTATGCACCCGCCTTCTAATGAAGATCTATGGCTCTCTGTGGTGCCACTAATTCCCTGCAATCGAAGCTGAGCTTTCAATGGTATATTTTTCTCGTTGATATCGCTAACAACGCGATATCTCAGCGATGTTTTTATCTTTTTTCCATCTTTGCCCACGTAATAATACGCACGTATAAACACACTTTCCACGCACACACCAATCTTTTATGAGTTCATTGTAAGCCTCGGGGCATTATTTAACCAATAACGAAGTTCGAGTTATGGGTTATGCAACGACTAGATTTCGCGCACCGTGTACGTGTATATCTGTAGATATATTGTGTACGTATTTATACATATATTGAGTATGTATGTTAACGTATATTGATGACGACAACGACAACGATTCTCTGTGGGAAAAAGACTCATAGTATAAGACGAGCTCGTACATGATTCATGTATTAGAACGGGAAAACGCGAATTAAATCGTCGTACTATTTACTTATAAAATTTATCTTTTTTATCAGTATTTAAAGTTTGTGCAATACAGATTTATCGTTGGTAATGTTGATATTCACAAGCAAGTTAAAGCACTAATAAAAATTCAAATTTCAGTTACTTACTTACAAATTAAATTCATTAATGATAATTGCGGGTCATAAATAAGGATATAAATTACAATTACTGTAAAAAATTTTATAAATATCACTTAATACAAATAAGTGTTGCGAGGCTGGAGTTTCTTGTAATAATCATAAGTGGTCTGAAAAGCAAAAAAACTATTTGCATGATTCAACAGAAATTTTTTTAATCGAATAAAAAAATTGTTAAGCGAATTTTTCATAAACTAATATTTTATTTTTAGAGTATTGACAAAAAATAAATTCAATTTGCAATTATAAGTAAAATATAAAGAGCGATTACTATCAGAAGAGTCCTAATTTTCCGTTTGGGTGAATCTCGATACAACCACCTGGACCTACCCACCATTCCTTCTTTAATTTGAGCTTTTACTCCCACTTTGAGTAGTATCCTTCCGAATCCTTTGAGAATAACAATTAGCTGTTTTAATCCTTACAAAAGTTTAAAGTTAAGATGAGTGAGTGGATGCCCATGGGGCTTTAGGTGAATGTTACAAGCCTATCCTATTATGTTTTAGCACTCGAAAATGTTTCTCTCGTAAACATTCTTTCAAAGCTTATACTCATTTCAGCTATCAGGGTATAACGGCACGCAACCGGGGCTGAAGGAACAAACACAAAACAAGTAAACTCGAAGGAGGAAGAGTATACCATGACTATAAAGTAATAGCGAATGTGTATTTAGTAGACGCGGGAGATAAAGAGTGAAAGGGATGGGAAGAAAAGTATAATAAGGAGTAAGTCCAAGAGAGAGAGAGAGAGAGAGAGAGAGAGAGAGAGAGAGAGAGAGAGAGAGAGAGAGAGAGAGAGAGAGAGAGAGAGAGAGAGAGAGAGAGAGAGAGAGAGATTACTAGTACTACAGGACGAGGAGATGAAATGCCTCTTCCTTGGGTGCGCAATTAACAGTGTAATTACTGGGAAAACATTATTCGGTTCTAAAGAGCCATCCACTCTTTACTGCACAGTCTTGACTCTTTCAGATATAAAACAGTCTTGCATATTTCATTCTTACAATCCTGTGTACCCTTCTAAGATAAAAAGCCTTCTAAGAGAAACAAATAATCCACGCACAGTCGCAGCTGGAAAGTTTTGCTGTTAAACAAAAAAAAAAAGATAAAAAAAAATACTAATAAATAATCAAAGGGGTGAAAATCCGTCGCGTGGCTAATTGAATTTATTCGTTATTAATGTTTGGTAAATATTTAATTAGATGACTCGGAGATCGTGGTGAAAAACACCGAAAAAAATTCTCACACGTGTTAAAGCATAACCGGATAAACGCTTAGATAAGTATAAGTCTTGATGAGTATCACGCGAATGAAATGAAGACGTAAAACATTTGATTTAACGATTGGCCACGCACCATGCAAATTACTGTTCTTAGGTTATTTATGGCCACTAAGCCAATAACCGGATGTGGAGAAGAAGGTGGATAATGATAAAGACCTCCTGTTGTGTCGGAACGTGGCTACCGAATAGGCTCTTTTCTACAAGTATTTATACTCCCTGAACTTCAATCGTCCCAATTGCCGACCGTTTATCCGATATTCTTATCGCAATCGATTACGATATGATCGTTTGAATATTATGCTCCTCAAGAGCATGCATGTGCGATAAGCTAACAGCACTAATGCTAGTATTTCATGTCCAATAGGATTTATTGAGTCTTGTAACTATTTTCGGAGATATCCTGAGAGAAAGTCGTGGGGTACAGTTGATTTAGGGTGACGGCTAAATGGGGTGCATGAGAAAAACTCTTTTTTTTTTTAACACGTTTTTATTGGCTTATCCCGTATCTACGTAATAGAATCTTTAAATGTCATTTTTTCCGACTAAGACTTCTGATTAATTTGATAATTTGTACACTTATCAAGGACCGAAGACAATACAACAATTTTATAACTTTATTTTAGTGTTCAGGCAAGAATCATTAGAATAATAAAAATTTACACTCTATAATAAAAATTTGTCAACTCTATAATTAACTACCGCAAAAAAAATATTACTTTATAAAAAAAAACATTATTCTTGGTTGTATACAGACTAAAGTTGCTAAAAATAAACGTTATTTAAAATTTTTAATTTTATCATGTTGCTCCCACAGGGTTAGTCCTATTTCCGCTTTATGAAAATCCTGTTGCAGCACCTATTTTTATTCCGTGTATAAAACAATGTTGGAACTTGATAACCATACGAGTGTCATTCAAACCTTTGAAGGTAATTCATTGAAAAGCCATAAGTCGCACCAGACGGCCTTTACCTGGAAACCCAGTTCCAGTGTTTGCTGAAAACACCAAACCGTATAGAGAAAGAAGGTGCAAAAAAGCAACCCCTTTGTCGGGCTCTGTTACATCCCATGTATCAACTTGCGGGAATCCGAGTATTATTAAGTTGGCGATTGGTTCCAACCAAACGCATCCGAATAATCATATCGACCCTCTCCATTCGGGATAGGAATCTTTCTCACCCTTTTGAAACATTTAACTTGTGTACATTGTACAATTGATAAGTACTACTGCACTTTGTAACCCATTGTACTCGAACTCAAAACCAATCCCGATTTGTCCGATGTCCAATGAATGTTACAGCTATAAATGTATTATATATTTATTTGTTATATGTGATATGTTGTATGTTATATGTTATATGTATGGATCCCTTGTACCCTTTAAATTTTCATTCGCAGAATCCGTTTCCGTCGCGTGCTGGTTGTAAAATCAGTACATCCGGGTGTCAAAGTGGTGTCACCCGATCGTCCCGACATAAAGTTTTAAATTCGATCAATGGGTGACGCCAACCGTAAAACACTTTTAGGGTTGAAATTTAAAAGCCTACGTAACGGGTGTCTAGCAAGAGTAGTCGTCGGTGACTAAATCGTTGCTACAACCGTGAACGAGGACGATTCGAAAAATTATACAAGTCGACTGTAAACTGTGACAGTCTGAAGTGAGCAAAAATTTAGCTTTTAATATCTTATAATAATAAATAATAATCTGCAGTTACTTTTTTACTACCGACAATTCCGAATTGTGAATAAAAAAATTTTGAAATATTTTTTCATCACAATATAGATAGTTTGGGTACTTTTTATAGAAACAAATTATTCAAAAGCTTGACAAAAAATTGACTATCACTAAAAAATATATAAAGCAATGAAAATATACAAATTCACGCCAAAACGTTTTGTTAAAACTAAATTTAACTAAAAAAATTTATTTTGTCACATAAATACATCAAAGACAAAATTTTCCATCTTCTATTGATTATATAGACAGATAATAATAATGACAATAATAATTTTACAAAAAATAATTTGGAGATGCCGGGGATCGAACCCGGGGCCTTTCACATGCAAAGCGAACGCTCTACCACTGAGCTACATCCCCAATGTTCCTTTAATGAACAGAACCACGCCTCATTGATTTACCGAGTAAATCAATGGCCCACTTTCGTTACAAGTAACAGTCTCATCAATGAGTTGAGGTCGGTAAATCGGTAACTTGCCTTCCATGGAAAGCAGAAAGTCACATGTGGATACATTTAGAATACTAAGTTTTTTTTTTCATCTTCCGGAACATTTTCCATTATTTTTTCATGGTACATTCAATCACATAAGTGCACATTGCACTCGGCTCGGAGTAGACTGTAAATTGAGCGCAAAACCACTGTTGATTGATTTAAAATCAGATCACCGTTAGTCCGTTTCGGGACGTACCGTATATAGCATATTGGGATTTGGGGTGCATCATCTACTGCTATCTATTTCTCTTAATATATCTATCTACTGCTTTATCTTTCTCGTATTGATATCGGTGTATGTATGCATGTATGTATAACTATCTCTTGTGCATCAAAACACCGGTTTTGTGTGTTAGTTGTTGATAGTAGATATATATACAGTTGTTACTGATGGCGAGCAATATCGTTCGAACGCGGTTACACTACTCTCGTATTTACGTTTTGTGAATTTAAACACACAAGGCTTGAAATGAATTACACGAGTGAGGATTTCCCCCGTTGCTGGGCAACCTCAAATCCAATATAGCGGTGATTTACGTTCCAATAAAACCTTTTCGATTCGTTGTTACACATCCTAATTTTTTTATGCCTTGTTTTAACTCTGTAAATTTCAATTGTCATATGTTTCGATACTTTGATATGCTGTATAAATATTTTTGCAGCTGCTTTACTTGGAAATAAATCGATTTTTTCTCAATATTTCAACTTTATATTTTATGATTTTTTTATTCGAGATAATATAAACTTTTTATTTTGTATTGTTCATGTAATGATAACATCGATAGAAATAAAATTAAATATCGTTATAATTTTCACGCTTATAGGGAAAAATATTAGTAACAAATTTTTAGCTAATTTTTGTAACTCCACATTCACTTCAAAAATTTTTTAATGTTTTTTCATGTATTTATAAGGTATTTTACTTATATTTAATATACTTAAAAAAAACTACAAACATCGACCAGAAGTTGGATTTTAAAAATATATTTTTTATTTAAATTTTTTTCACGGAGTTAATTTGCGGTTGCTAATAATAAAATTAATTTACTTTAAATTGACTTCTAAAAATAATTATTTAAATTGATAATATATATGTATAAATTTTTATAAAATATAAGTATGTCACTCAATAAATTAATATGACAGTTTATAAACAGAGAGTGACAACACAAACCAGTTTTTACACTTGATTACACAAAACGAACGAGTGTCGTTTTAATTTCACAAGACTTTAGAATTTTCTTAATCGAGGACTCGTTCATGCCTAGATTCTCGTTTCTCTAGTATATCCATGGAAAGTGGAGCAATCACGTGTAGTGTGTAAACGCATGTTACTGATCATCCTCATCAAGAAAACGGATAAAAAATTATTACATGTGTTACCGCGTCACTTGAAGATTCATTTTAAAAACAGGGAGAACGGTTATTTATACCATTAATCATCATTCCACTCGACTCATATTAATAGTGCAATTAAAATCGTACTTTTTACATCAATTATCAATCACAGCAATCAATCACACTTTTTCTGTTAAATAACGTAATAAATATTTTACAAAACCCCAACTATCAATAAAATCATCCATCACTTTTGACTAAAAATTCAAAAAGAAGAATATAAAAGTCACAATAACACAATTGTACTTTCGAAACCAATAGTCCCCTTTTAAATTACACGATTCAATGCATTGGTTTAACAACCCTTGAAAAAATACCTCACCCTCCAACCAACCCCTTCTTTATTGAATTGTCCAATAATTAAATAAATAATTTTTTTTTTAATTATCCTTTCCCCTCCATCATTAAAAGGGAATCCTATTATTAAAAGTAACTGACTTTAAAACCGCGATTTTCAATCTTTGTCTTCATTTAAACCTTGTACTGATAAAAAAATTAATTTGATTCAAGAGCAAAATTTTTAAACCAAAAAAATTAGATCATTTTAAATTAAAAAAAAAAAAAATTTACTGAAGTCAAGAACAATTTCTCAGTTTAAGAATTTTTCAACTTAATTAATTAAAAATTATTTAATTTTTCAAAATAATTTTCTCAGATAAAGATTTTTACTCTTGAATCAAATTAATGTTTCAATCAATTTAGAAATTTCAAATTTTTATTCTATCATAACTAATTAATAAAAAATTTTACATTATCTTTAATCAAGTAAAATTTACTTAAATCAAAAAAAATGTTTCTGATCAAGAATTCTTCCACTTAAATGAAATCATTCAAAATAATTTTTTGGTTCAAGAATTTCTCTCTTGAATGAATTGAAAAAAAAAAAAAAAAAATGATTTTTACTTGTATACAACCTTAGTGTGTTTTTACAAGGAGAGGGTGGGGATTTTTTATTTATTCTTCCACTTTTTAGACCTCACTTTTTTCACTCTTGGTTATACCTTTGTAACTATCACATTTATTTTTCCCCTTGTTTTGCACCCCCCACCCCCTCAGTGTGGTAAATTTTTTCTACCACACCTTAGTGCGTTCGAGGTAGCGGCTGTGGCCGACTTACAAGTGCTGTACGCATTGGCCTATGCCTGCCCATTTAAGCTTTAGCACAGTGACCAAGGAAAACCACAGAAAACCTGGTCAGTACAGTTCGGTTACGAGAGCGACCCTCAGCGGTTGTTGTTGAAATCAATTTTCTAACAACCGCTGGGGCTCGAACCCGCGCCTCTCGGCACGATATCTGTACAGACTAACGCATTAGTCCGCACGGCTATCGCGGCCAACTCTTGAATGAATTAATTTTTTTTTTAAATTAGATTTATTAGCCAAAACACAATTATTTTATGTACTCAAAATCAACATCTAGACACGGAGGCAAATTGAGATTAGCCGGATCGATCACACGTGCTGAACCAATTCCGCTGGTCAGCTGCTCATCAATAGCGTAATGGTACCTTTCGGCCTGAAACCACGTATTGGACATCCTCAACCACCCAGCCCTCCTCAGGCTAGTGCTACATGCATATACATAAAGACATATAGACATATATATATATATATATATATATATATATATATATGTACCTAATACATATGTATTGAATAGTGCTCCTCTAATAGGCATATAATCGTTATGCACATAGCGAACACCTAACCTACCAGTATGTTGTATAGCAGTAGCCTATAGTACACCACTGCTGTATGCTGTATGAACATTGTACACCCACCAACAGCCGATAGACAACTACCTGAGCACACAGTCCGTACACTGACTCCTGTTGCGTGTATATACACAATATCTTCAATGCCATCATGCGTATCCTACAATACTATCTTCTGTGTTTCGAGTCCATACTATGTTTGACATGCGACACGATTACATATGCAGCGCTCATCCTCTCCCTATGTAAGCTTGTATACGATATTATGTTCAAGCGTTCCACATTACCGAGTGTAAGCGTTACTCCTCATTATGCCGAGGTTGCGAATTATTTTGGGATTCAGAAAAGAGATTAATAAGGTGACACATGTTTTACGGCGTAAAAAGTCTGGAGTGGACTTTTACTCTTTTCACTCCAAGTACAGCAGTGAAGAAATATAACATTCTGCATATGGAGTAAATTTGGAGTATTTTTTAGGTGGAGTGAATAAAGATTTTAATAAGGTTAAATAGACGCGAATTTTTGTAAAATTTTCCCTTAAGTCGAAGAATTAATATAAAGAAAGAAAGAAGCTGAAAAAGTTGGAGAAGAAAGTGCAGAGACCGAACAGAGAACAGAGTGAGGAATGCTGAGGGATTAAAAGAAAAAAAGATTGACAATATAGAAGGAGAAAAGTGAATACTAAGGGATAAATTAAGTGTTATCAACAAATAATATTTCTAAATGTTTATACTAGTTAAAAATGTTTGAAATAATTAATAACTATTACCAATTTAAAATTTCGTATCTAATATTTATATCTTTAAAAAAAAAAAAAAAAAAAACAAAACTTGTATAAAACTGTAAAGTTATGCAAATAAAACACCACAATAATAATAAAAATTTGAATACGAATTTTTATTGAGCTAAAACAAATCTTATATGCAAGATTATTAATGAGTACTTTAAACAATTTATCGAAAGTTTAGATTTGTAAGTATTAATTATATTTTTCCGATACAAAGTAAAATATAATAAACAATTAACATTGCTACGGATAATTAAAAAAAATTAATTATTTTAATGTTACTCACACTGTCTTTTATTCAGCAATTTTTAGATTTTCTTAATGTATAAATTATTATTAAAGAGAATTTATCAAAAATGTGACTTGTAGAAATTAAAATAAAATACTGATGCAATTTTAAATAAATAAAAATTTGTTTGTTATGTTAAATTGAGAAAAAAGATTTTATTGAATTTTTGAGTCTCTAAGTATGCATTTTGTAATTTTCAGACAAATAAAAATGATTTCTTTATTTTTATTTAAAAAAAAATAAAGAAAAACAATATAAATAAAACCCTTTTCAGATTGAATTTTATTTCGGAGAAATTTAATCAATAATCATTAACTCCGCAAATTTTTAATGGACTATTTATAAATAAGGAATGAACTAAAAACTCTTGTTTCTTTTTCTGACTAAAAGACTTGAGCCGTTTCTCAAACTCCAAGACTGAGAAAACTCTTTCATTTCCTTTCCTTGGTTAAGTCTGGTCTACGGTCTGTATCGTCTCGAGTCCTCGCAGAAGAACTCATTAAAGGATCAAAGTCAGCCAAGATTACAATGTAATGGATAATGGAACCGACTTGCACTTTTAGACGCTAAATGGGCGTAAGTTCTTTGAAGATTTTTCTTATTCTTCAGAGGGGATTAAGACGAGAGGATAATGGTAGGTAAATTGTAATGCGAATTGTATTATTACTAACCGATTTCTGTGGGTATATTTGTACGTATGTATAGATGTGTAATATATAATACATGCATGCAGATTTAATTGGGAGTATCAGAATACACAGGATATAATATTGAGGCCTTGGTAATTTGCATAACATGTCATGTCATTACAACGGAAATTCGCAGAGGGATGTATACAAAGGAGAAATTGATGAATTGCTAATTAATTTGATGATGATCAGGATAATTATTATTATCATTACTATAACTATTATTATTACTGTCATTACAATTATAGTAATTTTCTTATTGACAAAAATGTTTATTTGTGCTAAGAACTTTTTAATTATAGAACGGAGAGGAGTAGTTCGTAGTAAAGCCGAGAGAGGGCGACACAAAGCAGCCAGACTTTACACGCACTTAAAGAGGTCGCCGATCGAGTAGCAAAAGAAGCCATTCTTACTGGCCGAGACACCCCTTTAGGTCTACCTAGCTCTGATCTTAACGCCGTGTGGAAAAATAACAATCGTAAAGAATTCATAGAATGGTTTAGCTGCACGGATCCGGACAAGGGTATATTTTATACGAGCAATTTTGCCTCTTTCAACCCAAAGCCTTGGTTCGATAAATTGAAGGTTAATAGACGTACAATCGTTTCCATCAATCGCTTGAGGAGTGGTCACACATCTCTCAGAGCTAGTCTTTTTAAATATAATATAGTCCACTCTCCCACCTGCTTATGCGGAGAGTGCGAGGAGACTCCGAATCACATTTTCTTTCAGTGCAGTCGCTTTGACGAACCGAGACGATCTTTCTTAAAGTCTTTACAGGATGTTTTGGGTGTGGGTCCTTACTGTATCGAATTTCTACTTCATTGCTTGAGCCACGAGATCGTCAGAGTATTACATATTTTTTTGAACAAAATTGACATATTTATATAATTTAAAGATGTTAAATATATTTATAGTTTTTAAAAAAAATGCAAAATAACATAAATAATTGTTGATTATTTGGTTTTATTTAAAGAGATGAATTGTTATCTTTTTTAAACGGTGATAGTCAAATAAAGTCTTTTAGATAACCGTACAATAAACATCTCAAATAATGGTTAAAAAGCTTAGTACCCAATATAATGTTATCTTTGTTAAATTATTACAATATTTATATAAGAACGTTGAGAGTTATTTATAATATTGTTTAAATGACAGATGTTTTTTTTTTTAAACATGTATATTTTTATAAGCGTCTACCTTTATATGTATTTTTAAATGTAACGCTAAAAGCGCGATATCGACTTATAATAAGTGTATTAACTATGTAACAGTTGGCTGCATTGGTTTAACCAAGGCCTTTATTTTCAATAAAAAAAAAAAAAAAAAAAAAAAAAAAAAAAAAAAAAACATGCACTTAAAGATATTCATATGATATGAAGGAGGGGGAAATTTTTTCCATAAATCTGTAAGCATTAAGGCAATACCGAGTATTATGGAAATATGAGAGTAAATAAAATCAATGCAAGGACATTACTATTTGATTGGTGGATATCAGATGCTGAAAAGTCTAAAGAAAGTGCCCTAAGCTTCAAATCATTCGACCGAATTATGTACGCTGAGAATAAATATTTTATATTTGCATTTCTCTGAGTTTATTCGTCCCTTCGCTGTGTAACATATCCATTTATTCCAAAAGACCATTTTCCAAGATGGATGCCGCCACTTTGAAAGTTTTAGTACCCAGTAAATTTAAACTGGTCGGTGCGAGCTAAGGGTGTGAGAAAAATAAGAGAATTACGATACTTGTTGCTTGGAAAGTTTAAAAGGGGTTATATGCCAAGATGTTATGAAACTTGAATTTTCAAAAAGTGAACTGGAAATAATAACTCCCCAATTGCCGAAAATTTTTTATTTTCTCAACGGAAAAATAATTATTTTCAATATTAGAAGCTTTGTAAAAAATAAATTGGCAAGTAAACTTATTGAAACTTTAAAATTTTGCCGATTTTTAAAGCTTGATAAACTTTTTATCTGTTGAGATTACAATTAAAAAATATCGGAGCTTTTTTATAGGTAATTAATTTTGCTACAAGACGATGTATTATAAAATTTGAAAAAAAAAATTTTCCTGTAGTTTTTGTTGATAAAAACTAACAATTAAATTTTTTACATGTTATTTGTATGGGAAAAAAGAAACTAGTAAAGCTTTTTGTAGAGTTGAGATCCTAAGCTGCGCTTTTGAGAGAATTTTTCGTATGCTTAAAAAAAATATTCTAAATGATAGAAAAAAAAATTTTGAACCAATCTAAAAAGTCCTTGATACTTTGAAAAAAGTGTAAAACTTTTGGAAATTCACAGAAAACTCATGTGTCAATTGCAATAAAATGTATTTTTGTTTTATCCTAAAAACAATTAAACGATATGAAACAGTGGGGTTATGGTATGTAACCGTTAATAACGTGGCGATAAAATGTGTATTGATAGTCAAAAAGCGCCCATCGATCACAGTCGAAAACAGCGCAATCAACGTCGAGTGATCTTCATTTGGAGGGCGTCAAACGTGCGATATAAATTCAAGCGCATACAATTTCGTCGGACGCAAAAGAGACAATGGATCGGATCGAAACAGAGTTGAGTTGGATTTTATATCTGCACGTCGATCTGCAAAATGAGTTAGATCAAGCGAGA
The DNA here is from genome assembly GCA_905319865.3 of Cotesia congregata. Lineage (NCBI taxonomy): Eukaryota > Metazoa > Arthropoda > Insecta > Hymenoptera > Braconidae > Cotesia > Cotesia congregata. The sequence continues at coordinate 19,310,431 of CAJNRD030001122.1, forward strand.
TAGGGATACAGAAATGAAAATGGAAATGGGTGGTAGATAGAATCCTGGGTACAAAGTTACTGTGGAAGGGTTTCGTTACAGCGGGTGTGATTGTCGCCCCATCAAAGTGGACAGTTTACAGATGGATTGAATGCCAGAGTGTCATCGTCCTACCACCAGCACACATCCAAAACTCAGTACGCCACAGCCAGATACTGACCCTTTTCATCTACTGCTGCTAGTTCCTTCTTCCTCTTTCTCTTCCTCACCCTCACCCTCAAGCAATCTACTGTAACGCTGTTCCAGGACACCATTCGCTCATCCTGCTGCTATTACTCAGGTGTAATTGCATTCAGAGGCGTATTCAAGTCCAATAGTATGGAAAAAGTTTTGTGATTAAAGAAGTGAGTTAAGTTAATAAAATATTTATTACAATTGGAATTTTTCATTAAAAACATGAATTTTTAAAAAATTCTTTCAATAAAAAAATTTAGATGTAAATTATGGATTTTTTTGTGAGCTATTATGTTTCCAAGCTACAAATATTTTTTTATTGCTCGATAGGAGCAAACTTTTAGTTTATTTCAATGATTACTTTGAATTAAAAATCGTGCAAAAAATATAAATTACTGTAAATGAAAAAAAATTGGCAATTTTTTATGTTGAATATTACAGGATTAAAAATCGTAACAAAGACTAGAAATGTTACGATAAATTTCCATTTGACGAAGTTGAAAAAAAACTTCGGAAAACTGAAATTAAAATGTAAAATATTAAAGGTAAAAAGTAAAAAAGACAAATCCATATGAATGTAAGTGTCGAAATTGGAAAAACAAAATAATCTGGAAACGATTGGACATTCATTAAAGTTTGAACCATTTGAATCCATCTGGATTCGGTTATTCCGGTGAAAAAATACCTGTTCGCGTATATTGCGTCAGATGAACCATGGGCATGTGTACAGAGCGAGGGAGCGAGAGATTGAATGGATGGATGGACAGATGGATGGATAAGTGTGAGAGGTCGTGCCCGGGTTTTCATTGCGGTGCAATGCGAGTAGATGTATTGAGTGTACAGAGTATTCTACTCTCTGGTATGTACACACACAACACACATGTTGTCCAGGGCGTTACATTGACTGATTGAGTGGCATTGAATTGAATCGAGGGTGGGCTATGCTCGGTGATGGAAACTGGCAAATGCCCGCCGGTTACACTATTGCAGTTCGTGTCAACCAGAAGAATGAGAAAGAGAGAAAGTTGTTACATTTTAACGTTGAGCCCATCGTACACACCACTGCCCACTCGCCGCCAAACCAATATATAAACACCCAGAACGCGGAACGTGGACACACATCAATGTATACCTATTACATGGAAGAAGAGATGAAAAATCAGCGGGTGTCCGTCGATATACAACCTAGCTAACGATAAAGTTTATGATTTTACATGTACTACGGGCTGTATCAAAAATAGTTATAAATGTTCTTTTTTTAAATGGTTTTAATATTTTTATTTAGATTCGTGAATCAAAATTTATCATTTTACGTTTTAATAGTATAAAAATAACTTTTTCAAACTTTAGAATTTTATACTTTGTGCTACAATCGATTCAGTAAAAAAATTAATACATGTTATTATACACTGAGAAAAAAAGTACGACTTTTGAGAAAATTTTCTTGTCACAAGAATTGATCGAATTAATTTTTGTTTAATTCAAAAGAACCTATTAATTTGTTAATCTATCAAAATGAATGCCAATATTTTATTATTATATCATAATAGATATTGATATTCTTTTGTCAAAAAACCAAAATTTATTTTAAACGATTCTTGAGCCTAGAAATTTTTTTCTGGACAAAAAATTTTTTTTTCTCAGAAAATTAAATATCCTTTTAAAAAAATATCGTATGATTTTTTGATAAATTTAACATTTCAAAAGTTATTCAAGTTAGTTAGTTAAGCTTAAATGTATCAAAAATTTTCAGATTAAAAAAAAACTTATTTTGGCTGTATAACTAAATATTGAGAAAAAATTTAAAGCTTAACCTATGAACTTTAAAGTTTTTTCAAGTTAAATTCTTGAAAGAAGCATCGAAATTTTCTACTCAAACCCAAACTTTCCAAAAAGTCTAATTCTACACAAAAACTTCCTTTTACTCAAAGTGTAAATCCAAAAATTACCGAATAACAAATAGCCACTGAGATTTATAACCCATGTGAGCAACCAACTAAATGTAGCGTCCAAAGTTGGACCAAAAATGTACCGTGTCAAATAATCCCCATAGCCATTGAAATAGAAAGAGGAATAGTAGCTGGACTCAATGCAGTATATATTTGTAATTTGTATACACATCAAATATATATAATATATATATATATGTATATATATACATACATACATACATACGAACTCGTCATCGTTATTCCGCACCGAGTTGGGTCGGTATAATCTGCGTTAGTTAGATGATGCCCCACTAGATAGACGCGTGCATCCATAAATTATATCACAGGAAACCACGTCGTGGCACTTCTCGCTCATCTCCCATATATTTCTGTCCACATATTATAACCTCTAAGCAGAGAGAATACTGTATTGTGGGGTGTGGGGGTAAGCCACGAGAGTACACACTCATTGGATGTATATCGGGCGTGCATGTATCCTGTGGCTGGCGCCCAACGTCAAAGTTTACATACGAATGTCCCGATTTCCACGAGATCTCTCCCTACGGTCAACGCTCACCGCCCTAACTTAAACCGACTTCAATGATACTACTCGGCAGTATGTACCACTGTAACGTCATATGCACACACACACACATGCTCACATATGTGGTCCTAATCACACTACTGTACGCAATATCCGAACAAATAGTGATGGGAAAGAAAGAGAGAGAAAGTTACGTTGGTTGGTACCACTTGCCTGCACTCTAATTACCCGTGCCAATTAAATAGACCCAGAGAGAGAGAGAGACGATGAGTTTCACTAGGGATCGCCTCACCGAGTACGCAATTCCTAGGCAATGCCGTTATCTCGCGTGAATTTTGATTCGGTGGAGAGCGAGACTAAAGAGTCTAAAAAGATAAATACATATATTTGCATACACACAATAAAATATTCTGTGTAATATATATGAATGTGGATAATAAAAAAATAATTAACCTCCCTCGCGGATAAAATAATAATGATTAAATTTAAAAGCCCAACAATGTTTTGATCAAGCTATTATTGCCATACCGAGGATATTCTTAATCTGTTTTAATCAGCAATACTTTTCAATTTTAATTTTAGATTGAGCTAAAGTTTTTGTTATCTTAATCAGCGGAATTATAATTATTAATACGTAGCATTTGCGTACTTGGATTATATTATACTCCGGGCTGGATTATTAGCATTTAAATATTTGTGCTGGATGGTGATCTGGTCATAGAAGTCAGGTTGTTTGAAGTTACTTTAGATTAAATATTTTTTATTGAGCTAAAGAATTTTGATGTAAAAATTTTTGTTTTTTAAATAAAATAATAAAATAGACAAATTAGCTATTATAATTTTCAAAATTTCCTCAATTAAAATAATATCCAAGTGCTTAAAAAAGAGATTTAATCTTCTCTCCGTACTTTTTTTCGCAAAAACATCCCACCTAGTCAAAACTATCCTTAGTAAAACAACTTCCAGGTTAAACGACATCCTGGCGCCTGGAAATCGGTCAATAAATGCCTCGACCATGATAGTACGAGGTTATAAATACACCCACCCTTAAAACCGATATAATTAGGTATATCCGAGAGTTACATGAGGAAGGTAGGACTTGACAAAATTATTTTTATAGAATTTATCAAAACTTGAGAGTAATTTTTTTTTTTTCAAATTAAGTGAAATTGAAATAAAAGTAAGTAGACTTTAAAATTAAATTTAAATGTTTATAAAAATGCTTACTGCCAATCTGAGCAATTACTTATCTCATTAATAAGGAGCTGAAAAGAGCTTTGATGGGGAATAAACGAAAAAGGATCGGCAAGACAAATTGACGTCGTTATCCTATCCCGTGAAAATAAATTAGCAAATAGGCTGTAAGCCTTTACATTTAGGTATATATATTCATACGAAAGTCGTATTTTCAAAATATGTGTTCACAGCAGGTAGCGCGCGGTAATTGCGGTCGATTGTACGACAAATATAGTCACTTTGCACGTCGCCATATACGCGAATATAATAGCGAGGAATCGCGAATAAGAGGGTTGCAAGAAAGAGAAATGAGATTTATACATATCCCTTCACATATATATTCTGGAAGACTAGAGGCTCCACGAGGACTGGTTTACTACTGTTAGATACTCGCGACATTCGGGATACCCACTTCCTATGCTAATTGGGGCAATTAGCATACTGAGATGTCATAGGGTTGCGTAAGTTCACAGCAATGAGTCTGTTTTATCATAAATTCGTCGATATTTTAGTGTATGAGCTTCTAAATTCTAAAACCCACCCTATGGGAATACAAAAAAAAATTAATAATAATATTAATTTATCAAAATTAATTTATGACCCCAATTTTTATAAAATCTAACTTACAACACTAATATTTGATAAAAACTAATTTTTAAAACTTTCTGAGTTAGAATAACATATTTATTGAGGAAATATAAGAGATATTTTTGTTGAACGCATTTTTAAACGTATTTAAAACTACCTTTTTTTTTTTTTGATGCACAATTAATTATTGAACATAATTTCCAAAAATAAACATCTCTTTATACTTATCCTTCTACCACGTCTATGTCAGGCTGTAAAGGGGAGTAGTTCTCAACCGGGAATTGTAATGCGTGAAATCAAAATTCAAAAACACACATTCGCGTATGTCACACCACACAATACTCTTAAACTCGGACACAAAATTAACATAAAAGGGAAGAGTCAATATCATAAACAATCTCCAAGCTTCAGGGTGACTATTGGAAAGACAAATAGAACGGGAAGTTCTGTTGTAGTAGATTTCTGACGATAAATTTGTCGATATAACGATGGGGTAAGCTCGCTGTTTCCATTCTCTTGCAATGTAGAGGAAGAAAAAATAAAGAAGTATCTCGCGTAGAGGAAAAAAAAAGAGTCTGAATAGTAACAGTACAGCAAAGGGAATATTTTTAACGGAGGGTTGGACAACGGCCGAGAGCAGTATCAACTCAATATCTCTTTCTGAATGGAGAACGGAGAATGGAAGAAAGTGATGTGACGAGTTAAACTAGTCGTAAATTAGTCGATACCTTTTATTCGACTCTTGTATTAGCTCCAGTGGTTTATTTTTTTTTTTTTTATTCTCACTAGTTGTGATTACTCACATTAAACATTTGTTGATCCGGAATTCGGGTGCCTACCCTACGCGATAAATAATCGATACAATGAAGTGGAGGCTATTAGACTGAAAAGCTGTCACCCTAATTTAATTCATCGGAGCAAATTGTGGCTTGTGACGGTATTGTGAGGAGTGGCTGGAAAATCGTTTGTTTCTCGCCCCCTATACTGGTGTAAGTTCAACGGTAGTCTAATTTACACTACCCCTGTATACAATAATGTACAATGTATAATAGGTATACCTAGCACGGTTTGTACTAACAAATGTGTGTCTTCTTATTTATTTGTTTGTCTCAGGTAGGATTTTAAATCAGCACACACTTACAAATACCCGGGGAGATTTACATAGAAATTGTGAGAATGCTACACGACGTCGATTGTTGCCGCGCGGTTTCTACTTTTTGTCAGCGATGGTTAATGTTGTTTGGATTGATGGGGTGAGCGGCAAAAAATACCCGTGGAAAGGGGAATGGAAACTCTATTGACGATTTGCGACGGTTGGAACATTACTGTATTTAAATTGAGATATTAAGGTTATTAATTACGTTGTAAGTTAAATAGACTTTTGTTGTAAGCTTCTGTTTAGTTATTTGTATACTAGAGGATTTTATTTTTTGTCAATGCTTAAATAATTTTGACTGAATCAAGTTAACCAATCATTAGTTACGTCTAGTGGTTATTTTAATAAAAAAAATTAATTTTTTTTTAATAAATACAAAAAAATTTACTAATTGAAAGCGAATGTTAATAATTTGATTGAGGTAATAAAAAGAAATTTATAAGTTTTGATAGTAATTATTTTTTAAGAATATTTTAAATAATAACATTGACAAAAAATGATGATTTTTGTTGTAAACAAAAAAAAAATATAAATGTTATGCATACGAAAAAAAAGTTCTGTCAAAATTACATAAATATCTGTTAAATTTACAGTTTTATTGTTAAAACATGTAATTGATTGATTGATTAACTAGAAAACTTATTAATGAAACTTGATATTTTTCATTTTATCACAAAAATCCCTCAGCTAAGCCTTATCACTCGTCGGTACGATAAAATTAAATAACGAGTTGAAAGATAAATTATTTTTCCATAAAATAATTTGATTAATTCATTTTGTGTTATAAAAACTCTTTACTTCGTCGATAGTTATTTTTTTTATTATTTATGGGTTATAATTGACAAAGTTTTAGTAAAAAAATGAGTAATTTATAAGAGAATTACTGTCAATTATTTATCTATCTTTCATGACCTTTTATTCTTAAAGTGAGAAACTCTAGCAGACATTTTAATAATCCGAAAGAAGCGTTAATATTATTCAAGAGTTTTCACGCGTGAGATGAGCCACGAGTTTGCATTTTTACCTCCTCACCCCCTCGATCTGATACCGGGTAGCGGGTGCCACATTATAACGCTCAAGTAAAAGTCTAAACCGGCGTATCATTCGGGATAATGTGGGATAAAATGCGCTGTGCTTGCACTACACCGTGGAAAAGTCCTCAAACTCAGTAACTCTGTCTTTTTCCTTCTTGTCTTTCTATTCGCTCGTCCTCATTCAGCGTAGACCGATATTGCGTGAATTTTACGATCCATGACTTCGTTTGCATATCAATAGCTCGGCTTCGCTTTTTACATAGATATATACATTAAACATAAACATATTTTAATGTGTCTCGTATCATCTTTGTTAAATGTTATGTCTCTTAAAAAGGCTTTGCACTTTTATTTATTTTTCTTATGTATAAATAAATATGAACTTTTTTTTAATAGCTCAACTTTTATCAAAAATAATAATTGGTTTTTATATTTACAGAGTAAACAGAGTTGAAACATCAGAGATTAAACTTAACCAAGCAAACAAAGATCTTATATAATAAATAATAAAAAATTTCATAGCAGAAAGACAAATTTACCGATGCCTTTTCTCAGAGAAACTTTAATTATAGGAGATGGAAGATAAAAGAGCAAAAATTTAATACAGTTTAAACACTCGAGCGATCATCGATACGAAAGAATGAAAATCGACGATAGATAAAGTTTTATAATGTTTAACTTGCTCGAAGTTTCAACCTGACGTTTATCAAGTTGATGTCTTTATAAATTTCCTCGGCTATCGAAAATAAGCATCCGCAAAGTAGAGTAATGGATTTCATAAAGTCTTAATAAAAGTATCCAAGATTAATCGAAGCTTAATGCGCTTGTTATAGGATGATAAACTACCGTAAGGGATAATATTAAGAGCCAACTCACTGTCCATCAATATTAATGGTTATTTCTCCGCCATTACTTATTCATTCATTTAAAAAATATTGAATTTGTTCACTTTATTATCAGCTACTCATCCATGGACAAAGGGAACAAAAATTTAATAATTCATATTTATTATATTGAATTTATTAATATATTATTCTATAAAAAAAAAAAAAATATTTTTCATTTCAATAACTATAAAAATTTGTGGAATATTTTTTTGTAGAAAGATTCGCTAATTTTTAACCTTAAAAATAATAACACAGTGACCAAAAAATAAATTGAAAACCCTAAAAAATTTATATATATATATATATATATATATATATATAT
>CAJNRD030001122.1:19318533-19372142 GCA_905319865.3 Cotesia congregata
TATATATATATATGTATATATGAAAAATATATTAAAATGCATGTGGGTACTCAAATGAAAGCTCTCGATGAGTATAACATCGGGATGAGCTTATATCTTTAAAAACATCAATAGTTAAGGAAGTAGAGTGCAATTATAACAAAAGTCATTATTTAATAAAGCAAAATTTCATTGATTTATATTTCACAAATCACGGCAGTCACATAAGTGACTGCAAGGTTGCTAGTTGTTATAATTATTATTGCTTTCAAATAAATTCTTCAATATCCTTGCGGGCAAGGATGAGAATAAGCTTTGCTATTTGACTCCCGTTTTTCCCAACACTTTTGTCGTGCGGTTTTCTTTGTCCGAGCACGTAGAATTCTTCGCAGTCACTCTTTGAGTTAATTATGTATTTCCTTGTCCAAGTACTGCAGATCCATCTCGAGTTTCTTTTGGTACATTAAGACCCGGTGAGTCAAAAACTCGCTTTAATTTTTTTTTTTTTTTATAAAGAAAAATGAGAAGTGAAAGAAGAGTGTCAGTAGATACCTCGAAGTGAAAAGATCATTTTTCAAAAATAAAAAAAATAGTATGTTTCTTGTTCCAGTATTTATTTCTGCAACCCCTTGACATTTTAAACTCAGAGATACTCGGGGATTGCAGATTCGCTGGAGCATATTATCGCGGAGGTGGTTCGATGGTTTCGAGGGGAAAAAACTTGACGTCTATCTGTCATTATGGGAAAATTGTAAGTGCGCGGATGTATATAGGTAACGATCTGCCTCTGCCGTAACGACGTTTTAAGTTTTCTTGGGTATGTGTGTGTTTGTGTTTGTGGTAGAAAATGTGGGGGTCTCGTCAGGATTCTGCGAGTTTCATTTTATTTATTTTATTTTAGAAGGAATAAAATGGCTGAGGCCAAAAAGAGTGGTGAGGGTCTCGGTCTCGAATAGTCGGTAATCGTGACGACGACGTCGACAACCCTCTGCTTGTGATATGCGGTACGGTGTATAATCCCAAGTGCTGAGGCATAACGGCGCCAGTGAAACGCCGGAAACGCTTCGAAGAGTGGATACAAATATCTGTTATATTATATGAGGATGAATTCGAGAAAGTGGATGAGTTGGAGAGTAAGAATTAAATAAGGATGACTGCTTTCAAAGAGCATATTGCAATTGTTTGATGTTTTATTCCTGTTTCGATTATTTTTCTATTTCGGATATCGCTATTGAGATAAATTGTGATGGAATAATATTAATTTGTTGGTACAAAAATTATTGATTCAAGAAGTTTATTTTAATAAAAAATTACTGGATTCAAGAAAAATATTATCTTCAAAATTTCACTTATGTTTCGTGATATTAAGTTCATATTAATTTAAGAATTCAATCAAATGAATAAAACTTAAGGATGTACACTGATAAAAAAATTAACTTGACTCAAGAGCCAAAATCTTGAACCAAGAATACCATTTTAAAGAAAATAATTGTTTTGAGTCAAAAGAATAAATTATTGTGTTAAGAAATTATTCTTGGTCTAAGACAATTTTCTTCCTTCAAGAATTTATTCTCTTGACTCAAGAAAATCATTTTCTTCGAAATTATATATTTTTATGTCTAAAAAATTGGTCAAATTAATGAAAGAAATTTTTACTTAATTCAAGTAAAGCTACTTGTTTGTTTAAATATTATAATAAAGGCGAATACTTTCTAATAAAAGCAGATATTAATGTCCTTTTTTCAAGAAATAAAATTAAATGATCCATTTCAATAAATTCTTGAACCAAGGATTTCTCTTTTAGATACATTTTTTTCTCTTAATATAAAGAGAAAAAATTCATTTTTTATTCAATACGACTGACTAGAGACAATAGAACTGACTCTCTTGAAAATAATTTTCTCGGATCAAAAATATTTGTCTTTCATCAAGTAGTTTTTTTTTAGTACAGCCTCAACTAAAATACATGCAAATGTACATGCGCATAATAACTACACCGTTGATTTATCCGTCTCATTTTATTTAACTTCCTACTCTACACTTATTACATCTATTTAATTAAGCTCACGAGCACGCGAGGGCTATTTCACGCTATCTCGGGTGTGCATGAAAACTCTGTTTACAATCTCGGCTAGGCAGAGTAAAGTACAATTGAAGAGAGCGAGCAGTCGGTCGGATTTTACAAGTGAGACAAAAGGATTATATGCTTTGTAATTTAAAATTAAAATGACTGTCGCAGTTTTTGTTGGATTTATGCACTGATTTATATATTACCGTCGGTGTATTTTTTCGGGGTAATTATTTATTTGACAGTATATGCTTTCCATAATGGACGATCACGGGAACCGATGTACACATGAGTGTGTATCTCACGGCACGGTGAACCAAAGCCTATTTCATACCATTAATTCCAATCGCCTCGTACCCTTGTACCACCCGACTAACTTTTAATTACCAATAAAACCCCGGGCGCGATGCTTGATGAGGGAAAATTACCACGGTGCTACACCGACTGCCGATAGCCAGCTCGACTTTAAACGTGTTCGTTTTACCGCTAAATTTATTTTTAGGGTTTTTTTTTGGGGGGAAATTGCAATGTCCACGCGTTTGGATGAGCTGTAAACTTTTTTTTATTTTTTATAGTTAAAATTCAATTTTCAATATTTGATATTAAATTTTTTTTTTATATTTATCGCACTAGTTTAATAATTTTTAATTGAAAACATTTTAAATTATTTAAAATAAAACTTGATACTTTTCAATAGTTTATTTAATTTTTAATATCAGAAAATTTATTCCTCATTATTGAATTTTAAAAACTTGAAACAATAAAAAATTAATTAGATTACAAAAGAAAAAAATTTTTTTAAGAAGCGCTAATAAATTTTTCAAGACCTTAAATTATAAAAAAATTTAATTAATTATTCTTTACGTATAACGACATTACAGCGAGCAAATGTTTAACACAGACGATGTACTTGAAAGATAACGATCAAGTCGGGTAGACGCGAATCGGAAGCGTGACTTGACGCCGGCTCGCTCGCGGCGGAAGCGAGTGGAGCGAAAAAACATGTTGGCTCGTACTACTTCTTCTACTCCTATTTCTATTACCCTCTGTACTATTTCTACGGCTATTACAGCGGCGAATGAGGGTACTTTTACGTAGGGCAATCCCTATATCTTATATAGGTGGCGCAATTGGATAAAGTGGAGGCGTCGATTTGTGACGACAGTCGGATATGACCAAGGGTGAAAAATTTCATCTCCCAACTTTGCTCTAGAGCTCTTTATCCTGTTCTTTTATTTTATCTTATCTCACACCCTTCCCACTCACTTTGCAAAATAAATTAAAGAAAAAAAAAAGGTTGTGAAGTTTCAATTGTTTAAAACTAGCATATGTACTTGATATCCGGAAACTCTAGACATAATTCGCGCGAGTTAATAATTACATCCGCACGCGTACGTGACTTGAGACCTACGACTCAGCTAACAAAGTGTAAGTTGATGTAAGTCATGTATATAAATATAAATATGAGCGCGTGGCATTTGATAAAGAAAAATAGGGGAGACTCATAATCGCGAGGAATTACCTAGCGGATGTAATGTGCGTTTTTATATTTAAATAAACTTTAGAGAACAAACCGTTGGAAAAATTATAATCGCAATTGCAATGTACTACAACTGTTATTGAAAATTATAAAACCATATGTCAGATTAAAAATTACTCAAGAAATTATTTTATTTTTCTAAAGGGTTGTGAAAATTATTTAAGATTAAATAATAAAAATTTTTTTTAATTATTATTGAGAAATTAAATTTGACTGATAATTTTTTTATATTAAAGAAGATTTAAGCTTCAAAAAATTTAGTATTGTCTTAATTTCCCAGTTTTTCCCTTTTCTGCATTTTTAAAAAAATAATTAGTACTAAAAAATATTTTAAAAAAATTTGTCTTTTTTAATTTTAATTTTTTTATTTATTAAAAGAAATTAAAAAAAATTTTTTAAATATCTGTTAATAATTTAGAATAATTGATATTTGAAAAATTATGAATTTCCTTATGAAATATTTTATTATTTATCTCTCTTCACAGTAAGTTTGATAATTTACATACGGAAGAACCGAACGATAATATCATTCTTGAAAATAAAAATAAAATATATAATATAATTTGATAAAATATGTTTCGTAAATCGAAGTCACGTGGCGTCTTGGCAAATATTACTTTTTTAAATTTACGGAAATATATATTCATATCGTATTTCACCGATAGCGCAACTTGAATAGAAGCGAACCGTATTATAAAAGAGGATACTAAAAGGAAGAAAAAAAATAAATATTTTGTGTATACACACTCCGATAAGGATCCAGAGTATACTGGTATGGTGTAGGAGCAGACGGGCACAGGATAGAAGGATAATAAGAAAACAGAACAGAGGGTGAAAAAAAAACATAACAGAATAGAATAGCGATGATATAAGAAGAGAGAATGTGAAAGTGCTCAGCTACGACTGGAGTAGTGTCATATATTCATCTATAATATAGAGTAAGCTGCAGTGCATCTACATCGTGATCCACGCATCATCAACATTGACGATCTTCATCCGCTCTTTGGCCCGGATACTCCTCGGGATCGGCCCATTGCCACGAGTTTACGATCTCTGAGCCGAGGCATCACCGTCATAGTCAGGAATAGCTTATTTCTTCTCGAGTATATACTACAGCCTTTATAAAGTTACTGCACTCGGTATTCAACCCCCCGCGAGGCTAAATGTCTTATACAAGAACAGAAGGGCAGAACTACCGGTGACGTCATCGCCTAATTTAGTTCTTCACGCCCAGTTGCCCAGATCGCTCACTTGTTTTATGTCACTATTCTCTGATGATACAGGGTATGAATACCAAATTGTTAATTTAGGTTCAATGACCTTTCGTTTTTGACTATTACACTATTAAAAATTATTACATTAGTAAAAATCGGGAGTGAATGGGGATTTTAATCTGAAAAATATCTAAGTAAGAAATTTTTAGACTAAAATAAATTTTTAATTAGCTACTACAAGTTTAAAATCCCAAAAAATACTTCAAATAAATTATCTTTAGTTTAAGTTTGTAAATATTAATTATATTTTTCCAAAAAATCTTACTTTGGAACATTAAACCAAATTTTTATAAAGATTATTTTGTTTTTAAGTCTTGTTGATAAATCCTAACGTAAAAAGTAAAAAATAATGAAGTATTAGCATTACTGCGTTTAATTACATGTAATTAATTACTTTAGTGCTATTGAAATTAACTTTTATAAGGCTATTTTTAGAATTTCTTAATGAATAAATTATTATAAAGAGAATTTATCAAAAAAATACTACTTGTAAAAATTAAAAAAAAATATTGATGCAATTTTCTTCAAATATTGAAATTTATTTGTTATATAAAAATAAAGAAAAATGTTATTTTAATTTGTTAATCTCTAAATACACATTTTATAATTTTTGAACAAATAAAGATTATTTTTTTATTTTTATTCAATAAAAAAAAATAATCTAAATAAAATCCTTTTGAGAGCGAATTCCACTCCGGAGAGATTGAATCAATTAAAAATCATTCACTCCGAAAATTTTTCGCAGTTATTATTATTATTTTATATAAAAAATTAAAACTGGTAACTGATCATACGATCAAAAAATAATGTATGGATAAATGGCAAAAATAAATACCTGATGGGCTTTAATTAGCATAAAGTGTACGCAGGCATGTTGGAGTAAATAAATAATTCATTGACAATTAAAAGTTCGCAGGTGGTTATAAAATAAACGCCATATGTTTACAGGGTGAATCATTTGTAAATTTACATAACTAACGGGCCGCTAAGTAATTATCATACTTGCGCCGATAAGTTTATGACCGGGAATTATGTGTTATGTTATGTAGCACGTGTTATCATTGCAAATATGCTAAAAAATGGTAATCGCCAGTTACAATATCAATTGAATTGTACAGTCCGACTGGGCGCGGCTATTATATGGAAATTTTTCACACGAAATTTTTCCCAGTAAAAATAAAAATATTTACTCGCGTTTTTTTTTTTTTAAATAACCACAAAAAAAATTTGTAATACTAGAGATAAAATTTGGGTGAAAAAGGACCTATCAATAGGCAATAAGTTACATTCATTCTCAAATGAATCATAAAACGCGCCGCAATCGCGCGAAAAAATCCAGGAAAGCCGCTGATCAATCGATGGACAGCCTCAATAGGCAATTTAATTACCAAATTCTAGATATCGTCACGTTACCACTTGAAAGGCAGGTATGCACTGCCATTCAAGTCCCGCGGGGTATATATGTGCATCCAAAGGATCGCTTCTGAATAGGCGCGAGTTCAATCACTCTGTCCCGTAGTATAGTACTCAAAGCCGTGGGATGCATAGGCTTTAGCACATAGTACATATATTACAATATATGAGCTCACATATATAGCCAGAGAAGCTGCACCAGAGAGCTTTACTTGGCAGTTTGCAATGCATCAGTACAGTTTGGAATGCCACACGTCGTCATCCCTGCGTACATACATCTACATGTATGTGTGTATTACATATACATACGTGTAATTGTAGGAGGCACTACACGGGTGCTTTATTCACCCGGACTATTGCATTTTGTCGCACATGGTGAATGCATCCCTATTGCACAGTCAGTAGTAGCAGCATGCGTCAACGACATACATCTATTCCTAGCGTGTAGAATCGAGCGAGTGCGAAAATGCATGCGTAATTAATTAAACCAATAAAGCCGTTTGTACTCAACGAAATTCGTTAAATTTAATTGGACGTGAGTAAACCAAACTCCACTCTATATATTCAATACTCTTTCTGTCTCTTTATTCACTCGGTTTTATTATCGGTTTGTAAATGCAAACATAATAAACGCCAGTGGGATTTAATATGTCCAGAGAAACAAAACTTATTGATTTGATGATAACGCAGAATAGACCTCGGTGATTGTCAATTCAATGGAGTTATTGCATTACAATGGATACATATTTTTACATTGAAAAAAATAAATTGTTTACTTTATAAAGAAATAATAATAAAATAAAAAATACTCTAACCCACAATTCTAAATACAACAAAGTTTTCAATCAGTCAAAATCTAACGAAAATACAGACACGTACGTGATAATTTATCGGTTATTATTGCTCTATACCTTTCCGGTCTCTCTGGTGGACCCGTGACGGGCAGTTTGGGGACGTTGTCATTGCCTGAGGTTCCTCTATAAAACCGATTAAACTCGTTAACCGAGTCTCGTCTGTACATTGCTGCTTTGGTACACAAATCTCATAAAAGCATACCCAATGTATACTCAATATCGACGGGAGTTTTTTTTTTTATTTAATACTTTCATTCAATATTTTTTAGCCTCTAACTCTGTGTTGCAACATCGATCTTCCATTAGAACAATCAAACCACCCAAAACAACTTTAATGGAACTGGAATGGGATTGTGGATTGCGTTTTGTGAGTTTTTCGGTTTTATTTATATTGAATGTAGATCAGATCCCGTTTAGTAATCACAATCACAATCACTATTATCACGGATAGTGATTGGGATTGTGATTGTGATAATATACAAGAGAACTAACTGGGTAGAGAGTATAGAGTATGGAGTGTCGCGTAAATTAAACAACGCAGCCCACATCTCGCGGAATCTAATATTACGTTGGCAGCGGTGCATTAGCGGATTAACATGCTCACTCGTATTTCCCAGCGCTATTACTATTGCTGTTACTATTATTACTATAACTATCAGGACTACTACTCCTGCAAGTACTGTACCGACGCAGAGTTGTTACTACATTGCATACTGCATTAACTATATAGTATTCCTGGTGGACCGAGTGATGAGGTATATTTGCATGACATTATACTTGAAATTCTGCACCCTTTACAGTACTCTCACTCACTAGTCCGATGCTAGCAGAGGGCTAAAATCAGCTCGGTTGTTCTGTTCTCACTTCTCACTTGCGCTTGCACTCCATTTCGAACACTAATTATACGCGTAGCAGCACTATCGAGGATCCTCTTCTCTCTTGTCCAGGTGATAATTGTATTACCATCCTATCAACGTGATTGCCATTCCTGAACGTGTCGGCTGATAGGCCCGTTTGAAGTATCTATTGGTGCTTGGAATCTATCTAGTATTTCTCTTGATAATGTCCATCGAATCCATTCCAACCATCCACCATCCACCACCATTCATGTAATATTCACATTACGCATAATAGTGAACAGATATCATCACACACCAGGGTATATGACTGTCTTGACAAGTCTCGTTATTGTCAAATTGGAAATCATCATGTTTTGATGGCAAAAATTTATCAATTTAATTTTACTTTTTACGACTTAATTCAACAATTGATTTCCATTATTTATTTATTTATAAATCAAAATAAACCTGAATAGTTACATAAAAATCATTCTTCAATTCCATTCGAATTACAAATAATATCATAGAAAAAAAATATAATGTAAAAGAAGTAGATAACTAGAACCTCCCAGAAATTCAAAAAAATTTTTTTTGATCCAAATTCTATCGCAATTCTACTACGAAAGCAGACGTAGAACAATTTTTAATTTTTTTTATGAATTGACTATGCTTTGAGCGCATCATGTAATAAATTAAAATATTTAATTGTCACCAGACATGAATTTTTTTAGGAAATATTTTTGCTAATAGTTGGCATAAGAATAGTTCTGACCCCTGTTTTACCTTTCCAATTTGAAATATCCCGGAGGATAAGTAAATCTTATCCTGCTCAAATAATAAATAATTATACATTTGTCAAGAGCAATAGATTGCGCATCAGTGTTTAATTAAATGACCTAAAGTTCGATAACAAAATTCCTTTCAGGAAGTAATAAAGTTGTTATACATGAAATTCAAATAAATTGCGCGAAAGAAAATAATAATTTATGTTACCGTTAAAAAGCGTATGTACATGAATCTTCAGTAGTAGGAACAGCACGAAACGATGGATATAGTAAGAAGTAAACAAAATGAAAGATAACAACTGTTTGCCGAGAAAAACGAGGTATTGTCTGCTATATCGTAAATACTGAAAAGAGATAGGATTAAACAAAAGAGATTATGAGGTAAAAGCACGCGACGCACTTTCAACGTGCGATTCTCCATACAGCTATACGGATATTTTTGTGCAAAACGGGCGAATAAATCCAAGAAAAGACGCAATACATCACTGAATAAATTAAAAGTACCTGCAAGTAAACTCATTGCTTATTACTTATTCTTATTAGATTACATTTGTATATGTTTAAGTGCGACAAGTATGGAACATCTAAAACATTAAAGACATTGTCGGTAAGTGATTATTCCAATTACGGAAATCCTCAAGCGTCGACGTAATAGTTACTACATGCGGTCTCGACTATGCTGACTGCATATATAGAATACAGAAAGTAGTAAAAATCCCATCAAAAAGTGTCGTGTAAGACATTATATCAGCAGGTTTTTGTATTAAATCCCGTGTCGGAGACATTATCTTTGCACGCAACATGCAAATCTAAAGATAAATGCATCATACCTGATTACTGATTATACACGAACGTGTAAATCATACGGTAGCGTTAATGTCATTCTTTCAACGATGCTTACTTTTTTTATTATTATGTACACGGTGGTATAATTGAAATAACTAATTATGGTACTAGATTTAATGACATTTACATTATAATTAACTACTACGATTGTTAATGTTGTACAAGTAATCATGGATATTAAAAATGTAATTTCTCTGATCTAGCTGATTATTTTTTTTCAAAAGTCTAACATTAAAAACAGCTACTTGATTCAAGAGAAATATTCTTGATCTAAGAAACTATTCTTGATTCAAATAAATTTTATTTGATTTAAAAATTTTTTTACTTTATTCAAGATTAATTAAAGTCTTCAAAATTATGTTTTTGATTCAACAATTTTTCAAGTTAATTTTTTTATCAATATATGATTAGTTTGGGCTTTACAAAAAATCGACTTTCCATCAGAACTTTTCGTCCCAGTGTCAAGAACCTCACAAACCGCATTTCATCCTGAAATTATTTTCGGCATCTCTTTAGTGTCTATATATATATATATATATATATTAAACTAAAACATTGCTGAAATTATCAAAATTCCAACATAGTAAAGTGATCCTTTGAGATCGAATTCTATTTCACTCATCCTCGTGATCAATATGGAACAAAGTACTATTTTCCTTGATGCACAAATCCTTCGGCAGTCCGGTTCGGTAATATGTTAAACCTCCAGCAGCATATAGGACAAATTAATTGATCGAGGAGACAGAGAGGCTCAACGTTAATGCTCCGATTCCGATGTCCAATTGCTATTTCTAATGTAATCGAATTTGCATCGCAAATACCGGTATCCAATGTCCAGCTATACACATAACGCCGCTGATCTCCGTGGGTGTGTATGCGTGTGTAAATGTGTAGGGACGATGTGCTTTTAGAGTTTATGCGTATACAAGGTAGAATAGTAGCAGTGCGTACTATACTCAACTATATGCCATACAGAGTACAGCACGAGCAATCCCAGCAATCACGGATAGGAGCCAACTTTTTAATATCACAGGATTTTCAAACGAAAATTAAACGTGAAACAAAGCGATTGTATATGCAGGACAATGCAACGTCCAGCCGGAATATATTGTTTTTCAAGCAGTTCGAATTGTCTGCTGGTCAGTATATCCCATTTATGATGGATCAAAATTTTTGATAAGCCCCGATATTAAAACTACAATATCCAGTGATGTAATTTCACCTGCCAAGAGTACACCAATAACGGCCAACAAACAAAGTTAAAGTCAATAAATTTTTTAATTTATCGTTTTTATTGTTTCGTTTAATTTTTTTTTTTAAACTTATTAACTAGAAAATATTTTTTAAGTTTTATTTGTGAATTTTATACGAACAAACAAAAGCAGCCAATTAAAAGTATGCTTAATAATATGATAATGAATAAATTAGTTATAAAAAGATATTTTTAATAAATTCTATTGATAGTTTCTTACAATTCTTGCGAGTTAATTTTTTTTCTAAATTTATTAATCAAACACGGAAAAAAGAAAAAGGGAAAAATTATATTATATCATGTAACGTGGCGCTTCATATAAAAAACTGGAAAAATTACAGTTTCAGATTGTAATTATTACAGATTTTGTAAGAATTACATTGTAAAATGTAAATATTACATTGAAAGCTCTGAAAATTGACATTCAAAGTTTGAATTGATGACAATGTTATTTCAAACTGCAATTTTTCTAGTTTTTTATACAAAGCGACGCTTATTACTATTTATAATATAATTTTTACTTTTTTTTTTTACGTGTAATTTAGTTTTTAAATTGTTTTTCTAAAAAATGACATTTATTATATATACTTACAACTAACTATAATATTCGACTTAACAAAATAGCCTAATTTTTATAAAATTCGACTACCCCGGCAACGAGCGGTTTGTATAACCCTTATAAATTATTTATTTCTTCAGAAGAAACACCAAAAATTCTGGTCTACCTTTTTACCTACATTTTCCAGCTAAAAAAAGAAAATTAACAACACTTGAGCGTAAAACAGTCCTTATGCTGCCATCTACCCCTTCAACTGGAACTCGCTATCAACGAGGTCCGAATGATTGTCCTTACTCTATACTTTCGCTCAGCTATAGTTTCATGCTATAATTTGCAATGTAATGCTCCTGTACCAGGACCGTAGCTAATGAAATCATACTTAAAGCCTGATTAAAAATTATTTAAAAAACAAATACATTCCTATCAACCTAATTGATTTTTTTTTTTTGATACTCTTCTAACAAAACAAAGTGAAAAAAAATTTTTTTATATAAGAACCGTATTTTTTTCTGAATTGACGGATTCAATAAATATCTAGTTAATTGACTTTCCAGCGAACAAGGTGATGAAAATGACTAACCCTCAGAACAAGGACACCGTTTTCTGGTTTTATTTATTCTTGTATTGATATTGATACCAGGAAACTAGTCACAAAAAATCGTATAAATCACTTGGGAAGAATAAGATAAATTTTTTACTCCAAAAAATGAAAAAGATTTTTTAAGCCGTAGTAGAGCAAAGTGCTTGACAACAATAGTGAAAACACTGCCTTGGCAACACCGTAAAGAATTAAGATTCATCCGAACCGCAATTGTATAGGTATGAGCTTTAAGATAAGATTCAAGGCATAATTTGGTATAGATATATATTTACATTGAATATATAAAATGCACTACACACGTGTACGTGTAAAACTTGACAGATTGATCCAAAAGTGGGGAAATGGGAGTTGTGTGTTAACTGACAGAAGTGGGGGCTTAGTCAGGCCATAGCTGCGCGAGTTCGATTGAGTTCTCAGTTGGATTGTGTAAGTGGTGCTGTGCGTACTGTACGTCCCTGTTTGTTCTTGCTTCATGACAACTAACATTTAACTAATTTTATTGTTGGTCTTTAAACAAAGACTGATTTGCGAATTTACACGCATTATTGTAAGTACAATTTTTTTATCAATTTATCTTATAATTAAAGTTGTTATAGCTAATTTTTATTATTTTAAATATATTTTACTCTTTTTTAGAGTGTTGAATTATTTAATTGCAATGAAAAATAATAAATTTTTAAATTGTTTTTTTTTTTTTAATTTTTATCAATTAAAAATTGATACTTTTGTTGTGAAAACTGATTTCATAAGAAAAGTTAATGCTGAATTTAAAAAGGTATATCATAAGATTTTGTTTGTGTGTCGGTGTCACTGAAAAGTGTATACAAATATATGAAAACGAGTTATCACTGAAAAAAAAGGATTCTCTTTTTATTTTAAGTGATGTTTTTGATCATGTTAGTAAAGATTGACCGTAAAAATTGTCGGACACCTGACATTGAATTTTATTTCAATCAGCGAAATTTATTCTTATTGTAAATTAATTCAATAATTTTTTACTGGAGTTCTTTAAACGTTTTATTAATAATTAAAATAATTTTACTTTGGAGTAAAAAAAAATTTTTTACAATAAATTTATTTTGGAGTAAAAAATATTTTTAGCATGAAAAATAATTATTTCACTCATTAATAATAACTAATAATTAATAAATTAATAATTAATTTTCAGATGACTTTTTATGCTTAATTTTTTATAAAATTCGCTGGTAGCCCTATAATAGCGTGAATATGTATTATATTAAATTTAATACACCATGCTGTGGACTGGCTGAATTTACGACTTGTCTATGCCCAGTTGCACGTGTATAAATGTATGTGTATGAGTAATACGTATAACTAGAGGGGTAAAGCAGAATACACTGACTGTTCAAGCATTATTATCACTCATACTAAGCTATGTAACATATAGATACAGAATTAGATGTACATATGTATGTATATAGATGGACGGATTCTGGTGGCACACGACAATATGATTAAAAAACCAACCGGCATTCTTTGATTCTGTCTTTAATTTCTATCAGGGCTCTGTTATTCCTTGTAGATAATACAATTTCATTTATTTTTCTCTCATCTCATATTTTTCTTAATATTAACTCTTGATTTTTTTTTATCTTATTTGGGTTACATTCTATTTATAAACATGAGTTTAATATAAAATTTTTTTTATGAATACAAATTCACTCAGTTATTTATTTACTATTAAAAGTACCTGTGACTCCGTCTTATCTTTTAAATAAAATTTTTTTATGAAGAAATAATAGAGGAGTAATTTTATTTTTTTTTTCACTGCTAATTAGAGTAATTATTTATTTTTATTGAATTAAAAAAAAATTAACTTGATTAATTTTTAAACTTTAAATTAATTATATTACAAAATAAATAATCCAACTATTTTATTTAAACTCTAAAATGTAATCCTAAAAAATTTTTTTGATAAAAATTGAAATGATTTAAATCTGATGAAAAATAATAATTAATTAATTTTTTTTCAGTTGTGGTAATAACTAACACCCGAATATAAATAATGAACGAACAATGGAACAAAAACACAAAAAAATTTTAGAAGAGCTTCATGAAAAATTAACTGACATTGACGTTCATAATGGCATCTTAGAATTCCTAGAGGACAACGGAATTTTAACACCTGAGGATTTAATTAATATCAATAGAGAAACTACTTCAATAACGAAAGCAACTCTCTTGCTTAGTATTTTACCACAGTATGTATATTCAATAACAATGAATTCACTACTCATAGATTGTAATTTATAATTATATTAATTATTACTATTGATTAATATTATAGCCGAGGTTCACGTTCGTTTGATGCTTTTTTTCAAGCGCTAAAAAAACACTACTCTTGGCTGAGTAACGAAATGCTGAAAATGACATCGAACAGAGAAGAATCGAGGACTTGTACTTCGCCTATATTACCTATCATTCCCTCACTTACAGTGGACAGAGCCGATAAGGTAAAACTTGACATAAATTTATGACAATTGCAAAAAAATATCTGGTGATTTTCATAGATCCGAAAAAATATAAGTTGTATTACGCAAACTGTAATTCAAAATAAAATGTTAATTATATTTTAAGAAACTTCGATAAAAAAAATTTTTGAGTAAATTAAAATTTTTTAACAAGTTTATTGATATCATTAGATAATCATCTTTTATAATTTGTACCACTGAGTTTAACTCTTTAATTTTTAATTTTCAATTTTTATACTCAAATTTATACTTTTCTATATTTTTCATAACTATATTCCGAATTTAAGAAAAACAATTATTTCTTAATCCACTCTTATAATTTAGATGAAAAATATGAAAATATATACATTGATGAAGACATTTTATTCGTAATGTGATTGGTCAAATATATCATAAGCATGAAAATATAGATAATTCCATACCAACATTCACACGCGCGCTTGCGCGCGCAACGTATACTAGTATCTAAAATTTTTGAAATTTTATATCTTCATTATTCATACGTGTACTTTTATTGTAATTTTTTTTGTATACTTTTGCCATTTGGCTATACTGCCTAGGCATTGAAATTAAATAATAAATAAATAAATAAATAAAGATATAAAAAAAAATTAATAAAATTTTTTTTCTTTGCCATCTATTTGGAAAAATAATTTTTGTAAGTAAAATTAAAAAATTGAGAAAACTGCCAGCCCGTAGTAATTAAATATCTCTAAAAAAATCCTTTAAATAAATGAATTTTAATTATTAATTAAGTTTTTTTTTAATTAATAAAAATAAATTACAGGTACAACAGCTCAAAAACGCGTTCAGAGAATTATCACCAGGGCGTTATGTTGTTTTACATGGAATGAAAGGATACGGAAGAACCCGATTGACAGCTTCGACTTTGACCGAAGAAATACGAGCTGAATATTTCAACGTTAGTAATAAAATAAACTAAAAATAAAACAATTTTATAAATAATAAATTTAATTTTTTAGAACAAAATTCACTGGATAAAATTTGGCTCTGAAGGCATTCACTCCGTGGAAGACGAGATTCTAAATCAACTTCAACAGCTGTATGATACAATTGAAAACCGCAACGTATCATTGAACATCGGAAAACTGCAAGGTGAAATGCGGTGGATGTTGAAACGACACTTTAGAACTCCATCACACCGCGACTCATTGCTGATACTCGACGACGCATATGACCAAAAAATAATCGAAGCGTTCAACTTCGACTGCAAGACGTTGATAATAACAACCGACACCGAAATACTTCCACCAAATTACATCAATAGAGTCGCCACTATAATAAAAATGAGTGGATTCACGGAAACAGAGAGTTTGGAATTATTTGCCCGGGCTCTGGATACACAGGTCGAATTACTGCCTCCCGAGGCTAAAGACTTCCACAACGCCTGCAAAGGCATGCCAATAATGGTCGACATGTTTGCAGCGCAATTTGCTGGTTACAAAGAAGACATGAAGACAAACAGCAGCCGCTGGAAACATTATTTAAAAGTGCTGCGAAAGTTAGATTCATCAAATTCCGTGGTACAGAAGTTTTTGAACTTCCAATCAACCACGTTCGACATCTGTATCAATCGTTTGTCAGAGGAGCAGCGGAAACTTTACGAAAGTTTGGCTATTTTCAGCGAAGACATAAACATTATGTCAAAAACGCTTGGAGTTTATTGGAACAAATCGACGTTTGATGTCGACGATATAATGACCAGTTTGCACAAAAAATCGCTTATTGTAAAATACTGGAACGCTGATTTGAAATCACTAATCTACGGCGTACACGATCTACTGCTTTCTCACCTATGCAATCGAATCAACAAAAGAGACTCCCAAAAATTGCGATTAATGCATCGCGATTTCGTTCATAAGTATTATGACTATTGCAAAAACGATTACTCAAATTTACCGCAGGATAATTACAGCTACGCGTATATTGGGTACCACCTAGATCAAGCCCGTATGTACGCTGACTTCCCGAAGCTGTACCTGAACTTTGATTTTATTCAAGCCAAAATACGTAACAGCGGTGTAAACGATTTGCTGATAGACTTGAAGAAATATCGCAGACACATCATCAACGATGAGACTGAAAATAATGTCATTGATTTGGAAGAGTTTCTACGAGCTCAAGCGAAAACTTTGGCGGAACATCGTCAACGCAATTGCCTGGACTTGGTACAGATAGCTTTGAATCATCACACTCGTGGTTACTGCTACAAAACCGCCCGTTCATTAGCGCAATCACAAAAGACTAAACTGTACCTGAAAAATTCTCATCAGCATTTCGTTATGCACAATCCAACAGCCGAAGACATTAAAATGGAATACTCTACACTCAATTTTACGGACAATCCACATAAAATTTTGATAGGAACGAAGACTGGTTTAATTATACTGTGGGATTGCGAGCTAAAGAGAATGACGCCATTTCACGGTCTGGAAGATTCGGAAATTGTCAAGATTATAGTGTCACAAAATGGAAAATTTTTTGTTGCGCTAAACAAAGATTCGGTTATCAAATACTTTCCTCTGACTGTTGATGATGAAGATGATGATGATGATGATGATAATGATAAGAAGAATGATAATTACTGGGGTAATCATTCACACACACCGTTGGATAAACAGAGATATTGGTACCCGATTGTTCAGCAGCCGACTAACAATAGTTCAATAACCTACGAAACAAACGGCCAAGTAATAACCGACATCGCGCTGAGCTCAGATGACGAGAAACTCGCTGCTTGTACAACTAAAGGTAGTGTTTCTGTTTGGGATGTAAGTGATAAGCATTTAACGACAATAGCTGAAGCAGATACGAACTTTCAAAAATTGACATTCGCTAAAAAGATCAAGCAATTGCATGTGATTGATACTGAAGGCACTAATTTCGTCTATATTTGGAGAGACAATAATTACATTTACAATACTCGATACTCACAGTTCAGAAATTTTAAAGGTTCCTCGGAAGAGAAAGTTGTCATATACTTCAAAGAAAGAATCTACGATAGTGAAACGGAATATGAAACAGTTTTGATTTGTTTAACGCGTAAAAATTGTTATATAATATCATGGGGAATTGGAATTAGTGGAGATTTATATTCCCCAGAACCAAGACGC
This sequence comes from Cotesia congregata, assembly GCA_905319865.3. Taxonomy (NCBI): domain Eukaryota; kingdom Metazoa; phylum Arthropoda; class Insecta; order Hymenoptera; family Braconidae; genus Cotesia; species Cotesia congregata. The sequence goes on from CAJNRD030001122.1 coordinate 19,336,170, forward strand.
AGGTATACTGCAGACAATACTCAATTTACTGTTGCTACAGGAACATACGATGGTAAATATGTAATTATCGGTGATAATAACAATTTGTTATCTGTATTAAAGATTGAGGGTGGATTTACGCCAATTGCTAATTATCCAGAGCATACTTTTGCTCTGGATACTTACTATGATAAAGAATGTGACTGTCATTTGATACTCAGCGGTGATAAACATTCCATTCAATGTTGGACATTTTGCCCTGAAAATTTACCGCAGTCGGTTTTAAGACCGTTGTTTGACGCTGTTATGAAACCATTGAAACAATCAAATATTGTTGCGCAAGAAATTGTTGGGAATAAAATCGGATTGTACAATGGTGAAGAATTGCAAATAGAAACAGGGGTACTAGAAGGACAAATAATATCATTGAGTTTAAGTCCAGAAGGCAATAAAATACTGTATACAATGAAACATTCTACAGGGTTCCGCGAGGCAGAAACTATCGAGTATAGTATTTATGTGTTTGACGTTGAGACAAATGATACATCTGAAATATTGTCATCGCTTACAGAATTTCCGGGTTATGTTAAATTTATTAAATTTCATGATGAATTGGCGATTGTTTGTAAGCAAAATGATATTTTACATTGCATTTCTGATGAACAAAAAATTACGATTAGAACAGAAGGTAACATTATTAATTTACATACCATTAACAATGAGTATGTAGTTGGTATCACGCGTGATGAAAAAGTTAAAATCTGGAAGATGAATACCACCGCGTGGGATTTAATCTGTCAAGCTGTAGATACTGGACAAATTTTACACGAAATTCAGCGGTCTATTGTCCTTTACAGTGCAATAAATTTGGAAAAAACTATGATTGCTGTTTTGACAAATGATTGTCGATTGGCTTTTTACGAAATATATTACAATTCTAAAGTTCCTACAGTACCAGAAAAATTGAATAAATATGAAAATACATACTTTACATTCTATAAAAAATTAACATGCTGCGCTTTTTCTCCCAATGGTGAAGTTTTAGCTATTGGAATGGAAGATGGTAATATTACAGTAAGTAATCGATTAAATTTGATAATTATTGATATATTTTTCCTGACCAATTTATTCATTTATAATTATCCTTTCAGATTTTCGATTTGAAAACATTTAAAGCTCATCCAAAAGAATTGTCGCTCCACCAAAACTCTATTTTACAACTACATTGGGCTCCATCAACAGTAGGAGCTCCTATCTTACTATCAATAAATTGTGACGAGCTAGCTTGGTGGAATGTTGCCTTGATAGATGATAATTCTAAGAAAAAAGTCAAGCGTAGTAGGACTGGAATAGTAAGAAGCTCAACAGTACCAATTTTTGGCTTTGAATCATTATCAGGTACACAATTGCGTAATAGTCAAACCGCGGATGCCAATTTATCAATTGCGTCTACATCAAAAATTTTCATCAATAAAAATAAAAATAATAATGATAATATTCTTACTGATCGTAGTATTCCTATTGATAATGATATTGATATAAGTAACGGTAACAATGCAATTAATGGTAATGATACACGTGATAGTACAGAAAGTCAAGAAGCAATGCCAAAATATTGGATTTCAAAGACTTATAAAAATCAAAATCGACCAGCATTATTAGGATTAATACGCTTGCCACCTAATTGTCGTGCTAAAGTATTTGTTTCTAGTGACTTTCATAAATTTTTACTCGTCGATGTTCATGGTACTATCAAATGTTTTGAGTTATTTGAAGTTTCTTCGAATTTGTAATTAAAATTATTTAATTTGCCATGTTCAAAAAATTACCAAATATTTTTTACGGTTTTAAATATTTGGTATATATGATCTTTGGCTGTTTTTAATGATGTCGGCTTGAATGCGCATTTACAATTTATTTTCTAATGCAATATCTCAGTAATTTTTGACTGCCTTTTTTTCTCTTTATCAAGTATGTTTTTTAATATTCCTCTTTGTAAGTTTAAGATTTTGTAATTCCCGTTATTTTAAGTTTCATCATCTACGTTAACTTGATAGTTATTGACAAGTTTAATGTCAGATAAATTACACTGAGAAAAAAAAATACTTTTATTAAGAAAATTTTCTTGATACAAGAATTCATGTTCTTGAAATTTTTAAGAATATATATTTTTAGCTCAAGAACTTGTTAAATTGATTGAAATAATTTTTACTTAATTTAAATAAAGTTATTCTTCTATTTATCTATTATTCAAAGATAAATATTGATGCTCTTCTCTTCAGAAATTAATAATTAATAATAATAGAATATTTGATCGTCATTGAATTTTTTGAACCAAGAAATTGTTAATTGAGTAGAAGTATATTTTTTTCTCAGTGCACCGAATGTTTCTTTAGTAATTTTAACATTTGTTAAATTTTTTAACATAATTTTGAAAGTCTATGAATTTATCAATTGATCTGAATTTTTTTCTCATCTGGTTTTTTTTTTTTTTTTTAATTCATATATCCAAAGTTAATTTTTTTTATATCATGTCCAAATTTTACTGAATGCTTTTTCGGTAGAGTTTTAAAATATTTTGCCATTGCTATTTTAAAAGATTTTAAGTCTATCAATTGATTTGAATTCTTAAAAGTTTTTTTCATTTTGTTGATGGTCAAGTTTTTCTATGGGATGTTAAGAAACTTACCGAAGACTTTTTTAAAAAATTAATTTTCGGTAAATTTTTAAACATCTTAGAATTAAGATGACAGTATAAAATATTTATACTTAGTAAATTAATTAAGAGAAAGAGTCAAAGCTGTTGTGATTTACAATAGTAAGAAAAAATATCATTATCATAATCATTGACTCAAGATTTTAGTACTTTAGTTATCATTATTAAATCAGGATATCAAAATAAGTAATAATCATTTATAAATAAGCAATATCAATTACTCATTATCAATATCTTATTTTGTACAAGTATGTAATTTTTTTTTTATAACGATCCATAATCAATAGCATTTAAGATCGAAAAAAATCAGAAACAAAAGGGTTTAGTCCGTGATTAATTTGAAAAAAATTTTTTTTAATCAAGGCATTGATATTTTATAAAATGTTCATATTTTTTTAAATGTATTGTTGGCTAAACTCTTTATCAAAATAATTTTTAAAATATGTCCAGTGCATTAAAAAATTGCTCTTTTAAAAGAAAAAATAATTATTTAATGATGGTATAAAATTCATATATATTTAAAAAATCATTGTGCTACTAAGTTTAGTAATTGCGTACAAATATGTGCCTTCATTATCAATTCAGAGGTTAATACTCTATCCATCAACAAAAATGGATACGGATACTATTTTTCAAATCCAATTGATAATTGTACTTATTGCCAAAGAAAAATTAGTGATCTGTATCCTAAAATTTATGGCCATAGTAACAAACTTTATAAAATACTAATATAATATTTTTTCGGAAATATATAGATGTAAGAGTAGAAAAAAAAGTAAAATCTCATATAATATTATTCCGTATGTAATTGAATGTCATATGCATTTATTTTTATGTATATGTATTCCGAATCTCTTGGATTTTTTACAGTTGCATTTACTCGCATTTACAATAGATTTTTATAAGATAACTTCTGAAAGATTTTTAACTGGATCTCATTTTTTTACAAGATTGAAGACTTATTAATTTTTTTCTACTCACTTTATTACTGTTATATTATAACTGAATTTATTTTTAAGAGTATTTAATAGAATAAAAAAAAATATTATTTTTAATTAAAGTATAAAATACAAAGTGCATGATAAATATTTCAACGAATTAATCATTCACTAATAAAAGTGTTAAGAATTTTTATAATTATAATTAAATTATTATTCGCGTATAAAAATTAAAAAAATTTATTGAATTAAATTTTTAAATTTATTATTTAAATTTTAAATATGTTGATTATATATTTTGTCGCTATATTAAATATTCCATTATGATTAAGTGATGGTTGATAAGTTAAATAATTTATTTCTGATAATCAAAATAAATTGGCCTCAAGATATATAATGGACCCGAAGATTCATGAGCAAAAATAAATTTACGAATTAAAAATTCTGAAAAAAATAAAAATCTTTTTCTAGAATAAGGTACACAGAAATGGACCTCATTAAATTTTTGAATAAAAACTAAGATAATTTTTTCAATAGAATATTTATGATCAAATATACTATTCTTACTTCCATGTTATATTACAGTATTATAATAGTGAATGAAACAGCGACAAAATATTTTAGTAAAATTAATAATGCATCGATAGTGAAATGCGTTGAACGTATAATTCACTATTGATATAATATTGAATGTAATTATTGTTAAGTCGATATTTAAATATATTTATTTGTGTCTAAATAAATTTGATATTGACTTTAATGATACTCAGTTAAATAGGAGAAGTGTAATTATTGCTGTGACAACATTATAGGGAAAAATTCTCGATTTTTTTTATAAGCCTGATAATTATAAAATATTATTTTGACTTGAATTTCCATTAATTCTACGTAAAAGTAGAATTATTTCGAAGCTTAAAATCAAAATATCATTCGCCTTTTTTAATCTATTTTTAAATGAATTTTTAAAAAGATAAATTTTGAAAAAATCAATCAATTATTCATAATCTTAATTTTATTGTTAATTAAATTTTGAGCAAAGATCGAATCTATTAATTTTTACTGATTATAAGTTTAACTTTTAATTGTCAAGCTCAATTTATTTTATTAAAAAAATTAATATTTAATTTTTGTAAGCTCAGGGGAGGACTAGAGTGATACGAGGGCGTGCAATCATTGGAAAGACATAAATGAATTTTTGAAAATATTTTTTATCGTTACTAAATTTATGTAACAATAAATTTACATTTAAAAAAAATATTTGTTGTTCTATTTATTTATCCTAACTGAGGTATCAATAATCAATAAATAAAATAAATTTTTTTTTGGCAATAATAAAGCTTTTCCGGCTTCAACATGTGAGAATTCTTTCAAAAATAGTCATGCGTATTGCGCAATAGCAGACGCAAATGTTGGCAAGTACTCGATGGTTTTTTTTAGAACTGTAGGCCAATGTTAGTGTGTATCTGTGTCATTGGGATATCTTCCTTATACGTTTTCTTTTTTTTAATTTAGAGAATAATGAATTTAATAAAAAAATTTATTTTTAGATAAAATTTAATAAAAATTAAAAACCAATAAATTGAATAATTTTTTAAGTAACTAAATAAACTTGAGTTTTAAATTTATCAAAAATAAATAATTTTTTTTTAATGTTAAAAAATATCAATTTTTTAATAAAAAAAAATTAATCCTTAAAAAAATGACAAAAAAATCAAATTGATTTTTTGAAAAAAAAAATTTTTTTTAATCATTTCTACGATTTTAAATCGAGATAAAATTTTTGTAAACATTAAAAGCTCTAAAAATAATTTTTCCAAATTTTTATGGCAAAAAAATTAAACAATCACTAAAAATTCACGCAAAGTAAATGACATTAAAGTTAGCAGTCACTTGATAATTTTTAAATTTTATTTAATAGGTAAATTTGCTCCGAAAAATTATTTCTAAAAAATTGCATTTTTTATTTATTTAATTTTCTAAATGTCAATTTTTTTTTTTCATTTTCTTCGACATAGTTTAATTGTTAAAAAAATTTAATAAATATCTGCTAAATTTTTATTTAAAGTAAAGATAAAAAAATTATTACTCAATTTTTATTTTTCATAAATATTCTCATTTTTTTATACTAATTCATTTGTTAAAAAAAACAATCAGATGTCTGCTATTTTTTTGTCATACAAAATACCCAGTAATAAAAATTAAAAATCTATATATTTACTGCCTACTAATAAAAAAGTAACAACCAACTGAATCGCTAATATATAATCCCGAGTGACATAAAGTTAATGTTGATGATAAAACATTTTTAAAAAGTGGGGATTCGTACTCGCGACTACCGTGGCACAATGCAATGCACGATATAACATATAACACGTCGTGATGCGGGTGAAAAGTAGGAGCAAATAGTACAGCCTTAGAAGAGGAAGGAAGAGGAAACCAAACGCGTATCGTCTGTTGTGTAGTCATAGCCAGTCATAATTTAGTTCACTCTGCTCATATACAGTTACGTACAACCAAACAATAAGTAAGTAACATCCTCGCGTGGATATCAGTTGACGATACAATAAACTCCAAGTCTTGAGTAAATACAGTAGTACACGAGGTTTCAAGGACACGTGATAACTCTGTTACGTATTATCAAAATTAAAAATCTAAACTATTTCAGACACAGAGCATAATGACTTCCCTGGTGTATAAAAACTCAATGAAGGCCATCGGGAAATTCGTACCCGAAAAATTACAGCCTCTGTGGAATCATCCAGCTGGTAAGTAGTCAATAAACCCCGTAATTAATATTATCTAACTCCATAAACTGCATGAGTATCCTCAGAACTGACGTCACTCCAAAAGGAATAAGATAAAGATTTATAATTCCAGAGATTTAAAGATTTTTTTGCCCGCATTTTATGCAAGTGTTCGTGTTATCGTTATGCGAAACCTTGCCAATTAGGTCAAGGCTGACGTCATTTCAGTTCCTCTATTCTGACATTTGCATCCAATCTTTTCTAAATTTAATTTTTTTTACAAATTTTTTTTATAGAATATTTTCCTGCAAAAATACTTAAAATTTTCTAGCACAAACATATCGTACACGTGTGTTATCGATTGAGTATTTTTCAGGTCCGCAGACGATATTTTTCTGGGCGCCAGCATTCAAATGGGTAAATTTATTTTATTTATGTTATTGTTAAATTTATAAATTTTATTGCGAAAGAATAAAATTAATCTTGGACGTCATTTTGGCCTACTTTTATTCGCGTTTATCACGTATTTAAATTACTCAATGACAAGTATAATGATTTTCAATGAAGATATTTTTATTTTTTATTGCTCTAATCAGGTCTAAATTCTCCTATAATTAATTTAAATCAGGATATTGTAGACCAAAATTATGTTATGTTTTTTATTTCATTTATTTTAACATGCGACGTTTCCTCAGTTTTATTCTGATATCATTAGGCACCTTAAAATTTTACAATATAAAAAATTGACTAATTTTTTTAAAAATTTTTAAAAAAATCTATTTGTTAAAAAAAATTAAAAATGATTAAGTGATTGCTAACTTTAATGTCATTATAAAAACACATTTTAAGGTGCCTGATAATGTCAGAATAAAACTGACGGAGCGTCGCATGTTAAAATAAATGAAATAAAAAACATAACATTATTTTGGTCTGCAAGATTCTGATATTTATATTTTTTATTTAATGTCTTATTTTATTTAAATGATTTTGTCGTTTTTATAGGGCTTGGTGATAGCAGGTCTTGGAGATTTGCAACGACCGGCAGATAAAATATCAATGAGTCAGTCAGGTGCTCTTGGAGTTACGGGAGTGATATGGACCCGATATTCATTGGCTATCACACCGAAAAATTGGAGTTTGTTCAGTGTTAATCTCTTTGTGGCTTTCACCGCGCTTTACCAAGTCGCTAGAGCTATTAAGTAAGTATATTTTTTTTATAATTTAAAAAAAAATTTTAATTTCAAAAAATATTAATATAAATACAAAACTTTTCTGGATACTATTTTAAATAAATTTAGTTTATTAAATGTTTAGATTTTTCTTTTAAATAATTGTAAAAAGTGGAATTAAAAGTTATTAATTTAAAAATTTTTATATGTATGTCTTTAATTTCCTGAATTAAAATTTTTAATGAAAATTAATTTAGCAGATTTTTGATAATTTAAAAAATATTTTAAACAAATAAATTATGGCAAAAAAAAAAGTAGAAAAAAAATTGACAAGAAATTAAAAATGCAATTTTTTAAAAATAATTTTTCGGAAAAAATCTATTTGTTAGAAAAAATTAAAAAAAAAACTTTAATATCATAAATTTAAAAATTAAATATCTATTTAATGAATATTTTTTAATGATAAATTATTTAAATAAAATAAAATAAAAACAAACTTCCTGTATCGCGATTGTAGACATAATGTCGAAATTGACCTTTAACCTTGACGTTAGTCTGTTTATAAACGTTTAACTAATGTGGCTTAAATAATTAAATCCCCACAATAAGCAATCCTCTCTATTTATATCAATAAAACAATTTTATTTATCAAAATATTAATATCATAAGTAACTAAATGATTAATTAACAATTACAGATACCAGCAAGAGCAGAAATCGAAACCGACAGAATTACCGGCGATCAAACAATGATAAATATAAAACAAACATTCCACTAGATAAAATGTTGCAAGTTAGCACCAACAGGTTTCTTTTATACATTGCTCAAGGGATAATTAAATCACGATAAGAATAGATAGTTAATTAACAAATAAATATCTTCCGGACGAAAAATAAAGCGACGACGAGTCTAAGCTGATGACAAAAAATAAATACCGATGGAAGATTGTTATATTGTCACAAACGAACCAAATAACTGCGAATGTCAAGAAATGACCAGTGATTAACTGTAAATACGAGTTAATGGTGCTCATATCAATAAATAAACTGCTCTATAGTCATATTATCATCGCAGATAATATTAAATACACTTAATTATAAATATGATCAACTATTTATTAATAAATAAAAGTAGATAAAATTTCCACAAGTGTCAAGGTTAACTAATTATTGAAATAAATTATTCAAATGTTAATTAATTGATAATTATTATGTAGAAATCGATAAATATTTTAGCTCTTAATATATGAAAATGTACGTCTTTTCTATTTAAAAATACTGTAATAGATAAATTTGTCTAGTGTCAATTTATAGAAAATTTAATTATTTATTTATGAATATTATTGTGAATCTAAAAAAATTAATTGACGAAAATCAAACAACTTTTTTCAATAATTAAAATATAAGTAAAATTCTTTGATTAATTTCTAGAAAATTGTGTACTGTCGTAATTTTTAAATTGTGATAAATAATCAACAAGTTGAAATGTGTTCAATGATACTATCGAAATTTACGTATAATTACGACCAATAATAAATATTTCTGAATGATATAAATAAAATTAATTTAATAAACAAAAGAAAATTATTGTTATTAAATCATTTAGTTTAAAACTTATTTTTAGTAATAATTCAAGTTATAGAACAAAATTTATCTTCAATAAGATAGAAGAGGACCCAGTTATCGACGTTGACCTAGTTGTTTGACACTTGCAATTTTATGATTAAAAAAATAAAATGTTCTCAAAAAATCAATTATCTTAAAATTTATAATTCAAAAAATATATTTATTCATTTATTAGAGGGTTTTTTTTTTTTTTTAATTAAAGTAAAATTGCAAGTGTCTATATCTAGGCCAGTGTCAATAACTGGGTCTTTTACCTTATTCAATATCTTTCAAAACAAATTCTTTTTTTTTAATTATAATCAATACCGGTAAAAATATTTATCAAATTTTTATTTAATAAAAATGAAATCATTTTAATATGAGTATTCAGAAAAAATTTTTTTTCATTGACTCACCGTTGTCGATAAGTTGCTTTGTGATTCAGCTAAATCTGGAACAGCATGTTCATCAACCATTGATCCCCCTTATTTGCTGTAATTAAAGTAAAAAAATTAAATTATTTTTAAATTAAACGCAATTAATTTTATTAAATAGATAAAATATTATACCTAGCATATCACCGTATAAATCAGTAGAAATATTATATTTCTAGATTTTTTAATTCATCAAAAACTCGACTGATATCAATAAAACTCCCGATTTAATTAATTTTGAAAATTATTTACACGAGCAATGAATCTAAATTACTACTTTAACACCAATAAAAAAATTATCTAATACTGAACCAGCAAAAATTATTTAAATTAATATCAAAATTAAATAATTTTTCATGAACAATGGAAAAGTCTAATTACTATAAAAAAATAGAAATGTCTTTTTGTAGTATCTATAAAAAAGCCCTTAAGAATTCCACGCTGGGTAAATGAAAGTCTCATAATCGTGCGGCTTGAATATTCACCTCAAATATTTACGCTAAGTCGATTATCTTATTTGCAAAGATTCGTGATTTATTATGACTTTTTTTAATGAAAATTAATTTAGCCGATATTAAAAATTTTTAGAATTTTTTTATTAAAAAAAAATTTCATTTTTAAAAACTATAAATGCAATTTTTTTTAAATATTATTTAGTTCTAATTCAATCATTAATAAAAACTCAAAAAATTAAAAATGTCAGCTAGTTTGAGTATTATTTTTTAATAAAAATTAATTTAGCCGGCTTCTAAAAATTTTTTTATAAAAAAAAAATTCATTTTTAAAAAACTTTAAAAACTATAAGTGCAATTTTTTAAAAATATTATTTAATTCTAATTTAATCATTAATAAAAACTCGAAAAATTAAAAATGTCGGCTAACTTTAGTATTATAACTTTTTTACGTATGAAATATAAGTGTTCATAAAAATTATTAATTTCAATAAAACTTGATTTTAAATAATTATTTAGAATCAATAATTATAAAAAATCTGAAAAAACGATGATCTGCCTGTCAGTTCCAGAAATTAAATTCAACACCAACGCTATGCATCTATATTCTTGTCGCGACACGACTCTAAATATTTTTATTAATTTATCGACGTAAAACGTTTTATATATTAATGTTTATTTATATAAGTGCTAAATCCTACTCAATAAATATATTTAACCAACTGTCAGGTATAATTTTTCCAAATAAATGATTAAATTTACGTAAAAGCGGGAACGGACATCTTGACTCAGTGACTCGACATGAAATAATGCGTATTTCTCATCAGAGTCTAGGATTTTCCGTTGAAAGCTTCCGCGCACCGCCACCGCGGCTCTTCCGGCGCAAGCGCGCTAAATTCAAATTACTGAATCAGCGCCCTCTTTCAAACTCCTTTCACGAATCTTCAGTACCGACAATATAAAAAAGGCGTAAGCAGAGAGTAATAACAATAATAGTATTGTGTTTTGACAATTGTTAAGATTCTACATCGTATATTTGCGGCTTTCAATTTTGAATCATTCCAAGAGAATCATTTTAATTACAACACTGTAAGTAAAAAAAAAATTTTTTCATTTTATTAAAAGAAAAAAAAACAAATAAAATTTTTTACTGCTATCATTTTTGTTATGTAAAATTTATTAATTGCTTATCGAACTAAGATACAGAGATACGGCGTAATAAGTAGTAAATTGTTTATTCAAATAACGTCGAACTTTGGTCTTATAAAATTATTGCAAATCAAAGGTATACGACAAAAACAATAAATTACAAAAAAAAATTAAGTGCTTTGAAGTATGTATTTAAATAAGCAAATTATCAAGATTTAAATCAGTAAAAATAGACCGGTTGGTATATTTTGATCACTTGGTTAATTATTTCTGATTTATTTTAGTAAAATGGCTGAGAATCGCCTGGATGTGATAATTTTTGGCGCTACAGGATTTACTGGGAATTATACTGTCAAGGAAGCTGCAAGATTGTCCAAAGCTAAACCTTTTTCTTGGGGAATTGCCGGGCGAAATAAAGAACGATTGGATGCTGTGCTGAAAAAATTTGCTCCAGAAGAAGGTAAAGACTTTTATAAATTAAATTTATTTTTTTACATAAAGACCCAACAGCAATGGCCAATAACAGGGTCACTAGAGTATAAATTTAACGTCCTTTTACAATTTCTTATTACATATTTGTAAAAAACAAAGTCAGAAGTAAAAACAATAATATTTTAAGGGGGAACACCACTGTGACGATAAAAAAAAAGAGATTATTTTCGGGAATTTTTTTTAAAGGGAAAATAAAGGAATTTGAGGATTGGATTTTTTTATTTTATCAAGGGTACATTAAAGATTATTACCCTAAATTTTTATTAAAAAATATTTAATTATTACAAAGTTATCAACAATCTTGTAGAGCACTAGAAAAAATTTTCCCCCTCCACAGTCGGTTCGATAACTCAAAAACGGATCATCTGAAAATAAAAACCCAAATTGCTTTTTAATTAGTGAGGATGTAGTTATCGTCGCACGTATGGAATTTTGAAAATTTTGATTTTTAAAAAAATGGTGACTGATTGAAAATTTTCTCACTATTCTTACTGTTTTTTTTTTTTGTTTTAACCCGGTTAAAAAAATCTTTAAAATAAAAATTTTTCAAATTCCGTACGTGTGACGATAACTACGTCCTTACTGATTAAAAAGTAATTTGGATTTTTTATAAGATGACCTTGGAGGGGGAAAATTTTAAAATAAAAACCCAAATTGCTTTTTAATTAGTGAGGATGTAGTTATCGTCGCACGTATGGAATTTTGAAAATTTTGATTTTTAAAAAAATGGTGACTGATTGAAAATTTTCTCACTATTCTTACTGTTTTTTTTTTTTGTTTTAACCCGGTTAAAAAAATCTTTAAAATAAAAATTTTTCAAATTCCGTACGTGTGACGATAACTACGTCCTTACTGATTAAAAAGTAATTTGGATTTTTTATAAGATGACCTTGGAGGGGGAAAATTTTTTCTAGTGCTCTACGAGATTGTTAATAATTAAATATTTTTTAATAAAATAAAAAAAAAACCGATTCCCAAATTCCTTTATTTTCCCTTTCAAAAAAATTCCCAAAAATCACCTCTTTTTTTTTATCGTTACAGTGGTGTTCCCCCTTAATGTACTTAAAAATAATGTACTGAAAAAAAAAATAAAAAGAAAAAAAAAGTATTGTTAGAGAACTGAAAATATGCGTTTTAAATATCTGTTAAGATATTAAACTTGGCCAATATAGATTAAATTAGTAATATTGCATTATTTGGTCAAAAATATTACCGGAGAGTAAATTAGCTTCTATTCTTAATAGACTAGTAATAAAAATGAATTTAATTACAGAAAACATTTCTGTAATAATTGCTGACGTGAAAGATGAAGAGTCATTAAAGAAAATGGCTGAAAAGTGTAAAGTAGTCGTGAACTGTTGCGGTCCGTACAGGTTTTATGGAGAGCCGGTTATAAAAGCTTGCATTGCTGCTGGTACTCATCATGTTGATGTCAGTGGTGAGCCTCAAGTATGTATGCTGATTTATAATATCAATTATTATTATTGTAACTTATTCGGAGATGCTTTAAATTGTAATGGAACTTTATTTTGTATTTTGTATCTATTAATAGTTCATGGAAAAAATGCAAGTTGAGCACAGCAAAGCAGCACAGGAAGCAGGAGTTTACATAATAAGCGCGTGTGGATTTGATAGCATTCCATGCGACCTTGGAATTATTTTTGTCCAGCAGAAATTTGGCGGAGAAGTAAACAGCGTTGAAACTTATTTAAAAACTAAGGTGGATGGAAATTTTAGAGGAGCTAGTCTTCATTACGGGACCTGGGAGTCAGCTGTTTATGGACTAGCTTATGCTAATGAGTTACGTGAATTGCGTAGTAAGCTTTATCCTGATAAACTACCTTCATTTGAACCTAAATTACATCCAAGGTAATATACGGTCCTAATAATTTTAGGTGTAAATAATTATTGTAAATTTATGAACGAATAGCTGATTAAAACTTATTTTCAGGGGAATTGTACACAGTTCTGAAATATCTCAAAGATGGTCTTTACCTTTTCCTGGTTCTGATCGCTCCGTTGCTTATAGATCTCAGCGATATCTTTATGAAAAAAATAAAATTAGACCAGCACAAGTGCAAACTTATATGATACTCAGGTATCTTATTTTATTATTTATAATCCGAGATATATTTCTTCCATAATGATAATTGCTCGCCTCATAAGTGAAGCGTTGAGATACTGCTCTATTCTTGACATGTCAAAAAAAAGCAGTCTTCGCGAAACTGATATTGATTTTTTTTTAATTATTTCGCACTTATAGGATAATATGAGTGCACTTATATCAAGTCAAATAATCAAGCACATAAAATATATTTCAATAATAATTATCTATATTATTAAGAGAATAAGCAAAATTTTGTGGCTAGTGTATTTATATGATAAAATGGGTTTTCATTGTTAAATTTGGTATCGTTGGAAAAGTCTTGACCTGGAGTTGTGCCTTTTCATGGTTTCATATCATTCTCACCAATAGTCAATTTATGATGATAAGTATTTAGGCTGCATTCGAAAATGCTCTATCTCTAGATACATAATTAAGAAATGACCTAGTATCTCGTGGACTATTGACATTTTTAAATATATAAGCTCACCCCGACATTACACTCATCGAGAGCTTTCATTTGAGTACCTACATCAATTTTTCATATATTTATATATATGTATATATGAAAAAGATATCAAAATGCATGTGAGTACTCAAATGAAAGCTCTTGATGAATGTAACATCGGGATGAGCTTATTATTATATCTTTAAAAACGTCAATAGTTAAGAAAATACAATGCAATTTAACAAAAGTCATTATTTAATAAAGCAAAATTTTATTTATTTATAGTTCATAAATCACGGCAGTCACATAGTGACTGCAAGGTTGCTAGTTTTGTTTAACATAGTAAATAATAACATTAAAAATAATCTTTTCTGGACGTCCGTGTGACAGAGAAATTGCTCGAAAAAATAATCCTACCGACACAATTTTTTTTTTTTTATCATCTAAAGTAACACACTAAGAATTTTCTCAATTAATATGAGCGTTCAATTCACTGTCGTTTAATTATTATTTATAAAAAACTAAGATACGACTGTGTATTTGTATATTTATACATACATTTAATTAAAGTATTTTTTTTCTTCACCTTAGAATTATTGAGCCACTAAACCATAGCAGAGTTTTCTGTTTTTTGTATTTTATTTTAATCAATTTTATTATAAAAAATAAGATTATGAGGCGTGCACTTTTGGATTTTCCAAACTCTTTGGACATTATTCTTCTAGTAATTATTATTAATTACATAAAAAACTTTTTTATTATAGTTCTATTTGGGCTGTAATATCAGTCGCATGTATTGGAGCAGTTTTTTCATTGATGACTAAATGTAAATGCGGACGCAGTTTACTTCTCAAGGTCTATAAATTATAACTCTAAATATTTTAGTAAATTAAAAAATAAAATATTGGCAATAAGTAATGTTATATGTTTGTTGTAGTATCCAAAATTTTTCTCCGGAGGCTTAGCTAGTCATGAAGGACCATCACCTGAAGCCATGGAAAAAACCTATTTCTCAATTACATTAAAAGCAAGTGGTTGGAAGGATAAACTTGCTGAACCAACTGACAAGCACACTGAGCCTCCAAATAAAGAAGTAATTGCAAAGGTCTCCGGTACTAATCCTGGGTATGGAGCTACTTGCACCATGCTGATGATCTCAGCACTCACCGTTCTTCGTGAAGCTGATAAACTTCCTGATAAGTATGTAATATTACTAGAATTATTCAACCACTAATTATAACTAATTATAAAACAATTAATAATTATTTTTTCAGAGGTGGAGTTCTTCCTCCCGGTGCTGCATTCGCCAATACGTCAATGATTGAGCAACTGAATAACAATGGAGTTAAATTTGAAATAATTAAAGCCGAATAAAGTTAAGAAGCGAAAATTTTTCTATCTTATCTTAATATAAAAATAATAATTTTAACTTTAACAAATCCAAAGTACTCACTTCGAGTTTTAATAAAATATATGACATATATTCTATTTAATATAATAATCACATATTTATAAAAGATAATTCTTTTTCTACTAAAAATTTACTTAAACTCTTTGCTACTTTTCATCATTTAAATTTATAAAAACTTTTAAATATTTATATAGTTATTTATACTAATTTTTTATATTATCATAAAATACTAAAATATTGTTATGATAATACTTGTATTTTATCAATAAAATTTCAGCATTTAAAACTATTTCTTCGATATTTAATTATTTACTACTTATTTGTGACATTATAAATAGTTTTCATTCCATTTATTTTAGTGTAGAAATACCCAAGTGGATAAATCTAAGAATAACCTGCGGTAATTAACAATAATTATGATTACAATAATTTAAAAATTAAATATTTGAATATATTGGAAATAATTATCGATAAAGTGCTCTAAGGCATTTTACATTAATTACTTTTGTTATAGACTTATTATTTTCCATAACTTCGGAATCAAAAAAAATTTTTCTACCAAATATTAAATTCAATTAATTTCAGCGTTGCAATTTATCATAAATATTTAATGATTAAAATTAATCAATTCAACGACATAACTGTTGGTGAATTTTTTTTTTCTTTTACTCAAATCACGAAGACGTCATGAAATTTCCCCACCTGGGAATAACGAATCTTACTTCTAAGACAAAAACAAAAAAAATAGTCACTGAAGCTATGCTAAGTGTAGGAAGTGTATGAGGAAAACCCCGCCTGGTTTTGCGTCATCAATTTGAAAGGTACTAACCGAAGTTACGTACAATCCTGGTACTTGGATGTTGGATGTCCTTGCAACTCAATCATGACCTCCACTGTAATTTCGTCAAGAACATGTAAACGATTGTAATAGATAACTGATCCAGTTCCAAATAATTCCAATACAGAGGACGTTTTTGTGTATTAGACCGCCGACTTTTTAAACTCGAAATAATTTCGGATTATATCTATCTCAAATACGCTCCAGTGAAAGGAGTGTAATTTAATTGGCTCAAGTTCACGATCGTTCAGCTACCTTGTTTAAATATCCTTCCGATTGAACGCGTCAGAATAATTATTATTTACACCTAAATTTATTAACTAAGAAACAGAATATCAGCTCTTATTAATAGATATCACACAGATATCAATTTTTTTTAAGGTTCCTATAAAACATTTTTAGCTAAATTAAAATCAATCTTGTAACATAATTTCGTTAATACTTTTTATTTGTACACAGAAAAAAAATGTTCTTGAATCAAGTATATAATTTTAAAGAACTTGATATTCTTTATTTGAGTAGAAAAATTATTGATTTAGGGAAATTTTACTTGATTCAAGAATTTTTTGTCTTGATTCAAGACAATCCCCATGAAAAAAAATATAATGAAAATTAAGTTAGCCGACATCTAAAAATTTTTAGAATTTTTTTTTACTAAAAAATTATTACAAAATAATAAAAAAAAAAATTTTCATTTGTAAAAAACTTGAAAAACTGTAAGTGCAATTCTTAAAAAATATTTTTTAGTTCTAATTTAATAATTAAGAAAAAATCAAAAAATTAAAAACGTCGGCTAACTTTTAGTGTTATAAAAATATATTTTAAATATATTAAAAATCTATAAATTTATAAAAAATATGTATAGTAAATATATTATTAATAACTAACTTTTAGCCAATTTTTATATATATTTTAGATATATTCAAAATATATCTTAAAATACATAAAAAATACATAGCTAAAAATATAAAAAAAATATATTTGAGATATATATAATATATATGAAAATCGGCCAAAAGTTAGTTATTAAAATATATTTTTTTTTTTCATGTGGAAATTATCCTCTTCAAAATTATATTCTTGATTCAAGAATTTTTCATGAAAATTAATTTAGCAGATATTTAATAATTTTTAGAACTTTTTTTAATAAATAAATTACGGCAGAAAAAATAAGAAAAAAAATTGACATTTAGAAATTAAAAAAAATTTTAAATGCTATTTTTTAAAAATAATTTTTTAGAATTAATTTCATTGTTAAATAAAATAAAAAATTTTTCGAGTGACAGCTAACTTTAATGTCATGAATTTTTCTCTTAATAAATCAAGTTAATTTTTTTTTTTTTCAGTGTATATTGTATCTTTTTTCTATTATAATTTTTTATATTAATTTCTCTCAAAATTTTAAATTACCAAAGTTTATAAAGCCGATTGGTATATAAGTATATAAATAAATAAATAAATAAAATAAAATAAATAAACTTCTATTTAATAACTCAATTAATATTCATAACAGGTATAAAAAATCACTCGGAATTTGGTATAATTTTTTTTATATTTAAATTAAACTTATTGATTTATTTTTTGTATAAAAGTAAAAGTAAAAGGGTTTTTTGCTTATTATAAAAATAAGAACAATCAAAACAATTTTTTTTAATGTTTCTACAGAGAGCGAAAAAAAACGGAAGATCGTAAAAGACAATGTCGAGTGGTGAGAAAATACCTGTCAGGCCGTTTGTCGAGAATAAATATTGGTGGGGACATTTTAGTCGTCAACTACAACTATATAAAGACCAACGTTTACTTAAATCTTGACACTCTTTACATTAGCATTCTTTTTGTTTGATATTCCCATTGTTATTTCTAATGCCTCATATTAACTATAATAAATATTTTATTTGATTTTAACTAT
The DNA here is from genome assembly GCA_905319865.3 of Cotesia congregata. NCBI lineage: Eukaryota > Metazoa > Arthropoda > Insecta > Hymenoptera > Braconidae > Cotesia > Cotesia congregata. Next base: position 19,354,557 of record CAJNRD030001122.1, read on the forward strand.
CGTGGATTTTAATTTAATAAAATAAAAAAAATTGTGAAAAGGTGAATTGGATTTTATAAATTTATTTAAAGTCAGAAGAGTGTAAAATTAAAGTAAAATGATGAACGGTGTGAAAAGTGATACGGGAATTTCCGTCAACCTCGCGAACGGGGAAAAAGAAAATGATAAAGGAAGTAAAGTTAATGGACAGAAATCCTGTCTGTGTGTTGATAAAGTTACAGGTCAGTATTAATATTTTTTTTTACACAATTATAATTTAAAAATTGTACAATTTTTAATAATTTAAAAATTTTAAAATAAAAAATGAAATTGATAATAAACCAAAGCGCTGTTCTATTGTTAATATAAAATTAAATTAAAAAACTATTAATTAACGTTTCATTAAACTTAAGCTAATGACATATTCACAATTGAATGAGCAATTATAATGGCATTGTAAACTTTCTCGTCACAATATTCTACTCATGAATATTCAGACGTACAAGTTATGATTAATTCCGTAAGGATGTAATTTATGAAGAGCAATTAATTAAAATCACGCTTAAAAAAAAATTATACATTTATTAAAAATGAAATTCTTGTAAAAAAAGAATATATTGTTAAAAAAAAAAAAAAAAAACGATCACCTTCATGATGAAATAAAGTACAAACTAGATTAATAAGTTAACGTCTCAAGGACTAGACAGAAGAACGTTTAATAAAAAGTGTTAAAGACACTGCATGCATTTTTAAAACGCCGATGAATAATCACGCAAACAAGAGTACATTCCAATGATTTGTATGGAATTGCAGCATCGCATCTCAAGGATTACTAGACTCCAGATTATTTAACTAGTTGTATGAGCTTCAGGATGAAATTGGATGAGAATTGTTTTATTTCTTCTTATTATTTGTTATTTACATAATTTTTCTACTCTGGCGATGGTGATTAATTTTGTTTAAAAGTTATTTAACTCGGCTAATTTAAAAGCGATCGATAGCAAGTTGGGTTGCATTATCAAAAGCTATTGTACAGTTCATGAACTTTTAGCGTGATACAGTACGCCGATAACTGGCTTTTAATTTAATGAACGTAACACCCAATACTCTCTTAATACACTTTCTATGACGTCGATCGTTAAACCAGGATAAAGGATATTGTCTATTGTATTTCCTCATTATTGTTTTTAATTATCGATGAAAAAATAACAATTGTTTGATGTTGAAGATTATTACAAATATTTTCAATTTTTTATAAGAAAAAATTTTTATTTAGTCATAAAAAAAAATTAATTTGAATCAAAAAATAAATTCTTGAACCAAGAAAATAATTTTGGAAAGTTTTATTTTTTTTTAATCAAAGCGAAAAATTCTTGAATCAAGTAAAATTTAATTAAGCTAAAAAAAAATTCTTAGTTTAAGAATTTTTCTACTCAAATTAAGAATATTAAGTTCTTCAAAATTATTTACTCACTGATAGAAAAATTTTTTTATATTTAATAAGCTTTATTAACTGTTAATAAATATTTGATAATGTTAACAAATATTTATTAACAATTAATAAGTAATTTCTTAATTTTCTTTATTATAATGTAATATAATTAATACAAATAATTTATAAAGATGATTTTTATTGAAATATTTATTGAATGTTAAAAAATATTTATTAAACTTCAATAAATTAAATAATTGTCTTCAAATAAATTAAATTATTAATATTTAATAAATCCTTCTATCAGTGCTTGATTCAAGTTATTTTTTTTTTCTGTGGTCAAGTGCTTCTTTAAAATTTTAAAACAATTTATTTATTTCTTCTTGCTGTTAATTATTTGATTAATAGATTCACGGGTCACTAATTGACCAGAATGTTATCAATTGTTATTTTTTTAGGATTTTTTTAGTCTGCGGCGGTGTTTTTTTGAGAGTATTTTATCGGCGGGTTTTTTTGTAGCAGGTTCAATGCCCTGATCGATATTATCTATGATGTTCTTAATGATAAAAATAAATTTTTTTTATAATATTTTTATTTATTTATCAATTTATAGTAAAAAAAATTTTTAAGACAAAAAATTTTTTTTTTCAAAGTAATTTAATATAGAATTGAAATAAAATATGTACCGCAAGTAATAATCATTATTACCGTATCAACTGCAATAGTTTAGCTTTCCCAGGATCAGAGAGCGGGACTTGGTCTTGGTGACTTGGTAACTTAGTAACTTTTAACACTATCCAATACTTGAATTAAACTCGTAGCCTTTGCCTCAGCCTCTACTCAGATTCAGTGACATCAGTCGCACGGCGTCACTCTTCCGAGCGACTTCGCGCTACTCAGTCACTTGAATATAAATAATAAAATTTCTTCTCAATAAAATTGGTTATCAAATAATTAATTTCTATAAATACAAAATAAAAATCTTTAAAAAATATATATTTAAATTTTTTTTTTTTTAAAACGCTGGCGATAAATATTAACTTGAATTTCAATTGAGATGAATTTATATCAATTTGTATATTTTTATTGTGATTGATTTTAAATATAGTTAAACTTGTGAGTAAATTATTATTACTTCCAATCTAAGACACAAGTGTTGAAAAATATTTTTTAAAAATTTAAAACAGAAGAAGAAATTATTTTTTTACTCACTGTGCATCGATTCAAGTGACACAACGAAGTAACTTAAAAAATTGAGTATTTTTGTAATTTATTTATAAATATATAAATATATTTTTGAAATAATTTTAAAAGTCAAAATGAATGGATCAAGTACATTCGTTGAAAAAGAAAGTATTACCAAGAATTGTAAAAAACCAGGACCGCTGAGAAATGTTACTTGGAGTGAAAATGTTGACGAAACTGATTTGGAGGTACCAGGAACACCGAGAACTCCCAGGACCTCAAAGACTCCAGGTATAAATCCTAAATTCACCAACAAAGAGTTTTTAAAATCATTGTGGTTAATTGTATCAAAAGCTTTCTTTTAAGTCACTTGATAGTTTTTTTTTACTTTTGACAACTGGGTTAATATCATCATAATTTAGGCCCTACAATTAACTCGAAAAAATGATAAAATCGTGAGAAAGAAGGTGAAATTACAGTTACGAAAACATGACAAAGAATATATAACTGTAGATTTACGAATTACCGTGAGAGTTATTATTTCGGGCGATGTTTTTTTTTTTTGGCTCAGATTTATGATAAGAAGAAATAAGTTACCAAGGAAGAAAAGGGCTTAAATATTTCATTTACTCTAAAAATAAAATATACCTAAATAATAAGTCATTATATAATTCAGACATTAAATTAATTGTGTATTTGTTTGTATTCAAGTGACTAACAATTATATAAAAGAAATTAAAATCGTGATCACATAACACGCAATTTTTAAGTCATATTATTAAAAATTAATGTAAGATAATTACAGGCTTGAGTTATCAGAAAACTATTTGATCAGATTTATATTTACTTATTATTGTTATTCAATAGTTTCGAAATAAACGTTTCATTCAAAACGTATAATGAATCAAATACATTATTTTTTTTTTATAGTGAACTATTTAGCGATTTAAGCACGGCAAAAAAAAATTAATTTGATTCAAAAAAATTTTCTTTATTTCCAGATTTTTTTTCTTCAACAAAACAAAATGATTTTCTTGGTTGAAAAATTTTTCATTTGAGTCAAGTTAATTTTTAACTTCCCGCTAAGAAAATTGAAAATTTTTTTTTTTGGCAAAAAAAAAAAAGAAAAAAATTGGAAATTATTATATAAATTTGTCAATAATTATAATTATGTTTGTAGATTACATTTATAATTCTGTAATGCATAAAATGTGATACTAAAAATCATTATCACTAACAAAGTATTCTTTTGGAAAAAAGGTCATGATACTTGATAACACAAATCGGTTTATTGGCATCTGTAATTTTTTTTACATTAGATAAAAAAATAAAGAAATAATTTTTCATTTTTTTAACGATAAAAAACTAAGTGAAGAAAACTTAATAATTCTTTTACAGAAAAATCTAGCAAGTAAAAAGATAAAATCTCTTTAAAAAAAAATGTTAATCTCCTAACTCACTAATAATTTTATAACTTCACACCTCGATCAATGTTATCCTATTTCACTAGATCAATACCTGATACCCTAAAGATCAATATACTCATTTCTTCTCTAAATATATATAATAAATACCTAGAATAACCCGTTACAAAAAACCATCATATAATATTATAATACTGTGGTCGATGTGCGGTGTAATACAATCTATCTCCAACAAAACAAAAAAAAAATTATAATTCCCACTGAATATATTTTTTCAGGCCATGAAAAGTGTACATTTCATCACGACTTGGAGCTAGATCACCGTCCTCCAACAAAAGAAGCACTATTACCCGAGATGTCGAAAAGTTACAGACGTTTATTGAGATCACTAGGTGAAGATCCAGATCGACAAGGACTTTTAAAAACGCCGGAGCGTGCTGCTAAAGCGATGTTGTTTTTCACCAAAGGCTACGATCAAAGTCTCGAAGGTAATTAATCACTTTCTACTCAACATTTTTATTTATTTTCAAATAGGTAAGGCTTAATTTAAATCTCTGATATAGAAGAAAAGAAGAAATATATAAAAAGTATATTTTTCTTTACCTTCCATCGTATTAGATTTAAATTTTGATTATTTAATGTCAAGGGACAGGCCAAATGGCAATTTCAATTACATAGTATATACAGTTTTTACAAGAAAGCAATTAATAATTAATTCAATTTAATTATATGTAAACAAAGTAAAAAAAAAAAAGAAAATCATATTAAACTTGAAACTTAATATAAAAAAAAAAAAAAAAAAACAATAATTTAAAATATAGAATTTTAATGTCACTAAATCAGGTGATAATTCAGCATAATAATTTTGCGAATTTCACTTACTTCATCCTTGTTTTAATATTTAATTTTCAATGTATTAATTTAAATTTGTTATTTATTAGAATTTGTTTTAATTATCAAAATTTAATAAATAATTAAATACTTCTTTTTGAAGACTTGTAAGCTACTCGAATTTACAATTTTATTATATATATACGTATTATATAAAATTAGACCAATAGAAGAAAAAATCAATAATGCATTACATCAGATTTAAAATAATTCAACTGACAGTGCTCAGTTCCCCGGTGTATAAGGATAAATTTCAAGAAAATACGAAGTAATGCTTTTTTATTTTATCTGAGAATATGTGAGATTTTTATTCAAGAGAATAAAATAAATAAGACTAACACCGATAAATAAAAAAAAATACAACTAAAATCTACTTTGAGTAACTACAAAAAAAAAGCATCGCATGATTAATGACGTCGAGAAGAACCTCTAAGAGCAGTAAATGAATTAAAGATCCACGTGACATGAATCTCAGGTCTCGTAAATAAAAGTCTCGTTATACGCCCTCGCTCATTCACTTAACTTTTCCTCAAAGACTTTTCTTCCTCCCAATAAAACTAAAACTACGAGAAGAAAAAAGCGTTCCACATAAGCTAGTGCTTTTTACTTTTTATACAATTGCACTCAGCCGAGAAAAAGAGTCATTTCTTCTTCTAGTCGCGTTCTTACACTTTTTATTTATTTATACATTGAAAAAAAAAAACATTAACTTTAAAAGAATAATTATTGAACTCAGAATATCATTTTTAAGAATTTTATTTTCTTGAATTCTTCTGAGAGAAAGGAAAATTATTGTCTAAAAAATAATTTATTAAAGTGAACTATTATTAAAATTTATTAATTTTTTGACAAAATAAAATCAATCTAAATATTTAAGCTTTAATTGGATTAAATAAAAAATTTTTTGATCAATTCGACTAATTTTTCAGACAAGAAAATTTATTTTTTTGTGGCAAGAAAATTTTTTCTATAAGAGTATTTTTTTCTCAGTGTTAATAGAAATATTCTTGGACTTTAGGTCCAATATGAAGAAGAGCAAGTAAAGCGTAAAAGCTAGGAGAGAGGGAGATCAACCTTGTAAGAACCGAGAAGGTGTACAAGTGAAAAGCAATAAATAAAAAAAAATATGAAAATTCTTACATTTATAAATTTACAATAAAATGTCTAACACAACCTCGTATCTCAAAAATGACAATTTTAAAGATTAGGTAAAAAATGGCTTGTAAAAAATAAATATTCATCTAAAAACAATATTTATCAATTGTATTTTCTAAAAATACTCTCGTATTTATTATTAATCTGGTTTATATTTTTTTACAGCAACGCGTTTATAATTAATTACTAATTTTTCAGTTGAACCCTTTTATCTTCAAAAATCGAGATACGTGGTTGCGTTAGAAAACCCTCGACATATTCACTGAAAAAAAAATATAGTTCTCTGAACTAGGAAAATTTAGTCAAATAGCATCACCACTATTTAATAGAAGCTCTTATACCTAAAATTACTTATTTTATTGAACCCCAATAGATAGTTACTTAAAAAATTTTTAGTTAAATATCGGCTTGATAGTAATCTTCATTAACTTGAACTGAGAAAACAGAAAAAATAATTTGGGCAGCCTGGACCGGGATTCGAACTCTAATTTTTTAGTTATGCACTAAGGACTCTTCCAGTTGAGCTACCTTAGACATCGTCCGTAAAAACCTTTTAGTCACTTGATAATTTTTTGTGAAAAACTATAAGTATTTATTAAAATATAGTCAATATAACTATTTATCAATAGTTACTTAAACGAATGCATAGTTGTTCGAGTAACTACACAAAAAAAGGTCAGAAAACTATATTATCATACTTGTGACGTTATAATTCAGCTAACTATGCACTTTTCTATCAGTGTTCTTGAAAATTATCAAGAATATATATTCTTATGACAAGAAAATTTTTTTAAAAGTAGTACTTTTTTTTCTCAGTGTATTAAAATAATTTGCTCTAACATTTTACTGCTGAAACTTAAAGAAGAAGTAAAAAGAAAATAAAATAAGTAACAGGTGTCCAGTGAAGACAAAAGCTTAACTCGTCTTCCTTTGTGCCAGTAGAACTGATAACTCACTACCCGTATTTCTGGTCCAGCTCGAATATAGAGGCAATATCAAGAGCGGTAGAGAATAAAAGTGTATTATATTAGTGTGGGAATGTGGGTGGAAGAGTGGAAAGAGGGTGAGTGGTAGTAGAATCACCACTACCAACTACGTCACTCTCCACTTTATACCATTATTCTTTTTTTACCTTTTATTGCACTTGTCATTTTATACAGAGCTTGAGTCTGACAATTGAGACAATCTGCTTCTACTTCTACTTTTCCTTTTACTATTTTCCGTTTCCTTTCTTCTTTACTCGTCCCAGTAATAAAGTAGCATTAACCGCTATTACTTAAGTTCAATTGAAGGACATTTTTTTTCCTACAATCCAATTAATTACTTCAAAGAGCTTTATTTTTACAGAGCGGGTATTTTATTTTTATTTTCTTCACATAGAACATGATTAGATAGTTTTGATTGTTTTGGTATAAAGGTGTTGGTTGTTACGGTTGCCATGGTAACCATAGAACAGCCCCCGCAATATTCATCCACTTATCATCGCCCTGGTCCATTCACTCTGTCAACCACTCACGATACTAAAACATAGCTGTATATGAGTGTAAAACAACCCCACAGGTCTCTTATCTACTACATTATCGTCAAAGTGGGTCAATATCGACTAAATCACGAGCGAGTACTTGCATTCATCATTATAACTAAATTTATTTTCTCAGTAAATGTAAAAAAAAAAAAATACCTAGAGCTTTTTTATTGGAAAAAAAAATTTTATTTTATCTGAAAAATCAAATGAATTATTAGCTAGTGTATTAGATTAAATTATTTGAATAATTACGATATTGATAACATAATAAATCATGTAATTCTTATAATATATTTCCATCGGTTTGTTATCTAGATAATGTATAATTTATGGTTTTAAATTAATAATTATCTTAAGGATTTCAAATATGCTGAATAATTATTATCTGGATTTATATATTGCTCAATTGAGCTAGATATAGAAAAATAAATTAACATGTTCTGTATTAATTTTAATGAAGAAATTTATTAGTATTAAAAAAAAATTCTAATTTTCAAATATTTATTTCTTTTATGCTTAAGAAAAATTTTCAAAGAAGAATTTTTTGGCTCAACAATTTGTTAAATTAAACAATTTAATTATGTGGGAGTTAGGCAGGGATTGAGTCAATATAAATAATAAGAGTGAAGAAAATTATTATGACTTGACTAGACAACGTGCTATTCAATAATTATACCTGTGACAAAAGTATACAATATATTGACAGAAGAATATCAATATTTATTTTAATTATTGTGAGAGAATAAACAAATAGCTTCACTTGAATTAAATAAAAATTATCTATATTATTGAGAGAATAAGACAAATTTTGTGGTCAGTGTATTTAGATGATAAAATGAGTTTTTATGGTTAAATTTTGTTATCGTTGAAAAGGTCTTGACCTGAAGTTGTGCCTTTTCAATCTTTTATATGCTTTTCTAAAATGGTTTATTTATTATGATAAGTTTTTGAAGTAGTTATAAATAGATTCGAATTTAGCGATAAATTTGTTTATTTATTTTTTTTGTTTTATACACGTGAATGCGGTTTTATATCAAAAATTAATTTATATAATTAAGAGACTAACAAAAATTTAGTAACGGGTGTATCTTTGTCGTAAATTGGGTTTGATATTTTTTAGCGATAGTTATTTATGATTTAAATAATTCAGAGAGCAAGGAAAATTTTGTGCCGAGCATATTATTATTTTTAAAAAAATTTTTATAGTTTCATTTGGTATCATCAGAAAGGTCTTGATAAGAATTAGAGTCTTTTGGTTTTATATATATTTTTAGTAGTCAATTTTTTATGTCAAATTTTTGAAGGAGTTTTTAATAGTTTTTTGGTTCTATAAATTTTTTCCGTCACATTTGTCCATTAAATTATTTGTAATTGATCCTGTGATAGAACTATTATTTTTAAAATTTATTTAAAAAGTATACCCAAACTATTAGTGTGATGATAAAAAAATCATTAAGCTAAAGTTTTCTTATTCATAATTCGTAAATCTCGGCAGTCGCGTAGTGACTGCAGGTTGCTAGTTTTAATTAATTCGACAAATTTTCCGACAAGAAATATTTCTTATTTATTTATTTGAAAAGAAACGCCCTCGATAATTTACAACAATATATTACATTTTCATGTGTAGAATTTTTAGTTAATATTTATATACAATAAATAACATCTGTAAACAGAAGATAGATTTAAGAGATTTGAGAGAAGAGAAAAACGAAAAAAAAAATTTTTAATAATTGATAATTTATAATTTAAAATCACTATTTGTACACCTGGAATGTTATTTTAAAATCAGCCTTTTTGTTTCTTATTTTTTTTTTCTCAGTGTATAATAATAAAATTGATTTTTACTTTAATAATAAAAATTATTTTTATTTTTATTTCAGATATTATAAATGATGCAGTTTTTGATGAAGATCATGACGAAATGGTTGTCGTTAAAGACATTGAAATGTTTTCAATGTGCGAGCATCATCTAGTACCATTCTACGGAAAAGTATCAATTGGATATTTACCATGCAAGAAAATTCTTGGATTAAGTAAATTAGCTAGGTAATTTATTTTTAAAAAATCATCAAAAATTCTACATAAAACTTCAATCTAATACCTTAAAATAAATATGTATGACAGTAAAATTAGTTTTCTTCTCATAATCATAAATTAATAAGACCACTGTCAACTTTCATCATAACACTCAATATGATGCGGCTTGCAGTGACCATAAGAGCCTTGAACACGTCTTGTGGTTGTGACAAAAAAATAATAAATTTAAATAATAATATAAACCGTATCATATAGATATGTTAATATTATTTATGAAGGTGGATACAGAGGTTGATTTACAAGACATTACTTTCACGCTCACATTGCATTCGATATCACGTGCCGTTTGCATGATCTTATGTTACTTAAAAATTAACTAAACTGCTCTATATACTTGTTTAAAAATAAAAATAAAAATAAAAATAAAAATAAAATTTTTTTTTTAGGATCGTCGAAATTTTCAGTCGAAGACTTCAAGTGCAGGAGCGCTTAACAAAACAGATCGCTATTGCTGTTACTAAAGCTGTTGAACCTGCGGGTGTTGCTGTCGTTGTTGAAGGAGTGTTAGTATTTGTATTTTTAATTAAAATAAAGTTAGCTGACATTTAAAAATTTTTATAATTTTTTTATTAAAAAAATTATTACAAAAAAATAAAAAAAAATTTTTTGTTAAAAAAATTATTACAAAAAAAAAAAAAATTTTATTAAAAAAACTATTACAAAAAAATAAACAAAAAATTTTGTTATTTGTAAAAAACTTCAAAAATTATAAGTGCAATTTTTTAAAAATATTTTTTAGTTCTAATTTAATAAATTGAGCAAAATCAAAACCGTCGGCTTACTTTATTATTATGTATTTTAATTATACTGAAATTAACAAACATTTTTAGGATTTTTATAACTAAATTATTATTAAATAATTTAAATAGAAAAATTGCATATTTAAAAATTTTTTAAAATTCCAAATGAAAATTTTAAAAAATTTTTTTTCTTGTATAATTTATTTATAAAAATCTGCTGACTTCAATATGTATTTAAACTTTAAATTAGCTAATAGTTATTTTAACCAAGCCGGATCTTTGCGCTTAAAGTTAAAAAAAAATTTCTCATATTAATTGGTAAATAATAAAATAGCGTTTTGTAAAAGCGTAAAGACCTTGTACTAATAAAGTGTAACTCAATAAGATATTAAAAATGATTATTGCGTGCTAGTCGTAGGAACAGGATAATTATAATCGTTCACGTAACGGTTTTTGTCCTTCAAATCAACTATTGGTGTATGAATAAAAACCTCTCACTCAATCTGTCAATGTGATTGTTATATTATATGGATAATTTATTTATTTATTATTGTTATTTACGATCAAACATTATCAATAATGAACTTTATCTATTAAACTATTCAAAGATCATTATCTTATTAATCATCGATAAGAATTATTCAATTACATAAATCGGTCTTTGTTAACTTTTTTATCTGAGCTTTACTTTATTGGCACACAGTATAAATTTGTTTCAATTAGTATTTAGATTGCAAGTGTGTAAATTATGTAACTTAATTACTAGATTATTAATGACTGAATTGAAAAGAGTTTTATGTAATAATTAGTCATTGATTAATTATTTATTAATTTTTCAGGCATATGTGCATGGTAATGCGAGGAGTTCAAAAAATAAACAGCAAGACAGTGACTTCAACTATGCTTGGAGTTTTTCGAGATGATCCAAAAACACGGGAAGAATTTTTGAACCTTGTTCACTCAAAATAAACCACTGACATGATATGTAATATGAAAAAATATGACAGATCTTGGTAATTTCTAAAATTGATTCGCTGAAAATATAAAATATTATTTTTATTTATTAAGATTGAGACAATATTGTCGTAATTAAGATTTTGAAAGTTTAATATTAAATAATAGCATAAAAAAATTTATTTAATTAAAAACTTTACGCGAATTTAATAGATGTAAGAGTTTGAGAGAAACTTGAAAGTTTAATTATAAAACTGCTGAAAGCGTGACATGTTGACAATAAAAATTATCATTTTTTATTATAATTATTGTTGTTTTATATAAAAAAAAAAAAAAAGTTTGCTATTTTTGGAGCTCCCTCCAAAGATAATGCTCTCAAGTTTCTCTTGTTAAACTAGTACAATTGACCGGATTTGATAATAAGTACAATGTTATACTGACAATATTATTCCATTCTTACATTATTATATTACAAACATTAATTAAATTTTATTTATCGATAAAATAAATTTTTTGTTATATTGAAAAACTATTTGCAAGATTCTACGGCCATGGATCTTGCGAATTTGGAACGTAACATGGTTGTAAGCAACTAATTGTGCAATTGATTTTTTTTTGTTCAGTTATTTTTAGTCATTCCCGATAATTAACTGCTGATTCATTGTAATTAGTTTAAAAAAACACATTCCTTGCATAATTTATTTATGATAGTCGGTAGTTATTGATAAAAAAAAATTATTATCATTTACTTTTTTTTTTTTGTATCAATTAAAGCTGAAAAACTTATATTATTAGTGTTAAGAATAAAAGTTAAACTATTGATGTAAAAAAGTATAAAAAAAAAAACGGGATGAGTATTAATCGATCCAGCCATTCGTAAATACTCGGCCCGTGTCTTTGGGATCAAGTTACTCGTGTTTGTTTTAAAATATTAATTTACATTATTATCAATTAAATTGAACAAATTATTATGAAACAACGTTTGCATCAACCGCCGCAACATGATATGAGTATCGATTATAAATATCAACATTCATTATTTTTTTTTTATTACACTTTTACACTTTGTTTTACTTTCTACTAAAGTATGTTTTACCTACAGAACTAGTATAAAATTTTTTACAGTGATATAAATACTAAAATTTTGTTGCTTTTATACAAATTTTGCTTCACACTTAATACTATACAAGCATTTTTTTAATTTTAAGGGGCACAACTAGTGTGATAGCCTAAAAAAAAAGGCGATTTTTCGGAATTAAAATACTCATAATGCTCATTCGTTCGATAAATAAAAAAAAATAGTTAATGTTCTAAAAGAATATTTTTTTTAAATTTAATTTAATTTTTTATTTAAATATAACTTTTGCAATTTACTATTTTTTTTTTTTTTTTAAATACTTTTAAATACAATTTCTTTTTTTATTTATTTTTTGATTTCAAGTTTCGCGCGGTGTTTTAAACTGATCATGCGTACTGAGTGTGGATTTTTTTCATTAATTTTAATTTTTCGTTAATAGCAAATAAATAACATTAAATAAGATTACCATCTCCAATAGAGATCTCCGCAAAGGGAATGCCAAGAATTTAAAAAAAAAAACTGATTGAATTCGTGAATTTTTACGCAAGTTATCGTGTTTTTAAACGAAAAATTGAGTTGTCTGACACGAATTTTCTTTTAACTATTTTGATATTTTTTTCTGATTCTATTATCTTAAATCGATTTTTACCAGTGACAAAATTAATCTCCATTAAATTATCTATCGAATGGTGCACAAATTAATTAAACTACGTAGATTATCAATCGTGTAATTAATTAACTAGTTGCGAAATCGAGGCAAAACAAATTTTTCGATCGTAAAGCACTCTCTGATGCTTCGCATCATGAGTCGTGCAAAAACTCCTATATGATTTGTTTTAAAATTTTAAGTGTATATTAATACATAATTTATATTAAGAACATACAGTAAAATTTTTGAAGAAATAAATTAAATATTGTCCTTCACTGCTGCAGTGATTCCGGCCTTCTCCATGAATGAAACATAAAAAAAAAATTCTCGTTAAACTAAAAGATATTGTTCGTACAATGAGCCTCGGTCGAAAAAAAATATCAAAAATTGACAAATTGGCGGCGTTTTTTTTTTTTAAAAGTTGAATTTTACCCAAAATTTTAGTCGTTTTTAGCCTGCCAAAATTCAATTTTTGATCAGATCAAAAAACTGGAGGGTAATTGTATAGAGAACTATATACAGACCATGCAGAAAATAATTTGGTAGTGATCGGATCATTTGTCTTCAAGTAATCACTGCAGCAAATTCGAAAAATCATGTTTTGAGAAAAACGCGTTTAAAGATAAAATTATCTTATTCTTACTGCCGAATGGCTGTAACTCAAAAACTATTTGAGATATCGATTAAAAATTTTAATATGTTATTTTTAAAGGCATAGCCTATCAAAATATGAAAAAAAATCGATTTTTTGAAAATTTCACACTATTTATGCCCCCTAAATTATAATTTACTATTGTTACAATATTTTCAAACTTTCTTTTTAACAAATAAAAGTTATGAAAAGTCGATAGACTTAAATATTATGACACGGAACTGTTAATGCGGTTACTTGCCAATTTGTTAATCAATTCAATCGTTGTCTTGAATGTTTAAATAAATAAGAATATTCATGACGGTTTGAATGAAAGTGGATGGTTAAAAAAAAAAATTATTTAACGGAGTGAAAATGTTTTAATGTTTATGATATTTTTTTGGATATTATATAAAGTTATATTTATATTTTATTGGATGACTTTTTTCTTTATTTATACCCTCAAAATCCTTCAATTAATTTATTCGACGCTGCACCGCTGTGAAAACATTTTTACAACCCATTACACGCGTGTATTCTTGAAGTCCTGCTAAAAATTGTAAGAAAAATTTTTTTTTATTAAAAGAATTAAAAATTCTCAAAATAAATTGGACGCGTCAATAGTTAAAATGAAAATTTTAAAAAATATAAATTACCAGGTGAAATATTAAAACCAGTTGCAGAATTTTTGTGCATATGGCATCGAGCTTTTGAAGTTCTAGCACAACGCACAAACTTCTCAATATCTTTAACTGCTTCATTTTTACGATACCTTGGTGTAAAACAATTTCCTCCGTGACAAACAGTGTCAACATTGTCGACTGGTAAATATAATTTTGGAATTTTAATATCTTTTTGTTTTACAAAGCAACATGAATTTCGTAAAGTTTGTTTACTCAGCGATGGTTGAGCATTGACGTACTTTTTTGACTGAGCTCGTGTGGGCTCTTGAATCGTCAAACTTTCGTTAACTTTCAGATTAGGTACACTTGGCTTACTAAAATAATATATATAAAGTTTAAATATTAGCAAGAATTAATTTATTTAATTTAATAAACTGTTAAAATAAATTAATTTAATATGACGACAGATATTAGAAATTTTTTATAATTTTAAAGTAGTCAAATTATTACAAAAAAAATGGTAATTATTTACAAGTAGGGTCAACTCTATTTTGAAAATTTTTATTCTGCTTGTTTTTTACGGTGCATTTATGGTAAAAAGTGTCGTAAAAAAAAAATAAAGATTTCGATAGCTTTTTTTGCCTTTAAAAATTGGAAAAAATATTGGCTCATGTTTTTGGATAAAATCGAAATTACCAAAAAAAATTAAATAGAAAAAATTCCACAAGTGAAAATTAAAAAAAATGATTAGTATAAATTTTTTAGAAGCATTTTTATTATGTAATTAATTTTTTAATAGAATTAAAAAAAATGACAGCTGTCTGCTAACTTGACTATCATTAATTTAATAGTAAATCAAGCTTACTTGCTAGTTGAAGAAGCAATTGTACTACAAGGAGCACAAGGTGTGTAACAAATTTTTGTAATCCGTCTCTTTGGAACCTTCATCTTTTCTTCTGTAATTAAAGACATAAATCCACGAAATAATGCTTTTTTAACTGCGCTCTCATATTTAAGCTTATCTCTTCTTAATTTATCGTTCTCTCGACTAATTTCTGATATTTGTTCTTTTAACTAAAACATTAAAATTATAAACTTAAATTTTTTCATAGTGGTGTTTTTTCGATTTTTATTTTTTTTTTTTCTGAAAATTTTTTAGAATTCTTACAGAACTTCTAATTTAAGAAAAAAAAAATTTTAATGTTAATCACAAAAAAAAATTACATTGAAGTTAACTGACATTAGAAATTTTTTTATAATTTTATAACAATGAAATTATTATGAAAAAAATTTCACATGTGGAAATTTTTTATTGTAATTGATTTGTTATAGAAATTAAAAAAATTAAAAATAATAAAATTTTGTGAAAAAAATACCCCTATAGTTAAATTTCTATAAAATCGAATAAAACATATAAATAAACTTACTTCTGCTTCGCGTTTGTCTCGTTCATCTTCCTTGCGCTCTTTGTCATAATCACCACTTTGTCTAAACAAATCAAAACTATTGAACGATTTTGGCTGAGTGATATTAATAATAACAGGTTTTTCTTTAACAGGAATCTGTAAATTCGTTTGGGATGACAAGCGCTGTTCGTAAATAACAGAAGTACCAGAATTGCGGATAGATTGATTGGAAGTTTGATTTCCACTATTCACCGAAGCTCGTAAAATTGACATCCTTAATGCCGATACATCCGGTAAGTTTGCGCTTTGATCTAACGCTCTAACAGCCTCAGGAGATTTTATTCCTAAATTATCTTTATCTTTATCTTCATCAGAATCAGAATCAATCAGCGTCAGAGAAGATTGTTGCTCTAGAATCCGAGGCAAAGACCGAGAAATGGGAGTCTCTTCTTCTACATCAAAAATTCTATCCGAAATTTCGTGCCTGTAAGTAGGCTGTGTCCGTTTTGCCTCTTCGGTTCCTACTTCCATGCTGGACATGTCCAGTAAAACCGTCTGACGATCAACGGATTCAGAAGAAACGTTGGAAACGATCGTTTGACTCGCAGACATGTTAGCCAGGGCAACTGGGACTTTTCGTTGGGATATTATACTTCCTAATTTTCGAGGCTGAGTAACCGAAACTTTTTCTGGATTTACATTGTCTTTCTCACTGACCATAGGTAATTCGATAGCTTCAACTTCATGCTCGGAATTTTTAGATCCAATTGGAAAAGCATTGGTGGCTTTAGCAACTGAAAAAACTACCGAGTGCTCGGCAGTAACGAATTCAGGCCGCAATACATTGTCACTGGAGATTTTTAATGAAGAAGACAATGAAATTGTTGTCACGTGTGTTACTCCGGTTGTTGACACGTTTGGGCATAGAGGAGCTATGAAATATTCTGAGCCTGGTTCAAGTGAATCTGGATTTAAAGGAGAAATAGAAGCTATGTTCAGTGAATTTGAAGTTTCTTCTGTATGTTTCATCGCTTCCTATTAAAGAAAAATTATTCTTAATTATTCTACTGAAGTTAATTCACAAAAAATTGTTTAAGGTAGTTGTCGTCGTTAAGGCATACCGTCAGAAAATTCTAAATTTTTGTATACTTATTAAGGACATGATGATACAATCACCCTTAAAATTTGAAGTCGATTGACCACCTATAACCCGAGATGAATTTAATTAAAAATTGGATACTTAACATTGATTGCATATGCTCTCTGCAGTTCTGTACCAGTTTTTTAATTATAAAAAAAAAACTACGTCAGAAACTTTCAAAAAACTGACAGCCTTTTAATGTATTTATTGTGAGTTTAAAAAAAATTTTTTTTTATTTTTGACCGTCTAATCTATAGTATTAAGAGAATAAGCAAAATTTTGTGGCCGGTGTATTTATATGATAAAATGGGTTTTTATGGTTAAATTTGGTATCATTGGAAAAGTCTTGACCTGGAGTTGTGCCTTTTCATGGTTTCATATCATTCTCACCAATAGTCTATTTATGATGATAAGTATTTAGGCTGCATTCGAAAATGCTCTATCTCTAGATACATAATTAAGAAATGACCTAGTATCTCGTGGACTATTGACATTTTTAAAGATATAAGCTCAGCTCGATGTTACACTCATCAAGACCTTTCATTTAAGTACCCACATCAATTTTTCATATATTTATATAAATCGTATATATGTATATATGAAAAATATACCAAAAATGCATGTGGTTACTCAAATGAAAGCTCTTGATGAGTGTAACACCGGGATGAGCTTATAT
>CAJNRD030001122.1:19372567-19459257 GCA_905319865.3 Cotesia congregata
TACCCACATCAATTTTTCATATATTTTATATATTTATATATATTACATATATGTATATATGAAAAATATATCAAAAATGATAGCAGTCACATAGTGGCTGCAAGGTTGCTAGTCATTTATAAATAACCGATTAAAGTTCAACAATTTATGAAAAAGTATATATCTGCGGAGTCGGACAGAAACAATCGTATGGGTTGAGTCTTTACGGGTAGTTTTTCGTAAAAATTATGGATTACTTAGCTACAAGCTCATATACTTTTGCGGCGCGTATAATCTCGAATTTTTTGACAATATTGTACCATGACAACTACCTTAAATAAAAACGGTACCTCACGAATTTTGTGCTTCTTCTCGTATTCAGTGATTGAATGCCTCAGCTCTTTAACTTCGTGGCTTTTAACTTTTATTTCAATATCTTTGGTGGCGAGAATCCACTTCAGATCATTCAATGTCTTCTTAGTCAAGTTTAACTTTTTTTGAATATTGTCAATCCAATCGTGAAACTTGACCAAAATATTCATGATAATCATCTTCAAATATAATTAAAAAATTACTCAAGAAAACAATAATAAATTATTTAAAAAAAAAAACCTTTAATTCATGTTCATGACTTCCAGCTAAATTTGCCAAGGCTGCAGATGCTTCTTGAATATTTTCTATCGCTCCATTTATTAAATCATCAACATCTTGATACCTATTTATCGATAATAACATTAATTATCAAAGAATATTATTAATTATATTGTATTTTTTTAGTTAAATGAAACTACTTATTGAATTGCGCTGCATCAGCTTCGACTTCAGTCTGATCTTCGTCTACTTCAACTCCCGACTGTTCAACATTAACTTCAGCTTTTGATTGTTTATCATTTTTATTATCTTCAATTTGTTTATCATCTTCTTTAACTTTAATTTTATTTTTTCCCGATGAACCAGCTCCATTTTTTCCATCAGTCAAATTATTTTTATTCTTATCATCTTTATCACTTTTAAAATAACTACGATGCGGTAATTTATCCAGTATTTTTTCCCACTTCAAAAAAGTATTTTGAAAAAAAGGGGTTTTATCCATCAGATCAAGTAACTATCTTATTTTATAAATATTAAAATATAGTTAACATTTTGTTTACGTAAATTAAAACAAATGAAATTAATCAAACATTAATATTTCATCAACTCTAATTTTATTTGATAAAAATTTACATAAAATCAATGTAAAAAATTGCTTCTCATTCTAATAGCTTTTTAGTCACCCTGCAGATATTTTTAAACAATTAATTATTTTTGAGTCAATCAATAAAAAAATATAATTTTATTGATTTTGATTAATATTTTTTTTGATAGGATATTTAAAAAAATAATAATGATTGTAATGTGATTTACAAAAGCCTTTGTATTTTTTTTTCTTTAATAATTATTATATATCCTTAAATTAATCTTAACAATTACACAAGATTCAAGCGGCATTTTTAGGTGGTGGCCTAAAAACACCGACAACAACCGCGTGGTCTCTTTCGTATGGTTCAAGAGTGATTTGCTCTTGAGGTTTCAATTTATCGGCGACAAGTTTATTTACTTCTGCTTGAAATACTGCTTCTGGTTGAGCGGTAGAGTCTATACAACTGGCCTAAAATAAATAAAAAGAATTCGATTAATAAATAGAAAATTTAGCAAATAAAAAATTTCTTCTTCAAATATTAAAAATAAATAAAAATATTTACCTTAATAGAAATAACGTAGTGTCCGCCGTTCTTTAAGAAATATTGAGCGTTAAGACTAACTATTCTAGCCTGGTCAGGTTGAGCTACATCAGCAAAAACAGTGTCCACCATACCAACTAACATTCTGTACTTGTGTGGATGTCTGGCATCTTCAATGATGGGGATGATATTTGTTCGTTTTTTAGCGACGTTGATAAGATCTCTGCCAGATCTGTGAGAGAATTCTACTGCGTAAACAAGACCTTCCTGTAAATTAAATAGAGTATATAAATAAAAAGTTTGGAAAATCTAAAAGTGCACGCCTCATAATCTCATTATTCACTATAAAATTGATTAAAATAAAATGAAAATTAATTTAGCAGATATTTGATAATTTTAAGAATTTTTGTAACAAATAAATAATTACAAAAAAAATTAGAAAAAAAAAAATTGACATGTAGAAATTTTAAAAAATTAAAAATGCAATTTCTTTAAAATAATTTTTTAGTTAAATCCACTCTTATAATTTAGATGAAAAATATGAAAATATATCATGTAAGAGCAAACTATTCGTAACGTGATTGGTCAAATATATCATCAGCATGAAAATATAGATACCATACCAACATTCACACGCGCGCTTGCGCGCGCAACGTATACTAGTAATGTCATTAAAATACAAAAAAAAACAGAAAACTCTGCTATGGTTTAGTGGCGCCATAATTTTAAGGTAAAGAAAAAAAATACTATAATAAAATGTATGTATAGATATACAAATACACAATCGTATCTTAGTTTTTTATAAATAATAATTAAACGACAGTTTAATTACTTTAGATGATAAAAAAAAAAAAAGTTATTCCAGCGGGATTATTTTTTCGACCAATTTCCCTGTCACATTTAAACAAAATAATTATTATTGAAATATATTTTATTATGTGCCTGACAGATTATTTGACTTGATACAAGTGCACTCATATTATCCTATAAGTGCAATATAATTAAAAAAAAAAAATCAATATCAGTTTCGAGAAAACTGCTTTTTTTTGACATATCGAGAGTAGAGCACTATCTCAACGCTTCGCTTATGAGGCGTGCAATAATTGTCATCAAACCACTAACTGATCTATAAATTTATAATAGTATTATAAAATACACAAGTGTCGTATGCGCGTATAATCAATTAAATAAATAACTTCAATCAATAAAATAAGCATACTTTTTATCTAGCATAACTTCGACACCAAGCGAGTAAAAATGGGCTCACGTGGCTCTAATGTATGCCTAATTAATAATAATAGTAAAAAAAAAATATGACTCTTACCGGTCCAACAATATCAGCGACGTGAGAAACAGTTGTTCCAGAAGCGGCTCCTAAGTATAAAACTTTGCTTCCAGGTGGCATGTGAATTTGATCAACTCCACCAAGAATCGCAGCGGCCAACTTTGATCTGAATGGATTCCATACTCTGTACTCAATTTTTTCTCCATTTTCACCCTAAAATAATTGAATTTTCAATAAAAATTAATTCAGAAATTATTTGATAATTTTAAGAATTTTTTTACCAAATAAAATATAGCAAAAAAACAATTATAAAAAAAAATTGACTTGTAGAAATTTTAATAAATTAAAAATGCAATTTTTTAAAAATAACTTTTTGGAACAAATTTGCTTGTTAAAAAATTTTCAAGGGACATCTAAATTTAATCAGCTGAATTTTAATTTAGATTAATTTATAGAAAATAAAAAAATTTAATTTAAAAAATAATTACATCAACACTGATTCTTTTTTCGCCATAGACTTCAGATCCAGGTACCAAGTTTAGGGTAACTAGCGCATCTTCCTTGCCTCGAGCGATGAATACACCTTCGTGACGATGAGGCTCGACGACGACTGTCTTTCCGCCTTTGAATCCACCTCCTCCTCCTCCTCTACCTCCGCGACCTCCTCCACGTCCTCCTCTACCTCGTGGTGTTCCTCGTCCACCACCGCCACCAGATCCACCACGACCTCCTCCACCACGTCCGCCAAAACCTCCTCTACCGCCACTTCCTCCACGTGGAGTTCCCCGACCACCGCCGAAGCCTCCACGGCCTCCGCTACCGCCTCCTCGTCCTCTAAAACCGCCACCGCCGCCTCCAGCTGGTGAAAAACCTGAAATTTAATTTTTTATTAATAATAATAATAATAATAATAATAATAACAATAGTAATAATAAATTACAATAATTATTTGAAAAAAAAAAAAAAAAATGTAATTATTGAAAAAATTTTTAAATCACGTGGCTAAATTTTTTTAATAACTCCAAAACAATAACAATATTAATCAAAATATTTACAGTCAATAAATTAATTAAGTAAATAAAAATAAAAAATTTACACTGGTAAAAATTTGAAATTCGATTTAAATAACGACCATGTGGTTTTTATTTAGGTTATCGGCAAGTAGCCGCGTGGAAAAATTAAGTAATTAATGTAAGTAAATAAAAAAATTATAAACATATAAGAAAAAATAATTAATTAAAACTACTTAAATATGAAATACCTGGTTTACCCATTTTATATGTTGATCAACAGCTAAATAATCGCTATAATATACTTGTAACTAGTATAACTTTATCACATGTACGCGGCAACGCGGTAACGAACACAAGACCACAAAAGACTTGCCTCAATGTTCACTTACGGAAGTTAGCTCAACAGCCATCTTTTTTCCGCCCTCTCGGCTTGATAAAATCGATTTCTTTAGTATCGATATATAACTCGAAAGAAAAGTCGATTGTCACTTCCGATATTTAAAAAAAAGTATTGTTTTTGTTATATGATATAAATAAGTACTGTTTATAAATATTATTTTGAAGATATGTAAATAAATTTTTTTTTAAATTAGATTATTTTAAACTTCAAATTTGGTATTAATAAAATAATTTCAATCAATGTTTTTGAAAATTGTTGATTATATTTTAATGTTATTAAAAATAACCTCTAGAATGTATATATAATTTTTATGGAATTTATTGGTTATAAATAAATTTTTTATAATAATTTAAAATCATGGATGAAGATTTTGATGATGTTGTCATCGAGGTAATTTTTTAATTTTTTTATTTCTTTACCTAGTTTGAATTTTTTTTTTTTCTATATACAGGTTATTATTTACACCTTATCATTGTTATTTAATTAATTAATTAATTTAATTTTTATTTTTCAGGGTAGTGATTTACACAAAGCGTTGACTGATGTAGGATTCACTGACTTTGAATCTACTTATGTAGATAGAAAAGATTTTAATAAAACTGAAGAATTTCCATTGATTGTTGAGGTAAATTAATTAATTTTAATTTTTTTATAAACACTTTTTATGACATTAAATTTAGCTGTCACTTAATAATTTTATAATTTTTTTTAACAAATAAAATTGTTCCAAAAAATTATTTTAAAAAATTGCATTTCTAATTTTTTTAAATTTTTACATGTCAATTTTTTTGCTATAATTTTTTTATTAAAAAAATTATCAAAAATCTGCTAAATTAATTTTCATGAACTTTTTCGTTATAAAAAAAATTTTAAACTTTAATTTATAGAAAATTTATTTTTTTTTGTCTCTAGGAAACATCAAAAATTGATTATACATGGAGAAATTTTTTTATGAGCCTAAAACAGCCAAGAAAAAATAGCTATGGAGTACAAGAACTTGAAATTATCCTAAAATTACAGCCGTTATTAGACGATCATACTCTAAGTATTCAAAATATTTTGAAAGATAAATCTCCAAGTAGACTGAGGTAATTGATATAATTCTAAATATAATAATGAACAATATTTTCAATGCTAACTAAAGAAAATTATTAAAAATTTATTTGCAGGTACTCGTTGTGGTCATCAATTATTTTTTCTTCAGCAATCGCAAGTGCTCTAGCCTACCAGCAATTAAGAACTCCTGTGATTGTAACTTGCTCTGTGATATCCAGTAATTTAATATATAGCTATTACTGTAAAAAATCAAGACTTGACATTCTTGAAAATTTGGTGTCGACTCAAAATAATATTTATTTGCAATACAAGAAAATATTAAAAATACTGAAGAATAATTTTTGTATCAAATTGACTAGTAAGAAGTCTCAAAAAAAATTCAGGTAGTTAAAATAATTACTACATATAAATGAATTTAATTGTATGAAAAGTCATAATTAATTTAAATAATATTTTTAGTGATTTGGAAGTACCGAGAATAAAATATCTATTGCCAATGTGTGAAATTTTTACAAGTTCAATAGAAGTAATTTCACATTCATACTACAAAATATCATTGTCTATCATAAAACTACTCTCTAAATCATCGGATACTAAAAATTTATTTAGTAATTTTGATGAAGATACTTTTAATATCAACGGAGAGATAACTTACGAAAGACTCAAGGTAATTTATTTCATTATTTTTAAAGTTTAGAATAATTATATTAAAAATAAAAATTATACCTAATTTAAATTACATTTTTTACAGCAATTTTATTACATGTACATTTTAGTCCAATCAGATATGATGAATCTTTTAGCTCTCCTTCATCAAAATGACTTTAAGAATCATCAATATTTAGCAAATAAAGTAACTAAATTTTTATTAAAATTACTGAAGCCGTACAGTGACAAATTGAATAAAATTATTGAAGAATATAAAGGCAATACTAAACAAGTCTATCGTCAATTAAAGTAAGTATTTTATTAATAATTAATTTTTCATTGTTGAAAATTAAATTTATTATTTTAATCCAGAAAATCAAATGTAACAAAGTGGCAAGATTTGTACATAAATGTAGACTTACTATCCCGGAAAATTCAGTCAGCTTACAACAACATTTCGTTGATTGTTGACGACCTTGATGACTGCGCAGACTGCGAAGAAACTGATGAATTTTTAAAAAGTCTGATGGAAAAAATGAATGACGTTTACAAAGAAATTGACACTGCAAGAAATTTCGCTGAGTTTAATAGATTGCTTATAGGTAAATTTTTGAATAAATCTGTAAAGTCTAAAGACGAGGATAAAGTACCAGAAGTAGCTGAGCTTGAAAGAGTTCCAGTAGTGTTTGATGAAGACCCGGAAATTATTGACGAAGTGTTTGAAGAATATATCAAAGAAGAGTATTTAAAACCACTTTATCAGGATAATGATGCAGATTCGCTTGAGCGTGCTAAGCTGGATAAACTTCTTGCGAAGAATTTTATGAGTGAGTTGAAGGAAGTCTTGATTGATAAATATAAGAGTATGTCTGAGCGTGAAGCTCAAGCGCTTTTGAGGTATAGAAAAACTTTGAGAGATTTTAAAGATGTAGATGAAGATACTGAAAATATTAAAAAAAATGAGAAAATTATTTCACATAATGAAGAAGATAAATTTGTGGAAAAAGTTCATTTTTCATTGCCGCCACCACCCCCTCCATTTCCAATTGAAGGTGATAGTTTAGAAATTAAACGACTTAGTCGTCCTCCAATTCCATTACCGCGCTCAGTTAATTCACCTCCGATGAATGATGTAAGAAATAATAAAATTGATAATTTCGGGTCGATAATTAGTGTTCAGAGTGAAAAATTAATAAATATGAATCGTGGAATAAAATTTCCTGGTTTTATTGACGCTGAAGAGGAGACCTTTGTGGGGAGCGGCGAAAATTCTGACCAAGAACTAATTGATGATGATCAAGAAGACTAATTCATTTTTATGTAATAATTTTTGTAAATTTAAATAAAAAAATAAACACTTATTTATTTTTATTATAATTATACACGTAAAGATGATTAAATGATACATACAATGAATTATAAAAAAGAATTAATAGTTAAAAATTGTATATTAAGGGTTAAAATTATTAAAAAAAAACCAAAGAAATTTTTATATTCCCGGTACCAATATGCTTAAAATTTTTAATAAAAATTACTCTTTAATTGGTAGTTTAAAAATATTGAAACAATGAATTAGAACAATTGAATACTGCAAGTATTATTGCCATGTATATCCATATTATTATACTTCAAATTGGCATAGAATTTTACCCGCATTACTTTACGAGTCACTTGGTAATTTCATTCGATTAAATTTAATATTTTTTAATTATTTCAATTAGTATTAAATTTAAATGTCTTAATTTTTAATTTAAAAATTTTTACATAGATAATAATTTTAGGATATAATGAATAGTGCTAATGTAAAGGTACTAAGATATTATAGTGCGTACTGTCATACTGACGGGCTCTCTACACACCGGGCAAGAAGTCATACTCGGCGCGCACCTAGTGCAAGCCACCATGTGTCCGCAAGGCAGGAACACCACCCCCAATTCATATTTATAGCAAATCTTGCACATAAGATCGTCATTCGCATTCTTTTTGACCAGCTCAACTTCTGCCTCTGGTTCCTTTTCCTCGGACTTTTCTTCTGGTTTCTCAATACTAGCTGTTAGCTTTAATTTTTCAATGTAACTGGGCAAATTCATCAGCATCATCTCCTACAATAAACATAAAAAAAAAATAGTATAATAGTAAATCTATACTAATAAATGGAGAGTCGATTTTTTTGTTCAGTTATATTATGAAAACTATTAAACCAATCGGAATAATACTTAAACCACAAGATGCAGCGTGTTTCAGAGAAGGTTTTTAGTATATGATGTGGTAACTAAATTTATTCTATTCGATTGTCATTTGTTAAAATAAATTTTTTAATTCTATTGGATATGTTGATATACTAGGGAGGTTTCTTCACTTATGAGACCTGCAATTTCTTTAGCTGAAACTTTCAATGCTCATTAAAAATTTTTTTTTCCATATCAATTATTATTAATTTTTGTAAGAAAGACACGGAATGTTATAATGATTGCACATTGAAAGTTACAATGAATATTAGCTAGAATAATTACATGGATAAAAGGTGCATACCAATTTGATAGAATTGGGAATCTGTGCAAGTCAAAACAATACTCTAATTAAATTTCAAGTCTAGATCTAAAACAGCTATTACCTCATGAGAAGGTGGAGCGACAGGCTGACCAATCACGCTTTCGATGAAGTCTTGGCCCTTGACCATCCGGACGTAGTAGCACTTTTTGAACCACTTGGCGTGCTGAAACCATGGATCGTCCTTGGGCTCCCAGTCGTTCAACCCACCGCCACAGTGAAAGCAGATAGTTTGGTCACCAGTCCCGGTGTAATAAAAGCCAGCGTCAGCAAGTTGTTCCTTGGTTTGTGGCATAAATTTGGGCCATAATTCAAAACTTTTTAATCTGGCGTCGTAACTCACGAATTCCGGATGTGCCGGTTTTTTGGACTGAGCGAGGTTTTGACCTCCCAACTTAGCAGTACTGGGAAACTGGAGTTCTGTTTGGCCAGAACGAAAATCTGGTGACGCACCAGGCCGGAATTCATCTTCATAAAGACCATATACGTCACGGCCTCTAGGACCCACTGGTGGAACGGTACTTGGATCAACACCAATCGGCACATTACCACAAGGATATTTTTTTACAAAATGGCAACTAGACTGCCAACGTTGATGATCCGACATCGGGTCGTCGCCCTCTACCCATTCGCGT
Source organism: Cotesia congregata (assembly GCA_905319865.3). NCBI lineage: Eukaryota > Metazoa > Arthropoda > Insecta > Hymenoptera > Braconidae > Cotesia > Cotesia congregata. The sequence continues at coordinate 19,381,855 of CAJNRD030001122.1, forward strand.
ATTTCGATTCCACATTCGAAGCATTTGACATGATCATTGTAGCCCGTGTAGTAGAATCCAGCGGCTGCAAATTTCGCAGGGTCCATGAAGCTCAGAGGCCAGTCGGTGTAGCTCTGCAGTCTCACAGATTCCAGGCGGTAATCTGCCCGTGGAAACTCGGGATTATCCACTTCGTCGGACGAGATGTTATTATTATTATTATTGTTGGGTAACTGCGACGCTGGCTGAATTGACGGAAGTCGAAAATTTGCCATTGACTTTGAATCATGCAAGTTCTCACCAAGATCATTTCTAAAAAAGTCCGTCATTTTTTATCAAGACAAAAATGATGCTGCAGGTGACAATAATTTATTCCTTGTTCAAATAACTAAATCAGACACTTTGAATTTCAATTTCTGTAATCACAAATTATTTTTCGATTAGTACACCACTGGACAATTGTTTAATTGTATTTTTTTTTTATAATATGATAATTAATTACATTGAAATTGGCAGACACAAATTTTTTATTTATTTTTTAATAAACTAGGCTTAGAAAATTATTAAAAAAAAATTTCATTAAAAATTTTTTAGAGCTTCTATAGATGAAATTTTCTAAATAAATTTTTCTTGCTGTAATTTATTAGTTAAAAAATTATGAAAATTAAGTTAGCCGGCATTTAAAAATTTTAATATTTTTTTTTTTAAATTATTAAAAAAAAATTTCATTCATAAAAAAATTGTAATACCATAAGTGCAATTTTTTAAAAATACTTTTTAGTTCTAATTAAATAAATGAAAAAGAATCAAAAAATTAAAAACTTCAGCTAACTTTAGAATTAGTTAAAAAATTTCTAAAAATTATGAGATGCCTCTCAATTTGAGTATTATGATAATTATTATTCCACTAATCTAATATAACGGCAACTAAAAGTAAATTTCCAATTGAAACAAAGGTTAATCCGACATTAATTTTTTTTGTTATTGGCCAAATTATAATTATTAATTTTAACTAATTAATTAAATAGAAATAAATTAATTGAATACTAATATACTTACTTATAAATGTCAAATATAAACAAAAATATTAGCGATAAAACGTATACAAAACATTTCGACAAAAACAGCTGTAATGCGCGTCATTTCTTAGTCTTCCATCAATCAATCAACTAAAATAAAATTTAGATTGTTGTTCAAGGCAATTCAAATCCACGCGGGCGTAACTGCGTCTTGTTTTTTTTTCTTTTATTTGCGCGTCGAATCTCTCTTAAATCTTAGATCTTGCTTATAACAAAAAAACAGCTGATTATATTAACAATAACACGTACAAATACATAAAATTAATAATAATATTATTAACAATAAATGCTAGTTATTAAAAAAATGTAGAATAATCTAATTTACAGTCAACCTTGTTTCACGTTTAACGACACAGAACAGCTGGCACTCATACACAAAAAGGCCTCAGAAAGCACGTTTGTCCTTTTTCTTCCTCTTCTCTATCGCATAGCCCTCTACATATTTCTCTCCACATGATCTACATGTAAATGCGCCTTTATTTACGTTTACTGTAGCTATATAAATTATAAATAAAATGTTTGGTTTGGATGTTGATATAATAATTGTAATTAAAAATTAACACAAGAGTATATAATAATTTTTTTGTGAAGAAAAAATTTATTTATAACAATTAAAAATGCCTCTTCCTGCTGCTTTAGCTGCTAGATTAGCAAAGCGAGGATTAATATCTAATGGATCTGAAAAAGAAGGTAACCTCTAAATTATTTTATATGACATTAATTAAAATCAAAAGTCTTTTTATTAGTTTTTAAACTTTTATAATAATTAATTCATTGTTAAAGAAATTAAGTAAAAAAATTCCACATTTTTAAATTCAAAACAAATGAAAATTAATTCAGCAGATACTCAAAAATTTTTTAACAAATAATTATGGCAAAAAAAATTTAGAAAAAAAAATTGACATGTAGAAGTTAAAAAAAATAAAAAATGCAATTTTTTAAAAATAATTTTTCAAAACAAATTTGTTTGTTAAAAAAAAATTAAAAAATTATCTAGTGACTGCTAACTTTAATGTCATAAATAAATGAAAATTAATTCAGCAGATACTCAGAAATTTTTTAATAAATAATTATGGCAAAAAAAATTTAGAAAAAAAAAATTGAGGTGTAAAAATTAAAAAAAAAAAATAAAAAATGCAATTTTTTTTTAAATAATTATTCAAAACAAATTTGTTTGTTAAGAAAAATTAAAAAAATTATCTAGTGACTGTTAACTTTAATGTCATTCAAAACAATTATATAAGTGGAAATTTTAAAAATTAATTTTTTTATCACAATCAATTAATGATAAAAATTACTAAAAAAAATTGTCAAATGTCACCTGATTTCAGTCTTAATTATTTTATTTATTTATTAATAATTTTGTGCGTAGAAATATTATTTAAAAAAATTATTTCAGGTGCGACTGTTACTAAAGAACCGAAAAAAAGAGTACACGAAGAAGTTATTGCTGAAGATTATGACAATTTAAAAGATGACATTGAAGAAATTGACTTATCACAAAAATTCATGGTAAAAATTCAGTAAATAAATTTGACTAAATTAATTACTTATTTGCTTTATTATCTTGTGTTAATTTTTTTATTTATTTTGAATTCAGGGATACAGCGGATGCCCCAACAAATATAACATTTATCATGAATGTACAAAAAAATGTAAAGAATTGTGGGGAGTCGGAAAATTGCAACCTGCTGAAAAATATTTAAGATTACAAATGAAGTTAATTCATAAATATCCATTACCTGAAACATGGAAAGCAGTTTATGATCCTGGCGTGTATGTTTTTTAGTGACTATTATCATTACCGTAAAATTTATAACTCTGAATAAATTATTTACATATTTATCTGCAGAGGACAGCATTACTACTGGGACCGGTCTTCGGATTTAGTGTCATGGTATCCTCCAGCACATCCCAAGTGCCAGATATCCCAGCCAGCATCACAATTACGCGAGGAATTACATTTGAAAGCCGCCGACCAGGATGACAACATGTCTAGCGAAGACAGCGGTAGCGAACAAGAAACTATGGATGTAAGTTATAAAAAAAATTTTAATATATCAATTAATATATGGAGAATTTTTGAAAATCTTTAAAGTGTGAAATTTTTATTTCATTTGTTTCTCTCCAAATTATAAATTATTTAATTAAATAAAAATAAAAATATGATACTGAAATTGAGCGACATCTGATAAATTTTATAATTTTTTTTAACTAGTAAATTATAGCAAGAAAAATTTATTTTAAAAAAATTCCATCTTTAGAAGCTCTATATACAAAATTATGAATGTCATTTTTTAAAATAATTTCTTAAAGCTAGTTTATTTTTTAATAAAAATTTTAAAAATTGTCAAATGTCTGGTATAATTTATATTACTCAATAGTTTCATTATTATAAAATAGATAATTTATTATTTAATTAATTTAATAAATAAATTTATGAATCACTATTAAGATTTTGATCTATTTTGATGTTTTTTTCCAATTCTATTGCACTAAATCAATTTTTGAAAATTATCAAATTAATCTCCATTAAATTATTTTGACAATAGTATGCAAAATATTTTGATTCCGTAAACTAACAAGACTATAATAATAAAAATAGTTGCTGAAAAGAGGCGAAAAAAATTTTTCGATCGAGTCGATACCTTTCCCCACCCTGGCTAGCGCTCGTACTTCCTTAAGGCAATCAATGTTATAATTTATTTATTATTAGTACAATAATTCAATTGACTACAGGTTGATGAGCCACGGTCAAAAAAAGACCATAGACCGTCAACTAGAGATCGGTATCGATCGCGTTCTCACGACAGACGAGGACCAAAAGACAAAAGAGAGCGACCATTAGATCCAATGGATCCAGCTTCTTACAGTGATATTCCAAGGTAATTTATTGTATAGATAATATATAATTAAATATTTAAAGTGATAAATTTTAATTTATTTATCAGAGGAAAATGGTCGGACGGACTTGCTCGTTATAACGAAGCAAAAACTGGAGCTGATACGACTGCATCAGGACCCTTATACCAGATGAGACCCTACCCAAGTCCTGGGGCAGTTCTGAGATCTAATAAACCACCGAAGCCAGAAATTGAAACAGCCAACAAGCCCAAAGTTTCTTTTCCTGAAGCTCCAGAATAATTACTTTTATTTTATTCATTAATTCAATGTTTTAATTATTAATTTAAATTAATTAAAAAAGAAAGAGATACATTAATTGAATTTATAAATTTAATATTTTTAAATTCAAAATACCATTAATTCTCATACAATAAATATTTATTCTGTAGTGAATTTTAATGTAATAAAAATTTTTTTTATCATACATTTACCCTTTGTGCTGGTATAAGTGAGGGGAAATTCAAAGAACTGAAAAATGCAATAAACCCGATTTCCAAAAAATATGACTTATGGGGTTTCTCAAATAAATGATTCATTTGACCTTTAAATTTTTAATATAACTTGCATAATATTGTTGTGATAATATTTTTTATAAAAAATCAATATGTCAAATTTTGTGGAATACGACTAGTGATGCGAAATGACGATCATTTTCAACTTTGTTCAAATCACAAGCAATTGACGAGCATTTGCTCGTCAACTGACGTCATTTTTTTTGGGTCAGTCAAAAATTTATGAGCATTTTTTTTTCTTTTTACTAAAATTCCTCTCAAAAAAAAAATCAAACCAATCTATTTGATATGCAACCTCAATATTTTAAATATTTAAAACGAAATTTGTCTAAAAATTCTAACGGTAATAAACAAATTTGGCTTGCTCAACTACTTAGATGGAAAATGACCGTCAAAAATTTTTCGGTCATTTTTTGGTCTGAAAAAAAATTAAAATTTTTTTAATTTAACTTTTAAATTAAATCGCCATTTAATTTGAAAAATGACCGGCGGTCATTTTTTTTAGTTGGTCAATTGATGAGTAATTGACGAGCACATGCTTTGCTTCACATCACAAGAATGGCAGTATGGATATGTATCATTGGGCATATGTGATAATAAAACTTGAATAATGGTAATATGTATCATCGGGATATTCGAAAACGACACCTACCCCCCCCCCCTTCCGCCGCCAAAGATAAGCCTTTCTGTGATCTCTCAGCCAATAGACATCTTTGTTGCGCGTACTGGATGCGCAATAGAAAAAAAAAAGTTTTAACATATATTTGAAATTAAATGAAAAAATTATTACAAAAGAATTTCGTTAGTAAAAAATTCGAAAATCTATAAGTGCAATTAAAAAGAAAAAAAAAATATTTTTTAGTTCAAATTTAATTAATGAAACAAAATCAAAAAATCAAAAACGCCGGCTAACTTTAGTATTATCAGAGTCGACTGTAAGAAAATTTTTCAAAGCAACCAAAAACTTGCAGAAGTGTTAAAACGAATGCGATGGTAAAATTTCATCAAATAGATGGAAAAATAGATAACTTTTGGTCTATAAAAATAATAAGATAATCCAAATTAAAGTTTATTTAATAAACTTTCAGGAAGATTGTTTTAGAAATTCGATCAATCATCGCGTTAGATAGAATAGTTAAATTTCCATAGAATGTACTTATAAAAAATATATAGAACGTATATAGTTTTCATTAAAACGTATTCTTTTTCTGAGCATCATGCGTGAAGAGTTGCAAATATTTTATTACTTGCTATATAGCAGATAAATTGATTATTTACATCGCGCTCTGTATTCTATTCTGTTGCAAATTTTATAAATGAAAAGCTTGAAAATGAAAATTGATGAATTTTTGCATTGTTTATTTTTTTTTTTGTTAAAACTAAAAACATTTCTTCCCAAAATATTTTTTTAATACCAAGGAAAGACCCCGTTATTGACACACACCTTGCAATATTTATGATCACAATATTAATAAATAATTATTAAAATTTTCATGATAGTACTAATAGAATTTTTAAAATGATAAATTTTTTTTTAACACCAAAAGATTTGACAAAGCTCTCCAACTTAGAGCCGTATTGTAGCCTGTAAAAGTAAAATAACATATGCATCAATCATAGTAAACTCCAAATAAATAGACATACTAATGTCTTCCAGCTATAGTACATTAAATAATGTAATTACTTTGTTAAAAATCAAGTTTTAAAATATATTATATATTATAATAAGGTAAATAAATAAAAAAATATAAATTATATTTTTGAGCTCAAAGGGCTCAAAAACATCATAAGCGCAATTTTAAGCGCTTAGATATGGAATTAGCGGGAAATTGGAGGGATGGTCTTTAGGGTCAACCGTTTTCCAGATTTTTTTAATTTATAATAAAATTGCAAGTGCCAATCAACTAGGCCAGTGTAAAAAACTGGGTCTTTTACCTTATTTCTCTAACGACTTGTAATTTATAAACAATTTGATTGCGGCATTTATAGATATTTATAAATTTCTATATTATAAAATTTCCTATCCAAAAAGTGATTTTTGAACCTCTATCCAGTTGGAGCCCAAGAATTGGCTAATTTTCTGTCGGCTAATATTAAAAACGGGCTAATTCTTAAAGAAATTGTGCGAGGTGTAAACCTTCTGCTGCTGTTAAAAATTCATAAGATGTATTGATTTAAAACATAATGCATAAAAAACAAACGTGTAAGTAGTGTGTAAAAGGTACGCATAATTAAATCTTAGCAGATCTAAATATACCGGGCATCAGATCAATTTTTTATGTACAAGGCTGCTATAGATTTCAATTTCAAACACTCCAGTTGTTTGCAGAATTATTCTAATACTCAGTAAGAAACAAACAGTACTGCTGAAGACATTACAACTGAACAAAAAAAAAGTGCATATAAATTAATGTATTAGTTAGTTCGTTGATTTAACAATGAATAAACAGTTCTTAAATAAATCTGGAGATTTCGAGCTGACTCCGATACTAAACCACCGAGTAACTTTAGATATTTCAATAATCATATTCAAGTACTTGAATTCATTGAAATATAATTTAGGAATTAATATAAATAATTGTAATAATAATAATAATAATAATAATAATTATGTTGTGATAAATATTTACAGAGTTCTTGGTTATTTTTCTTACGATCGGCCATTTTTTCGTCTTCGTATTTTTAATTTCGTCTGTCTAATCGTCAATTGGGGCATCGGGATGGTATATTGTTTTTCAAACGCTGCTGATATTGTTGTTTATTACAATAATCTTGAATATGTTTCCAATAACTTGGGATATCTTGCTCCAATGATCACAACTTATGCGAAAACATTCACATTATGGATCTCGCAAGATAAAATAAAACGCCTAATAAAAAAGGTCCACTCACCGATAGAATTTCTAAAATTCTCATCAGGTAAGAATTTTTTTTATTATTATTATTATTATTATTATTATATCTCTAAAATATTTATTTTATTCATACTACACTGGAGAAAAAAATTTGTTTTAAAAAACTGCACAGTTAAAAATATTATGTAAAATCAACACAATTTCTGTGTTAAATACCGTCAACACAAAATTAGTGTTAAATTGTTGTTTCAACACAAAGCTTGTGTCATTTTAACACAAATGTGTTGAATTTTAACACTAATTTTGTGTTGACGGTATTTAACACAATATTTTTTACTGTGTGAGCATTATGACGAGATATTAATTCTTTAAAAATTTATTTCTTAATAAAATAAATAAAAAATTTTCTCGCGGTAACTTTCTTGTTAGAAAAAAAGTTTTTTTTTTTTTAATTAGAAAGAAAAACAATTTTAGATAGACAACTTGTGAATTTTCACCCTAAATTTAGAAAATTTTTTTTTTCAACAAAGAATTTTTTATTTCTTCAGTTAAGAAATAAAATTATTTAAAATTTTAAACAAATAAATTTTTTATTGCAATATTGCTCATTTTTTTTTTTTTGATAGGAATTATTTTTTCTCAGTGTACAACTATTAATTTATATTAAAATGAAATTAATATTATACATTATATAAATTAAATATATAATATCTAGATTTGGGTGTGTTAACACATGTACGTACGGCTATTTTTTACCAAAATTTTGATTATGTTCTATTCAATGGTGTAACAATCAGCGTGACCTACGTAACATTTTTCGCAATACCAAGAGAAGAAGATGAATTGCCACTACGCGGGATATTTCCATTTGATGTCAGTGAATTTCCATTACACCAGTTAGCATATTTCATTCAAATTTATACAATATTTGTCGGCTGCATTTGGGCTCTTGTTTTCGATACAACTGTTCTTGGATTAACGAGATGGATATACGTTCAATTAATGATCTTAAAATATAATTGTCGTCATTGTAGCATTGAAACATATGATCGTGCTAATTTTACAGTTTCTCCTGAAGCATATAACCACATTTTAAATTACAATTGGTTTACCTTAGACAAGGAAAAGGAATACGTAATTACCACATTCGTCCCTTTTTCAAGAGAAGAAGCTTACGTTAAAAACGATTCCTTTGAGTTAAGATTAAAGACATGCCTGAAACATTATCGACGTCTTATTTTAAATGTTGACGAGTTAAATGACACATTTAGTGCTGTATTGTTTGGAATGATAGCTGCTACCTTCTGTCTAGTTTGTCTCAATCTCTTTTTAGCTGTTTTGGTAATTTATACTTACACGGAAAAAAGTAAACTGTAATAAATAACAGTCGATTTATAATAATAAATAATAAGTAATGATCAACTGCTAAAAATTACCATTTCAAACAGTAAAATTGTGATTTTACTGTTCACATTGTAATATTTACAATTTAAACGTTACAATTTACTCTTTACATGGAAGAAAATACTATTTCAAACAGTAATATTCGCTATATAAATCTCTAAAATGTTAAAGTATAATAATTAACAATTTAGACTTTAATATTTATCATTTCGTACCTATATAAAAAATGATGTTATGGTATGTAAAAAGTATAAAATAAAGTTAGTAAATTTCTAATACAAGCAACGTCAATATTTACAAAGTAAAATGGTAAATTTTAAACGCAACGCTAAAAATCAAACTGTAATTATTGACTTGCTTAGACTGGTAAAATGTATATTTTAAAAGTATAATTTTTACTGTTTGATTGAAATGTTAAATTCTCCCAGAGTGAGACCCCCTTCTCTTTCATCTGAGTTCCCCTTCTCTTCATAATATGGACTATATATTAAAATGGCAATTTTTACTGTTTGATTGAAACTGTAATTTTTTAAGATGAAAGAGTCGTTATTTATTATAGTGACAGCTACTAATTACTTATTTTGGATATTAAATTATAAATTGTGGCTATTATACTTTCTACATTAAGTTCTGTAATATTTACATTTTTGCCACCCCGATGTCCGCTTTACTGTTTGAAACTATAAAAACTAACCAGAATCCGAGTGTATATTACAGTTTACTTTTTTCCGTGTAATATTCAATAAATAAATATGAAAATTTCATGTTACATTAGTCTATAAGAAAAATACATGTACAATGTTAATAAATACCTTATAATTTTTCTTTTAAAAATAGTTTATGAACGATACAATTAAGTTTTTCCGGTACTTGGTCATGATGGGTACTGGTTTACTTCATCTTCTATTTTGGTGTCTCTTCAGTAACGAATTAATGAAACAAGTATGTATATATTTCATATATTTTATTACTGTATTAACGAGTTAGGATGACTAAAAAAAGAAAAAGAATAATGAAATTAATTTTCTTTCCAGGGAGAGTCTATGTACAAAAGTATATATGACTCTAAATGGGAAAACCATTTAAATAATGGTGAAATCAAAATAAATATCCTAAATGCTTTACTCATGGCACTCAAACCATTAAGACTTTCAGCTGGAACGTTTTTCATTTTTTCAATGGAAACTTGGCTATCGGTAAATTTAATATTTTCCGCCGTTTTAACAATAAAACTAAACTTGACTTTTACTAATCGATTTTATTTTTTTTTTTTTTTTTTAAGGTCGTACAAAAGTCATATTCATTCTTTGCAATCCTGAATACTGTAATTGACAAAGAAGAATACGATCTATCAGATGATTAATTGATTTTTTCCCGTGTTTATACATGAAATGATATTAATATTTGAGAAAAGTTTTTTAATCGATGATTTTATTTCACCTTTTGATTTTGCAAAACTAAAAGCACGTATAAAAAAAATTATTTTTTCTCCAATCGACTGAAAAAAGGAAAAATTTACTGAAACAATGAAAAATATAATTTTGTTTGATATAAGTTCTTTTGGATTTATGAAACCAGTAGGGGGCGTATGCAAAAATAAAAATTTATTTTTATTATTTATTTATTTTCTAATTTTCTGATTGGAAATTAAACATTTTGAACTTCTGGTTACGAAAATTTAAAGTCTTTGGCAAATCATTGATCTCGGGTAGATTTTAAAAATCAAGCTTTTCAAAAATTCCAATTTTATAGCCAGAAGTACAAAAAAAAATTTTTTCCTTAAAACCAAAAGGTTGTATATAAAAAAAAAAAATTTTATTTTGCATTATTTCAGTACACAGAAACAATTTAATGTTAATAATTATTGTCATTATTTTATAATAGTTACTATTTTGGAATGTTGTTGAATATTGACAAAAGTTTTATTATGACAACTATTATAATCACATCTTACAATATTTATGATCACAATATTAATATATAATTAATAAAATTTTCACGATATAGTAATAATATAATTTTCGGAATTAAAAATTTTTTTTAATACCAAAAGTTCACAAAGCTCTTCAATTTATAGTTATACTGTAGCCTGTAAAAGTAAAATAAAATTTTTTCTTAATTCATCACAACTATTTTTGTTAATGTACTTGATATTATAATTATTAACTATAGAGAAGGGCAAAAGGAACAATGAAATTAAAGTTACCAAATAAATCTTTTCTGAAAAATTATTTTTAAAAAATTGCATTTATAATTTTTTAAAATTTCAATTTTTGACGTGATAACGTCTTATAAATTGATGAACACCGACAGCGCTCACGAAAAAATGTCGCGTTCCGACAGACCGTTCCGCTTTTGTGTTCCTCCTGAGCGTTCCGCCTGAGCCTGTGAGTGCAAGCGAGAGCGCGCAACAAGCGATAGAGAGGCCCAAGCATTGCCTTATGACATATATATCTCTCTTTTCGCGTAACGTCAGAGCTAGCAGTCAGAATATTGTTCTATAACTAATTGTTCGTGATTATATTTAAACAAATTATATCAGATTATTATTGTTGATAATATTAACAATTGTTAATAAAGAATATCAATTATAAATAAATTAATTAATAAGAATTGTAAACGATAAATTAATAAAATAATTAATATTAATTATAAATAATAATAATCATATATCAATTATCAAATTATTGTATCAATTTTAGATTATTTCTCATTTTTTTTGCCATAATTTATTTGTTAAAAAAATTATTAAATATCTGCTAAATTCAATGACAATGAAGTTAACAGATTTAAAAAATATTCTTAGAATTTTATGGCAATTAAATTTATTCTAAAAAAAATTTAGTTATAAAATTTCACATGTGAAAATTAATGAAAATTACTATAGTGAAAATTTTTAGAAGCACTTTTTTATTGTAATTGATTTATTCAGTATTATTAAATTAATTCTCATAAGGGAATATCTGATAAAAATGGGGGATTAGACAATTAAGTTAAAATTTAATGAAAATTAATTTAGCAGATATTTTATAATTTCACGAATATTTTTAACAAATAAATTTAGTCAAAGAAAATGAGAAAAAAATTAACATTTTAGAAAATAAAAAATCCTATTTTTTAGAAATAATTTTTTGCAGCAAATTTATTTATTAAAATAAATTAAAAAATAGTGTCAAGTGACTGCTAACTTTAATGTAATTGAAAATTAATTTAGCATATATATATTTAATAACTTTCAAAAATTTTATAGCAAATAAATTATGGCAAAAAACAATTAGAAAAAAAAAATTGACATTTAGAAATTTAAAAAAATAAAAAATGCAATTTTTTAAAAATAATTTTTTGAAATAAATTTTTTTGATAAATAAAATTAAAAAATTGTTAAGTGACTGCTAACATTAATGTCATTAATTTAAAATTTAATATAAATACATTTATTGTATTGGCTCAACGGCTGACTGCTGCTGCTGCTGCTTCTCCTGACTTTGCTTTTGCTGCAGTGACCGGCTGATTCCGTATGGGCTCGTATTGCACGAGTAACTGAGTAACTCAACGTCTACAAGCTGCATAACTTGTAAGTAGTTATATACATACAGTAAATACATAAGTATATACATACATTTATACATAAGTATATACAGTAGTATTAGTAACCAAAAACGCACATCTGTGATGAGTGATTAGTGCTCTGAAAATAATAAAGTATATTAAATTAAATAACTCCCAACCTCTTCTGTCGTAGGCTTAGCAAATCTAACCTCAACAAAGCATGGAGAAATGATGATAAAATAATGAAACAGTAACGAGCTGTGGAGAAAAAAGCAAAGCCAAAAGTGCTAAGGGCTCACGAGGTTTTCCATGTCAACGACACGCGTTATTCTTCCAAGGCCAACGTGCTACGTCCTGTGTAAAACCAATTATTTTTTTAAGTACTCATATTCGTTTTATCAACAGAAGTGTAAACAATCTGATCGTCTTATTCCAGATAATTTATCGAAACAATTATTTTGTAAAACTGTCAAAAGTAAGAGTGGTAGAGGTTACAGCTACAATCAACAACTGGCTGTTTTGAAAGGTAATAGTCAGCAAGCTGAAAGTTTACCTCTAAGACGAGGAGATAAAGTTGTCATTAAATCTACAAGTCTGAGTCCCAGTCCAAGGCACACTTTGGACTGAGATGAGCGACCATGGCTGTATACACTTGAATAATTTTAAAGCTGCTAAAGGAATACAACCTTACAAAGTTATACACTCGTATTTTGTAACCAGTACCTCAGCAGAGGCACGCATCAGAAAGGTACTATTATTATTATTATTATTATTATTATTATTATATTTTTACTAGCAACCTTGCAGTCACTATGTGATTGCCGTGATTTGTGAGCTATAAATAAATAAAATTTTGTTTTATTAAATAATGACTTTTGTTAAATTTCACTGTACTTTCTTAACTATTGACGTTTTTAAAGATATAAGCTCATCCCGGTGTTCAACTCATCGAGAGCTTTCATTTGAGTACCCACATGCATTTTTGATATATTTTTCATATATACATATATATAATATATATAAATATATGAAAAATTGATGTAGGTACTCAAATGAAAGGTCTTGATGAGTGTAATATTCGAGTGAGCTTATATCTTTAAAAATGTCAATAGTTCACAAGATAGCTAAGTCAGTTCTTAATTATTGACATTTTTTAATATATAAACTCATTTCGATGTTACACTCATCGAGACCTTTCATTTGAGTACCCCCATGGCATTTTTCATATATTTTTTATATATGGTATTTGTGAAATATATAAATATATAAAATATATGAAAAATTGATGTAGGTACTCAAATGAAAAGTCCCGATGAGTGTAATATCGGGGTGAGTTTATATCTTTAAAAATGTCAATAGTTCACGAGATCCAGGGTCATTTCTTAATTATGTACCTGGAGATAGAGCATTTTTGAATACAGCTTAAATACTTATCATCATAAATTGACTATCGGTGAGAATGATATAAAATCTTAAAAAGGCATAAATTTAAATCAAGACCTTTGCAATAACTATCCTGGACACAAAATTTTTCTTATTCTCTTAATAATATAGATTATTGAATTTTTATTACAAGCATTGGTGGTCAAAGTGTTTAAACATCTTATGATAGTAATAAAATTATCTTTTATAACAAAATAATTTTTTTCATTTTTTTTTTTTTCTTACTTTTTCGAGCGACTTATGATTTTATCATTTTTTACTTTGATATAATTTCGTATTAAAAATATTCATAAAAAAAATTAAATTATATGTCTTAGATATATATTTGTAAGTAAATATATAGCTAATTATTAATAATAATTATATTTGCAATAATTACGATAATTATAATTACAGGCTGTGAGCTGTTTGTGTCACACTTGTAAATCATACAAGGATCGCCTACACTCTTGTTTACATTGTATATTTTTTGGTTGTTATGTCAAAGGACACATACAGGAACATGCCAAAACAAAAAAACATTTTTTAGGTATGGTAACTTTTTTTTTTTTTTAATATTTTTAAAATTAGGGAATGAATCTAAATTGTAATTTAATAATAATAATAAATTACAGCTGTTGATTTGTGTTACGGAAATATATTGTGCTTCCAATGCGGCGATTACGTATATGATCGTGAACTGCTGACTGTCGCTAAAGCACAATGGAGCGAGTCAGCAAAATCATTGTCTTTAGGAGAATTTTATCGCGCTTGGGAACCAACGCAAGTAGAGGCCGATTTATTGAGAAAACATCCAAGACGCCGACGAGTTGTAGAAAATTCAACAATCGGTTATTATTTTTTTTTTTTTTTAATTAATATTTTGATGCAGCAAAATTAAAGAAACTTTATTTTTTAAACTAACTAATTTTTTTACAGGCTTGAGAGGCTTGATAAATTTAGGAAGTACATGTTTCATGAACTGCATAGTCCAAGCACTGACTCACACTCCATTGCTACGCGATTATTTTCTGGCGGACCGTCATCATTGCCCGCAGCCCAGTCGTTGTCTAGTTTGTGAAGTATCACACTTGTTTCAGGAATTTTACTCCGGTAGCAAGGCGCCTTTGACGCTCCACAAGCTCCTACATTTGATATGGACCCACGCGAGGCATCTAGCGGGTTACGAACAACAAGACGCTCATGAATTTTTTATAGCGACTCTAGATGTCTTGCATCGACACTGCGAAGCTGCTCCAATTCTTGTAAAAGACAACCCTCATCACTGTAACTGTATTATTGATCAAATATTTACCGGTGGATTGCAAAGCGACGTTGTTTGTCAGTCTTGCAAGTAAGTTAGGGGCCATTCATTAATTACGTAAGGGTATTGAGGGGGAGGGGAGGGGGGTTAAGAAAATCTCTACAAGTTCTTACGTTGGGGGGAGGGGAGGTAAAATTCATTCTTACGTAATATTTCGTGAATCAAAATTCAAGATTAAAAATCTTTCCATTTCAGATTCCAAATTGTTTTCTTAATTTTAAAGTGTACAGTGGAATTTTTATTTTATTTAAATAATTTTGTTGCTTATTGAAAAAAGTAAAAAATAACTTATTAAAATTTTATATGTTTTTATTGTTATCCATGTTTGGTTCTATAGAAAAAATTATAGTACATTTTTCCGCGTATTATCATTTTTTTATTATTATTTAAAAAATAAAAAAACATTTTCATCTACCATTACATCTGATGAGCTACCAATCGTCTCTGATTGGATGACATGGATTAAAAGTCCGTTTAGTCCGGATGAAGATTAATAATTTTAATTCATCTAGCTTTAACTATTTAATTTATGTTTTTGAGACTAATTTAAAACTAGTCAAATATTATTTTATGAACAATGTTATGAGTTTGTAGTTTTACTGATTTATCTTTGCTAATATTATTTAAATTATTCCTTCTTAAAAAATAAAAATTATGGATCCACATTGAACTGTAAGTTTTAGTGAAACTGATCCTTTTCTAACATAAAAGTTTATTATTTAGAAGATCAAGATAGAATCTTACGTAAGAAAGGGGGGTCAAAATTGACCAAAATTGTCCTTAAGTAATTAATGAATGGCCCCTTATCATTAAAAGATTTATTTTAATTGGACTACTGAAAATTTATTAATTGCACGCCTCATAAGTAAAGCGTTGAGATAGCGCTCTACTCTCTACATGCATAACTAACAAATTTGTTTTAAAGAAATTGCATTTTTAATTTTTTAAAATTTCTACATGTCAATTTTTTTTAAATAATTTATTTGTTAGAAAAATTCTTAAAATTATCAAATATCTGCTAAATTAATTTTCATTTTATATTAATCAATTTTATTTTTTCAGTGGAGTCTCTACGACCATCGATCCGTTCTGGGATATATCTTTAGACCTAGGTCCAACAGCCGGTGCTTCTGGTGCAGACTCAAATGGACCACCTACATCCTTACTAGACTGCTTGGAGCGTTTTACCCGTGCAGAACACTTGGGCTCTAGTGCCAAAATAAAATGTAGCAAGTGTCAGACTTATCAGGAGAGTACTAAGCAACTAACTATGAAGCAACTGCCAATCGTTGCGAGTTTTCACCTCAAACGTTTTGAACACTCCAGTATTCAGGACAAAAAAATCTCAACCTTCATTTCATTTCCTGAACAACTAGATATGACACCTTTTATGTCTCACCGGCGTAATGGCAACAACAACAGTGCAGCTATCGAAAGGCTACAGAAAAATGGCGAGGACACTGCATTCAGTGATAATAGATATTCTTTGTTTGCGGTTATTAATCATGAAGGATCTTTAGAAACTGGTCATTACACAGCTTTCATTAGACAGCAACGTGATCAGTGGTTCAAGTGTGATGATCATTTGATCACTAGAGCCAGGCTTAAAGATGTTTTAACCAGTGAAGGGTATGTATTTTTTTTTATTCACATTTATTATGACAATATTAATGATATTATTATTATTAAGATTTTCAGGTAATTTTCAATTTATTTTTTAGTAATAATGAAAAATTGTTTTTTATTAAACTGAAGAGCCAGCAATTACCTTAAAATTAAAAAACTAGTCTTTAGAAGAAAAAAATTCAATATTAAAAAATATTAAATTATTATTATTATTATTAATATTAATATTATTATTGTGTTTCAGGTACTTATTGTTTTATCACAAACAAATTCTTGAGTACAGTCGTAGAAGTAAAGTATGAAGAATTGACCACTGTATAATTAATTTATTTATTTTGTCTATACTACCGATGATAATAATTATTTTTTGTTTATTTTGTTTTAATTTTGAATAGTTGAATTAATTGATCGCGATGATAGCTTATTCGCTGTACTGATTTACTGCCGATTATTAAGATGAATTAATTTTTTTAACGCTTACAACTTATGAAGAGTGTTTGTAATAATCATGTAAATTTAACAAAAAAAAAAACCTCGAAGGAAAAATAACGCGCATACAATAATGAATATAAATATTTAAAATAAAAGTCACGTTATATTTATACAAATATATATATATAGATAACTATATTTTTAATTACCGGATAATTGATGATTTTTTTGATGTTCAAATAATAAAGTTACACGTAAACTACTATACTGTAATCAATGAGTTATTTGCGCGCTATGGTAATTGATCGAGAATAAATAGGTTTAAGATTAGCTCAATTTTTAAAGACGATCCTATCTTTTATAAATCACCGACTGTTGAATTATAATTGTCAAGAATTAAATAATAAATAAATAAATAAATATAAATTTCCTCTCCCTTTGCCATTATAAATCACACTTTGATCTACCGGGGATAGGTTTTGCACATTTACGATAATTTAACAATAATCATTTATTTCTTTCCAATTAAAGACTGCAGGAACAATAATTAATATATTTGTGTATCATAGATTAATTAATTTTTTTTTTCGTCTGTTGGATGAGCTGTGTCAGCTATCCTTGGTCAGATCATTTTTTGTACAAACTAAATAAAACAATACGGATAAAATGAAAAAATTTGTTTTTCATCCTTGCGATGTACTTCGCTTGACTGTGTACAATAAATTAATGTTTAAAAATATATGCATAATTATTTATTAGACTTGTTATTATTTTTTTAAATTATAATGAAACAATTAAAAATTTATAATAATATTCTGCTATTTCTTAAATTCATATGTAATGCTGAGTGTTATACGTAATACTGAATAATAGATGGAACATCAAAATTATAGAGGCATTGCATTGCATTGTTGGTGTTCTGAACTGTCGACTGCGGCAAAGGGAAGCGTCCCAGTTCCTTCTTTTCGTCAATTTTAAAAGAGCGTTTGATTCTGTGAGCCACAGATTCTTGTGGCTGAAGCTCTTTAAGCTTGGACCGAGTGCAAAGCTAGTTCACCTACTAAGAAACATCTATAACACCGCACACTTTAAACTGCAGATCAATGGTCAGATGTCTCAAGACTTCAAGATCAATGAAGGAGTCCTTCAAGGAGAGTTACTCAGCCCACTCCTATTTTTAACTTTTATTGCTGACCTTGAAACCTTCATGAGAGAAAAAGGCTGTATAGGCACCGAATATCGATGGCTATGTTGATATATTGCTACTTCTCTATATGCTGATGATCTTAGTAAGTACTTACTTCGGCCAAACACGCCCAATATATGCTAACTCTATATACAGGCACGTGCTTGCGCGCGCAAATTTGAATTCTAGTATGACAAAAAAATTTATAATAATAATAATAATGATTTTATTTGTATCACATAGGCAGTGTTTTACAAAGTGTTTTCTAAATAGAAAGACAAGCAGCGCTGTTTTTCTATTTAGCTCGTTTTTATGTGGATTACATAGTATTAAATTAATTACATTAATTTTAATTTTAATATTTAATATTTGGCATACATTTCACCACTTTTTTGGGTACATTGCTTTTTTACAATATTTTAACATATCCCATACTATTTTCCACATACGTTTTTCCTCATTTTTTTAAAATTTATTTCTTAATTATCTCTACTTATTCTTTATCACACATTCATGCGCACTCTTTCTTAGACTAGCATTCTAATTCACAGCCTCTTTTGTTATATTGCTCTCTTCTCTGTTCTCACTCTCATTTTCTCTCAATACCTTTTCTATTTCTTTCAATAATTTACATACATTTTTACATATTTTACTATTTAAGCATTCTATTATTTTTATCTCTATTATTTTTTCACATTCTTTATAATTGTTCCAAGTCTCTAATGTTTTTTTACTCTCTTCGCTTAATTTTTTACTAATTTTTTCACACATTAACACATGCGCTAGCGTTTCTTCCTGACTTTTACACTCCCTGCACTTCCAGTCACTTATACCTTGACAAAAAAATTTATATTTTTTCCCCCATTCACCTATTCAATTCATTACATCAGTCGCCATCTAGAGTAAAAAAATTATTAATTACATTTCACAGACAGTCTGGAATCAGTGGAGTCACGGACTATTTTTTTTTGCGGAGTAATTATGAGATTATTCAGTCCCATAATAAAATTGAGATGAAATGTGAGGAACAGAGATCAATGTACCGAAATGTGTGAATATGAAGAAGAAAGCTTCTGCACATACTCGGTCTAGTCCCCTTTTATTATTATTCTTGGGCCTACATACGTAATGTAATAATCGGCGTTGTATACATGCCATATGGCTCCTTACGGAAGATTCTATGTAACAAGTGTGTACAGGCGTACCCGATACAGAGCACAAGCCATAGCAGGGGAGCTCATGATTCTGATTAAATCAGCATTAGAGCAGGAGAGAAAACCTTTTCAGGATCCTCGACAATGACACCAAATGTCGAGTCGCCAATATATTTTATTATACATTTGCGTCGAGCCTTTAATCACAATCTTCAGTGTCCTTTGAACCTGTACTGATCCTGATGCTGGCTGATATATATATATATTGCTATTGGAGTGTGGAGAGTTTCTATAAGTATAGTCTATCGTTGCACAATCACTTTGAGGTATTACTCCCTAAGTAATTTTTTTTTTGTAATTAATTATACCTTTCTCTTTTTTAGAACGATGACTTTGCTCACAGATTGATTTACTAATTCATTTTTAATTTATTCAGATTGAGAAATTATTTATAAATCATACACGGAAAAATTACATTTCATAATGTAACGTTGCACTTGATTTATAAAACTAAAAAATTAGTATAATTTTTAAAGGTTCTTTTTAAATGTAAATAATTCATTTAAAGCTGTAAAAATTATTATTCAACTTTACAATTTTTAAAATATTATTTCAAACTGCAATTTTTTAGTTTTTAATTTGAAGCGATACTTGTTACTATTTACTATGTAATTTTTGCCTTTTTCTTTGTTTTGTGTAAAATTAAGAACAGAAATTTTAGATATTTTTTGAAGGATATATGTTTATTGTTCAAATAGACTGATAAAAACTATTATCAGAAAACTTTTATAGCTCGTCTATTATTAGTATCAATTACAGTATATGTATTTCATGGATTATATATCTGAAAAAAACTAAATTTAATTATCAAACTTTAATTCTACAAATATGAAGAAAAAATTACTAAAAAAATGAAATTTTTATTTGTAAAATCCCATAATAAAATTGAGATGAAATGTATGTGAAACCAATCTATTCGTGTTATGATTGGTCGAAAATAAATATTCTCATTCTGATTGGTTGAAAGTGAATATAATATACATAAACGACACATAAATATATCATGACAACAAATATGACGCGTGCGCTTGCGCGCGAAAATTAAATTCTAGTCTTGTTATAAATTGCACGTGGTAGAGGGGGAAAATCCCGAACAAATCCGTGCAAACCCGCGTGGTTCATGTTCTTGGTGGGACGACTATATTTATATTATTTATATATGTATATTTTAAATGACCATTTTTCTTGAGGTTAGTCTATATAAAAGCGGCTAAATGAAAAACCTCCAAATTTCCAAATCGACATAAGTGGTATAGTCGACTACACACTGTATGTATAGTTGTTTGTAAGCAATAGCATTTAGAGTAGTTAGCAGACTAGTGTGTGTTAAAATTTAATATACGATAATAATAAAATAAACCGTGTGACTATTAATCCAGTAATTGTATTAATAATTTATAATTATTCATCCAGATATCTTTTATTTGTTTATAGTTTTAACAACTAGATTAATAGGTTTAGTCACCGTTAATAGATTCATATCAAATTTCATATTCATGGAAATTTTATCAAAGATTTTTTTATCAGCTTTTTTAATAATATTTCAAAACTAATTATCGCTAAATTTAATAATTAAAAGTAAGTACTCAAAATTAATAAAAATGACGGATAGATATTTACGAGATTTGGATCCAATAAATAATCAGCATCTCCATGGCATAACAGAAAATGCTGTTTTTCCTGATCATGTAACTATATTTTTTTTCATCATACTGAAGTTAACTGACAGCTGTCAATTTTTTAAATTCTTATAACAAATCAATTACAATTCTACTTAAAAGTGCTTTTAAAAATTTTCTGTAATTTTTACATGTGGTATTTTTTTATTAAATTTTTTTCATAAAAATTTAATTGTTATAAAATTTTAAAATAATTTCTAATGTCTGTCAACTTCAGTCTATACTAAAATTTCATACACGCAACTAAAAATTTTTATTTTCAGTTAAATGAATTAGAGTACAAACCAAGAACTTTAATTGATGAAACATTGGAAATAATAGATCCTACTCCCAATGTTTATACGATGTTTATTCAATTTAATGAAAAATTTTTCTGGAATAAGTTGGATGCTGTTCAGGTGCGATGGAGTAATCGAATGACAACGTAAGTTTATGAAAATTAAGTTAGCCGACATTTAAAAATTTTTATAATTTTTTTTTATTGGAAAATTACTACAAAAAAATAAAAAAAAAATTGCACGTCTAAAAAACTTCAAAAACTGTAAGTGCAATTTTTTAAAAAATTTTTTTGTTCTAATTTGATTATTAAAAAAAAAAAAATCAAAAAATTTAGAACATCGGCTAACTTGAATGACATCGTAAGTTTTATCATTTACCTGCTTGGAAAAAAAAAATCAACTTAAATTCTTAAAGTTATCAATATAAATTTTTTATAGATGTGCTGGCACATGTTCGTTCCATCCACGTAATCGTGAGTGTGTTATCTCTCTCAGTTTGCCATTGCTTAAACTAAGACCCAGAAAGGATTTAGTGGAAACTTTGCTGGTATTTTATTTTTATTTAATTTATTATTATTTCTTTGTTCACAAATTTATTTCAAATGATACTAAAATTGAGAAACGTCTAAAAACTTTTAGAATTTTTTAAATAAATGAATTATAGTAAGGAAAATTTATTTTTAAAAATTCCATAATTAGAAGCTCTAAAAAATTATAAATGCAATTTTTAAAAAATAATTTTTTGGACCTTGTTTATTAAAAAAAAAAAAAAAAAAAAATCAAAAAATTGTCAAGTGTCTACTAATTTCAAAAATAATAATTGTTTTATTTATTCCACAGCACGAAATGATTCATGGTTTTTTATTTATCACAAATAATAATCGTGACAGAGATGGCCATGGTCCTGAATTTTGTAAACATATGGAGAGAATAAACCGTGAAGCTGGAACTAAGATCACAGTAATTTATATTTCTATAAATTAAATTAAGGGGTTACACGGGTTTCTTCCGGGAAAAAATGGCCTATTTTCAAAAAAATTTTTTTAACCCTTACGTTAATAACCAATTTTACAGTTAAAGATTATTTAAAAAAATAAAAAGTAAATAAATTAAATGCACTCACAACTAACTTTCTTTTGAGTTAAAAAACGACGATTCAAGAGCTTAAGATAAAATATTGAATTTTCTTTAAGTTATTCATATAAATACACGGCGGTGGGTACCCGGGTGCCCGGTTACTAACACAAGGGTTAATAGCAAATATGAAAATTTTCGCTTGAGTAGTTCTCGAGAAATCTTGGGTACCGTCTTTGAAAACAAAGTTTTAAGAAAAACACGTTTAAAGTTTTGAGTAATAATACAATATCGCCTTAAGCGCGCAACTTTTTAAAAATTTATCTCCGAAATTACTATTCGGATCGATTTGAATTTTTAGGACAATATTCTAGAGATGTTATAGAATTTAATAAGACAAAAAAAAAAATTGATTTTTTGAAACCGTGAAACCCATGTAACCCCTTATATTAATGGGATTGTAATTAAATTAATAATTGATAACTTGAATATTTTTAATTAAATAGATTTATCACGATTTTCATGACGAGGTGCGTTTATATCAACAGCATTGGTGGAAATGCGACGGTCCGTGTCAAAAACGTCCTCCTTACTTTGGGATAGTTCGTCGCGCAATGAATCGCCCTCCTGGACCTTCAGACTTCTGGTGGCAAAATCATCAACAGAATTGCGGTGGCAAGTATATAAAAATCAAAGAGCCCGAAAACAAACAGCCTACTAAAAGTAAAAAATCTAGTGAGATCTCCAAACCGCTTCCGAAACAAAATACTTTAGATAATTTTGTTCAATCTACCAAAACAAGTTCAAGTTCAACTTCATCATTCTCAAATGATTCACCAAAGAATAAGTCAGGAGGAATTAAAAATATTTCTGGAAACACTAGATCTGTAGGTAGCAAAACTGTAACAGTCAGTAAAGTTGGATCAGGAAGTTCAAATACAAGTGGTCTAAACACAGAAGGTATTAAAAAACTCGGAACATCAACGAATAATGTTTTTGGTTTCGGAACTGGAGGCCCCGGATCTTCAAGTTTGACTTCATCGCCTCCTGTCGCACCAAATTCTTCAAGAAATCGAATTAATTTCTCTGGTGTTTTGGGAGGAAGTAACACTGGTAAAAGTATTTTGTTAACTCGCTTTATGTCACCTCAACCGAGAAAAAATTCTGAAGAAATAAAACCTAAAACTCCTCCAAAGCAAGACCAAAAAAATGAAACTGGCAATAATGCACCCGAGTGTCCTATTTGCAACAAAATAATTATCGATGAGAATATAAACCAACATATCGACTCTTGCTTAGTTTCCAACGATACAAATTCGGAAGAACCGGCGCAAAAGCGTCCAAAGATTACAGAGGAATCAACTCATGAGTGTCCATTTTGTCAGCAAAAATTTTCAGCATCCTTGATTGATATTCATGTAAACGATTGCTTGAATTTAGATGTGTTAGATGATAATTCTCGGGCAAAAAGATCGCAGACTGGCGGTAGTTTAAGAGAATCTTCTGCAGCACTTGAGGATAAACGTATCAATTGCCCAAAGTGTAATAGACGTTTTACCAGCGACAAAATCAATGATCATTTGGATATTTGCTTAAACGAAGTCGGTGACTTAGCTTCCAATGACTCCGTTATCAATCTCACTCATGATGCTGGTGATGTCACGGATTTAACTTTATCGCCTATAAGGCCAGTTACTGGCACTGAGGAGTGCATTACATGTGGGAGTAGAGTTAGAGTCAGAGAATACAACGATCACATTGAAAAGTGCTTGAAGAAACATCGGGAAAAAATGGAAAGAGATCTTGGTACTGTTGTTGTGGTTGATGATGCTGATCCTCGACCAGGATGCAGCAAATCTAAGAAAGATAGAAGTACTTATGAATGCTTGGTATGTAATTCGAGAATTAACAATGATATTCCATTGAATGAGCACTTGGAGATCTGTACGTCGTCAACTTTCGGTGATATGACACTTAATACCAGCGGTAGTAATTTTACTGATGAAAATCCACCTAATATGGAGCACAGATATTCTTGTCCTATTTGTAATTTGATGATTATTGGTAAAGATATGGCTGAACATGTTGACTGGTGTGTTACTCGTAAAAAATAGTTATTTTTTGATAAACATAATTATATCGCGTTACAGATACCATAAGGGCGTATAATAAAAAATTTGTTTTTTTTTTCTAAGTCAAAAAAAATTTGTAGTTTGAAGAATTTTTTTTTTTTTTTTTTTTTGGATTTGGAAAAAAAATTTTTTATACGCCCTTATGGCATCTGAAACGCAATATCTTAGTCTGATAAAATATTTATGTCCTTTGAATTAGTCTTCTTAATTTTTATTGTAACAAATTCAAGTATTACAAGATCTACTATTACTTTTTTGTTTAATTAATAATATTGATAATAATCTTATTGCTATATTTAATAAATATATTTTTTTTTATATCTATTTTTAAAAAAATTAAATTTTTTCATACAAATTCAAATCGTCAAATCTTCTTGCAGTACAAACTCCACAGGTGAATTCTTGAATATAATTTGGGAAAAATATCAATATTTGATCTTTTGTGAAATGAATAAATGGAATGTTATTACTCAGAAGAATGTGGACTGAATTTTTGTCAAGCCTAAATCTGTAAAAAATTTTCACAATATTAAATGTCGTAAGATTTAATTATTACACAAGTACAAATTTCATGTTATATTAATTGAATAGTATTAAGTTTAAGATGAATTATAAGCTTAATTTTTTCAATTGTAAAAAGTCTGATATTTGTTAATAAAATATTTTTATAGTGAATTTTATATAAATACCTTTTATCATTAACAAAATTCCATTCAAAGTCTTTAGTCAATGGCAATTGATCTGTAAAATTATAAACTGTCCCACCATTTTCTGGTGCTATTTTAATATTATTACTATCATCATTAATATTTAAAGTAACTCCTTCATTTGAGCTGATTGCTGTCAAAGCGAACCCTGGATTTTCATCGTAACACTGGCCGAGTACTAAAAATTCACGGCCCTTTTCTACTCTACGCGTTACATTGTGAGCTGATTGAATCATATCAGGCGTTATAACACAAAAACCTGTAGTAAAAAAAAAAATTATTTAGTAAAAAAAAATTCATTAACCACTCAACAATAAATTAAAAAAAATATTTACTGAAAAACGCGCGAAGAAAAGCATTGTCAATGTATCTATGTAATCTAGTGCGCGTCAAAAGCATATCAACTATATCAAGATCGTATTTAATCGGCAGCTTGCTGCGATTGACACGCATTTCAGCTCTTGTACTGTCTTTGGGGAACGTCGCACCAACAACAAATTGCTCTGAATTCGCTAAATAGCTGCTGTTGCCGCCAATAAAGTCATACAGAGCTCTTAATCTCCAAATTAAAGCCTCTATCTTCTCTGGTAACTGATGAGACAATAAAAAATATATATTAAGCGTTGACTTAATTAATTATAAAAATTAATTTAGCAGCTATTTGATAATTTTAAGAATTTTTTAACAAATAAACTATGGCAAAAAAATTATAATACTAGAGTTAGCCGACGTTTTTAATTTTTTTTTTTTTTTTTTTCAATAATTAAATTAAAACAAAAAAATATTTTCTAAAAATTGCACTTACAGTTTTTCAATTTTTTTACAAATGAAATTTTTTTTTTTTTTATATTTTTATAATCATTTTTTCGATAAAAAAAAAATTCTACTAATTTGTTAGATGTCGGTTAACTTAATTATAATGAAAAAATTAGAAAATAAAAAATTGACATGTAGAAATTTTAATAAATTAAAATTAAAAATGCAGTTTTTTAAAAATAATTTTTTTTAACAAATTTTATCGTTAAATAATTTTCAAGTGACTGCTAAAGTTAGCTTTAATGTAATTAATTAATTAATTAATTAATTATAAAAATAATGATTTACATTTTCAGATTTAACAAAAACTTGGTATTTTCTCAGCGTTGATAATTCTCTGGAAGCTTGATAACAAGCTTCAGTGTAAGGTACAACAGATTTCCCACTTGATTGTCTACGACACTGATTGTAAGGCCACTTATCTTTCTTACTTTCTTCAATTTGGTCTTTACTAACTTCTCCGACCATATTTAAGAATAATGATGAACCGGAACATTTGCCTTTAGCACTTTCAGAGACTCCCCATATTATATTTAAGTTTATCGAAGCTTGATCACTGGGCTTAAGACTGAAATAGTCCCAGGTCCATGGCATGATTCGTTCTATCTCTACACAAACCTAAAATTTTATAATTTATTCATAAATTTAATTATTAAATATTATGTTATTGAATAATTGGTAGTATTAATTGCTAAATTGCTTTACCTTCATAACTTTTTCTCCAGGCTCAGTTCTACTAGCTTTTATCTTCAGAGAATCAGAGACCCAGGTCTTGGACTCATAAAGAGCCGCAAAATTCCATTGTTGCAATACTTTTAGACTTCCTAACTCGCTTCGCGTTAAAGAGAGCACGTAATTCTTGCCATTTTTGGCAAATTCAAATTTCACCTAATAATTTATTTTTTATTTTTGTTATTTTATTATTTCTTTTTTCTTAAAATTATTAATAGGTGATAAAAATACCTCTGAGGGTTGAATATTTGATGGTTCGATATAAAGCGCTACACCACAACTTCCTCTAGGTGGTACATAACTGAAGTAATCCAAAAAATGAATCCCTAGAAGTAATAGTTTAGCTCCTGACCAAGACCTGAAATAAAATAATTTATTGAGTATTTTTAATATAACATAAGTGAATAATTTAAGTTTAACAAACATTTAACAATTTTTTTTTATTCTTAAAACAATTAAAAAAATTTACTATTGAACAAAATTATAAATATTGTAATAAGAAATTAATTTTATGAAAATTTCCAATAATTTTATTTCTTCGCTGAAGAAATAAAATTTTTCACACAGTAACTTTTTTGTTTTAAAAAAAATTTACTGAGTAAAAATTTTTTATTTCTTCAGCTGAGAAATAAAAATTTTCAAAAAATTAATTTTTTATTACAGCATTGCTTATTTTTTTTAAAAGAATTTTTTTTTCTCACCCTAATGAAGAAAATTAAGCAAAAAATTCTACATGCAGAAATTTCAAAAAATTACAAGAGCAAATTAAAAAAAAATTTTTTTTTTTATAACTAAATTGTTATAAAAATTTCAAGAATTATTAGATGTTTGCTTATTTTAAATTATCTAAAAACTGATTCAGAAGAAATTAGTTAACAATTAAAATAAATTGACTCAGACAAAAATATAAAATAAAATTTGTACATACTGATAATTACTCCTATGTGATGACCAGATATCATTAAATAATTCATCTTGTGCAATTTCCCGATCACAATCAAATACTTTTACTTGTAATTGCCCTCCAAGTTCCGACAAAACTGAATTGAGAACAACTGCATTCTAAAAAAAATAAACCTGCCATTAAATTTGTAATTATAAAACTTTTATTTTTTAAAATAAAAGTACCTGTAAATCTTCATGCGGATATTTTTTTACTGTATACAAACTTGGGCAATGCTGACAAATAGCTTTTAATTTCTGTGCAGCTTTAATGCCTCTAACAGTAGTTATTGTTCGAGCATGTGCAGTCAAACCGGTTTGTAAATACTCTGCAAATATAAAATTATAAAATTAATTGACTGATTTTATATTAATTGTTAAGGAGTAATCAACGTACCAGTAGGTGTATTGTAAGATAAAAATAATTTTTCTTGAATCCCTACAGTAACATTGGTAGGAAGATATCCGTGGATTGATTGAGAACGTTCAGCAGAATGCCAAACATCAATCAATGGATTGTAAGTTTCAACTACTTCAGTACCGTGAATAACTGTGCTGCAACAAAATAATAACAATGCGTCATTATATAAAAGTCATTATATAAAATAAAAATAAACGAATTATCTTACCGTAAAATAACGTGATTGTTACGCCCGTTGAATAAATATGTAAAGTTTCCTCTCATTGAAAATAATGAATTAGCTGTAGCAGCAAGTCTTACATTTGTTCCTAAATCAGTCACTTGAATTGATTCCATTGTTAATGGTATATTAATTCGCTGTTGGTTTACATGAAACTCCATATTTTGATAAATTTGATAAGTATTTTCTGGTAATGATCTTAAATCTAAATAAATGCATTGATAAATCAAATATAAATTATTTATTCATGATACTAAAATTAGCCGATGAAAATTAAGTTAGCCAACATTTAAAAATTTTTAGAATTTTTTTTTTAATGAAAAAATTATAAAAAAAAAAAATTCACTTGTAAAAAACTTGAAAAACTGTAAGTGCAATTTTTAAAAAATATTTTTTTGTTTTAATTTAATTAAGAAAAAATCAAAAAATTAAAAACGTCGGCTAACTTTATTATCATAAAATTTTTAGAAGTTTTTTTTTTTTTTTAATGAAAAAATTATTACAAAAAAATAAAAAATAAATTTCATTTGTAAAAAACTTGAAAAACTATAAGTGCAATTTTTAAAAAATATTTTTTTGTTCTAATTTAATTATTAAAAAAAAAATCAAAAAATTAAAAACGTCGGCTAACTTTAGTATTATAATTAGCCTATGTTTAATAATTTTTGATTTTTTTTATTAATTAAATTAAAACTAAAAAAATATTTATAAAAAATTATACGTATAATTTTTGAAAATTTTCTACATGTGAAATTAAAAAAAAAATTTTTTTTTTCAATAAAAATTTTCAGATGTCGGCTAATTTAATTTTTATTTCTTCTTTTAAATAAAATAAATTTGAAAGTGATAACTTACATGCTAGCGCGCTGTCAATATTTGTTTTATTAAAATGCAAACAAAAAACAGCTTTTTGTTGAACGCGTGCTATTATTTCAATATGAGGCGAATCGAAAGATCTATCATCTAATTTAAACTCTTTCAAAATGTCTTTTATTCTAACAAAACTCTCCAAGTAGTGCGATAATGAATGAATTAATCCAGTGGCTTTTATTTCTATCTAAAAATTAAATTTTTTTTAATAATTATTCAAATTAACTTTAGTTTAATTATGAAAGTACTCTTACGGCAATTTGATTGAAGTGTGTACCACTTCCGTGACTGTTTAATGTAATATAAGCAATCTCTGGTATGTTAGACAATGGACTCGCTATAATAATATTTTGTACCATTGCACCAAAGTTACGTTTCATATCTTGGTAATCAAATATGTAATTTCCAGTAATAATATGCTCGTCGCTTTCAGGTTTTTTGAGAATACGTGAGAATTGTGTCGCTACAGATCCACTGTCAATAATAAATTGATTTGTGAGTTAAATTTTTTAACTACACTGAGAGCGAAATTTTTTTTTTAAATAATCAACATTGTTACAAGAAATTATTCTGTAGAAAATTTTATTTCTTAGCTGAAGAAATAAAAATCTTTTTTTTTATTTAAAAAAAAATTTTAGGTAGAAAACTTGTAAATTTTCATTAAAAATTATTTTTTTCCAAATCTAGAAAACTTTTTTTTTAATAAGAAAATTACTCTGAAAAAAATTTTCAACAAATTAATTTCTTATCACATTACTAATTTTTTTTCAAAAGAAATTTTTTCTCTCAGGATAGTATCAAATAATTGAAAAAAAAAAAAAAAAGTAAAATAAAATTACATGTGTTTGTAACAAGGAAAATTAGTTCTCTCCATAGATTTTAATGTCGTATAAAAATAATTAACTAAATGTAAATCAGACTCTCCTTGCATGTACCAATAAAGTGAAATGATGCGATTAGATGTTGGGTTTGACTCAATTAATAATTGCAACGCAGCTATACGCATTTCCAAGTATTCTGTGCGATTAGCAAGTATTGGCCAGTAAGCTCGATAAATCTAAAATAAAATCCAGCAATTATAAATAATTAACAATCAATTACACTGAGAGAAAAAATTTATTTTAAAAATAATGGACATTGTTGTAACAATAAATTAATTTATTTAAAATTTTAAACAATTTTATTTCTTAGATGAAGAAATAAAAATTTTTCTCACAGTAATTTTGAAAAAAAGTTTTTTTGATTTGATAAAAAAAAACAATTTTAGATAGAAAATTTTTAAATTTTAATTAAAAATTATTTTTTTCCAAATCTATAAAATTTTTTTTCAACAAGAAAGTTTTTGTGAGAAATATTTTTATTTCTTCAGCTGAGAAATGAAATTTTTAAAAATTTTTTTTAAAATTAATTGCTTATTTTATTTTCAAATTAAATTAATTTATTTAAAATTTTAAACAATTTTATTTCTAAGCTGAAGAAATAAAAATTTTTCTCACAGAGTAACTTTGAAAAAAAGTTTTTTTGATTTGATAAAAAACAATTTTAGATAGAAAATTTTTAAATTTTAATTAAAAATTATTTTTTCCCAAATTTATAAAATTTTTTTTCAACAAGAAAGTTTTAGTAAGGAATATTTTGATTTCTTCAGCTGAGAAATGAAATGTTTTAAAAGTAATTGCTTATTTAATTTTAAAATAAATTTTTTCTTTCAGTGTATCCAACAGCTAATAATAAACAAAAATGTATCTTACAATATCTGGTCTATCACGAGCAGTAGGTAATGACGCCCAAGCAGCAAGCACGCGTAAATGTCGTGACTCTTCATTGCTCCCAATGGCAATTGGTTCCAAAAATTCAACAACTTTACCTAGCTGTATATTAGCAAGTCCTTCTAACCATATCATCTTCCTATTATAACTATCACTTTCCGTAAACTTGTCCATGTAAAGCCGTACATAGTCATCCAGTACTTCATCAGGACAATGAATGAAGCATGTCTTATAAATGAGCGTTCCAAAAGTGAGAATGCCCGTATTGCGTACTTCCGCGGACAATTTTTCCGGCAAATCAATCAGTGTTTTCATTTTGTCTAAAAATTCAACGTCTGGCTTGCGAATATGAAACGGCAATTGCGTCAACAATTGCATCGCTGTAATGTCAGATACTTTTTTCTGCTGAATTAAGTCCATTACAAACAACGCGGAGTCTTTGGTACCTATTTGCGGTACTAGTTCAAGAAACATATTTCTGATTGTTTCTTCTTTGTAACTTGTACCGGAAATGTTCTTGTAAGCCGTTTGTAAATCTACGCGGTCAAATTTACTGAGATAGTACAGCAGAATAGATATTGTTGTATTGTGCAAATTATTTATCTCAGTGTCTAGTCCTGGGTTCTCTAGTCGTTGGCTCAATCGATCTAGTAGGACAGAAATCTGTGAAGAAATAGTTATTTAATAATAAATTAAGTAAAAAAAAAATCCTAGCAAAAATGAACTGTGAGGAAGTAGTCAGGATGATATATAAAGAGCAATTGCTCTTTAGAAGCTGATGAAGAATTTCTTAGTATTTAAGAAATATTTTTTAAATACTAAGAAATGATATTTAAGAAATGATTTCTTAAATACTAAGAAATCTTTCTATCAATGAAGGAATAGAAGAAATAGAAAGAAAACTCAATAAAGAGATAATGCGGATGAAAGAAAAAGTAAAAAAAGAAGACGAGGAAGCGATAGAGAAATCAACATATTGTAAATTATATAAGAAAATAAAAATAAATCAAGGCGAAAATTACTATTGGAAGAAAGATCAGATAAAAGAAGAAGACAAGGAAATCTGGGCGAGGATACAGTGTGAGAACTTAGGGAGAGACGGAAAAAAGGGATACAAGGATTGGAGATGCAGAGTATGTGAAGGGGAAGAAGAAACATTGATGCACATAATTAAATGTTAAGAAATATACGAAAAATTAGGAGAAGAAAAGAGTTTCTTAAATGAATGAAAATAATTACAAAATGAAAATATATAAGAAAGATTAATAGAAGTACTAAAAGGAAGAATACACGGAAAGAAGTAAACTGTAATAAATAATAGTCGATTTATAATAATTAATGATCATCAATTGAAAAAAATTATCATTTCAAACAGTAAAATCGTGATTTTAACAATCACTTTATAATATTTATCATTTAAATGTTACAATTTATTATTTACATGGAAGAGAATACTATTTAAAACAGTAATATTCGCTATGTGAAAATCCAAAATGTTAAAATACAATAATTAAGAATTTTAACTTTGATATTTATCATTTTGTACCTAAAAAATGATCGCATGATATGTAAAAAATTTCAAATACAGTTACTAAATTTTCTATACAAGCAACGTCAATATTTGCAAAGTAAAATAGTAAATTTTAAACGCAACGCTAAAAATCAAACTATAATTATTGATTTGCTTGGACTGGTAAAATAAATATTTTAAGAGAGGAATTTTTACTGTTTCAAATGTTTAATTCTCCTAATGTGAGACCTTCCCCTTCGTCTTATAGTATAAATATTGAAATGGCAATTTTTACTGTTTGAAACTGTAATTTTTTAAGATGAGAGAATTGTTATTTACTATAGTGACAGTTACTAATCACATTTTCGATATTAAATTATAAATTGTGGCTTTTACACTTTCTACATTAACATGCACGGTCTTCAAAAAAATTGAAAATATCCTAAAGAAAAATACAGACAAAATACAGAAAAACGACGTGCGAACAAAATAATAAAAGAAAAGAAAGATAGAAAGATTAAATAAAAAAAAAAATAACATATACAATTAATATCGACATTCTAATTAGCAAATTGTTTAACTCCATTTTAGAGAATCTTCTATTTGTACGAAAAAAATAATTAGTTGAAAATTTATTATCATTTTAAAAAACCATTTAATATTATTATTATATAATAGAGATATAATTTATAATTCGATTATGGCTACATCAAAATGTTAAAAAATCACCCTCTAAAAAATAAGGAGTTAGACAAATTGCTAATTAGATCATCGATATATAGAAGTAAATTATGTAAAAACTTTGTAAAAGACAAAAATCGTGCAAATAAAACTCTATTATTAGTTATTTAATGAATTTAAGTTTTACGTAATTAATGAAGAAATCATCAATGAAGAAATGTTAGAATAAATGATAAAATTAATTACTGATTTAAAAATGTGTTCTTTTTCGTGCGTATATCTTTCCTGTGATAAATCATTATCAGGAAGCTCATGTAGTAAACTGACTTGACGTAATTTATCGTTTGATAAATCACCATTGAAATCCGTAACGTCAATCAGCTTAAAAATTTGTCTTGTAAATAAAAATTGTGACTCGTACATATTTTTAAATGGCTGAACATAAACTCCACCCGTAGCATTTATGAATGTTATTTCAGTGTCATTACCGTCTAATTTAACTTTGTATAATCGTTCGCTTGATTTTATAATTGGACTCTGTAAACAATTTTATTAGCGGCTAATTCATTATGAGATATTATACCAGTTATTTAATAAAGTATAAATAAACCTTACTTCATCTCCAGTCGGGCATCGCATTCGTGGTACATTGGTCCATGTCCAATGAGGATGACCAGAACAAGTACGCGGGTCAAAATATTTTCTTACCCATAATTCATTGTCTGATTTGATTGTTACGATATTTTCAATGTTACATTTTCCGTAATGTGAGTCCTAGAAAAAAAATTTTTAATTTTTAATGTTACTAATACTTTATAAAAAAAAAAATTTATATAATGTGCGAAAGAAGAAATATTACTTCTTGTGAATGAAAGGCAACTTCTTTTTGTAAAATATTTAAATCAAACTGAAAAATACTAGCAATACTCCGTTGAATATTTATCGCCCAAGTAGAATCTATTTCAACACTAAAATTAGTAACTGTTCCATTGGAATAGATTATTTGGAAGGGCTTTAGAAGTTCCGCAGCTTGATCTTTGACCTCAACAAGATTTGGCTCTTCGACGTTTTTTCCATTCCATATAAAAGTTTTTAAATCAGTCAACTATTTAAATAAAATTTTTAATTAATTTACAAAAGATTTTACGCTGTTTCTTCTTAATCTATATTATTGAGAGAATAAGAGAAATTTTGTCTCCAGGATAGTCATATGATAAAATCGGTTTTTTTAGTTAAATTTAGTGTCATTGCAAAGGTCTTGACTTGAATTTGTGCCTTTTAAAGGTTTCATATCATTCTCACCGATAGTCAATTTATTATGGTAAGTATTAAGGCTGCATTCGAAAATTCTCTATCTCTAGATACATAATTAAGAAATGATTTTTTATCTTGTGAAATATTGACATTTTTAAAGATATAAGCTGATCCCGATGTTACACTCATCGAGACCTTTCATTTGAGTACCCACATCAATTTTTCATATATTTATATATATTACATATATGTATATATGAAAAATATATCAAAAATGCATATGGGTACTCAAATGAAAGCTCTTGAAAAGCTTTTGATGAGTGTAACATCGAGATGAGCTTATATCTTTCAAAATGTCAATATTTAAGAAAGTACAGGGCCTTTTAACAAATAACTTATGAACTATTGACAATTTTAAAGATATACGCTCACCCCGATGTTACACTCATCGAGACCTTTCATTTGAGTACCCACATCAATTTTTCATATATTTATATATTTTATATATATTATATATATGTATATATGAAAAATATATGAAAATGCATGTGGGTACTCAAATGAAAGCTCGTGATGAGCTTATATCTATAAAAACATCAATATTTAAGAAAGTACAGTGCAATTTAACAAAAGTCATTATTTAATAAAGCAAAATTTTATTTATTTATAATTCACAAATCACGGCAGTCACATAGTGATTGCAAGGTTGCTAGTAAAATTTATTTAAAAAAATATTTTTAAATTTGAAAAATTAATTACCTGCATTTGCGCAATATTATTAGATGTTTTAACAATAAATTTACCCTCCATACCCCATGACGATGAAGCTTTTGAGGGTGATAACACGCCAGAGTTAGACTCTGCGAAATATGAATACTCGTATTTCTTCCCGGTTTTAAATATATTATCACCGGATGTTACTGATATTGTTATTATTAAAATAAATAATATTATTTTCCGGTACATTTTAGATTTATTCCATATCACATCTAAAAATCCAAAAGAAGAAATAATTAATTACAGTTAAAAATTCTTTCATAATGACAATTATTAATTTTAAAAATAATTTAAGAGTGTAACTAAGTTTTTTAATATACTGAGTATGAGATTTTTAGAAAAATAAATACCTGGGGACATAATTGTGTGGGTCCGTCACAAGACTGGTGTCGACTGAGTTCATGAAAGTCAAGAGATGACCTGCACACTGGCTATGTACTGCTCGATGTGTGTGCTCTCATCTCATATCGCAGTGGCTTATGAGCAAGTTTAACTTTTTATTGGTGTTAGTTAAAATTATCCCATCGACAGATTATCTTCAATCTCATCATGTCCTCTTTACATACCCATATACCAATGTATGTATATGAGTCAAGACTAAACATGTTTATACAGCAAAGAATACACAAATATATATATATATATATATATATATATATTCGTTACCCTCCTGATAATTATGAAAGAAAAATTTTTACCATATTTAACTAAACAATATACATTTTTTTTATTTATTAATTAATATATTTATTACTTATAGTTAATTATTTAAATATCATTTTATTTTATTGTCATGGAAAAATATATTCAAAACGAATAAATTGAACTTTGGCCTCTTTTATATTTAGAACTACTAGAATTTCTTAGTATTTATAATGATAAATTTTTTATTTCTTATTTTACTACGAAATATATTAGTGAAATTTAAAAAAAAAAAAACTGTACGATTTCGTCAAATCAATTAATTTTATTTTTTTTATTTATAATTTTAGTTATTTGCAAATTATTGAAGTATCTGAAGAAATAATTTATATGCAAATTATTTTAAAACAGTTATTTAATTATATTTTTAAAATATCCAATAATTATAATGTCTTTTTTTTTTTAATTAAATCTTTTTCAAACATATCTAAGATATCTTCAGCAGTTTATGGATTATTTACACTTAAGTACTCCTACGCTTCGCTAAGAATAAAAAAATCAGAGAAACGGCTGATCATCCAACCCATGACTGGAATTTCCCGCTATTTACAAACTCAAGATGCTGGAAAATTTTTTTATCTCAAGTTTGGAACTCTTAGAGCTCAAAAATAAAACTTTAATAAATATTTTTCAAAAGCAATATTTTTTGAACAAATTGACCTACTATAATAATGCGGTTTGCGACAATAGTGAGATAAGATGAAGAGTGATTCCAAAAAAATATTTTTGTGGAAAAAATATTTTTTTGAAAAAAATTTGTACATCAGTTCTTGCAATTGCATGATTGTAAGTGCTATTATAATTAAATGTATAATATAATATATTTACAATTCCTCGCGAGTTTTGCTTAATTGTATCGAATATTGTTTGTTATTATAAATTTTTACATGTTTTATTTTCTTAGGTAAAAAATTTTTATTAAAAACCCTAAATAAATATAATAAAAAAAAAATTTGGTAATTATGCAGAAGTGGGGCTCCATTTATTTTAGATAGAATTGAAATAAAATAAAAAATCAAAAAATTGATCTTTTTTAATATTTTTTTTCAAATTGTTCTTTTTCACGGCGGATTTATGATAAAGAGTATAAAAATGGAATATTTTGGTGATTTTTTTTTTAATTTAAAAAAATTACAATTTTAGGTACTTTTCAATCAAATGGTGATGATGCAATTTTTTCCGGTAATTGAAATATTTTTTTTCTTAAAGAGCGATAAAAATAGAATAAATTAAAAAAAAACATCAAAATATTTAATTTCTATACTTTTTATCATAAATCCGCCGTGAAGAAGAACAATCTTAAAAGAAATTATTTAAAAAGATCAATTTTTCGATTTTTTACACTAAAAAATAGGTCGAGTCCCACTTCTGCATAATTACCAAAAATTTTTTTTTCAAGATTTTCAATAATCCAGCCGAATACATTAAAATTTTTATGAAACTACAGCGAGAAAATAAAAATAAGTATAAATTAATAAAATTAATAAAAAAGTTTATTTTTTTATGACTAAAAAGTTGGTAAAATTTTAATCCTCACTTATGAGCTGAGTTTGCTCAATTCAATTTATCACTCAGTTGATTAATAAGAGTCGCAAACATATTTAAATCTTGAATAGTACCTCCATAAAGCCACGCTCGTGGTATAGCTATAATATAATTAGCTTCATGTAAGGCGTACGCTGGAAGAGAAAATCTTAAACCTGCAAATAAATATTAAAGTAATCGCTAATAATTTAAATTGATAATCTTCACGCAATTCTAGCTCAAAATCTTCCGTAATAATATCTAAAAATTTTTGAAAAATAGATACGAATACATAATTGTCGGCGGCAGCTTTTATTTTCTCCAAGATCATGGTGAAAAGCAGCTGAAGCTATTTACTATTCTCATTGAGATTAGGATAGTCGATGATAAGACGACGGACGATATCAACAAGCCGCAAAGTCTGTAATGGAGTCATTACATTGAATCTCATTTTTTTCCACCAGGCTGAGAAGTAATCATCAGAAATTTTCACTTAATTTGGAACTTAAGACTTATTTGATAGGTGTAATTGTCCCAAGAGGGACAAACATTGAGACCATGCATCGTCTTGCGGCTACTAAGAATACTTCTTCTATTTCAATCTCTCTCTCTCTCCTTCTACTTATCATATATTTCATTTATTAATTAATAATTGAAATATTATTTTATTTTATTGCTATGAATAAATATGTTGAAAAATAAATAAATTGATAATTGATCTTTGACCTGTTTTATATTTAGAGCTCCTAAAATTTCTTAGTACTTATAATAATAAATTTTTTATTATTTTACAATGAAGTTATATTAATGAAATGAAAAAAAAACTGTACGAATTTATCAAGTTAATTTTTTTTAATTATTTACAAATCATTGAACTATCTCACGAAATAATTTCTATACAAATTGTTTTAAAACAGTCAAATTTTATTTTTTAAATATCCAATAATTAGAATGTACAAAGCATTTCATATTATTTTTTGTCTTATTTAATTAGATCCTTTTTTTAAACATATCTACGACATCATTAGCAGCCTATGAATTATCGACATTTATAATGATTTTATGGACCGTAAAATTGATTGAGAGTACTCCCACGCCTCGCTAAGAATAAAAATAAGAATACATTAATAAAAGTCATTTTTATTATCAAAACGATTGTAAAATTTTAATTCTTACTGATGAGCTGGATTTGCTTGATCTAGACTATCACTCAGTTGATTAATAAGAGTCGCAAACATATTTAAATCTTGAACAGCACTTCCATGAAGCCACGCTCGTGGTATTGTTGTCATAATCTACAAATAAAACATTTATTAATCGTAAGATTAATTAATACAAGAATAGCTGATAAGAAGTATTGAATGAAATGTAAGTACCATATTAGCTTTATGCAGTGCGTCTACCGGAAGAGAAAATCTTAAGCCTGCTATTA
The DNA here is from genome assembly GCA_905319865.3 of Cotesia congregata. Lineage (NCBI taxonomy): Eukaryota > Metazoa > Arthropoda > Insecta > Hymenoptera > Braconidae > Cotesia > Cotesia congregata. The sequence goes on from CAJNRD030001122.1 coordinate 19,420,861, forward strand.
AATATCGGTTAAGTAGTGAAGTAATTGCTAAAGATTTCAATTGATTATCTCCAAGCAATCCTTGCCAACTTAAAATATTCCGTAATAATTTTACTGCCATAGTGAATTGCCGTTGGAAAAATGGATGCTTTGGATCGAAAATTCTGTAAAAAAAAAAAACCAAAAATTAAGAATTTATAAAATAGGTTTTTTTAGTGGAATTTAATGTCATTGCAAAGGTCTTGATTTTAATTTGTGCCTTTTCAAGGTTTCATATCATTCTTACCGATAGTTAATTTATTATGATACGTATTTAGGCTGCATTTAAAAATGCTCTATCTCCAGGTACATAAATAAAAAATGACCTTGTATTTTGTGAAATATTGACATTTTTAAAGATATAAGCTCACCTCGACATTATACTCTTCGAGACCTTTCATTTGAGTACCCACATCAATTTTTCATATATTTATATATATTATATATATGTATATATGAAAAATATATCAAAATGCATGTGAGTACTCAAATGAAAGCTCTTGATGAGTGTGACATCGGGATGAGCTTGTATCTTTAAAATCGTCAATATTTAAGAAAGTACAGTGCAATTTAACACAAGTCATTATTTAATAAAACAAAATTTTATTTATTTATAGTTCACAAGTCACGGCAGTTACATAGTGACTGCAAGGTTGCTAGTGTATATTAAACCAAGGTAATAAACAAAGATAATTATACAGAAGTGGGGCTCCACCTATTTTTGAGTGTAAAAAATCGAAAAATTGATCTTTTTGAATATTTTTTTTTTTTTTTTACGGTGGACTTATGATAAAAATGATAAAAAGTATAAAAATTAAATATTTTGAAGTATTTTTATTTTTCTTTTGAAAGTTCAAAATTTACCATTTTAAGTGTTCTTCAATGAAATAGTGATGATGCTATTTTTCCGGTTATTGAAATATTTTTTTTTTAAAGAGTGATAAAAATAGCGTAAATTAAAAAATATCATAATTTGAAAATTTTTGAACTTTAAAATAAAAAAAAAAAAAACACCAAAATATTTAATTTTCACAATTTATATCATAAATCCGCCGTGAACAATTTGAAAAAAAAAATTATGCAAAAAGATCAATTTTTCGATTTTTTATTATATTTCAATTTTATCTAAACTTCTGCATAATTACCTAAACAAAAATTCCATATTATAAATTATTATGTAAATATTAACCTACTTTGGGAAAATAGGCATAAATACATCATTATCAATGGCAGCTTTTATTTTCTCTAAGATAGCGGTGAAAAGCAGCTGAAGCTGTTTACTTTTCTCATTGAGATTAGGATAGTCGATGATAAGACGACGGACGGTACCAACAAGCCGCAGAGTCTGTGATGTAGACATTGGGTCCCATATTTTTTCCACAATGGCTATTTTTATAAAAGTAATAGATTACAGATTATCAATGTCTAAATAAAAATTAGAAATATATGAATTATTTATAGTAGTGATAAAGTTATAAATAACTTACAAGTTAGTTTAGGAATTACTATTTTTTCAATAGCGAGTGGTATTAATCTCACATCAGGATCACGCCTGAGTGATTCTTCTGTTTCTTTTTGATCTAATCCGTATAATAGTAATCCATTATACCACTTGGTACGTTCTAGATCAGTACTTTCCTGTTAAAAATAGGATGTATTAAATATTTAGTACGAATTTTTTTTTTTTTCATAAACTCATTTGCAAGTACTCTATTTATTGATACTATTAATTCTTAATAATGTTATTTAATATTAGAATTTTTTAGTTTTAGTAAAACCTTTGTTAAGAAATGAAATAATTACCATTAATGGATTCCATGTGATAAGTTGTAATCTTACTATCGGTGAAATTATTTTAGGAATACATAATGAAACATAAGCCTCTGTGTAAGCCTCCATGTCTATTTCTCTCCAGGATTCTAGCTTAGCTAAAATACCTCGGACGGTGCAAAAATCATCCATGACATCAGAAAAAATATCTCTACTCTCTTCATCAATTTCCTCTTTCGCCTGCTTAAAAGCTAGATTTTGTTGCTCAGTAACTTCGTCATCACTTGACATACCGTCATTGTGCTTAGGAACATTTTGCATCAGCTCACGAGCTCTTCGCCGTCGTGCTCGTCGACCTTCGCGTTCTGTCGCTCGCCGAATGCGCGCATCATCTTCTGGACCTCGCCTTATAGCTTGCCCTCCTGATTAAAATAAAAAATATATTTAATATAAACAAGAAATATTTTATATACCTAGTAGCTATAAGAAAAATTTGGAAAACGGTTGACCCTAAAGGCCATCCCTGCAACTTCCCGCTAACTCCATATCTAAGCGCTCAACATGTCACTTATATTGTTTTTGAGCTCTTCAAACTCAAAAGTCTGCTAGAAGTTTTATAGAACAGAATTATTTGAATTTTTAAACCGCAATAACTTTTGAATGAATCAACTGATTTTCTCGCGGTTTGCGGCAATCAACGCAGTTTTTTGAGCTCTTTTAAGGAGGGGGGGGGGGAAAGTTCATGTAAAAGCCTCAAAATCGTTCATTCTTTTTAAATTTTAAAAAATGTAAAGAAATAAATAACTGACTTGAAGCAGACGTGATTTCTTCTGTTTGATCGCGTGTATCCTGACGACGTCGTTCCATAAGATCAGTAGAACGTTCGCCGTACAAGTTCAGCCAACGTTGTTCCAATCCTGTCACCATTGGCAGCTAACAGAAAAAAAAAATTTTTGTTATTATCATTTAATATTTTACTTAATAATTGACTATGGAAATTAATAGTACTCCTTTGCAATTTTATTACAATTTAAATATTTCAATTAAAAATATATAAATATTACTAGAGTTATACATCACTGGAGTTTTCAATTAAGTTCCAAAGCCATGATAATTTTCACAAAAAGTATTTTTTTTGGGCATTAATTCGCGATAATTTGCAATACTCACCCAATTTAAATAATTTATTTTTTATTAAATTATTATGTTAAAAAAAACTTATACATAAATAAATACAGAGAAGATTAAGACCCCTGGCAATTGAATTAACCATTATCAATACGTGCTAATTTTAAAATCAATTCCATTTATTTTTTTTCCTTCAAAGTATTGTAAAGTTTATAAATATAAATTGAATAACTTTATAAAAAATGACGCGAGCAATTAAAAAGAAAATAACGTAACATCGTGAAAACCCACCTTCTCATCAAGACACTCTACCAAGTCAGTGACATACCCACGTAACTCTTGGTAATATTTGAAGCGTTGAGCTAGCTGAGGCGCACGAATATCACCCTCTTCTAATTCCTTCAACGACTGCAGCAGTTCTTCTTTCAATTGCATTTGGTCCTGCTGATGTTTACGACGTACTTGACGTAAACTCGAGACCCTGAGCAAAAAAATATTAATTACTCTGTTGAAAAAAGGTTTTTCATTTAGCATATCCTTTATTAAAAAGTTGATGTGACATTTTAATTGTTGTCGCTTTTCGTTGCTACGGTGACCACTTTGGCAACGATTACCATACCAACGGTTACTATGGCAACGGTTAAATATTAATGAGTAAAATAAAAGAACTAGAAAAAAAGGAAAAGTTGCTAATAGAAAAGTCCAGATATAACGAGTTTTACAAAGATATATTACAACAAAGTGAAATCAGCTATTGGAAAAAAGATAGAATTAATAGTGAGTACAAAGAGGTATGGGCAAGAACGAGATGTGAAAATCTGTGGAGAAGCGGAAAAAAAGGGCAAAAGAATTGGGAATGCAGAATATGCAAGAAAGAGGAGGAGACACTGATGCATTTATTAAGCTGTTCAGAGATAATGGAAAAAATAAGTGAAAAAGGGCAACAAGCAAGATACAAGTGGATGGAAGAACTAGAGGGGGAATTAACAAGAGAAAGATTAGTGATAATTTTAAAAGGGGAAATAAATAGGGAGCTGTGTTAGAGAAATGGAAAAATTATTTAAGGAAATTGAGTAGTATTACAATATTGAATGTCAAAAAAAGGCTGTCATTGATATACAGGGATGAATACTAGAAATAAGTATAAAATAGTATTAATAGTATTGTAATGCGACTGTGATATGAAGGATGAGGTGGGTGAAAAGTTAAAAGAGAGTAAAAGCAGTTGATTTTTAAGCCAAAAATAGTATATATGCAAATGTAAATAAATAATTTAAGATACAGTTTTGTAAAACGCAATATGTGATACAAATAAAAACGATATTCTATTCTATTCTATTAATGAGTAAAATTTGAAAAAATATTGATTAATTAAATTGTCGATAGTAAACATTTTGACAGAAGCGCGCGAAGCGCGTTTGATTTTCTAATTATGTAAATTAAAAAAAAAAAAAAGTTGTAACAATAAATGGATGTATAAAACCTTGAGCGTATTTTTTCAGCAATTTCTTCAGGAGACACAGGAACCATTTTTTCAGGATCTGGTGGTTGAATACATGGTGGTGGAGGAGCTACTGGCATCGTACCCATTTCTAAATGCACTCCTGTACCTGTTACATATTGATTATTTAGACCCATTGAATACTGTTGTTGCATGAGAGAATCCTGTTGAGCAGCTGCGATCTACAATTACAAAAATAAATAATTAACCAAAAAAAATAAAAATAAATAATTGTATATTAAAAAGAGATAGTGGTAAAATAATTAAATATTACTTGAGCGCCAGTAACTCCTTTACGTATTTGTTGAGCTTCCCACTCTTCTTCTTCATTACCATGCTCGCTCTCGTCGTCGGACACTGCAAGATTATGCATAGCATATTTTAAATTAAAATCAACATTACGATTGTAATTAAGAGACAAACGTTTTATGGGAACTTGTGATGCTAAAAATGCTTCTCTTCGCTTCTCTTTATCACGAGCTTCAATGTTAACTGTCATATCCATTCGCTCGTGCGACTCATCATCGTCACTACGATCATGATCTTCTTCGCGTATCAGCCTTGACTTTCCTTTTTCTTCACTAAAAATTATAATAGATTAAATTTAATAAAAAAAAATAAACAATAAGAATGTCAAATGATTGTAGGATTAAATACGTACGTTTGTACTTCTTCGACAGGTATAAAATCAGTTCCTAATTCTCTAGCTTTTTGTCGTTTTTTTCTAGCAGCGTGTATCATAGCAGCGTCAGGAATACATCCACCTAAAAATTATATATAATAAATATTTTTTTTTAATAAAATAGTTTACCAATTATTAAGTTGCTAGTACCACTAAAAATTAACCAAACTATTAGTACACAGAATACTTATTATGTAGCAATTAAATATTATAACGAACTCCCTACTGATATGAAAACTATAGATTGTAATAAAAATTGTTAAAAAAAATTTAAGTTACTGGATAAGAAACCTTTAACGGTTAATATGCTTAAAAAATGTATTGAAAAATGCGAGTATTTAATTGGATATTTCTTTTTCTGATAATTATTTATAATTTTGTATTTTTTTCTCTAGAAATTTATTACTTTTTTTTTTACTTATTATCTCCTTGCATTGTATTATCGACGAATCCCGGAAGAAATAGACCCGAAATAATTTTTAAGTTGTAAAAAAATTCATATTATTTCATTAAAATTAAGTATTATAAAATAAAAATTATAATAATAATAATAATAATGATATTTTTTTTGTAACAAAAAATGGAGGGATCATTTTGAGGGTGCTTGTTTTTCAGGAAAATTGTGGGTGTGATACAATTATTATTATTATTATTATTTTTATTTTATAATAATTTAAATGAAATAATATGAATTTTTCATAACTTTAAAATTTTTTCCAGGTTTATTTTTTCCGATTACCATTATCGCCATAAATTTTATAAAAAAATCTATGTATTATAAAACTGTTATTTTTTGTACTGGTTCTATACACAGGTGTTTTTACACCTAGATAAAATTCCTTACCAGATAAATAAATAAGTAAATAAATAAATAAATAATTGGAATTAGTAAAACAAAAAGAAAACCACCATGTTATTGTTAATATTGCGACGCTTAAATTCTCTATTGAGTCTTCATCAGACTCATAACTAGTACATGAAAGTAATCAAGCAAAAAATGTATGTGAAAAAATTGTTTTTCTGAGAACACATTCTCTTGTAATTAATTAAACAGATGTATAAAAATAATTGGTAACATCACAAACCAAAAATAAATCTCGTGAATAATAAAAAATAGCAAACAATAAAAACATGCGTTTCTACTAAGTATATGGTTTTGGATGCGATAAATAAATAAATATTGAGAATAAACTTACTTTCTAAAAATAATTTCATGGGGTCAGTTTTGGTAAAATTTTTTCTAAATTTGTGCGCCGCTGAATCATCTTCTTCATCCGAAGAATAATCGTCTTTTCCAGCCACTAGTGCAGCTCGTCCATTTAGAATTAGTGGTGCAGAATTTTTAATTTTAACCTAGATAAAAAAAAAGTCAATGTTAATAAAAATGAAAATAGTATTGATAATTAACATTAATAATAACAATAAAAACAGTCAAATAATAAAGTATCCCATTTGTTAAGGTACTTAAAATCTTCCTCACTCGTTATCAAAATAATAATAATAATAATAGTAACTATTGCATAAATAAATGGAAATCAGGTACTTAGACGTTAAAATTCAAGTGACATTAATATTAATAAAGACATCATAGAGATAGCTTACTACTAGATCATCTGTCTTTATTTCTAAATCATTGTCGCATTTAATAGACACGTTTGCTTGCTCAGAGTCCACTTGCATTTTCTCTTCACCTTTCTTTTTTCTCCTTTCGTGATCAAGTTGTTTCATCAGTTTTTTGCTCCTCGATGACTTCTTCACCTTAAAAACCTCCCCATCATCAGCTGTAGGAAAAAAATCAACGATAATAAAAAAAAAAAATCAAATTAATTAATATTAATAATTAATAATAAAAAAAGTCTAACCTTCATCGAGCTCCTCTCCGAAACTCAGGAGCGTTTGTTTGGGTTTTTCCTTCTTCTTGGGCTTAGATTTAACCACAGGTTGGACATCATCACACTCCATTCTGTTCTCATTGTCTTCATACTCTTCATTGAAAGATCGCCGACGAATATTTCTCTTCGGCTTATTAAATAACGACATTTTTAACCTTTATTCTTACTCTAAATTCGACGGTCTAGAGTACGGTACTTTCCTCAATTGATCTTTCACCACCATTAAAAAATTTTCCTCTATATCTGCATTATCTGTTTAAAGTAAACTTTAATAAAAGCTCTTAAATTAAATATTCATTCACTGTTATTATTATTGATGATATTGTTAATAAAATTCACTCGTTTATTTTTATTCCAGTTTCTAATACTATTATTGTGGAAAATCGTCACATCATTTGGTTTTCGTTCTTTTGTGACATTTTTTTTTTAAGCATCTCCTGCCATCTAGCGAATTATTAGAAAAGCGCCAAATTTAGCTGTAATATTGAAACAAAAAAACTTCTGATAATTTTTAGTAATTTTTTCAACAATAATTTAATTATGAAAAATATTTTTTTAATTATTCCAAAAGAAGAAATTAAAAAAAATATGTGAAAATTAATTTAGTAGATATTTAATAATTATTGTAACAAATAAATTATGGCAAAAAAAACTGACATGTAGAAATTATAAATAAAATTAAAAATGCAATTAGTTTTAATAATTTTTTGGAACAAATTTGTTTGTTAAAAAAAAATTTTTCAATTGTTAAGTCACTGCTAACTTTAATGTCATAAAAAATATCAATAATGTAAAATTGTTTACATACCTTAAAAAATTATGAACATTAATTTAAATTATATAATTTTAATGATTTTTTAGGACATCAAATTAAACTGTCACTTTACAATTTTTTAATTTTCTTTAACAAATAAATTTGTTCAAAAAATAAAAAAAAAAAAAATTGCATTTTTAATTCTTTAAAATTTTTACATGTCAAATTTATTTATAATTTTTTTTTTTGTCATTATTTGTTACAAAAATTCTTAAAACGATCAAATATCTGCTGAATTAATTTTCATTAATTTTTTTAATAAATAAATTACGAGAGGAAAAAATTTTACGAAAATTAAATTAGCCGACATTTGGAAATTATTATAATTTATTTTATTGAAAAATAAATTTTTAAAAATTAAAAAATAAATTTTCGAATGTATAAAATTTTTAAAATTAGATATATGTGGAATTTTTAAAAAACAGTATTTTAATTCTAATTTTCATGAATTTTTTGATAATTAAAAATAAAATTTTTTGGAACAAATTTGATGACACTGAAGTTAGCAGACGTCTAAAAATTTTTGATTTTTTTTATTAATTAAATTACAAATAAAAAAATACTATTTAAAAATAAATTACACTTATAGTTTTTCAAGTTTTTTACAAGGGAAATTTTTTTTTTAAATTGTTTAATTGAAACTTTTTCAATAAAAAATCTCTAAAAATTTTGAAGTGTCCGCTAACTTGATTTTCATACAAATTCTTTTGTTAAATAAATTTGTAAATGGTCAAATAATTGCTAACTTTAATTTTATAAAAAATAACAATTTTTTTATTATCCACAATTAAAACTAAATTATTTACTAATTAAAAATGTCAAATGTGACAGATGACAGTTAATAAAGTATAAACATAGTTATGTCAACTCTTAATTAATAAACAATAAACAAAAAATGTCATATTGTTTGTATTGCGAGCGCTAGAGGACCTAAGTGTTAATTTTTCTGTCAAGGACTCAAAGTTTTAGCGGGTAAATATGAAATATTAAAAAAAAAATATAAAATTTACAAAAAAATAACTGTATATTAATAATAAAAAATTAATTATTTTAAGTTAGATGTGGAATTTTTTCTGTCATTAAATAAATTGAGCTAACCCGTAAAAATTAATAAAGCTATAAACTTACTGTCAGTAAACACGTGGCTGTCAGCTGATGCGCGCGCTTACCACTTTCCATGACGTTAAGGCCATCAATTTCAAGCCATCAAATTCAGAAACTCACCAATACCTACTCAATCAAATATGCTATGTTGGTTCAACAACCAACAACCAGTTTATCAAACAAGCATCCGTACAAGTAGAGGCCGACCATCAACACATCAATAAAATTATACTGTATACATACCAAGTGTTTAATATCAAGTGATAGTGGTCAGAATTTAAAAAAATATTATCACAAGTCATTCCGTTCCAACGCGTGGTTATTGACGGTGCGATTCATTATTTATAATTATTTATCTATATATTTTTATTTTATAAAATCAAAGTATTTGTTATTTTGTAAATTGTTAAATTAATGAGCATGTAAGAATTTTTATTGATTTTATATTTTTACTTAAAAAAAGAAATTAAATAATTATTGAGTGATAATGCAAAAAACGAGTCATTCACCTTGCTACTCTTTTTTTTTTTTATAATAGATTAGCTGTGTAATCTTAATCAATAACATGTAATGCAATTCACATAGTTTTAATAAATATTTTATAATTTTAGAATTTAACTCTTGATTTTTTAATAATTTAAAAAACTAGAGTAGTTTCCATTATTTTACTCAATTATTTTAAAAAAAAAAGTAGGTAAATTAGAATGGGTTCCCAAGATTCGAAAAAACTTTCTCGATGGTATTTTGGTGGAGTCGCATCTTCTGGAGCTGCTTGCGTAACTCATCCTCTGGATTTATTAAAGGTATTTATTCAAAAAATAAAAATTTTATTTTAATAATCATGCTCTAAAAATTAGCTGACGTTCAGCAATTTTTTATTTTTTTCAACAATTAAATTACATACAAGTAAAAAATATTTTTAAGAAATTGCACGTGTAATTTTTCAAATCTTCTATAAGTAGAATTTTTTAAAAATTTTTTTAATAGAAGAAAATTATAATAATTTTCAGATGGCTCATTTAAATTTTATAAATTATGAAATAAATACTTAAGTAGTTAATTTTTGTAAGCAGCAAAATTAATTTATTTAACTAGGCTTTATTAATAGAAGTACTGGAATTAGTTATTTGCATGGTATTCAAATAAATTACGTAATATTTAACATAAAAATATATATGTATAGTCAAGGTAATATTTATTTTGTTTATTATTTATAATACTAAAGTTAGCCGATGTTTTTAATTTTTCGATTTTTTTTTAATAATTAAAAATTGTACTTAAAGTTTTTCAAGGTTTTTACAAATGAAAAAATTTTTTTTATTTTTTTGTAATAATTTTTTCAATAAAAAAAAAAATTCTAAAAATTTTTAGATGTCGACTAACTTAATTTTCATTCATTATTTAGGTGCAATTACAAACACAGCAGGAGGGAAAAATGTCGATAGTAAAGCACACGATGAATATTATTAAAAAACAGGGATTTTTTGCGTTATACAACGGCCTTAGTGCTTCTTTATTGCGTCAAGGTACATATTCAACAACAAGATTTGGAGTTTATGAGGTAATAAAAAAAAACACAAGCTTTAATAGTATTAGAATTAATGATACTAAAAATAGCCGACGTTCAACAATTTTTTTATTCTTTTACATCAATTAGATGAGTAAAAAAATACTTGAAAAAAATTTCACAAGTAATTTTTCAAATTTTTAACTTGTGAAATTTTTTCATTAAATTTTTTTGAAATAAAAAAAAAATTTCAAATGTCGGCTAATTTAATTTTCATTTAGAATTAGAATTAATTTCATCGTTAATGAAGAATATTATTAAATTAGAAAACTTATTCTAAAAATACATAATTAAATTTTTCATCGAGACAACGAAATATTATTTATAATCTCACGGTCGTGTCAATATAGGTTGCTAAGCAAACTCTTGAGAAGCCTGGTGAACCCCTACCGTTTTATCAAAAGCTTCTAATTGCTGGATCCGCGGGTGCTGTTGGTGGAGTTTTTGGTACACCTGGAGATCTTATTAATGTACGGATGCAGAATGACATTAAATTGCCACCGGGACAACGGCGAAAGTATGATTAAATTTTTTTTTATTTATTAAAAATTATGTTTAGAGTTAATAATTTATTTTTTACACAGTTACAAACATGCGTTGGATGGATTAATAAGAGTTTGCCGTGAGGAGGGTGTTGTTAAGTTATTTAATGGCTGTTCAACAGCTACTGGACGCGCTATTTTAATGACCATTGGACAACTAAGTTTTTACGACCAAATAAAACAGTATCTTTTAAATTCTGGTAAATTTAATGATAATTTGTTAACGCATTTCGCAGCAAGTTTATCAGCTGTAAGTATTTATTTTAGTATTTTACTCCAGAATATTTGAGAAAAAAAAATCAACTCTAGTTAAAAACTCACTTTCGTGGGATTAAGTAACTTAAGAAAGTTACAATGAATTACGAAATTTTATTTAAAAGTACTAAGAGTTGAATTTTTTTGGTAAATATTTACAAGTGGGGTCAACCATTTTCAATTTCATTTTTTTGAACGAAATTTCTATTTGATTTTATTGATATATTTTTTTTTGAAAAATACATAAAAAAATGAACGATTAAAAAAAAAAAAGTTGACTATCATAATTTTAACAAATTAAAGAAAAAAATTTATTACTTTTCAAAAAAAAAAATATATCAAAAAAAGATAGAACAGAAATTTTAGCCAAAAACATGAGAGCCAAAATTTTTTCCAACTTTTTAAGGTAAAAAAGCTATCAAAATCTTTATTTTTTGCTTTGACGACATTTTTTATCATAAATCCGCCTTAAAAACAAGCAGAATAGGGTGGACCCCACTTGTAAATAATTACCATTTTTTTTTTTTTCAAACATTTTTAAAAGATTAAATATAATTTTTAATAAATTATAGGGAGCGATTGCGACAACTCTTACACAGCCTTTAGATGTTCTTAAAACACGGGCTATGAATGCTAAGCCTGGAGAGTACAAGGTAAAATAATAAAAATAATTGATTTTTTTTTTTTTAGTATAAATTCAGTTTTTTTTTTTTTTTTTTTTTTTTTTTTTTAGTTTGTTCAATTTATTCTAATATTTATTATTTAAATAGAATTTGGGTCAATTGGTGTTGTATACCGCGAAAATGGGGCCAATGGGTTTCTTCAAGGTAAGAAAAAACTTTTATTTATTTACTTTATTTCATTTTTAATAATGTAACTGATCAATAATTGTAAATAATAAATGAAACTTTTCAAACAGGGGTACGTTCCAGCATTTGTACGTCTGGCACCACATACTATATTGACCTTCGTATTTCTCGAACAACTGAGGATTTACTTTGGTTATATACCGAATAAATCAAACTTTTAGATAAATTATTTATTAAAAAAAAAAAAAAACTAGGATAATTTAATATAAAGACTATTTTATCATAAATAACCGGTGAAATTAGAGTTAATTTTCTTCCAGGCTATTATATTATATGCATTCCCTTGAATAACTGCTTAAAAGAGTCTCCGATCCTATCAGATGAATGTGATATCCGATACAATTTATATATATATATATATCAATATACATTCCATATAAATATTTTTACAACGTATATATGCTGGCATATTACGACATTTAAAGTTTTTCGATGAATATTTACGCGCACAAATTTTATCCTGGCCAAGATTATTAATATTTTTTTATATAAATAAACAAACCTAATTATGTATAAGAGCTTTGAAGAATCACTATAAGTCTACCTGGCATTTATTTTTATTTTTTATTTTATTATTGACAATTGTACAATCAAGATAGCTAACTTTATATCTCGTTCCAGATGCCATTAGGGCGTATACTGGCAAAAAGTCCCAGTGAAAAGCTATAATAAAAATTCTATTTTTTTTTTCTAAGACCAAAAAAATTTTTAGTTTGGAAAAAATTTTTTTTTGCATTTCTGCACATTTTATGAAAAAATACGTCGGTTCCCAAAAAAAAATTTTTTTTCGAGAATTAACGTATTTTTGTATGAAACGTGCAGAAATGCAAAAAAAAAATTTTTCTCCAAACTAAAAATTTTTTTTTTGACAGAATAAAAAATAGAAAAAATAAAAAAAAATTTATTTTAAAAAATAATAATAATAATAAATAGAAAAAATAAAAAATATAATTTTTATTTTACACCCTTATGACATCTGTAACATGATATTTTCCAAATGTCAATGGAATAATTGTATATTTAATAACTTTTTTTTAAATATTTATTTACCGCATTTATAGGACATGTCTTTAGAAAATCATACGCTTTAAAATAATTAATGTGTTAGATAGTAATGTTTATTGATAATTTATTGTCAAATAATGTTGAATAGTTTATAACGAACTGTTATCGTTAGACAATATTGTAGATTAATATTTAATTTATTGTAAACTAATTACCATGCATTGTCTTTTTAAATAATATATAGAGATAAATATGTCATTTAAAAAAATATATTTGTCTAATTGAATAAAGAATTAAATAAAGAAATGTTTTGAAATTATAATGCGTATTTATTGATATTATTTTCTTTTGAATTAAAAAAAAAAAAAAAATCTATGATTCGATGTATTCTATATGTACATTATTAATGAATGCCGACTCACTTTAATAGTGTACGTATAATTGTAAATAATTATACAATATCTATTTCAATAGACCAATAAAAGAATAAATTACTAAACAAAAATATAATTTTACTTAGAAAAAAAAAAATATTGACTTTTAAAATCCGCATCTTTGTTTTTTTAAATAGAGTAGACATAATGCCATTGATTATTAATAATTACCATTTAAAGTACTTATATAACTATTACTGAGCGTCATATTTCATGACAATGATTAAAAAAAATCAAATGACTAAATATTAGATGCATGCGGTGACCCCAAAGTTTACGTACATGTTTTTTAAAAACACTTAAGATTGCTCTGGATCTGGCAAATTTAAAATTTTATCAACGAACCCTGCTACATCTGTATCTTTTTTAGAATGTTCCACGATGAAATCAAGCTCAAGTAATTGACTATAATTCGGACGGGCTGTGAAGTCTTTCATTAAGCTAAAAATAAACGATGATAATATCAGTAATAGATAAGTATTAATTGGTGTGATTAATTAATTAAGTAAGTAAGATATTTAATGGTCAGATACTAACCACTTGGTAATTAATTCTTCGAAAGGTTGAGAAAATTTTCCTGATGGCAATTTTGGTGGATCGTCTTTAACGACTTGTTTCAGTTGTTCGAAAGGTGTACCCCATGATTCGTATGGAAATCTTCCGGTAGCTAGTTCAACAAGAGAAATTCCTAATGACCAGACGTCTGATCTTATATCATAGTGAGATGGATTTCCCGATGGGTCTATCCTTTCTGGCTGAAAAAGTTAATTTTTTTATTTATTTAATTTCAATGTCAAGGCAAATAGCCGAATGGCAAAAGTATACATAAGTTTTATAATAAAGTACACGTGTATATAATATTGAATATAAAAGACAGACAGGATCTAGTTTAAGAAACTTTCTAATTAAAAATGATTTTAATAATCTACATTATTATGGGAATAAGCAAAATTTTGTAGCCAGTGTATTTATACGATAAAATGGGTTTTTATGGTTAAATTTGGTATTGTTGGAGTTGTGCCTTTTCATGGTTTCATATCATTCTCATCAATAGTCAATTTATGATGATAAGTATTTAGGCTGCATTAAAAAATGCTCTATCTCCAGATACATAATTAAGAAATTACCTTGTATCTCGTAAACTATTGACATTTTTAAAGATATGAGCTCATCCCGATGTTACACTCATCAAGACCTTTCATTTGAGTACCCACATCATTTTTCATTTAAGTACCCACATGCATTTTGATATATTTTTCATATATTTATATATATATAATATATATAAATATATGAAAAATATATCAAAATGCATGTGGGTACTTAAATGAAAGTTCTTAATGAGTGTAAGGTCGGGATGAGCTTATATTTTTAAAAATGTCAATAGTTAATATGAGCTCATCCCGATGTTACACTCATCAAGACCTTTCATTTGAGTACCCACATCATTTTTCATTTAAGTACCCACATGCATTTTGATATATTTTCATATATTTATATATATATAATATATATAAATATATGAAAAATATATCAAAATGCATGTGGGTACTTAAATGAAAGTTCTTAATGAGTGTAAGGTCGGGATGAGCTTATATTTTTAAAAATGTCAATAGTTAAGAAAGTACAGTGCAATTTAACATAATTAAGAAACGACCTTGTATCTTGAGAACTATTGACATTTTTAAAGATATAAGCTCATCCTGACGTTACACTCATCAAGACCTTTCATTTGAGTACCCACATCAATTTTTCATATATTTTATATATTTATATATATTATATATATGTATATATGAAAAATATATCAAAATGCATGTTGGTACTCAAATGAAAGCTCTTGATGAGTGTAACATCGGGATGAGCTTATATCTTCAAAATATATATTATATATATGTATACATGAAAAATATATCAAAAATGCTGGAGGTAAATTTAAATGCTTAAATGTTTAAATGGTTAAATGTTAAGTACAAGTTATGATAATTCAACAACGCAAATTTTAAGCGGCCTGATTGATATTTATGGTATAATATCTTGTTCCAGTTTCACAAAAAATTCAAAAGCATTAATTTTGAAGGAGTCTAAACTGAGTGATTTTATTATTATATTTTAGAATAAAAAATAAAATAAATAACATTAACAACTTACAGCCATGTATGGTTTGCATCCAGCGTCAATAGTTTTAGCCACTGAGTCTACAAGATAACCGGAAATACCAAAATCACAGATCTTGACTTCACCTTTTCGATTAATTAATATGTTACTAGGTTTTACATCTCTATGAATTACCCTGAGTTGCGAGTACAAATAATGAAGAGCACTAACTACCTAAAAAATTGAATTTTTAGTTAAATAAATAAGTAAAAAATAAAATTATTACGAATATAAATGAACTAACTGAAAGTGCTATTTTTCCTAAAATATCTTCAGGTATTGAGCATCCATTTTTGTATGCTTTAACATAAAATTTATCTAGACTCATGTCCATGACTTCCATACAAATCCAAACATCTCCTTCGCGAAACAATGCTCCGTAAAATTGTACAGTGTAAGGACAGTCTGAACTTCGCATTGAAATATCTAGATCCATTACAAGTCTTTTTTGTTCTTGATTGTTTACCGTGGCTGTTATTCTCTAAATTAAAAATTTTATTGTAAGTATTATTAAAATTTTAAGTATAATAATGAAATTTATAATACTAAAGTTAGCCGACATTTTTAATTTTTTGATTTTTTTTCAATAATTAAATTAGAACAACAAAAAAATATTTTTAAAAAATTGCACTTACTGTTTTTTAAGTTGTTTACAAATGAAATTTTTTTTTTTTAATTTTTTTGTAATGATTTTTTAAATAAAAAAAAATTCTAAAAATTTTTAAATGTCGGCTATTTTCATATGAAATTATGAAAATGAAGTTAACCGACATTTCAAAACTATTAGAAATTTTTTATTGAAAAAATTTCAATGAAACAATTTAAAAAAAAATTGCACATTTAAAAAACTTGAAAAACTATAAGTGCAATTTTTTAGAAATATCTTTTTAGTAGTAATTTAATTAATAAAAAAAATCAAAAATTTTTAGACGTCCGCTAACTTCAGTGTCAAATGAAATTTACTTATGAATTAACTGAGATGAATATTATCATACCTTTACAGCCATAATAGTACCACTTTGTTTGTGTTTAACTTTATCAACAATACCGTAAGCACCTCTACCAAGAATGCATATAGTCTCGAGATCATCAGCCTCAACTTCAAATGTTTTATCTTCTATTGTTATTGTCGTACGTTTATCAAGATTTCTCGGCGGTGTGCTGTAAAAATAATTATAATAAAATAAATTTCAGCAAAAAACAACTTCCCGCCAAATTTATAAAAACAAAATATTATAATAATTTATACTTACATATTTACAGGAGCTTCTTCAGAAACTTGGAGCTTTAAATTTCTTTTTCCTTTTCTCGCAGCCATGGTGAAAAAATTATAAAAAAATTCACTTTTAAAAAATAAATATATTATATCAGTTAACAGCCAACTGTCATGTTTGTTAAAACAATTACAGTCAAATGCAAAGCGACCTGGAACATAACAAGTACAAATAATCTTACAGAGATTATATTATTATTTGAACACAGCGTCGTTAGGTTATTCATTAATAAAAAGGATTTTCAGTATTTAAAAATAAATAAATAATTTGTTGTAATTAAAAAATAATTATTAATGATATTTTGATACATTAATTTATTAATTAAATAATAAAATTACCTTATTTGCTTGAAAATAAAATAATCGAAACCGTTGCCCATATATGAAGCTTTTGTGAAACTTAAATGACAATATGAAGTTAGTTTTGATAGAAATATCAAAAATATATACATATATATATAAATACATACATGTGTTTGTAAAATATATGTAAGTATGAGTTTGTGCACAAAAAAATAAAAGAAGTAACCATAATAATAATAATAATAGTAATATGGAAGTAATTAATTGTGGCTATATTCAAATAAGTAAACCAGCGACATGTGCGTTACATTAAAGTACTAAAAAAGAACATGACCCAAAAAAAAAAGTTTAATTTTTTTTTGTTCGTGTGTGGCAGATTTAGGATTTAGGTATATATATATAGTTAGAAAGAAAAAGAAAGAGCATGAGCATTTTCATACATAAAATTAATAAATTTGACAGATTCACTCCATTCCATTAAAGTTGTAATTAAATGCATTTATTTTTTAAATAATCTGTTCAATTATTTGCTGGTAGCTAAGTATTATGATACATTATTAATGTATCAATAACTAGGTATTTATTGGAGCACATGAATTATTTTTATTACTGTTTATGTGATTGTTAATATTTGATACACAAAAACTTTGATTGTGTTTATCGTATTCCTTATATAAAAATACTGGATTATTGTCAAGTACGCCATGCCGGTGACGCCCTTGCTAAGCTAAATTATTAGTCATCTTACAGAATATTTGTTACAAAAATCTGGTTTTTATTGTAATTAATAATTAACAACAATTGCTGCCTACTAAGTGTTTTCTGGATTTATTAAGATGGATAATCAAGGACGGAAAGTTATTGTTTGTGACAATGGAACTGGGGTAAGGTTATGCATGTTTGATTCCATCAATATTTTAAATTATTATGCGTATTTATTATTGATATTTGATGAAATTTAAGTTAGCAGTCACTTGAGCTTTTTTTAACAAATAAATTTTGTTGAAAAAATTTTTTTTTTTAAATTGCATTAATTTTTTTTTATTTTTAGATTTCTATTTTTTTTATGATGATTAATTTAGCAGATATTTAATAATTTTTTTAATTTTTTTTAACAAATAAATTATTGTAAAAAAAATTGACATGTAGAAATTTTAAAAAATTAAAAATGCAATTTTTGAAAAATAATTTTTTGGAACAAATTTTTTTGTTAAAAAATAATTAAAAAATTCTCTAGTGACTGCTAACTTCAATGTCATTTTTTTTAGCGGTCACTAGAGAATATTTTAATTTTTTTTTAACAAAAAAATTTATTCCAAAAAATTATTTTTCAAAAATTGCATTTTTAACTTTTTAAAATTTCTACATGTCAATTTTTTTTTGTCATAATTTATTAGTTACAAAAATTATTAAAAGTATTAAAAATCTGCTAAATTAATTTTCATTACTATTTAAAATTTCTTATCCGAGTAATTGTTAATAAATTTTATTAATCATTAAATTTTTTTAGTTTGTCAAGTGTGGATATGCAGGTGCTAATTTTCCTGCTCATATATTTCCATCGCTAGTAGGACGGCCAATCATTAGAGCAGTGAATAAAATTGGAGACATTGATGTTAAGGTGAGGATTAATTAAATTCATTTTTTTTTTTTTTTTTAATGAATCATTCTATTTATTTGTTTTTATTTTAATTTGCTGAAATTTTAAAAAACGAGACATTTTTGTAATCAAATTTAGGTGTACAAGATTGTCCGATTTAATGGCAAGATTTATTTAATTACGTACTTCTACATACATATATTTTTTTTTATTTACAAAATTAAATTGATTGTAATGAAATTATTATTATATATTTTCAGCAAGATCTTTGCGTTCGTGTAAGTCCATTTTTAGTACCCAGTAGTGTCCTTTGTGCTAGAG
Organism: Cotesia congregata; assembly: GCA_905319865.3. Classification (NCBI taxonomy): domain Eukaryota; kingdom Metazoa; phylum Arthropoda; class Insecta; order Hymenoptera; family Braconidae; genus Cotesia; species Cotesia congregata. The sequence goes on from CAJNRD030001122.1 coordinate 19,440,096, forward strand.
TTGTTTAAAAAAAAAAAAAAAAAAAAGCTAGAAAATAAAAATAATTATTAAAATTTTAAATAATAAGCGAGAAATTACTCAAGATTTCAAGAAAATAATAACTGGTTGGATTTACGGTTTTAACTAACTCTTTTTTCGAGTGAATAAAACAGTTGATTATTGTTTTAATAATAATAATAATAATAATAATAATAATAATAATAATAATAGTAATGTGGTGTAATTAATATACACCTTATTAACATTGACTAATACCTTGAATACAATATTGATCTGCTAAGTTTACAAATGCGTAACGCATCAACCAATTAGATATGTACAAACCTCATATATTTGTATAATTATTAATTTTATTTATAAAATGTTGTTTTATCTATTTTTATATTTAATATTAATTGTATTTATGTGCTTTTTACATTTGCCATCATAGGACGTGTATAACATGCCTGTAAGTTGAAGTGTATTATTTGTATTGACGTTATTGTCGTAGTAGATTTATTTATTTTTTTTTTTTTAAATTTATCGTATCAGATCGAATTAAAGTTTACTCAAGCATTGGATTTTTATTAATTTTATTTTTGTATTGCTAATTATTATGCTGCATTATTTTGTGTAATGTTTGACCGGAAAATGAAATGTGTGTCTTGATTTTATATGAGAATGCCAATGTGTTAGATAATGTTTTTGTATTGTTATTTAAAATTTTATTGTCTAAGTTTAATTATAATTTATTATTGCGACAGGATTTGATGGTCGGTGATGAAGCTAGTAAACTACGTTCATTGTTGGAAATTAGTTATCCTATGCAAAATGGAATTGTTAGGTATTATAAAAAAAAATTAATCAATACATTAGAAAAAAAAATACTTGAAAAAATTATTTTTATAAAAAACGTTTGATTAAATTTTATTAAAAACAATAATTATTAAGAAATTCAATTATGTGAATTTATAAGCTAAAAAAAATTTTTTCTAACTGTATTTTTTTTTCTCAGTGTATGCTATTATTAATCAACATTTTTTTGTATATTAAATTTGAATATATTATAATTGACTCCATTCAACTATTAACGAATTAAATATAGAAATTGGGAAGACATGTGCCATGTTTGGGATTACACATTCGGACCAGAAAAAATGAATATTGATCCACATGAATGCAAGATCATGTTAACTGAACCACCAATGAACCCGACAAAAAATCGAGAAAAAATGATTGAGGTAATATTTATATTAATTATATTTAATTGTAGAGTTTTATTTCTTCATATGATAATTAATTAAAAACTAGCAACCTTGCAATTACCATGTCACTGCCGTGACTTGTGAACTATAAATAAAATTTTACTTTATTAAATAATGAATTTTGTTAAATTGCGCTGTAATTTTTTAACTATTGACATTTTTAAAGATATAAGCTCATCCCGATGTTACACTCATTAAGAGCTTTCATTTGAGTACCCACATGCATTTTTGATATATTTTTCATACATACATATATATAATATATATAAATATATGAAAAATTGATGTGGGTACTCAAATGAAAGGTCTTGATAAATGCAATGTCAGGATGATTTTATATCTTTAAAAATGTCCATAGTTCTCAAGATACAAGGTCATTTCTTAAATATGTAATATATATAATATATATTATGAAGATATAAGCTCATCCCGATGTTACACTGATCAAGAGCTTTCATTTGAGTACCCACATGCATTTTGATATATTTTTCATATATACATATATATAATATATATAAATATATGAAAATTTGATGTGGGTACTCAAATGAAAGGTCTCGATGAGTGTAACATCGGGATGAGCTTATATCTTTAAAAATGTCAATAGTTCTCAAGATACAAGTTCATTTCTCAATTATGTATCCAAAATTTTTCTTATTTTCTTAATGATATAGATGATTATTTTTAGGTGATGTTTGAAAAATACGGATTCGCAGCAACATATATTGCTGTCCAAGCTGTACTAACACTTTATGCACAAGGATTGATAAGTGGAGTTGTAGTTGACTCTGGTGACGGTGTAACTCATATTTGTGCTGTTTATCACGAGTGTGCACCATGTCATTTAATTAAAAGACTGGATGTTGCTGGCCGGGACATAACAATGTATCTTATTAAGTTATTATTATTACGTGGTTATGCATTTAATCATTCAGCTGATTTTGAAACTGTCAGAATGATGAAAGAAAAGTTATGTTATATCGGATACAATATTGAGACAGAAGAAAAATTAGCTGTTGAAACTACTGTCCTCGTTGAATCTTACACTGTAAGTAATTATAATTAATATTATTAATCAATTACAATTGCAATAATAATTTTTTGGACTTAGTTACCCGACGGACGTGTGATAAAAGTAGGTGGTGAAAGATTCGCTGCACCTGAAGCGCTATTTCAACCGCATTTAATAAATGTTGAAGCACCTGGTATTGCTGAGCTAGTATTTAATACAATTCAATCAGCAGCTATTGATATAAGAAGTGAATTATATAAACACATAGTATTGAGTGGTGGAAGTACAATGTACCCAGGCTTACCATCTAGATTGGAGCGTGAGATTAAACAGCTTTATCTTCAACGAGTACTCAAAAATGATGCTTCAAAATTAGGGGTATGCTTTATTTTTATTATTTTATTATTCATACATAACACGGAAAAAAGTTAACTGTTATAAATAATAGTCGATTTATAATGCTAATTATGTTTTATTGTAGAAATTTAAAATAAAAATTGAAGACCCACCACGACGTAAAGATATGGTATTTATGGGTGGTGCTGTACTAGCAGAATTAACTAAAAATCGTGATTCATTTTGGATTACTAAAGAAGAGTACGAGGAAAGAGGATTAAAGGTCTTGGATAAATTAACGACTTATGATAAGTGAAAGTAAAAACCGGCTAATTATTTGATGAATAATAACAGATTAATAAACTTTAAAAAAATAATAATTAAAAGACTCTGTTAAATAAAAAAATAAGTAAAAGAAATACTTGATGTAAAATTGATAAATTGAATACTAACAGAGAAGACATTTATGAGGATAGATAAAACTTAATGTGTTGTGAATGCACTTTATGTAGATATAATTAATAATTATATGATATAAAAAACGAATTACGTATGTAAGATTATGAAAAAAAAAAAATTCCAATTAATTTTTTAAACGATTATTACTTATAATCGTGCCAATCTAAATACTAAGCTCAAATATTTTCAGTTACATTTACTTTTATTATTTTTTTTTTCTAATAAAATTGTTGTAATGATTTTTTACGTTTTTAATTATTATTAATTGTACTATAAATTTAAGTAAAAAAAATTAACCAAATAAATATAGTTTTTTTTATGGTTAACCATGCAAATGAAATAAATTAATGAAATTAATAAAATAAAAATTTATACAATTGATTAATTAATTAATTAATAAAAGAAAAAAATAGCAATTATCCTTTGCATAAATCTACAACAGTCTTTATTGAGTTTCATTCGTTTTATTTCTATACATTATTCGCTTTCCTTATTTTCTGTATAAATAAAAATAACAATATTTTTTTTTTTTTCATCATTGTTATACAGTTACGTACCATAAGCAGTGTAACAATGAATAAGTAAAATGTGTATGTGATATTAGAGTTTTCATTCGATTTCAATATTTTTATTACATATATATATTTAAAAACTCTAACTATGTTATATGACATCCAATTTTATTAAAAAAAGTTAAATCGGACATTAAAAATTTTTATAATCATAAATTAACAGTATGAATATTTAATATAATAACTTTAATCGTTTAATTAAATTTTTTATCAATCAATTAACGTATTCACATTAAATGATTTAAAAATACACCCATTAATTCATCATTTGAATTAATGATTAGACAAATATTATTAATTATTATTTTTATTTATTAGTACATAATTTGTACTTATGAAAAAATTTCACTGAGCTTGTAAACGAGACATCAGTGCAAATACAGTTAAAAGAGATTTTGTTGCAATATTTAAACATTTTTAAGAAAAAAAATTTTTGTTCATTATAAATTTTCTTTTGTTCCACTTTTACAATTTTATTTATTTATAATTAAAATTATAATTATTTAGTTAAAACAATATAGGTTTATCTTTACACTGTTCAATGCAGAAGCTTGTAAAGCGTTTTAAAAACTTTGGATACTCACGTTTGTAGACTGCGCGAAGCACAGAAGCTGGTGCCCAACCACCTGGATTTACTGTAAAATACATTTTTTAATAATCAGAGTTCAAAATATTTAAATTCCAATTAATTAATTAATTAAAGTAATTAAAAAGATACATACCCACAGAACAGTAAGTTATCTTACAAGTAATATCATCACGGCTTATTTTATTTGGATCTTTCGGTGGATCAACAAATGTTTGACATACAATGCAAACAGTTAGATAAACTCTTACACATTTATTTGAGTTTGGCTAGAAAATTTTAATTAAATAAAAATTAAAAAAGTTTGGAAAATCCAAAATTGCACGCCTCATAATCTCATTTTTCATGATAGAATTGATTTAAATAAAATGAAAATTAATTTAGCAGATATTTGATAATTTTAAGAATTTTTGTAACAAATAAATTATTACAAAAAAAAATTGATATGTAGAAAATTTTTAAAATTAAAAATGCAATTTTTTTAAAATAATTTTTTAAAACAAATGTGTTAGTTAAAAAAAATTTTTAAATTGTCAAGTGACTAAATTTTATGTCATTAAAATAAAATACAAAAAACAAAATAATAAAAAACAGAAAACTCTACTATGGTTTAGTGGCACCATAATTCTGAAGTGAAGAAAAAGATACTATAATAAAATGTACATATAGATATACAAATAAACAGTCGTATTATAGTTTTGTATAAATAATAATTAAACGACAGTGAATTGAACGTTCATATTAATCGAGAAAATCTTTAGCGTCTTACTTTAGATGATAAAAAAAAAATTATTCCGGTAGGATTATTTTTTCGAGCAATTTCCCTGTCACATACACGGATTCATAAACACAGACACACGGACGTCCAGGAAAGATTATTTTTAATATTATTATTTACTATGTTAAACAAGATAATTATTATTGAAATGTATTTTATGTGCCTGACAGATTATTTGTCTTGATATAATAATTAAAAAAAAATCAATATCAGTTTCGAGAAAACTGCTTTTTTGATAACCGGGCTCTATATCCTCGGACAAAATATCCTTAAGACAAAAAATCCACCGGATAAAATATGCATGGATAAAAAAAAAAATCCGTGGAAAAATATTCCTAAGTTCAATAATATTTTTAATTTAATAATAAATTTTTAATATTAAAAATGCTATTTTTTGCATAGAACCGCTTTTTTTGACATGTCGATAGTCGAGTTTATGAGGCGTGCAATAATAACAATGATCACCATTAATAGCTCTTAAAAAAATAACTTACTGGATACTGAGGATGTTCAGTGCTGTGATTACAAACAATCCATAAATCAGAAGCGTCAGGATCTTGATCATCAGGAACACTCCGAATGTGGGACCAAAATAAGGCATCACGTTGACTTGCCGGCCAAATACGTTTGTGCGTCTGAAGAAATACTAAAGTATCATTGGAAATAGTTTCGGCAATGGTCATATCCTCGAGAGTCGTCTCCCAACCGCTTCTGTACTCAGGGCTAAAAAATATTTGACACACTTCCCGTGCTGTTACACCTTTAACAACATGACACGCTTTCAGCGGGTCAACCACTAATCCATCAGCCTCTTCTTCTCGCCTATACATTCTCATGTCACCGTCTTCTGCAAACAATTGCCAACCACCTGCTCCACCAACACCCAAACGCGCGTAGTGCAGTTGTTGCATTGTTACTTTTTCGATCTAGAAAAAAAATAATTGCAACTATAAATACAAAGAAGAACTTAATACTTAAATACATTTAAATAAATTACAAACCTCCGGCCATAATTTATGATTAACTGCAGGAGTAACAGTTGAATCAACTGAAATCGAAACGGATTTTCGTTTCAAACGATCTCTCATTTGATTGTCTTCATCTATTTTATCTAATCCAGTTTCCACAGCATCGTAAAATTCTTCATCACACAAAGCACTGTGTGGACCTTCCTGAAAATTACAATAAAAAAATAAATTATTATTTTTTTTTTTTTTTCTTTTTTTGCACTACATTTTTATCTTTATCACGATATTAAATAATCAACTATTATCTATGATAACAAAAAAAATTATCAGCATGTATTTTAATGACATACTGAATGCTTGTGACTCGGCAACAAAAAACTATTTCTCAGTTTTATTTTTCCCATTATTGACAAAGAAAAATAAAATAATTAAAGTAATTAATATTAATGGTTTTGTTGAAATATTTTAAGACGATACTACTCCAGCGACAGTCCACTGATGTACTGAACAGAAATAATTTCTCGTCGTCGATTGAACACGTTGTAAATTGCGTAAGCTTAATATATGGAAACCGATGGTGGTGGTGGTTGTTTAAGTTGATATTGCATAAACCGTTTTGGAAATGACTCAATGACCGATTAGTGTACACACGAATAATATGGAATAAACATATGCGCTAAAAAAGTTTTACGTACGTATTTTATACTGGACTAGGCTAAAAATACAGTTTACCACAAATCAACAGAATAAATTTAGAAGGTAAATTCTAGATCCATTAGGATTTATTGGCAATAAAATCCTCAAAATATGCAAATTTATATATTGCTTAATTTAACAACCGTAAAGGTAAATATTTAGTAACAGTTATGTAATAAAACATTCTTAGAGAATCCACTGAATTATAAGGAGGAATACTAATTATTTCCTTCTTAATTGATATTTTATAATTTATAATAATTGCGTACTATACTTGACATAATTTTTTTACAATCTCAAGCCTTCTACCAAATAAAGATAACAATAAGTAATAATCAGTATAAGCAAAACAAGCTTGGAAATGAAAAAAAAAAAAAAAAAAAAAAACTCTAAAATCTCTAGACTTAGAATTGAATGTATTTATTCAAAGTCATGTTTAAATATGTTACTAATAATTATTTTCTAGAATTTCTTAAACTGTTCCGATATATTTCTAAATATTCTGAGAACTTCTATAATGTTTCATCATTCTAGAATATTTTAAAAAACTTTTAAACACACTGATAAAAAATTTAACTTGACTCGAGAACAAGAATCTTAAACCAAGAACGCTATTTTGAAGAAAATGAATTTCTTGAATGAGTAAAGAGGAAAAATTCTTGAGTCGAGAAAATTTTCTTGGTTTAAGGGAAGTCTATGTCAAATTTTCAAAAAATCAATTTTTTTTTTTTCAATAATCTGAAAATATAGTATGTTGAGCATGTACTGACGAGAGGAAAGAATAAAATCTCAAATATTGACGAAGTTATAGCTATTATAATGGAGCGGCCGGAGTGCGTATTGTAGTGTGTACTATAACTTTAAACGCGATTATCTCGAAACTGTATTTTTCAAAAAGTTATTGATCAATTTGTTTGAAATTTGGTGAGGCCTTTCTCTATATTACTACCGGAAGGACAAACCTAAAATTTCAGATATTTTGCGTTTATAAAATACTTTTTTGAGGTCAAAAATGTCAAAAAAATAGCCCCAAATTCTGACTTTTTTCACAGGATTATTTTATATTTAATTTTATACTTTTTTGTCATTTTAAAGGTTTATTCTTTCTGTTAATATGTTCTAAAAAGAAAACACTTTAATTTTTTTCTTTCAAATCAATGCTTAATGAGTGATGAATAGAGCAGTTTGAGCCAAGTTAAATTTTTTATTAGTGCAGGACTTGAAAAATCTCGACAATAATTAAAAGCAATATTTTTTCATTGACGTTTCAGGAGTTATCAAAATTATCAGCTAGATATTATGATAAAAATAATAATGATTAATGAAAAAATGCGTAAAATTTTTAAATTATCTTACTTCGTAATCAGGACCTCCATGTATCAAAACTCTAGGCCGAATAGAATCACCGCGATGAATATTAATCTGATCCTTGAGAGCTTTATAAAGTTCTTGCATTTTTTTCCTCCGTTCGTTTTCTTTTTCCCATCGACGACGCCAGACGTCTTCGCGTTGACCCATTAATTCGACACAGTGTTGTAATGTACTGAGTATACCTTCACTAGTAGCTTTAAATGTAATAGCTTCTCCTTTAAAATCAATTGACTGGAGTGCTGGGTCGAATCCAATATCATTTTTAATAAACTCATGAGAATTGACTCTCGGTTCTTGGGACACTGAGGATACCGGAGACGGCGATACATTACCAGCGCAATTGTCAAAATATTTTTGTAATGTATCTATTTGTTTACTTAATATATCCTTGAATGTCTCTAACTCGGCAAGTTTTTCTTTTAAATTTCGTAATCCACGTTTATTCAAACTGCCACCACTTGCTGTAGATTGTGTGTTTGATACCAGTGATACCGTACTGCCGTGCCGCTTTAAACTATTTTCACTGCTATACCCAGACTCAGCCTATAAATAATTTTACTGTTATTTTATATTGTATATTAACATTAAATATATAACAAAACATAAAATGAAAAATGAAGTGAGTCATCAGTGAATAATTTATGTGTCTTAAGATAAAAAATAAAATATGTTTCACACGATAAAGAAAAATAAATACATACTTTATACGATTTCAATACGTCAACCCAGCGTTGTTTTTCCTCTGGACAATTTGCTCTAAGATACCACACTAAACTTTCATTCACCGATACGTCGAATCGGCATTCGTCAAATTCATGAGCCTAAAAAAAATAAATAAATAATAATAACTAGCAACCTTGCAGTCACTATGTGACTGCCGTGACTTGGAAACTATAAATAAATAAAATTTTGCTTTATTAAATAATGACTTTTGTTAAATTGCACTGTATTTTCTTAACTATTGACCTTTTTAGAGATATAAACTCATCCCGATGTTATACTCATCAAGAGCTTTCATTTGAGTACCCACATGCATTTTGATATATTTTTCACATATACATATATATAAAAATATATAAAATATATGAAAAATTGATATGGGTACTCTAATGAAAGGTCTCAACGAGTGTAATGTCGGGATGAGCTTATATCTTTAAAAATATCAATAGTTCACAAGATACAAGGTCATTTCTTGATTATGTTAAATTGCGCTGTAATTTTTTAACTATTGACATTTTTAAAGATATAAGCTCATCCCGATGTTATACTCATCAAGAGCTTTCATTTGAGTACTCACATGCATTTTGATATATTTTTCATATATACATATATATAAATATATGAAAAATTGATGTGGGTACTCAAATGAAAGGTCTCGATGAGTACAACATCGGGATGAGCTTATATCTTTAAAATTGTCAATATTTATACAAGATAAAAGATCATTTCTTAATTATGTATCTAGAGAGAGCATTTTCGAATGCAGCCTAAATACTTATAATAAATTGACTATCAGTGAAAATGAAATGAAATTTTGAAAAGGCACAAATTAAAATCAAGACCTTTACAATGACACTAAAAAAAGCCGATTTTATCTTATGACTATCCTGGACAAAAAATTTTTCTTATTCTCTTAATAAAATAGATTACAGTTCATTTAGTTTATTAATATTATAATTTATTTTTAGAAATAAATCTTGAGTAATTCTTTAAAATGCTAATATTCAAAGTAATAAATATAGTGTATAAAAATATAAAATTAAATAGTGTATTTTGAATTATTTAAACAACAGCTGTTATGCAAATATAAGATCAACAATTGTGTTTACCTTAATATCAGCTTTGTAAAGGCTGATAGAGCCTCGACAACCAAAACCACTGTCTTGTTCGGATTTATAATAAGACAGTGTGCCGTCTTTGAGTACAATGAAACGTGTTTGCCATCCATGAATATAATTAGTCCATTTAGATAGTGTCCCTTGTAATTCTGGTACAATAACACCTTCTGATTCTTCTTCGTCTATCTCATCACCGCATCCACCTCCGCCAGTGTCTATCCCAGCTATTTCCATCATCTCTTCCTCGTTTACTAGCGGGTTTACATCAGCCATACCAGTAAATTGTTAGATATTTTTTTTATCAATAAATCCCGTGATTGTACAAAAGTTATTATTTCACAATTACTATTATAATTGTTCCAAAATTAGATCTCATGGACGCAATCAGTTGATTATATGTTGTTATTATTATTATTATTATTATTATTATAAATAAAATTTATTATTGTGATTCCCAAATGACAGATTCAAGCGCAAGAGAAAGTATTTAGCCGTTTTATAATCATATGAGATATTTTGGAAGAAAAGAGTATTTCATAATAATAAAACCTTGAAAGCTGACATAACCTTATGTGTATACCAATTATCAATATCAAGAATTACACCATCTTCAATATAACTGTTATTATTATTATTAATATTGTTATTATTACTTGTGAGTGTATAATCCAATGTCATATCAATTAAAATTTTTTAAACGTATAATTTTGTAAATAATTATAGTTTCAATAAAAAAAAAAGATCACAGTTTAAACTCCACGCATTTGTATATTTTTTATCCAATATATATATTTATATGTTTTTTTGCTATTTATATATATTATTAATATTAATCTTCTTTTATTTAAATACTCTTATCATTTGCAGTCACGAGATTATTTTTTTTTCCAAGTAAAAAACAAACAATAAATCCAACTAGATTTATACAAATTGAAAGTAAACGATTCACAATAAATCACAATTGTAGGAAATAAGTTCAATTTGCCATTAAAATTATTAAATTGAACTTTTCAAGTGTTAAATTTTTATATTTGTATTTATAGATGATTCATTAAATGTACTATTAGAATTACAATGCAGATTCGTTTGTTTTCCTAATCAAGCCATATATAACAATATATGCAAGTAAGTGTTTTCTAATAAGTATCTGTCTTTATGCTTAATGGCTTCATATTAATGTAGGTACGTATGAATACGTAAAAATATATGTATGTATAGTTGTGCCACCAAGAGAACAAACCTCGGGTTTGTTCGGATTCTCTCGCTCTGTCACGTAAAATTTTATAGCACGATTGAATAATTTTTTAACGTGTGAATATAGAGGCGCTGTAATGTTATTCCAAGCATAACCCGCCTTTTATGACAACTGTAAATATTCAAAAAAGTCATGGAATTAACAAGGTAGTTTGGTCGTGTCGCAATCCGAGGTCAAATTAATATGACACTGAAGTTGACAGATTAAAAATTTTTTTAGAATTTTATAGCAATTAAATTATTATCAAAAAAATTTAATTAAAAAATTCCACATGTGAAAATTAATTAAAATAACAAGTGAAAATTTTTAGAAGCATTTTTTTATCATTTATTTTTTAAAAAAAATTTTTAATTTGGCAACTGATCACTCGAAAAATAGCATAAAATATAAAATTATTTCTAATCAGAATTTAATTGAATAAATTCAATTCATAATTATGGTTAAATAATTATAATGATATAACTATTAAAATATCAACTGACAAATATTAAAAAAAATTTTGAATTAAATGACCAAACAAAAAATTATTTCTCGAGTCCGTCAAATTTTTTAATACGTCCATATCAAAAAATTTTTTTACAGAAATGGAACCCGTTTCTATTAAAATTTTGAATCTTATAATTTATAATTATTACTTGAATTTATAAATTCAGTTTCATACTCAAAAGTCCAACAATTAATCATCAAATTAAATTGAACGCCCCCCACAAAAATAAAAACAACTCTAATAAAAACACTTTTAACTTCAAAAGCTGTCATAAAAACAAAAACTCTACTTTTAAAGATGAATTTAATGACCTTCAACTTTAAATTCTTGGGAACGTTGACGTAGGACATCTCATTGATGATGCGCTTTTATAATTTTCCATTCTATTGCTAAAGTAAAGTAAAGGCTCTGCGTAATTTATTTATTTATTTAAAAAATACAGACGCCAATCGGCAATATACAACAATTCAACATATAAAATTATAAATTTTAATAAATATATATATATATATATACATAACTGGGATTTATTTTTGCTCAGAGAATCCAACAAAGCCGGAGCTCGTTGAGACTCAAAAAATTTTATTGAATTATAAATTTATTTTTTATTTCATTACTTAAAACATAAAACTGGTTTTAAAAATATATTTAAACATCTAATCTACACAGTGTCCAAATAACTCCACCATTCTTTTTCGTAGCCCTCGTTAACATGATCTACCAATGCCTTCCTACGTTGTTCGCAATAGGAAGTCTTATCTTGGATCTTTTGCTTGATCTCATTCAGATCTTCACTTTCAATATCCTCCTTCAAATAATTCGACAAAAGTTTCGTAGCCTTTTCTAAATCCTGCTGATTGTTTTCAAAAATGGTCTTTTGGTTGGTATTCTCCAGGTAGTACGCGAATGGATACGAGTACATCAGTATTTGCATGCACTGACATAGCACACTAAGCGCGTTCTTCAGGAACTGGCTCTCTGACCAGGACATTCTCATCACCTGGAACTTCTGAGCCTTCTTCTCGACAGCTTCATATAAATTGTTCATCATTTGAAGGGAGTACATATGACAATTGTACTTTTTAGAATGAAACAAGTATTTAGTTAACTGTAACTTGGTTGCGTCAAACTCCTCAGCTTCTTTATACTTCGGTTGCCTACTGCATTGGACAAAGTCGCTGTGTTGCTTCCATTTCTCGCTGCAGATTCAACAGAATTCGTGTTTACACTTCTTGCAGATCATGTGGCGACACCCACCATTTTTTTGAATCATCATAGAGCACATCGGACACTTCTTGATGTTCAAATTTATCTGGACCGAGGTCGCCGGGTCAGTCTCTAATTTCTTCAACCATTTTTCCAAATACTCACACAAAATGGGCGCATGCCACTTTTCGTTGCACGTGAAACAAAATGTCTGTTCGCAGTGACATGTCACGGGTTTACGATCAAGATACTCGACTTTTATCGCCCGGTTGCAATTTGGAGTTGGACACCATTTTAACAATCTGTTGAATTCAACATAACTTTGTGTGATTAAGTGTTGGTACCTGGCCTTTACTTTGGGATCCTTGATCATCGTCATCGCTGTGATGTCGTCAACTAAAATGTCGCAGTTGTGAGCCGGACATACAACAGTGAGGCACTCACCTTCATTCATAACCTTCACAGAGAGATATTCATTCCAGCAGTCGCCGCAAAACTGGTGCTCGCAGTCCAACCCGGTCATCAAGTCTTTAGAAAGTGGATTCATGCAGATGTCACAGTTCTCTATTATGGAACTCACAGATAATTTGTTGTTACAGTTATCGATTAACACAGGATCAATTATGCGAGCCTCTTTGAAGATGGTAGCTCTGTCTCCCGTGTAGAATTTTTCTAGGAGTTTGTCTTCATCCCATTTGAAATGATGCAATAAAATTCTCGCAACTGTGTTTGAGACCTTCAAGATAGTGTTTACGGAGGCTATTTTTTTTAAAATGTCAGTTAATATTTCCTCGTAGCTGAGAACTTCATAATCGTAATTGTCCTCTTGCGTTTCCTCGGAATTTATATCCTCTTCACTTTCATACTCGGCCAACTCACAATCCGATGAAAAGTCGTCGTTGGAATCCATATCTGTATGTAAAAAAATTCAACTCTCACTATTTTAAAACCGAATTTTTTCAGTAATTTTTTTTTTTTAATTAATTTTACAGTGTATATTATGAAATTTAGTTTTAGAATATTGTTTTTACTTATGATCTAAGGTTAGGCGACGATCAAAAATTTTTATATTTTTTTCAACAAATAAATTGGAAGTAAAAAAATACTTTAAAAAAATTACACGTATATTTTTTCAAATTTTCTACATGTGAAATTTTTTCTTTTAACCCTTTAATGTTCGGCCTTGAATCCCCACTCTTAATTCGAGTCATATGTCTTTTTCTTTAAGTGAGAGAACTATAGTCTTTTTCCTAGAGAGGGGGTTAGAAAAGTAGTAGAGAGGGACGCATGGACACACTAGTACAACTAAACCGTCTCTCAACAACCGCATAACGGACTATGATTGGCTCTCTCCCCTAACAGCTCACACTAAGATTCATAGCGCTTCCAGAACATGAAAGGGATAATTTTATTGTTACAATTTTTTCAATAAAAATAATTATAAAAATTTTCAGAATGTCGGCTAATTTAATTTTCATTTTTCACTTACCTGAATCGATACTGATATTTTGGATGGTTAGATTTTTTAAAATAGCAACACGTGTGCAAATGGTAATTTCACGTAACCGATCACCGATGCTAATAACCCAAGCGTCGCAAAAAAAAAATTGTTTACTTTTTGGATGATTTTATTTATAACAAGAAGTTAGAAATTTATAATTGTCAACTTAAATTTAACAAAAAAAAATTTGTGCCACTTGAGAAATATATAAATGTATAATAATACTAAAGGCAGCCGACGTTTCCAATTTTTTTATTTATTAAATTAGAACTAAAAAATATTTTTCAAAAATTGCACTTATAGATTTCGAAGTTTTTTACCAATGAAACTTTTTTTTTTATTTCTTTTTGTAACAATTTTTTCAATAAAAAATTTTGTAAATCTCGGCTAACTTAATTTTCATAAATATGTATATAGTAGCAATACTCGTAGTGATTATAAATTCACGTCCGTACACTTTACAAGGCGTTAGGAAATGATGGGTTTTTCTTATATATGGATGAAATGAGACTTCAACAGACTGTCATCAAAATTAGACATACTCATCTATCCCCACCAATATGCGTTTCAATTTTAATACTTCCGGGCGACAGAATTACAATAAGTAGAAAACTACAGTTAGTTTGTATACAATATACAATAAAACAAATTTTATTTAACCCTTCAGTACCCACGTTATTCAGCTCACCTTGTTTACTCTCGCCATGAGAAAAAAATCTCACATTTATTGAAATTATGTTATTAAATAACATACGATCTAAACAAATATGCCGGCGGGGCGCTTACCGAAAAGAGCCGATCTACGCCGTAGGGAGCCGAACAGCTCGATTTTTAACAACCTTTAACAGCTGATCCCATCTTTTTCTCGCGTCGCATTCACGGCGAAAAACGGTACTATCCTTGTTGCACTCGTGATGATAAAGCTAATTCCAGTTTTATGTTTTTCTCTTAAACAAATGAGAATTTCGAAAAAAAGGCTGTGACATAAAATAGATAATTAAGAAATTTATTACGTAGCAGAGCGTTTTGTTTAGAAGAGAAATGAAAAGCTGCAATCATAGGGACCGGCTCTTTTAATACTCTCGCCATCCCTGAATAAAAAAAAGTATTGAGACAAAGAAAAAAAAAGAATATAAAATTTTCGGAAAGTAAAAAAAAATTTCAAGTGGTCTTTCCATTTGAATTAAAAAAAATAATTAAGATTGAAACCGAGCGTGAGTAAAATTCTCATAACCTGGGTACTGAAGGGTTTATTATCATATTTTTATTTTTAGTATTTAATTATTGATGACTAACTTAAATGAATTTATATTCTTTCTATTATTTTATCTTTATAAAATAAAATCATTTTTTAGATTTTTATATTTGTAAGCATTGTGATGATATACATAATTAAAGATTTTGAATTAGCCACTCAACATGAATGTTTTCGTGGACACAAGCAAATTTATGAAACTGAAACAGATAGTCGAGTCTTATTTGTTATGTGATACCAGAAGGAATTGAAAACCGTAAATATTGTTTAAAATTAAAATTCAAAATCGATGGAAACAAATTAACAGTTAATATTTTTAATTAATGCTTTTACTTCATTCTTTGTTTTATTAAAAAAACCTAACGTTAGGAAACAAATTTCAAAAGGTCTTAAAGATTTAAATATACAGGTAAATACAGTGAAAGCTGTTAAAAGTTACCCAGGTTGTCTTTCTCGCTCTTGTTAGCGTTTTATGAGAAATTGAGACAGAACTACGGTAACTTTTAATAAACAGCTTTCACTGTAAATTTTTAGATTGCCAAACTTTCAATTTTTTTTTCAAAACTTGAAGCAATACCAACGCGATCTACTGCTGTATTTCTTAACTAATCAGTTTCAATTAACCATGTGCATTTTACATCGAATTATTATGAAAATTCATTTGTTATCACTGTTATTCGTCTCTAGCAATAAACATTGCCCCCTGATATTATTAGTGCTTCCAGTATTGAGGTCTTTAAAACCAAACTGTTTAATTATTTAATGGAGCAAGAGACTTAAACTAAGTTACTTATTGTCACTCTCGGTGTTATTATAAATAAAATTGTTATTATCTTTGACTGTATAACTACAAATATCATATAAACCCATCTACCCTAGTTAAATCATATAAAAAATTAAATTTAAATCATATTATAATTAATCATAAGCATTTTTATTGTTATATTCATTATATTCTAATTATTATATTATTGTATCCACTATTGCAAAAATATTTTGTATACCTTGCCATTTGGCAACAGCCTTGGCATTATTAAATAAATAAATAAATAAAATAAATTAGAATTAAAAAAATTGCACGTATAATTTTTAAAATTTTCTACATGTGAATATTTTTCTTTTCATTTTTTAAAAATTATTTTCCAATCCCATAATAAAATTGAGATGAAATGTATGTGAAACCAATTTATTCGTGTTGTGATTGGTCGAAAATAAATATTCTCATTCTGATTGGTTGAAATTGAACATACTATACATAAACGACACCGCTTGCGCGCGCAACGTATACTAGTAAAATAAATTATGTATAAAAATTTTTAAATGTCGGGGCTAATTTAATTTTCATGTGCTAATGCGGCACCGTGCGGCAATGAGTTGCACTGTGCTCCCGCGTAATATTCGAAAACTCTATATCTAACTGTCAATAAGGTAAACTATTATATTGTCGACAAGCGCCACCAGAGTAGTGGTCGTCGAACGTAATTAATCGAATACCCCAATTGTAATTGTGTATAATATAATATATTTTTTACGAATAATATTTTTATAAAATTACTGAAATAACTGTTTATAGTTAGTTGAAAAATACGTAATTCTTAACCTGTGTGATTTGTTTAACTGCATACCCAACAGGATATCATGTTTAATTGATAAAATAATAAAAATACCTAAAAAATCTATACCTATACATAGATATAGAGATAGTATATATACCTCAGTAAGTCAGTATAAATATATATATATATAGATATTTTTGGTTGCTGATTTGGACGCATTTGTGAAAATTGCTAATATGGCAGAAAATTGTCAACTCTGATATTATATTGTTTAAGTTTATGTGATTTATTATTTCTCATAATAATTAACAGTATTATAATTGTTAAGTGGTGAATTATAATGATTAAATAATCAACAATATATATATGATTGTGAAAACGTAAAAAAGTGTTTATTATTTAGTTGCGCGGTGAACAGTACCCGCGTAAAATTTATTCTTGTGTCGACACGTTTATTTCTTTGCTATTATATATATACATATATATTTAATGTGTATACATAGATCTACGTACACACGTAAAATCTAAATACATCTGTGTTGTTGAAGTCAACACAGAAAAAAACTTAACACAGTGATTTTAAATTTAATAAATTATATTGCAACACAACTTATATCATATGGTTTATTTATGATGAGTATGGTACTATTTTCGACACTCTAGATTGATAACAGGAATTAAATAAATAGGTAAAGACTCGATTTAGTAATAATAATAAATAAACGAGACTCTTGGTGTGTTTATTATTACTATTATCATCATTAATTACTACTACAGCTACCACTAAAGATTATTTATAAGTTAAAACAACAGCAATTACCTATGTGTATATACCTATAACCTTTGTTCGCAGTGTGATTGTCAGCGGTCCGAAGCGGGACGTCAGATTATTATTTTTTCTTAAATTAAAAAAAGCCCCGAGCGTTAATTGGACATCAACGTGGCATTTTTAATATTTTCATCTTATTTATTGTCTACGACCAGCTTTGTTTTTTCAATCCCAAACTCAAGAAAAGGTTATTATTATTTTTTTATTTTATGGTGGTCTGTTTGCACTGCAAACAAAGGTTCTAGGTTGGAATGCCAAGGAGTTGCATGGAACTAATAAATTGTTTTTATTTTATTCCATCGAGTTTTGTTAAGTGTTGCATGCAATCTTATCCGGGTATTAAATTATGTTTGTAAAAAATGTAAACATCGGGGTAATTAGAAGCTTTTTTTTTTTTTTAATTAGATTTTCACACTAGATACAGACTTGAATATGCTTAAAGACGTTTTTAATCGTGTTAATTATTCAGCTGTCTTTGGTCTGATAAAAAAAAAGTTAGCAAATCTGTTCAGTCACTTCTGTCAACAAAAATATTTATGTTTTAATTATATTGTTATTTTTTTTGTAATTATAATTATTACTATAAATGATTTATCTCAGAAGCTGAGGATAGAAATTTTATTGTAAACGTAAGATAGTTTTATATTTTATTATTATTTGTGCTTTTATATATTTTTATTTCATAATCTCGGATGTTTGGACTGGTTATGATGTTAAAATTATTATAAATTAAATATTTTTAATTTCCCGCTAAGAAAATTGAAAATTTTCAAAAATCGGGAAGTTATTGGGTTTTTTTTTTTTTTTTTTTTTTTTTTTTAACATATAGGTAGATATAATTTTAATTAGCAAAAATTTTCGAAAAAAAATTTATGCAAGAATTATCAAAAATTCTTTACATTTTTATTATTCATATAAATTGACTTCTAAAGTAATTCACACAAAGCTTATCTAAGAATCAAATAACATTTCTTAAACTTAAAATTAATTCTATAAATATTACATCATTTTTATTTAGAAATTTGACCATACTAACGTAAGCTCATAAATATTTACATGAAAAATACTATTTTATTTTAAAGTCTTACTTTCTATTGAATTAAATATAATTTTTAAAAAGTTCAAAATATTTAAAGTTAAAATTTTAAGGTGTTAGGTGGGTTTCAGAGGTTCAAAAAAAGGGTATTTTTACTATTTTTTTTTTTTTTTTTTT
>CAJNRD030001122.1:19459415-19481031 GCA_905319865.3 Cotesia congregata
GGGGGTTTCGGAGGTTCAAAAAAAGGGTATTTTTCCTAATTTTTTTTTAGTATATACAATCATATATTTTATTTAAACAATTCAGCATATCAAAGATACATACTTAAACAGTATTTTATGAAATTTTGTGAGTTATGATGTCCGGGGCAAGAGCATTTTTATTTTTTTGAGACGTCAAGGGAGATGAGGTACCAACGGCTGAGTTTTCGGATTTTTTAAATAAAAATTTCACATAATACTGTTTAAATATGTATCTTTGATATGCTGAATTGTTTAAATAAAATATATGATTGTATATACTAAAAAAAAATTAGTAAAAATACCCTTTTTTTGAACCTCTGAAACCCACCTAACCCTTAATACAAAATAATTTTGAGTCTCTGGTCCAAATCTCAAAAGTTTTCTAATTAATTGTAATTATACTTATTAATTTAATAAATTTGCTGTAGCTAGTATTTAATGTAACAAATAGATGGGAGATAGAAATCCAAGATAGTAATGATGATGCTAATGATATCGGGGTTTTAAATAGCAACTGTATTAATGTCCTCGTAGGTATTTATAAGTGGAGATAACAGGCTATGGCCAACCTGAACTTTGAGCAGCCACCAAGGAGTATAGCGACAGCGAGTCTTTCTTCACGAGGAGCTGGCGGAGGGGGCTTAAGCTCTTCCACCCTCGTGGGTCATGTCACACCTACCTCGGGCATGTTCTCAGGGTCTGCGAGTACCTCGAGTACGGCGAACTCGGCGATTGTCGGGGCCAGCATTTATCCAGGCGCCTCAGGCGCAGCGTCTCAGTCTGTTGGGCATCAACCTCAACAGCAACAGCTCTCTCCCATGGGCACCAGGGGACTGTTTGGCCAGAGAGCTTTTGCGGACAGACGAACTATGCCTTCTCTTGGGTCAGTTTATGGCCAGCCTCTTATTGGTCCAACAATAAATAAATAAATATAATTATTTTACTATGAACAATTACTACAACACAAAACTATCCAGCGTATCTTCATTTTCAGGATCCACTTAGTCTGTTTTATCTCCAAAAAAATATCCTTACTGTTCACCTGCATGACATTTATTATATACACTTACTAATTTTATTATTAATTTATTTTATTAATTATTTAATGAGGAATTATTAACCTGACTGTTAATTTTACAGAAACTCTAATCCAATGGGTAGTATGGGAAGTTTTGGAATACCTCAGAGTCGGAGTTACGGATCTCAAGGTGCGATCAACAATTTTCATTCTGTGTTTGGGAGCGGAGGAGGCGGAGACACCAGCACCCCTCCACTGTTAGACCTCTCGGAGTTTCCCTCGTTGACGAATCGAGGCCAGGGCGACTCTATGCCTCAACCTAGCCCGATGCCGGGCAAACAAGCTTATGGTTCGTTTTTATTTGTGATAAGATTTAGTAATTACATTGGCTAAACCATAACGTAGATCCTTATCTCGTTGCAGTTGGTATGGTAAAACAGCCGACGTCTGAAGCGAGCGAATTCACGATGAGCTCTGAAGACTTTCCTGCGTTACCTGGCACGCAAAGCAGGGAAGGTCCATCTCCTGGCGGAAGTATAACAGGGGATAAAAATCTCTCGGTTGGTCTTGGTCCTGAAATCGGTCAAGATGTACTACAAAATAATAGAGCACCTGGTTCCGAAAAGTCACAAGCGTCGAAAAGAGGCATCCAAACGTCACCTGATGGTATTTTTTATTTTAATATTTAAATCCTGATTTTCATTCATTTTTTTAAGGTATAAAAAATTAATATTATTTATTGAAACTATCAGGCTATTTTATAGATATATTCATGAGTATTTTTTCGTATTAAACAACAATATAGCTTAACAAATAGCGGAGAGATCAGCTGATACACATCGTAGGTTGTCATCCGACTTAGCAGTTGGTGTGCAGTATGGAAGCCACAATTTTTATCTGAAATCATTGGCACAGAAAAATTACTTTTTTTATACGTGTATCTTCTATATGAACCTCAATTTAAAAAAAAAAAAAAAAAAAAAAGTAAAAATTTGCATTTTTTAGAGGGCTGGGAAATTAAGTCGTGATTTTTTACCATTTTTTCATACACTGTTTATTAAAAAAAAATAGTTTTAATAAAAATATCGCTTATGATAGAGGTTCATATTCAGCGTAATTGTATAAAGAAAAGTAATTTTTCTGTGCCATTAATTTCAGATAAAAATTGTGCCTCTCATAGTGCACACCAACTGCTAAGTCAGAAGACAATCTACGATGTATATCAGTTGATATCTCCGCTGCTTTTCAAGTTATATTATCGTAAAATATGGGGAAATATATATAATACTGAAGTTAGCCATCAGCTGTTAATTAAAAAAATTTTTTTATTAAATCAATTACAATAAAAAAATCCGCCTAAAAATTTTCACTTGTAATTTTTATTAATTTTCACATGTAGAACTTTTTAATTAATTTGTTTTTATAATAATTTAATTACTACAAAATTCTAAAAAAATTTATGTCAGTCAACTTCAGTGTTATAAATATAAGTTTAAAATAACCTGATAGTTTCATTAAATAACATAAATTTTCATATCTTAAAAGAAATAAATAAAAAATCAGCATGAAAACGTTTTTCTTCCCTTAATTAAATTTTGGTATTTTTAATATTGTAATTATTAATTATATATTTTTTTTTTTTTAGGAAAAGTAACGAATATACCAGCAAGTATGGTGAAAGATCAATTTGGAATGGTAGGATTGTTAACGTTTATTAGAGCAGCAGAAACGGATCCTAATTTGGTATCACTGGCACTCGGTCAAGACTTAACAGCACTAGGACTAAATCTAAATTCTCCTGAAAACCTTTACCAAAATTTCGGTGGACCCTGGGCGGAGACGTCATGTCGACCGCAGGATATTGACTTTCATGTGCCGCCAGAGTATCTCATAAATGCAGCTATAAGGTACTAGATTAATTTATTTAAAAAAAAATGTTTTTTTTTTTTTTATTTTTTTATAAATTATAAACCGGAATTATAAAATATAAAAGGAATTATTTATTTAAACATATCAAATATTTGTCACTCATATCAATAATACAATCTCATTTGTTTTATTTATTCAAGAGATAAGTTGGCACCTGTAAAACTGAACCGGTACAAGGATGATCTCTTGTTTTATATGTTTTATACGAATGTTGGTGATGTGTTACAATTAGCCGCAGCGGCTGAATTGTAAGTACTAAGTATAATCAGCTTAACAAGTTTAGGCTTTTAATTATTGTTATTAATCTTGAATTATAAGTCATGAAATTGATTAATCGTGTTTGTAATTAAACAGGTATAGCAGAGAATGGCGGTATCATATGGAGGAGAAGGTTTGGATTACGCAAGCACCAGGTCTTGGATTGGTTGAAAAAACTTCGACGTATGAACGTGGTACTTATTATTATTTTGATGCGCAAAACTGGAGAAAAGTAGCCAAGGAATTCCATCTTGACTATACGAAGCTGGAGAGTAGACCTCATCTTCCTACGACCTTTCATCAAACCCAGCCTTGACTGCAGGTTAATTGACAACCATTAACAAAAATGCCTCTTAGATCGACGTTGTGCTAGATTAATATTATTTTTATTTTTTATTTTTTTTTTTTTTTTTTCCGTATTTTTACTTATATTACGCTTGTTTAGTTCTGTTTATTTACAGTTTTATTATTGAGAAATAAATGAAAATGAAAGTTGATACTTGTTTCAGATTTCTCTGTGGATACTTGAGCTGAATATGCGCTGGGCGAATCCAGCAATTGTATAAATGAACAAATTTAATAATCTTTAATAAAAACATTAAATTCGAAGAGTAATAAATAAAAAAAAAAAGACATTTCTTGCACGCCAGCTTTTATATATTCCATTTTGCATTTAAATAATTCCTCCATTTACTAGAAATTTATTATTTATTTTTTTTTTTTTTAGTAAAAAAAAATTATTAAACATTTTTCTTTATTAACATTTATTTATTTCTTAATTTTTCTGCTTTTTCCACCAAGGCAATAACTCCCTCAGAGGCTTTTATTTTGTTGCCCTCGATGTAATTCCGACTATTATCTTCAGTCTCACTCAGAAAGTATCTGTAATTAACCATCAGTCCGCAGCTGTGCTCCGAGCCACGGGGTGACGGATCAGCCATCCAATTTATTCGCCACATCACAGCCCCGTTACGAAGATGAAAGTTTGCTGTCAATTAATTATTAATTGCTTTATTATCAATATTACGTATTACTTATAATGCTATCACCATTTATTGATTATTAGTACCAACCGACAGCATTAAGAGCGTAATTACGTCGCTTCTCTCTGTATAAATACCACGCACAAGCTCTCATCAATGGTTCTTTCAATTCACTAACAATATATTTGTCATTCATCCACAGAGAATTATTAAATAATTTTTTCAACGCTAAAAAAATATCATCAGTACTTAAAATATTTTTTATGTTTATTAATTCATCTTCGGTGAAGATTGAGGTAGGATCTGAAAAAAAAAAAAAATTTTTTTTGTAAATATTTACACGGAAAGAACAAGATCACACTGGGTATCATCCCAAATTACCGTGTTTTTGCCGTGTAGGGTCCTCTATTTTAATGTTAATTTTTTTGAACGAAATTTCTATTTGATTTTATTGATACATTTTTTTTTTAAAAATACAAAAAAATGAACAATTTAAAAAAAAAAGTTGATTATCACAATTTAACAAATTTTCAAAAAAAAAGATAAAATAGAAATTTCATAAGTAGGGTCAACCATTTTCATTTTTTTGAACGTAATTTCTATTTGATTTTATTGATATATTTTTTTTTTTGAAAAATACATAAAAAAATAAACGATTAAAAAAAAAAGTTGATTATAACAATTTTATAAATTTTTTAGAAAATTGTGATATTCAACTTTATTTTTTTTAATTGTTTTTTTTTATGTACTTTTCAAAAAAAAGTATACCAAAAAAAGATAAAATAAAAAATTTTATCCAAAAACATGAGAGCCAAAATTTTTTCCAACTTTTGAAGGCAAAAAAGCTATCAAAATTTTTATTTCTTTCTTTCACGATATTTTTTATTATAAATGAGCCGTAAAAACAAGCAGAATAAAAAAAAATAAATTAAAAACTGTTAATTTTTCATCTAGATATGACCAAAAATAAAATGGACCCCACTTGTAAATAATTACCAAATTTTTTAATTTAATTTACTAGATCAATTGATTAATCTAATTACCTTGTTTAATATTATCAAGTAACCACAGTCTAAACTTTGGGATAGGTGATAAACTTGAAAGCTGATCGATCATTGGAAATTCACGTGTCACTTCCTTAGCAACTTCCTTGATTAAATAATTACCAAGCTCAATACCCTAAATTAAATTTATAAAATTAACATCCTGGTGTATTTTTTTAAACACCATAAATTTATTTTTACTTTTAATCCCTTTTGAGTAGTAGCAATTGAGTAAAACACCGCAGCTTTTATGTGATTAACATTTTCATATATTGACAGAGCTGTAGTTTTTTCGACAATTCGTTTTTCAGCTTCTTCAATACCCTTAACAGTCTCTGGAATTACATCACAAAGAGCCGTGTGAAGGACTACCAAAGGCTCTCGAGGCATTGAAGGATGTGTAAATATATAACAGCGACGATAAGGGCCCACCCGCCGTTTCAAGTCAATCCAATTCTTTATAGGATGTATTGCTTCGTAATCTGAAATCTTTTTTAATAAAATTTATTTATTTATACACGACTATTTATTGCATAAGATTAATTATATATAATTTACCTTCTGTAACATGTCGCAAGAACTCTGCCATGTTATCCGCTCCAAGTGTAAAAATCCAACGCTGAACCAAAGTAATAGTAAATCATGCAGAGTCAAATTTAATTGCTGCATTATCGCCGATTTTTCAGCATCTGTAGACTCTGATAATAATTCCTGAAAGTCTAGGGCTTTTTTAATATTCATATATTTATATATTTATTTTTTTATATTGTGATAAAAGTACCAGAACGTCAGTCCGTAAATCAACGAGAAATTTAACTCCACCTTCCAATCTTCCCATTAAAACAAACAGCCAGTGATACCGAGGAGTAAGAGCTTTTTTTAATGTATTTTCTCTAGTTAGTAATTTTTGATAATTTTCTTCCTGAAAAAAAATTATTTTTTTTAATATGTAACCTTTTTATAAGATTAAAAAAAATTTTTTCAATTAGGGTAAAAGCCCCAATAGATGATCACGTACCATTATATGATAACTCCATGTATTTGTATATCTATATTCACAAATATAGGTATACAAATACATGGAGTGATCATATACTGGTACATGATCATCTATTAGGGCTTTTACCTTATCTGTATTATTAAGAGAATAAGAAAAATTTTGTGTCCAGGATAGTCATATGAGCAAAAGGCTGCATTCAAAAATGATCTGTCTCTAGATACATAATTAAGAAATGAGCTTGGATCTCGTGAACTATTGACATTTTTAAAGATATAAGCTCATCCCGATGTTACACTCATCGAGACCTTTCATTAGAGTACCCACATCAATTTTTCATATATTTATATATGTTATATATATATATGAATATATGAAAAATATATCAAAATGCATGTGGGTACTCAAATGAAAGCTCTTAATGAGTGTAACATCGGGATGACTTTATATCTTTAAAAAGGTCAATAATTAAGTAATGATCTCGTATATTGTGAACTATTGACATTTTTAAAGGTATAAGCTCATCCCGATGTTACACTCATCAAGACTTTTCATTTGAGTACCCACATCAATTTTTCATATATTTATATATATTATATATATGTATATATGAAAAATATATCAAAATGCATGTGGGTATTCAAATGAAAGCTCTTGATGAGTATAACATCAGGATGAGCTTATATCTTTAAAAACGTCAATATTTAAGAAAGTACAGTACAATTCAATAATAGTCATTATTTAATAAAGCAAAATTTTATTTATTTATAGTTCATAAGTCACGGCAGTCACATAGTGACTGCAAGGTTGCTAGTTTTAATTAAGGACTTACTTGTGTTGATGAAATTTTATCAGCAAGATTTTGAATATGTTTATGATCAACTGCATATTTCAAAGCCAGTGCCCAGAGGAAATCCTGTTTGCTCTCTATTGACAAATTTTTATACATACAACACAATGTTTCTACTTTGTTCTGTAAAAAAAAAATAATTAATTAATTAAAGGATTATAGTATGGATAATTAAAATGTATAAATATAAATATAAATTACTTCGATGATCCAATTACTGATATTAGTCTCTTTAAATTTAAAAATTTCATCAACAAGGTCTTCATTAATCCGAGCATGTAACGTATTTTTAGGTGGATTCAAATGTCTTGATGCCGAATCTGATAAAGCCGCTTTGATAATATGACGAGAATTATAATCTACGTTTGAAAATAGTAATTTATTTAGGCGAAACACTTTTGCACTGTGACAAATTAATTTTTTAAACATGTTTGCTGTTGTGACATTTGTTTACAAAAAAAAAAAAGATTATCGAGTCATCATAAATGACCCATGTGTTTACTTGGGTTAACTTACTGCAACTATTGGTACAAAATAACAAACGGTTAATTAACCGTAAATTTTATTTTAGTAAAATATAATTCTCTCAGTTTATAAAAATTCACCATAAGAAGAAAAAAAAAATAGTTCGCTTAATTTATTTTTATAAATAGTCTTTTAAAATGAAATTTACTTTTGAGTAATATTTTTTAATAAATCAAAATTAATCTGCCTTTTCATTAACTTGATAAATCTTTTAGCAATACAAGAATTTTTTTTAAAAGCCTGCATGTATTCATACCAAATGATAAATTGTAACTCTGTGAACTTGAACGAAAAATGACAACCTTCAACTTTTAAAGAATCATTGCAAGTTTTGAGGAGAGGCTTGACAGACGTTTTTTTTATACTAAGAAAAATCTTGAAGAAAAATTTCCTGTCTAATTTTTTTATGTCAAACATGTTGACCAGGAGGAGGAAACATCTTTCTGCCGACATCTTGGCAGCGGCTCGAATAGTTTTAATGATAGTTTTTTTGGAATTTATCCGCGGATCCAGGACAAATTTGTATAACTTCAGCAATCCCATGAATTTAGAAATTCGGCGGATGAATAAGCTGAAAATATTATTAGATCGTTTATTTACAGTAAATTTTACGGAAATAAATTAAACTTGATAAACTATGAACTTACTTCAATAATTTATACCCAGTTTCTTTGTTCATTTTCAAGCTGTATCTTACTGGGACACCAGAGTAATCTGGTCTCACCTCCATAGTCTTAATATTATAGTAAAATCCGAGGAAACTAAATTCCTCCTTATCAGCTGAATCTAAATTTGACAAACTCTTTTCAATTTGGAAGTTACAATTATAACCCTGGATTCCAGTTTGAGTCATTTTCCAAAACCTGTTTTTATTAAATTACCAATATTTAATTAATCAATGGACTAAAAAATAGAAAATAATTACAATTGATACAGAAAACTTACTTCTCTGCTGCTTCTCTGTTATCAGTCAAATATAAAAAATCATCAACGTAGCGATACAAACTTCCCAAATTCTTAAATTTTTGTAACTCTTGAACCTCCATATCGTGATAGTAAATTTCGCTTAGTACAGCAGACAGCGGTAGACCCTGGCCAATTCCTTGTTTCAATTTAAAATATTTACTCCTTAGTCGAACCTGCAGAAATGATGATATTAAAGTTAGCAGTTACTTGATCATTTTTTTATTTTTTTTAACAAACAAATTTGTTCTAAAAAATTACATTTTTTATTTTTTTTTTGCAATAATTTATTTCTAAAAAAAAATAGTTTAAATTATCAAAAATCTGCTAAATTAATTTTCATGCAGAAATATTCATCAAGAAGCATCATTATTGTTTTTTATCATTTAAATAATGACTACTAACCATTTTATTTAAAACTTCATCCTTGATAAATTGTTTAATCTCTTCTCTACTGACAGTTGTAGTATATTTATTTGGCGGATTTATAGGGCAGTATAGAGAACCTGAAGGTAGTAAAGGTGGAAAATAATCAAAACCTAGACATTCATACTCCACAAAATCTGTCAACGTCTCTCTTGTTGGCCTTAGCAGTGCAATCGGTTTACTTGTCAATACTTCTGGTAAATTATCGTCTAACAATTTTCCTGCAACTTCCAGCAGTTTATTTTGAATTATGGAACCATAAGCATCCTTAATATCACAGCAGACAAAGTAAAGTGGTTTATCGCCATTGACTTTGCGAAAATTACATATGTCATCCCAGATTCTTTGAGTAATGTGTGGCTTTTGAGGTGGGTTGGTAGACAAATACAATCGTTTCAGAATATTCTGAAATATTTTAGATTCTTTCTTTTGGCTTTCATCAGTTCTATAATGTAACAAAAAAAAAAAAATAGTTATATTATTGAATAAATAATAAAAAAAATCGTCTATTAATTTTATTATAAAAAATAAATATACCTTTTCACTAGCACTGGACGCAACCCCGACTTTTTAGCGTAGAATCTCAGTTTAGGAACAAATGACCCGTCTATTGTTTTGGCTTCATCGTTTGGTATCGGCTCATAGACATTTTCACGTGTTTTGTTGAGCATATGCTGATGAATTGTTCCTCTTTTAATCCAGCGATGGATGATAATTTTTTCGTAGTTTGCTGCTTGAGGCTTTTCACAATATAAGTACGAGTAAATTATGTGCCAAATAAATTTGTCGAAAAACCAATTTAAAACTTGAGCCAACAAGTACATTTTATTGGATTTAAGAGACACTTTATCCAGCCAATTTATTGAATCGATCTAAAATGATAAATATATAATTATTATTATTATCTTTATTATTAAGAGAATAAGCAAAATTTTGTGGCCAGTGTATTTATATGGATAAAATGGGTTTTTATAATTAAATTTGGTATCGTTGGAAAAGTCTTAACCTGGAGTTGTGCCTTTTCATAGTTTCATATCATTCTCACCAATAGTCAATTTATGATGATAAGTATTGAGGCTGCATTCGAAAATGCTCTATCTCTAGGTACATAATTAAGAAATGACCTTGTATCTTGCGAACTATTGACATTTTTAAAGATATAAGCTCATTTTGATGTTACACTCATCGAGACCTTTCATTTGAGTACCCACATCAATTTCTCATATATTTATATATATATATATATATATGTATATATGAAAAATATGTCAAAATGCATGTAGGTACTCAAATGAAAGCTCTTGATGAGTGTAACACCGGGACGAGCTTATATCTTTAAAAATGTCAAGAGTTAAGAAAGTACAGTGCAATAATTAAGAAACTATATGAAAAAATATATGAAAAATGCCATGTCGGTACCCAAATGAAAGGTCTCGATAAGTATAACATCAAAATGAGCTTATATTATTATATATATTATTTCTTTAATTCGTCCATACAAAAATAATTCAAAGTATAGCATTTAATGAAAACAATGAAATTAAAGGTAATAAAAAAATAAAAATTCAAAATTAAAGTCTGTTATTTAAATCTAGATTAAATTAGATTACTTCAATCGACTTATATATTCTCAATTACTTACGTCCATACTCAGTAGCAGTTTTTCTAGTGTAAAATCTTCGCTTCCTGATTCCAAGTACCGTCTAAGTGTTTGTTTTATTTTGGCATTATTTGTTTTGTTGCCAAAAAGCTGATTAGGTACAATGTGATATAATATTTTAGAGAAAAACTCATAAACTTGCTTTTGAGATAGCTGTCCTTCAAGAAGATTTCTATCTTGAGAAAATCTGTCCAAAAAAATATTGTACCGGAACTGCCTACTTTTCTTTGCGAACATGAGCATAATCGATGATAAATGTAAATGACAGCTCTTATACTCAGGTGATTTTTTGTTTAATATATTTAGAAAACCTCGATCATCTTTTAAAAACAACGTAGCTGCTTTGTGCTCGTGACATTTCATCCCATTTAAATTTTGCGTGATAATTTTTTTAGTTTTTAAATGTAATGCAAACTCTGATGCAGACCGAGGATGTGAGACTTCTCCCGTGCTGGTACTTGAAGCAGATGCTTGGCCTGATTCAGGTTTTTCACTTAAAATATCTATCGAACGCCTGAAATCAGCTTGAAACAAAAAATTATCCTCCTTACTCAAATTACAATAAATAAATTTCGCAAAATATAATCAGGAGATTTTATTTTTTAAGACTTACCATAGAGATGTAAATTGTCTTCTTGATCCTCATCATGTTTCTTAGGGGCGTAGAGTTTAATTTTATTTTTTTTTCTGACTTTGTCCTTTTTTGTATTTACTGAGGGTAACTTAAAGTTCCACTCATCTTTTGAAAAATTTTCTGCCAAAGAATAAGATCCAAATATATCTTCTTTCAGAGTGACTTTTTTTGTAACTAAAAAACTGTGATGAAAAAAATTTATTACATAGTGGGTTTATTAAATTTTTATTCGGATGAAAAATGACAGATATTGAAAATAGCAGGCACCAGTTCAAGAATAATTAAATGCATGAACAAGTCAACTGTCAAAATTAAAAATGCAATTTTTTAAAACTAATTTTTAGAACTTTTGTTAATAAATAAACTGTGGGAAAAAAAATAAGAAAAAAAAATTGACATGTAGAAATTTAAAAAAATTAAAAATGCAATTTTTTTAAAATAATTTTTTAGAATTAATTTAATTGTTAAATAAAATTAAAAATTTGTCAAGTGACAGCTAACTTTAATATCGTCATGATAAATCAATGTTTTATAATTTTATAAAATAAAAATATTTGCTTACTTAACCACATCAGGACCGTGCCGTTTTCTAATCTCAACATAATTTGAATTCTCTGAAATGTCATTCATTTTTTTTTTATTCAATCAAAAAATTAATTATAATTTTTTTTATCAATTCTTGCACATTTTTAATTTTTTTTTTTATTCCACCGGCCGGTTGTTTTGAGGAATTATATTACATCAGCTGATTATGAACAGAATGATTTCGCTGGAATTTTAGTTAAGAAAAGATTAATAAATAAAATTAACACAAATTATGATTATTGAAATTTTTTAATCATTTATTAGTAATTGTATAATGATATGAATTTCAATGAATACTTACTATTTTAATTAAAAAGTAAACAGTAAGGTGAATAACGGTCAGATTTCCATATTTTTCTGTAAAAGAATTCTCAAGTTCTTAATTATGGGTTCTGGCGCTTCTATCTTCTTCTCATAAAAAGAGAAATTTAAATTGCGCGCTTTTATTTTAGCCAATAAGAAATCAGGATTTATATTCTTTCGATAGTTCGATTTATATCGAAAATTTCGAGACTAACTTCACTTCGATTTTGAAATTTTTTAACAAGTTTCTCAAATTTCAATCAATCTTCGGATATTTTCTGTTTTAATTTATAAAATTATTATAAATAAGCTAAATTAATTAATTATACATAAAGCATAAAAAACAAAAAGCAAAATATATTTTTTAAAATTCAATTTTCCGCGCGGAAGCTAAAAGACGGTTTGTCGGTTAGTAAGCAGATTCTTCTCACTCTCCGAGGAGCTCAGACGTATAACTGTAGCATCCTCATTCAATTATGTTATTTTTTAATGTTTTAATCAATTATTACCTTCAATTCATTATTATACCCTTAAATAAAGTAACTATTAGTCGAAATACGTCATAATTACGTTAAATCAACAAAATAATTGTCAGTACGAATAAATTTTTTGCTCGCGCCAAAAAGCCGGGAAAGTTCCATGTCAAAATCGGAAGTATTAAAAAATATTAAATTGTTTATTGACAAGTAATCAAATAAAAGTTGTTTTATTCAACATTTTTTTTTTCTAATAATTAAGTGTATTGTAATTAGTGATACTTGTGGTAATTAGTGTGTGATTAGCAGATAATAGTGAAAAATTTAACAGGCGCCATTTGCTGTAGTTAATTTCTAGAGTCTTCCGCTGAGGTAATTATTGCTATCAATTTTTTCAAAAATACAAATTTTTTATCATATTTCACTTGTCTAATTATTTATTTAATTATTTCAGAATTATCAGTAAGGTGCAAACGCCATCTGGATGATTCTCGGCGTGGTGAGAAATGCATGAAATTATTTATATATTATTTATTTGTCTTCTTTTAATTTTATATATTAATTTTTTTACAATTTATGATACAAAATAATTTTTTCATACCAAAATTTTATATTTTTTATCAAAGCGTTAAATTAAAATTCCCAGAATTACAAGTAACGCTATCTCTTGATATTTTCATAAACTTCAACATCAATTTTTCTTTTACTAAAAAATATCTCAACATTACCTCATAGGTTACAAAACAATATATTTTTTATTTATAAAAATTTTGTGTTTATAAATAATTATTTTTTACTATATATAAGTGTGGCTATTTTTATTATTTGTGACGTATAATTATTTAACCACAGTAAGTACAAAATTACTTATCTTTACTGTCATAAAAAATAATTTTTTATTTATCTAAAATTATTATTTATTTAAAAATAAACAATAAAATTTTCAGACCAAACGAATAGATGGGCCTATCACCCATCGTGCGTAACATCCTAATAGGAATTCCTATCGGAGTGACGTTTGTCTACAACGTCGGGACTATCGCACGTGTTGATGGAGTCTCTATGCAGCCAACGTTGAACCCTGATTCAAAAACAACTGACTACGTATTTTTAAGTCGCTGGAAGATCCGCAATAACGATTTCAACCGAGGTGACATTATATCTTTTGTGTCACCCAAGCATCCCGACCAGACGTTGATAAAGCGCGTGATAGGTCTGGAAGGTGATGAAATTAACACAATTGAATACAAGCTTCCGTACGTGAGGGTACCAAAAGGTCATTGCTGGGTTGAAGGCGATCATACGGGCTACAGTGTTGATTCTAACACATTTGGTCCCATTTCTTTGGCTCTAGTGACTGCTCGAGCGAGCTGCATCGTCTGGCCGCCTAGTAGGTGGCAGATGCTCACTCCAGATTTGCCAAAACACCGTATTCCTGCCAAGCTGGTGGATCAGCACCAATTAATTAGTAATTAGACACACAATTGAGCGATGAGGGCTGTCAATTTTGTTCAGAGACTGCAGTGGGATATCAATGGCAATGTTCTGACTCATGGAATTGTCATTGGTGACGTTGACAATGATGGAGACAATGAATTAGTCGTTGGTACCTCAGAAGGAGAGCTGTACATTTTTAAAGTAATTTTATATATTATTATTTTTTTCTATTTTATTGTCCATATTATTAAGAGAATATTTGGTATCAATATTATATACATTCTCACTGATAGTCAATTTATTATGATAAGTATTTAGGCTGCATTCGAAAATGTTCGATCTCTAAATATATAATTAAGAAATTGCCTTGTACCTTGTGAACTATTGACATTTTTAAAGATATAAGCTCATCCCGATGTTACACTCATCAAGACCTTTCATTTAAGTACCCACATCAATTTTTCATATATTTATATATATTATATATATGTATCTATGAAAAATATATCAAAATGCATGTGGGTACTCAAATGAAAGCTCTTGATGAGAGTAACATCGGGATGAGCTTATATCTTTAAAAATGTCAACCTTTAAGAAAGTACACACAATAATTAAAAAACGACCCTGTATCTTGTGAAATATTGACATTTTTTAAGACATAAGCTCATTCCGGTGTTATACTCATCAAGACCTTTCGTTTGAATACCAACGTCATTTTTTCATATATTTATATATATTATATATATGTATATATGAAAAGTATATGAAAATGCATGTGGGTACTCAAATGAAAGCTCTTGATGAGTGTAACATCGGGATGAGCGTATATCTTTAAAAATGTCAATAGTTAAAAAAGTACAATGCAATTTAACAAAAGTCATTATTTAATAAAGCAAAATTTTATTTATTTATAGTTCACAAGTCACGACACTCGCATAGTGACTGCAAGGTTGCTAGTTATTGTTATTGTTTTATTATTTAAAATTTAATTTTACAGGGAACTGAAGTCTGGCATAAGACAACTGGACTAGGATTGATATCCTGCGTCGCTATAGGTGATATATTTAATTATGGACGAAATGCATTGGTTGTAGTATGTAGCGATGGTTGGGTTCACATTTATTACAGTCCACGGTCAGTTAATCCCAGTACAAATTCTACTTATTCACAAGTTATTAATAAAGAGTTTTTAGATAAAATGGGTGAGTAATAAGCAATAAAAATGTACATAAAAATTCAACTCTGTATAATAGGTATTAACAGTACTTATTTTTTATGAAAAATAATTTAGAAGATATTTACTGATTTTTAGAATTTTTTTAACAGATAAATTTTGGCAAAAAAAAAAAGAAAAATAAAATTGACATGTAGAAATTAAAAAAAAATAATTTTTCGTCAAAAATTTTTCTGTTAAATAAAATAAAAAAATTATCAAGTGAGTGCTAACTTTAATATCATTTATTTTTTAGGTGGAATTAATTTTGACCACTTTTCAAGTTCCGCAGAGTCGGATCAACTGTCTAGTAAAATGGAGTGTGTACATTTACAGAGAATTCCTACAAATACAAAATTTATTCTGATCGCAGATGTAGACCGTGATGGTGCTAATGAAATGATTCTAGGATTAACAGATCGTGTTGTTAGGTCTTACAGATGGTCGAGTAACGCTGATTTAGGTACTGGTAAACTTATTGGATTAAATAAATGGGAGTGTGCTAATCAAATTGGCACTGTAACACTTCAGGTAATTTTTTTTACTTAAAATTTTTTAAATTTATATTTTTATATTAAAAATTTTTTATAATTTTCAGCATACGAGTGACGGCACTCCGACATTACTAGTAGCTCAGCCAGGAGGTACATTTATGCGTATAAAATGTAACCGAGATGACTGTGAACTGAGAGATGATGATTCCAAGAACGAAGCAGCTGCGAGTTGCGTTGACTATCAAACCCTAGGAATCTCCAGGATGCGAAACCCGAATATCTCAACTGCCATTATAGGAAACTTGGAACCTGGTACCACAAAATTTCTAGTCTCCGATGAATCGCCACCAAAATTCGTGCCAAAAGACACTAGTGTTAAGCATACCTTTGAAAGTTCAACAAAAGAGAAGAAGAAATTCAAAACAGGATCCCTTGAATTCAAACGCAACTACTCGCAGCTAGACACTCGGAAGCGAAGCTTAGACGAGAGTGCAGGCAAAAGAGATAATATCATTCGCGAGCCCACAAGAGTTGACGAAGGAAGTTCCGATGTTGATCAAGTCGATGGCAATGTACTTGGTGGGAACATTATCCTAGGAGACTTTGAAAGCAATCCGCCTAAAAAATCCGTCTTACCAACGTATAATGATTTCTCACATACCAAACTCAGTTCTGATGAATCGACGCAAGAAGACGTCGATGTTAATGTTAATTCAAATGATAAAGTTATTATTAATAGCAAACCCTATGCACTAGCCACTCTCGATGGTACAATTATGCTTGTTAAAGATGAAATTATTTTATGGTAATTAATCAATGTCTTAATTTATATAAAATTATTTCCTGTGTGTGTTTTTAAGCCATTAATTTGTATTTTTATTTTTAATTGCAGGGCGATGCAAGTAGATCATTTGATATTCGCGTTATCGCGATTAGACGTAACGGGCGATGGTTCTGATAAAATAGTAGTATGTGCTTGGGACGGACACACTTATTTCCTCGATCAGGAGTGCAATTCCGTACGGTTTCAATTTGAAGAATCCGTGAGAGCTTTCTGCGCTGGAAATTACAGTTTGAGTGCCGGTACATCAACACCCAGCCTTGTTTACGCAACTTTTACTAATAAGGTAAAAAAAAAAATGTGTGTGTACCAGGGTACATAAGTAAGAAGTGAAACTTCTTTATGACATCATTTTTCTACGATTTACAATTTCACAGAAATTGGGTCGATAAGGCTTAAGAAAAAAAATTTTTTTCAGTATTAAATCAAAGTTATTTTAGTATCATAGATATGCATACAAATAATATGAGTAATTCATTTTATTATTGCTCTTATTATAGTTATTGTATTTCATCAATTATGATCGCATCGTAATTACCATTGTCATTATTTAGATTCTGTCATTATTTAATCTAAAAATTAGTTAATCAGTTTACAAAAATTATATAAGGAACTTTAATATTCATATTTCATGTCATAACTTAGTAAAAATAATTTAAAGCAGATATTTAATAACTTACTCAATTACGCAAGTTATGAGTCAATAATTGGAATTATCTATTATAAATTACAACAAATCGATATCAAGTAGCAATTAAAGTAGGAAATTTCCTACGAAATAAAATGATTTTCTTCGAATTCAAAATAAATAAATAAATCATTAGAAACGATTAATTAAAAAAGATGTACGTATACATATTTTGTTTTCTAATTGTGTTTTGTTTTATTTTTAAATTATTATTTAATTTTTTTTAGAATTAAAAATGTTTACTAGATTTATTTTTTACATCGCTATACTAAACTTTGAAAAAAAAAAAAAAAAAAACCATGGCGCGCAACCGAAAATCGTGACGATGTTTTTTACATTGCTATAAAATTTCTCTCATCCGTCAATAAAGAAGTTTCACTTCAAAAATAATTTAATAATTGTTCAACTCTTGATTTAATAATTAAAATAAATTCTAATATATGTTTCATCTTCATCAGAATAAATTTATTTTTTTTTAATATTATTACATTGAATTTATTTTTTACAGATTTTTTTGTATTACGACGTAATGCTTCCAAGTATGCTCGCCAAAGGCCTAGATCCGCTGGAGTCTCTGTCACCGGAACAGAAAAAAATGATAGACAATTTATTCGGTGAATGCTCAGACTCTGAGAGAGACAAAAAGATGCAGCAACTCACTGAGTACTTATTATACGGAATGAAGGTTGACGAGTAAGGTCTGGTGTCCAATGTCTAGATGACGGTGTAAATTTAAAATAATATATACATATAGATATATTGAAGTTTTATACATAAAAGAAGACTATAAATAAATAAAAATATATTAAGAAATATTATTTATTATTATAAAGGTTGCTGAAGAAAAATGTGAATGAAAAAGGTAAAAATTTTGGTAGATTAGAAAGATCTATTCCCGAGTGACAAAAGAAAAACAAGATCTATAGGCAGGATTTAAAAAATGAGGTAAAAGAAACGTTTATACAAATGATTGCGGGTGGAAGAAACCGGATTTAACGGATTATACGTTCATAATGTTACCCTCGAGTACTAACTCTTTCTTATCGTGATATTCGTTCTTCAGCGTCACAAATATAAGACATAAGTCGTATTTGTTTTGTTTATATTTCCGGGCTACCTTTGTTATTAAGTCAAAATCATTCACCGAACACGGTACTAAATTTTAAAACTATTTATTTGTTTGTTTTATTTTTATTTTTTATTTTATTATAATTTTTTATCGAAAAAAAAAAAAAAAAGGTAATAATTCAGGATTTATTTTTAATAAAATTTAGTTTTTTAATGTGTTTTGTAAATCCGGAAATGAGTGAGAGCATGTGTGATATACATCGAACTTATGTTGACGTCTGTCACTTATCTAAATGGACAGCCGTAACTAAATGAGGGACAAAAGAGTCCATTAGAATTTGATGATGGTGTCAAATTGACTAGATTATTTATCTAATCCTTGAATCTAAAACTAAATCCACAATCATTTGCATTTATAGTTGTGTTTAAGTCATCGTAATTTCATCATTGATATATCATTAATCATCACCTTGTGATTAACGAGTTGCAAAAAAAAAAGTATACTTATTATACTTAATCTAGTTTTTATTTAATTACATATAATGTTAAAAACATTTTAATCTATTTTATTACTTTAATTTAATATTTAAAATTTTTTTTATGTTTTAGATTTATTTAAATTTATCTCTATTTAAATATGACAAAGTTATTATAAAATAAAAAGGATAAACGAGTAAGTCGCGAAGTGACACCGACCAAAAATAAATAAAATGATAGAATATAAAAATATTATATTGTATAGACAAGAATAAAATATAAAAAAAAATTTGAAAACGAAGAAGAAGAGTATAATCTTAACTGGAGAAAGACGTATGTTATAAAGGATCCCCTGTCGACCGCATTCCACGAGCCATTTTATTTTATTGGCCCGATACGAAGGGTGTCAAATGTAACACGACAACGGGCCCACCTACCTAATATATTACTCAGTGAGCCAGAGACCGGAGATCTACTTTGGACACCTAAACACAAAACTTGAATTTTGTATCAAGAATTTTAAAATAAAAAATAAAAAAATATAAATATACATTATATTTTCAGATACCCATGAAAAAAGATACGGATTTTTATAAAAGGACACTACCAATACCTACTTTATACTCTATATACTATACCTAGTACAGCTCTTTCGAGTATTGTAAACTTGACATGACATATTTTTGACAGATTCTGTCTGATTTGGTGTCGAGTGACAGGTCTAAGGGGCTGGAAGCACCTAAAATTTTTCTCGCGGTTGACGTCACGCGATCACAATCACGCAGGGTGTTTTAAAATGAAAGCAAGATAAGAACTATGGTATTTTTCTAAAATTTCATTCACTACACGGAAAAAAGTAAACTGTAATATTCACTCGGATTCCGGTTAATTTTTATAGTTTTAAACAGTAAAGCGGACATCGGGGTGGTAAAAATATAAATATTACAGAACTTAATGTAGAAAGTTCAAAAGCCACAATTTATAATTTAATATCCAAAATAAGTGATTAGTAGCTGTCACTATAGTACATAACGACTCTTTTATCTTAAAAAATTACAGTTTCCAACAGTAAAAATTGCCATTTCAATATATAGTCCATATTATGAGGAGAAAGGGAACTCAGATGAAAGAGAAGGGGGTCTCACTCTGGAAGAATTTAACATTTGAAACAGTAAAAATTATACTTTTTAAATATACATTTTACCAGTCCAAGCAAGTCAATAATTACAGTTTGATTTTTAACGTTGTGTTTAAAATTTACCATTTTACTTTATAAATATTGACGTTGCTTGTATTAAAAATTTACTAACTTTATTTTATACTTTTTACATAACATAAGATCATTTTTTAGGTACGAAATGATAAATATCAAAGTCTGAATTCTTAATTATTATACTTTAACATTTTAGATATTTACATAGTGAATATTACTGCTTGAAATAGTATTTTCTTCCATTGTAACGTTTAAATGGTAAATATTATAAAGTGAATAGTAAAATCACAATTTTACTGTTTGAAATGATAATTTTTAGCAGTTGATTATTACTTATTATAAATCGACTGTTATTTATTACAATTTACTTTTTTCCGTGTAAAATTTTAAATTAAAAAAAATTATCATTGTAAATTGTAGTAATAATAATATAAATTATTATTGTTATTTAGCATTGTTATTCAATATGATGACAAGTAAATGACGGTATACATGATGTCCCATTGTTGTGTGGACTATACTCGTGTACCTCGCAATTCTTTCTGTTTGGAAACGTGTCCAGATCATTCCATAGAGACTGGAGATGTTGCCAGGGGCGTTTCCATTCATTCGTCAGATTTTTTATTATATTCCCACTTATTCTTGGTGGATCGTCTCAATTCGTACACAACACACATTTTATTCTGTCCTCGCTCTAAAGCTCCAGCCCAGAGCAACATAGATCCTTACGTATACTTACATTTATTATATGCCCATGTGTATGCATTATAGGGCCCAATACTGAATAATAGCTGTTGCTGAAGGCAAGTCAGTTTGTTGACGAATTGAGAACATCCGTAAGAAATATAAATATATATCTATGCTGAAATATGATATTTAATTCAATTTATATCTAACAATCCGTGTTATGTTGTGATCTTGTTTTTTTTAAAGTCAAACATGAAAACTAAAACTTTGGTTTTTCTTACAGATTCTATTTGGTTTGATGTCAAAAAATTTTAAGATTTTAAAATCGGTTTACATTGATTAATATATTTTGCATCGAAAAATTCATTTGATTTAAAAGACAAGTTTTTGAACCAAGAAAATTATTTTGCAGAATTTCATCTCTTGAATCAAGATACAAATATTTAAATTAAATAAAAAGAAATTTTAGATTTGATAATAATCTATATTATTAAGAGAATAAGATAAATTTTGTTTCCAGGATAGTCATATGATAAATCGGGTTTTTTTAGTGAAATTTAGTGTCATTGCAAAGGTCTTGATTTGAATTTGTGCCTTTTTGAGGTTTCATTTCATTTTCACTGATAGTCAATTTATGATGATAAGTATTTAGGCTGTATTCAAAAATTCTCTATCTCTAGATACATAATTGAGAAATGACCTTGTATCTTGTGAAATATTGACATTTTTAAAGATATAAGCTTATCCCGATATTACACTCATCAAGACCTTTCATTTGAGTACCCACATTAATTTTTCATATATATATATATATATATATATATATA
>CAJNRD030001122.1:19481608-19631518 GCA_905319865.3 Cotesia congregata
TTATGTTAAATTGCATTGTAATTTTTTAACTATTGACATTTTTAAAGACCTAAGCTCATCCCGACATTACACTCATCGAGACCTTTCATTTGAGTACCCACATTAATTTTTCATATATTTATATATATTATATATATGTATACATGAAAAATATAACAAAAATGCATCTGGGTACTCAAATGAAAGCTCTTGATGAGTGTAACATCGGGATGAGCTTATATCTTTAAAAACATCAATATTTAAGAAAGTACAGTGCAATTTATCAAAAGTCATTATTTAATAAAGCAAAATTTTAATTATTTATAGCTCACAAGTCACGGCAGTCACACAGTGACTGCGAGCTTGCTAGTTTAATTTTAATATTAATTAAAGACATGAATAATTTTTAGTTAGAGGACTTTTAATGGCTCAAGCGTTTTTCTCAAGAATCAAGTTAACTTTTTTTTTTTAATGAATTAGTAAAAAAAAAAATTGAAAGAAATAAAAACAAATTGTTTACTGAAAAATGCAACAAAAACAAATAACAGGATTAAAATTTTCGCAGTAACTGTCTTTCAAAATAGAACAGGCGATTAAAAATATATTATCAAAATGAAACCGAGTGGTTTTATGAATATCAACATTTACTTCAAATCGCATCGCATATGATATTAATATAAAAGCACATAAAGTATATGTTTTAAAATATTTTTATCCACATAAAAAGGTAAAAGGTAATGCCTATTTATAAAGGTGATTACTCGAAAAAGAAAACAAAAAGTAAATAAAGCGTCAGCATAAAAAACAACGTTTGATATTTTATTATTAAATGAATTTTTTTATTTTTTTCAGTCATGCAGCATTACCTTCGCACTGGGTACTGGGTCATGCGTTTATTCACAAAAATGAAAAGTATGTGTACGTATTATGATGGTGCGGGATACGGCTTATTGGCGACAATACCCATGAACCCCATGGCCTTATAAAAGCATATAATACT
Organism: Cotesia congregata; assembly: GCA_905319865.3. Taxonomy (NCBI): domain Eukaryota; kingdom Metazoa; phylum Arthropoda; class Insecta; order Hymenoptera; family Braconidae; genus Cotesia; species Cotesia congregata. Next base: position 19,482,588 of record CAJNRD030001122.1, read on the forward strand.
CCCCGCTAACGTGAAAATTATTCTGTCAAACATTCGGCCGTCGGATTAGCTTCCATCGTGGATGACGAGCAGACTGGTATGTATGTGTACTTATATCCATATACAACTCACATAAATGTGTATGTATGTATGTATGGATAAGGGGGGTATAAAGGCACCCACGAATGGAAATGGAAGAGACTCGTATATATATATATATATATTAACGACACAACAGCTAAACCGTAGTGCCTTCTATTCGTATATTGCAAGAGTAGCTTTTGCTCTTACACAGATTTCTACTCTCTTTCTCTCCAGCATCCTCCATTGTCAATTTTACATCTTTATTGTATAAATATATATACAGTCACAGGATCGTGTAGCGATGACGGACATGAGCTTTGGCACCGGCCAGATGTCCCTTTTCCACGAATAGGAGGAGTGAGTTTGTTAAATCTAACAATTGTGACAAACTTGTCAATTGCTTGTTTCAATCAAAATATTATTATAATTCTTTACATTTATTCTATTATTTATCATAAACAAGTTTTCTTATTTTTATTATATTCAAATTATTTTTACAGTATGTACGCATATATTTATTTTATTTATTATTTATATGAATGCTCCTTTGTGCAATTCGTCATGACAAACCTCAACAAAAGTTAAATGGTTATAACGCGATAGTAAAAATACTGCCCACTCATTACTAAAAATAGTCGATAAAAATAACAAATATATAAACATATTTATCGAAAATATGAGTATCTATGGTTTACTTCCTTTGCTTCATATCTATTTGTTTGCGTATATATTTCAAGAAAATAATGCTCTTGCTTTTCTCGGTAGACTGCATATAATATGTACTTGCATTTTCCTAAATAATGACTGCGACAATAATAATAATGATATTAAACATGCTCTATGTATTTTATACAAAATAATAGGCCCTTGTTTAATACAAGTAAATATTCGAGATTATTTAGATTTTTAAAATTTTTGTGTTCGATGTAATGCTCGGTTATTTTAGTTTTTCTTCTTTCTTTATATTTTTAGATAAATTTATTTTTTGATTCAGTATTTTAACAATTTAATAGTTGTAAAATATTATTTTTCAATAAATCATTATTGTTAAAAAATAAATTAATAACTAAAAAAATAATTCATCAAAAAATTTCCACATCAAAAATTAATTAACTTAGTTAATTAATTTTTACCTAATATTTCAAATAATGAAATTTTTTTAAATCTTTCTCTTCTTCCTTAAATATAATTAGTTAAATTTTTAGTTAATTTTGAAGTAATTCTACAAGCTTTATGTTTAAATTAGATATCAATTTATTAATTTATGCTACTAAGGCACACTAGTCAAAAAGCAAATATAAAACAATACAATATTTACAGTATTTACAGTGAAGTAGAGTTTTAAAATTAGATTAATCTATATAAAATACATAAATTTATTACTTTACGCACGAAAGTACGATAAATAATAATAAATTAGTTTAACTAGATAAATAAATTATTTTTTACAAATTTAAAATCAATTTCTCTCCATATAATTAAATAAATTTTTAATTATTTATTTCTAGTAAATTATAACATAAAACATGAAACAGTGTAAGTAGTTCGACAAAAAAAGATATTAATAAGCCATTGCCTGAGGAGTGAGTCAATGCATATTGCAAGTACATTATTATTTATAGTCTACCTCAGAGACTCAGATAGCAAGTAGATGAAAAATATATAAGAGCACTCAAGTCTAGATAAAGACAGTACCGTACACACTATAATAGTAAGTTATCTCAAGTATGCGCATTGCCCATCCGTAATAGTACATTAGTACCAACAAATACATCCATACAAGTCCTCCTTTTTACGGAGGACCAATAAAAAGGTTCCTCAATTTACCCTCACGGGGTCTTTCTCATTCTCGGCACTCCTCTGCACCCAGCTTCCATAATATAACCGTGCACAGTCCATCTTCCGAGTGGATCCGACCGAGCGTTTCACCCTTTTTTATTTTTTTATCTTTTGCTCATGAATTCCCCTTCTCTTTGCCGAGGTTCGAATAAAAAAGCCCCTTCTCAGCTCCGTATTTTCCCCAGCATTTCGCCCTTCACCCTTCATCCTTCAACCCCTTTATCAAAAAACCCCACCCGGTAACTATGCCGTCTCCTTTACCCCCGTCTCGGTATCTCGCGAATTATTTCCACGAAATGACAATCAAGGGCGGCTCTCGACCACGCCCTGGGAGCTTCCGGTTATCCAATGGTGTTCCGGGTAAGTGGCCATTTTGGTCCATTCGGAGGCTGCGCTGATCTCGCGTCGATTACTCGCTTGCTTTTTTCACCTTTTATTTCCAATCTCCGGTCTTTCTCCCACGGATTGAGACGCTGGAGCCGGAGCGGAGGCTGCTGGACTCTCTCTCTCTTTACTATGCTATCTATCTGTGTGCGTGGCGGAGCAGGAGCCCCTCTTTTGGGCGCGTGTGTGGATAAGTAAGGTTGGTCCTTTCCCACCTTGTTATCAGCGGTTCGCGGTTGGCTCCCAGATAAACGGGAAGGGATACGTCCGCGGTAGGAACCTCTCCCTCATTATCGTCGTGTGTGTAAACAGCACTCGTGACGGTGGTACCAAGAAATAAGCGCGAGCTGAGAGAGAGAAAGCGAGCCAGCAGCCGAGATCCGTTCGCGACCGCGACAGGGCGAGTTTAACGTTTTCGAGCTGCCTATTATTGATATTATAAGTATAATTCAATTATTATAAGTATTATTATAAATATTGTTAGGTGTATATGTTGGTTTTTAATACATGCAGTAAGAATTTTGAAAACTCGTGGTCGAGCTGGACTGACTCGGGAAAGAGTTTTCGGAATTCCGCGGTGTGACGGCAAGACGTACCGTGGATTTCTCAGAAAGAGTTTCCGTTTTGGTGGGTGAGGGAGAGGGAAATTGCACATTGAGACGGCGCGAAGAAGGGGAAATAGTTTTTTAAATTTAAGGGTTATATGTAAGGTTTATGTTTAGAAAATTTGTTTTTCCGGTTTCATGGATTTTTAAATAAATTTTTGTTTTACTCCTGTGAAGCTCGCTGATTTTTATTGTTTTGTAAAGAAACTGTGTGACCGCGAGTGAGTTTTTGAGACTTTCGGAGCCGAGTTGTTTGTATTTTTTGATGAGAAAGTGACTCCTTTGGAGCAAGAGGTTTCGAGGATACATTTTTTTCGAAAGGTAAGCATTTATTTTTAAATCATTGGTTTCTTTTGCAGGAAATTGATTTTTTTATAAGCAAATGAATTTTTTATCAACTTGTTAGAATTTTTTGTTCTTTTACTTTTTGGGATTCTAGATTTTTTTTTATTGATAAATTATAATAGGAATTTTTTTGGAAATGATCGATACACTGTAAAAAAATTTTCATCAAATTTGACACAAATATTTATGTTACTGACTGTTTTTACACAAACTAATATTAATTCCACATTCTAGTGTGTTAAATCAACACATGAGAATGTCAAATTCTACACACTATAGTGTAATATTCTACACAAAAATTTTTACATTTGACACAATGACGAAAAATTTTTTACTGTGTATCTATACCAAAATTCAAAAATTTTATATTTCATGAAGTTTGAATCTTAATATTTTATAACTATATACTCTAAAAATTTAAAAAATTAAATCTTATTATATATTTAGTAATTGTTTAGTTTTATGAAATTCAATAATAAAATATTTATAGAGTATATATGCAGTAATTTTTACTTGGAATAAAACAAACAAATTAGAAAAAAAATTTTCAATCTAATCATTTTCAAATTTTTTTTCTGTCAAAATATTGGAATAAAAAAAAATTTTTTCTTTCGTAATTATTCTATTTTTATTAAACTTTAAGAAAAAATTTACTTAATAATTCAAAAAAATTCTTTTCATCGTTAAAAAAAACTCTAAAACTCAACAATTACCATATATTCTCTTTATAAGAAAAAAAAAATTTTTTTTCCTCGTCTATTTTAAATTCAAATAAAAACAGTAGCGACATATTTTGAAATGTATACAAAATACTCCCACAAAACAATTAATTAACACATCCGGAGTTACCGTCTAAGGAGTGTGTCGCCTTTATATCATGTTATAATCTTCCTTTCAATTATAAATAAATTTATTTATCTTATTAAGCCCAGCATCCATCGCAGTCTCCCTTTTAATTCCGGTGCATTTTCCAAGCACGCAATGTCATTGCTGCTAATCATCCTTATTGTATCTTTCATCCGAGTTTTTTAAAATCATTCTTACTAACTCGTTTGTTCATTTATATATAATAACTACAAACATAAATATAAATAAATATTCCGAATAAGTATACCGTTAATTTTGGTTCAAACTTTTTACAATTGAACTTCCGTTTCATGATAATTAAATATCAAACTTTACATAAATATCAACATGTTTAATATCGTACCAAAAATAATTTTTGAATAATAATAAAAAATTTCCTTAAAGCTGCCGCGAATTTTGCTTTTAATTTCATTGCTGTTATCTAACAAAATTTCACAAGCGCGTGAACATTATTGTTAAACTAGTGTTGGTGCCATAAACGGTGCAACGTATAATAGCAGGGAAGATTATAAAATATTTAATGGGTGTGTTATAACATGTATATAAATGCATCACATCTCAGAAGAATGCCCCGCGGAGTTAGACATGAAGACGTCACTCAGGAATGAGAATACTGCAGCGACGGGGTCAACCTCGACTCGGAACCGTGTAAAAATACCTGGTGTTTTATGTATGTATACAATATATGTATACAATTCACGGCCGACATATTCAAAAAAAAACTCTTGAAACATTTTTTTCATTTTTTATTTTGCGTGATAAATAATAACAGAAGGAAGAAGGAATAAATAATACTGCAGTTATGTGAGTCAGCGAAATGAAACTATGAGTCAAAGGCTAAGGCGTGTTTCATTCGTTAAAAAAAAAAAGGATTTTTTTATTGTAAATATTGAACTCGAAATTTCTCATTCAATATTAATGTTGAACTTTGAACTTTGTCAACTTTATTAAATTGATGGCGGGTCTACTATTCTATATTATTTGAGTATAGGTACTATATTACAATAAATAATAAAAACTAAATATTATTTATGAGATTTATAATTAAGGATCAAGTTTAAAAAGTGCTAAGTATTACGAGATTGTAAATCTTGAATAAATAATGTAGATTTAAATTTCGAGTGTCATTTTGTGTTTAGTGTTGATATTGAGGGACAGATTATGCCTGACGATCCTGTCATAAATTACACCCTGAGCAGTTAGCTTCACGACATATACCCAATCTCTAGGCTCAGATTGTCGAGTCTAGGAGTGTCTTATTTTTTTTAAGGTTGTGATTTATTTCGATAGATTTTCTGAAAATACACATACAATAAGAATTTTTCTAAGTACTTATTTTACTGAGAAGTTATCACATTTTTCATAATTACCTTTGTAAAAAATGATTAAGATTTTTTTTTTGTGTTATGTTTGTTTAATCCCAGTAGTTTACTGTTAGTTAATTACCGTCGGACTTACCGAAATTACCGTCTGAGGAAATACTGTCTGGGAGTAATTAGAAGCCATAAATTGGGCGCTAGACAATTTTTGGGTTTTTTTTTTTTATGATATTGATTTTTTTTTATGAATATTGAATTTAAAAAAAATTTTTTTAATTGAAATTTAATAATAAAAATTTTTTTTTCAAAAACAAAAAATTATTTATTTATCAAAAAAAATTTTGTGATTTTTTTAAATCTTAACATAAAAAGTTATTGCTGTTTTTCCAGTTATAGATACAAAGAAAATTTTATTTTTCCTACTAAAAAGTCATTTTATAGAAAACGTCAGCTTCAAAAAAATTTTTTAATAGAAAAACCCGATTTTACTCAAAGATTATTTTAATCTCTCAATTTTCCATGAAATTGAAAATTTTCAAAAAAAAGGGAAGTTTCGGTTTATTTTCAAATGTCAAGTTTTCAACAACTAAACGTCGGCGCTTTTTAAGTCCATCAAGAAATCGTTTTCATTTCTGATGGACATCATTCAGGTGTTCAATTTTCAAAACTACCGCGAAGAAATGAATTTTAATTCAATTTATTTCTTACAACTAAATTATATTTACCAAAAGCTCCAGTTAAAGTAACATTATCTCTCACACTTATTCCAATTTTTGATAAAATCAGTCGCTTTGTAAATAAAAAAATTTTCTCTAATTTTTTTGAGGTGAACTTCCACAAAATAACGAGCTGAAATAACTAAAAAAAAAAAAATAATTCTCTCATTCATGTATTTATATTTATAAAGTATTATCCAAATAGTGAATAATAAATAGAAAAATAAAAATATCATTTATACTAATACTAATAATAATCTCTTGTCAAGTGTTGACACTATTTCTGAGTAAAGAATTAGTTTCTCGTTTTCAGTGTATATAATAATATAACATAAAGAGTAGAGCAGTTTTAAAGTTTCAAAAATTGGTGTATACATGTCTTGATCTTGAAAACACATTATTATGCGTATAAGTCTCAAATAATGGGACTAAGGCGTTTTAGTCTTGAACTTCCGGCAGTTTGTAAATATACATGTTCCGAAAAACTAACGGCATCCCTACTTAAAACTAAACTAAGACAACTTTTCTCCGCAGTTTGGCCCAAGTTTTTTCACTTTCAAAGTTATAGGTATAGATATATATGAGGTCTATGGTACTTTTGTCGGAAAATGATCAATGCCGTTTGTGTTGAGGAAAAATAAGAGGGTTGTTTCTCGCTGAAAGATGATGTACGGATGACAAGTGCTCAAATATCCGTGTAAACCCGGTTGAAAAAGCAGACATATATAAAACAGAAAATCACTGAGTATGTATATAGTAATAGCTTGCAGAGAGGGTATGGATGAGGAGAAAGAGAATAAGAAACCAACAGGGAATAGGGAAGATTGTGAGTGTAAGTGCAGGCAAAACCGAATGAAAACCAAAAGTAAAAAGAAGAGAGGAGAATATTTAGGCTGTTTGAGTGGCGTAGACACAGATAGAGGTCTACTTTAGTTGGTCGTATGACAGAAGGTCTAGAAAAAACGTACCTAAACCAAAACCACAACACGGACCCCCCTGGTTTAGCTAATAATCACTTTTCTTTGTCATGTTAGAAAACAGCCTTTCTGCGGATCAGTAGGGAGCACGGGCTCTATGGGAGCACACCCAAGACTTAAGACCGTCTTGCTACACGCAGACTTTTGGGACAATGTTAAATTTGGTCGGAATAATAAAAAGCCTGCCGGTGCAACGTGCAACACTGCATAGTACTTTATTATTATTGAGGCTTCTAAGTGTGTCGCTCGTCATTCGACGCATTTGTTACTATAGGTACAGAACATTCAAAAGCTAAGCAGGTTGCTTGACCAATTAGTGATTCTTGGAAACTCCCCGGGAGACTTTTGGCCAAAAAGTGTCACGGGAAACTCAATTTCTTCATTAGGGCTCATTTATATTTTAAGAGAAAGAATTATTATTGGTCAGAAAGGGATTTCTTGGTTCAAGAAATTTTTTGGATGCACCATTTATACAGTAAAAAATTTTGCGTCAAAAAATTTTGTGTTAAATATTTAACACTTTTATGTGTAAATTTGACATTAATTGTGTTAAATTAACACAGAAAAATCTTAAATTAACACAAAAAAGTGTTAAATATTTAACATAAAAATTTTTAACACAAAATTTTTTGACGCAATGATGCAAAATTTTTTACTGTGTAAATTTATTAATTTTTTATGATTTACTAAAGACGTTATTCTGGGTGACCAAAAGAAATTATAGTGAAGGTTGAAGTATTTTATATAGGAATAAAAATTACGATTTTTCTATGATTCATTATTTCGTAAAAATATTAAAAGGGATCGAGTATTATGTATAAACGCCTCGATTTTGTCTCTTCTCTGTTCAGGAGAATCATAATATAAAATAAACAGGCGTGTCTGCTATTAAAATAAATTATTTCAATACAAAAAAATTATTTATTAAATGTTTTCTATATTGAGATATCCACCCGAATCAATAAAATATATATTTTCCCACAGTACCGAAATAAATATTGAAATTTCGTAATTCGAATAAATTTTTTTAGCTGCAATCCTATCGTCTATAGCTTTAACTTTGACAAATATTTCAATGAAGTAAAAAATTTTAATATCCTTTTGAAAAAATTTCAAAAATTTTTAATTTATTTTATTTCTCACCAAATTAGGGAAATTAGTAAAAAATTTTTTTGAATTAGTTTTAAAGCTCTTGATGTCAAAATTAGCAATATTTTATTTTTTCCAAAAATTTTTTTATCAAAAATTTGCCATTTTTTTTCTAATTATTTTACTTTTGCTAAAATACATCGATTTAATCACCGAGTAAAAAATAATAAAAATGAACACAATTACTGAATGAAAGAGAAAATCACAACAAAAGCAAAGACCGCAGAGGGAGTGAATTAATTGGACAAATACGTCAGTGTTTTTCGGTTGATTGAGACAAAATGATGGTTTTATAATAAAATGAAAGGGTACTTTGAATGTATATGGCCGCTATAGAGAGAAATGATTGGTGTACAACAGCTGGATGAGGAAGGCACGCTTCTACTTAGAACGGAATCGCGATCGGCACGAGCGATAATGTCCAACAGATAGGAGCGCACGATATATCTTTGAAATGAATAATCCGTACAGGGATCGAGACGTACGCGAGAAAGCATATAACCATGTGTAGTGACGCTCCGTGCTCGGATATGTATCCAAGTAGTATAAGCATACAGCTGAGCTGAGCTGAGCTGAGTCCTGAGTCGAGAGACAAGTCGACTACGAAATAATACCACGAGGAGCGAAGATTCGGAGTTTTAGAGCCAGCGACGGGAAACCCGTTCTCATTATTATATTTATATTCATATTCGTATATATTATCATTCTGCCTTTAGTTGGCAACAGCCGGAGGAGAAGTCACTCATATATATTATATTTTATATGTATAAGTTGCTTTCTTCTTGGATGCTGGATGATGTGCTCTATTCGCCGATACACATATACACACATGTAAGATAAAAAAGTAATAGTGAGAAAGAGTAACAGATAGAACGGTATAAAAATCTCTATAAAAAGTTGAAAAGTGCCGCCGTCAGAGCGTCAGAGGTGAGGCGCGACAATGGATAAAATATGCCGACCCTACTGGGAGTTTTTGGATCCCGGGTCCTGTCCCAGGTTTCTTTACACCTGCAGCGACAGTAGATATCACTGAATAAGAAAAAGAAACATTGAGTAGACACCCACAAAACAAGCCAAACGAATTTCTTAAAGATATACTTTTATATATATATATATATATATATATACATATACATGTATGAATTCTGAAGAGATTCGTTAATGCTCGGCCGGTCAGGAGAGTTAAATTCACTGAGACACACCATTAAGATAGTCAGTGGGAGTCATGCCACAGAAGTAAACTTGTCTTTCTTTCAGAAACCGCCGTGCCGACCATGTAAATGAGCGAGTAAAAAGAAATATGTATATACATTATTATAATAATTATAATATAAGAAAGAGCACCCGTGAACGGCAACGTTTCATCTTACGATGTTGATTTCAAAAACCGACTGAAATGAATTACTTTTTAATATCACTACAATTCAAAACCAATTACTACATACGTTCTCGCATTCATAAATTCATCGACATTTAATTACAATTTACACACGCCGACTATTCTTCTTACATTTATACATATTTATAATCTTATTTTTTGTTCATTAAATTTCTACAATTTTCATTTTTATTCGGGCAAATAATTTTAAAAAAATTAATTTGAAGAGTTTCAATGTCTTGAATCAAATTAAACTTACTTAAAGTCAAGAAAAATTTCTCAGTTCAAAAATTTTTCAACTAAAATCTAGACCATGAAATTTAAACAAATTTTCTTCAAGTAATTTTTTCGCTTATCAAATTTATTGCTGTAAAAAAAAATCAAAATTAATAAACTAATTTTTGAGAAAAAATTTCGAAAGAAAATCATTAAAAAATTTTTAAGTTTAAATTAAAACAAACTTTCTCAATTTTTTTTGCTCTATTCAAGAAAAAAATTAAATTTTATTTTTTGCATAGTACATTACTGAAAATTAATATTCTGACTACAATTAATTCACTACACCATCGTCAGTGAACTCAACAAAAAAAATAAGGAAAACAACCTGAACCTGGAGGCATACGAAGAGGAAGGCAAGGAATGTCGTACACAAAGGTGTTGAGGTTGAGCTCCCAACACATTTTACCGTGCTCGAATATTCAGTTGCGAGTTGCGAGGTATTTCTCATATCTGTTTACTGTATATATGTGTATGATACACTATACATAACAACACAACTCCTGGATCCGAAGTGTTAAAGATCGGTGGCTCTTTGGTTGTGTGGAATAACATATAGCATACAGGAGGCAGAGCCAGAGGCTGGATAACACATTGCCATATACAAGCTAACCATACACATACCCGGAGCTATATGACTATCGATATATTTTATATATTATACCCGCGATTGTATACACCGGCATGGGACCGGGACTGCTTGGGGTGTTGGTGTGAAAGGGTGAAAAGACGGGACATATTTTATATTTATGGGTATTTGCCGCTACTGTACAGCTCGTCGCGCGGCGGTCACAGTCACTGAAAACTAACCGGATAGGATTCAAGCTCCCAACTACCAGCTATATGCTCCTTCATATTTATCTGTGTACGTCTTTAATACACATTTAACAAATACATGGGTACATTATACATTTAAGAGAGAGACCGAGAGTTTTTAACAGAAGAGTAGAGGACTACTTGGACGTTTTGTATCGGCCAATGTGTCATTTCTCCAACACAAAATCGCGCTCCATTCCCACTCCATTTATAGCATGTCTTTTGCCCGGGGCATTTCACTTCTGGAGTGCACACAGAAAGAAAAAATTCTTGGCTCAAGAAAATTTTCAGGTGCCTGAAGGAAGATCGAAGTTGTGTTGGCTGAAGTAAAATTTTTTTAAGAATTGTATTCTTGGTGGAAGTTATTTTTTCTTAACTCAAATTATCATAAATACTTGATACAATAAATTTTTATATTTGATCAAGATTTTTAGATACTTGAGGAAAACAGCGCCACCTATTTCAGCTGAGAAAAAAATTTTCTCACCTTGAGAAAATTTTTCTCTTGAATATTTGATACCCATTTTATATTATTTTAGCGTGCAATTATACATATTGAATGAAAGAAAATGATAAAATATTATTTGATCTTCCTATTTGACATGTTAATCAATAAAAATATTAATGAAAATTTATTTCTATCGAGATATTTAATTTTTTGGAGCAAGAGACTGAATTTTCTCAAAACAATAAGATTTTCTTGACTTAAATAAATTTTCTTGGATCAATATACGTATTTCTTAAAGCAAGAGAATTAATTTTGTTGGAATAAGTGAAATTTCTTGTGTCAAAAAAAAATTTTTTTTTTCGCTCAAGAAAATCACTAGAAAGAAAAATATTTTCATGGCTCAATTGAACAAGTGAACAATTGGATTATTATTCTAATTGAGTCAATTGACTTGAATGATCAATTAGGAACTTTACGAAAGAAAAATTAATCGATAATATAATATAATTGTAATCAATAAAATTTTAAGATAGTCAGTATTATAACAAACGATAATATATGATTTGATATTGATAATAAAGTACGAAAGTTTTTGGAAATTTTAGCGAGCGAGTGTTTATGACTGAATAATGGAAAATCGCGGATCGCGCATCCGAGGATTAGCTCGACGCCGAAAACAATCGGAAATTTTTTGACCTGAAAAGGATTAAGCGCGAGATGAATTTATTATGAAGATTAACACCTGAGTTTACAGATGCTATTAGCAATAAATAAAAATTGATTGATTGATTAATTAATTATTATTGTGTACGAAAGTTTCTAAATCTCTACTCGGTTATTTACGTAGATTTTTTAGTTATTTCTTAAACTATTCATCGGTTTTATTTATGACCCCACGTTTGTGGACCTTCGGCTCTGAATATACATATTTTCAGTCCTTAATCAAACGATTGTGCTACTGACGGGCTCTTTTGCACTCTCATTCGCCCGATTGTTATCCCGTGGGTCTTCTAATGATCCTGTAAAATAAAAATAATTCTACTTTTTAATTTATTTATTTCTTTTTCAGGAAAAAAAATTGTTTTAAGGTCAAAGAAATTTTAACTCAGAATTTTTATATCTCTTTATATACATTAAGGAGCAGTTATTTGCTTTAAGAAAAATATTAAAAAAATTAAACATATAGAAATTTTTCAGGGTTTGAGTACATTTTTTTTAACAAGTTTTTTCACTTGATTTTAAGCACAAAGACGATTATTTTGAAGAAATTCACGGTCTTGTATTGAGTAAAAAAATTTATTAATTATATTAATATTAATTTTTATTAATTATATATTAATTAAAAAATTTTTCTGTTTGATCCAAAGCTAAGAAATATTTTTAATTAATTTTTTTATTTTTATTAAATCAAGTTAATTTTTCTATCAGTAATGCAAAATTCACTAAATATAGTAAACATCATTTCAATAAAAGTCGTCGACTTAATTCGTAATTAAAAAACTCTAAAACTTCTCCGATTTAAATTCTGAACTAAAAAAAAAAAAAAATTCCTCAAAGTCAAAACCGTTATACAATCTGAATTCAAGCATATTACCCAACCGTACAATAATTATCTCGCGATCATAACCAAAACATTAAGGTTTTTTGTAAGCAACCTACAATCAAGTCTCCGATCAGGGATCTTGTATCTCGTGGACCCAAAAGGACCTTACAGATGAATGAACCCGAAAGAGCTAACGCACTGCAATGACAAAAAATCTGTCCAACAAAGGTAAAAAGAAAAACAGGATAATAGAGTAGGCGCGCGTTCGTCTCGTCTCATCTCATCAGAGATCGTTACCAAGAAAAAGTTATTGAGGATGAGGATCGGTCCAACAATAATAACAATAATAACAACAAGAGAACGGAACCAAGAGATTACAAACGTTTTTGCGGCTCCTTAGTGGGAAAGCGAGATGTAAGATGTAAACTACTCGAGTTGAGTACACACACCTTGGTAACCCAGCGTCTAGATGAGAGACCGAGGATCAGATTTGGATCTCCATGTGACGATCGGCATGGCCCTTGACGCCCGACGCCTGTGGTGCTAGGAGGCTACTTATAGACCCCTACCCAGGAACCCAGCTCTTTCTCTGGTCTCTTTAACAGACTCAGACTGGTGAGCTCCAATTCTTATTCTCCTATCCTTGCTATTGCTATGTTATATACCTTCTAGTACCTCTACCGGGACCAAAACCAGGACAAGACCAACCATATACTTCAATACCTCACTGAAGGTGCCATTACGCTCCATGGTCTATCTTTTTCCTATCCTTATTTATTAACGCATGGCCGAGTGTTTTCACGCTGCACTTTTATTCATTTTCAGGATCTCATGTCTCTTGTCGATCTTTATGTCATTCAGGTATCAACTTTTTACCGCTTATTTACCGATAGTATTATGTATGTACTCCGCAGAATAAGGCGCGGATTTCAATCATTTTTGCTGGCTCATTCGACTGGAAGTTTTTAAATAATCTTTTATGAGGTTGCGGTGATTGATTTTTGAAAGTAGCTACTTTTATATAGAATGTTTGAATAATAAATTTTTTGATAATACTAAACTTATTAAATTAGAACTAGAAAATATTTTTAAAAAATTACACTTGTAGATTTTCAAATTTTTTACAAATGAAAATTTTTTTTTTTTTAAATTCTAAAAATTTTTAAATATCGACTAACTTAATTTTAATAATTTTTTGTCGTAGAAACCAATAGGATATTTTTGATCAAAACAATTTGTAAGGTTTTTTTAAATTTCAAATATTTAAAATTAAAGGGTTGGATTATTATTTTGTGGCTAATTGATTGAAAAAAAGTTTGGAAAATCCAAAAGTGCACGCCTCATAATCTCATTTTTCACAATAAAATTGATTAAAATAAAATATAAAAAGCAAAATAATAAAAAACAAAACTCTGCTATGGTTTAGTGGCGCCATAACTCTAAGGTGAGGAAAAAAAATACTATAATAAAATGTATAGATAGATATACAAAAAAATCCACAGTCATATATTAGTTTTTTATAAATAATAATTTAACGACAGTGAATTGAACGCTCATATTAATTAGGAAAATCCTTCGTGTGTATTATTTTTGTTTTAATTGAATTTTTATTAAAATTCACTCGATACACATGTATAAAAGTAAACGAAATTTTTCTTATCTCTCACTGATATTTAAATCCCACAAAAAACAGTTTCATTGTAAACCGTCGCGCCAAGTACACGTCCAACTATTGTTACAAACCTTGATACAACCATTCATATACGGACGTCCAAAAAAGATTATGTTTAATGTTATTATTTATTATGTTAAACAAAAAAATTGTTATTGAAATATATTTTATGTGCCTGACAAATTATTCGACTTGATATAAGTGTACTCATATTAACCTGTAAGTGCGATATAAATAACAAAAAATCAATTTCAGTTTCGAGAAAACTGCTTTTTTTGAAATGTCGAGAGTAGAGCACAACCTCAACGCTTCGCTTATGAGGCGTGCAAAAATCTCTGTGAAGAAAATTTGAATATATTTTTTTCATGGAAGGAATTTTAATTCTTACACAGAAAAACAAATTAACTTGAATCAAGTAAATAATTTTGAAGAACTTCATCTTCTTGATTTGAGTAGACAAATTTTTAAACTAAGAATTTTTTCTTGGTTCAAGAATTTTTTACTTGATTCAAGTTAATATTTTTTTCTAAGAACTAAAAAATTCTGTTTAGAAAAAATGCAAAATTTTCTTCAATTTTTTAAATAATTTGAGCAAAAAATCAAAACATAAAAATCTTTGCATTTTTTTCATATGGAAAAAGTTAGAAAACCCATTATGATTATTATTATTATTATTATTATTATTATTAATAAATTTGTAAATTTATAATAGCGGATTGATGTAGAAATCGTCGCACGCCAGTGTCAGTTGACAGGGAGGTGACAAGCTTGCGTTCCCCCTGTGGAGAACAATTTTTAGCGTTTCACGCCCAAGTTGCTTTCAGACGAGATGAAATGGCAGAGTATATAGTACTTTTTATATTGTAAGGTTTATAAGGCTTATATACGTAGATACATATATACAATATGTATATGGTCAAAAGTGTAAGGCAATGTAGCGTAATTTTTGGGGCGGTGTATTTTTCCCAGTGGGTCGAGCTCAGAACCCGCGGGGGGTCTTACTGACACGTTCTGTCGTCAGAATCCATCTTTATATTTTTTTTTGCCTACTTAATTATTTTTCTGTCTAGATAATTTTTATTGACATTCTAATTCATATTTATGTAATTATAAATAGCGAGATTTGGTTGAAGTATAAATTATTCGACAGATCTGAAATGTATTGACGAAAAAAAAAATAATAACGCTTACTTCTTTTCTTTTTCTATAAATTTGCATAATGGAATTATCTTTCGTGCGTTCTTGACCCACTCGCATAAAAATTAATGTTCTATCTTTTGATATTTAAATCGGATTAAAATTTGATGGAGTAATATAAACGACAGCTATATACTACTATTCAATATCGTTCCATTTAAACTTTATTTTTTTCAATAAAATTTACGTTGACATAAATTACGTGACATATGCTCCGTTTTCTTTAAACCAAGAACAATAAAATATAATTGAGCATTAGATGTAATGGAGCAATGTTATAATATGCTAATTTAAATTTTAGCGGCAAAAATTACTAATAAATGTAACGCAAGATTAGTTCGTGTGACTATTTAAAAATGTTAGTCTTAACGAAGCTCTGGAATTCAACTTGTGTAGTCTTTGGTATCCGTACAGTAGTAAACACCAGCAAAAATAAAAAATTTTGTGATAATAATAATTATAATAATAATATAAAAATTATTAACGACAGGGCGAAGCACTCGAGCTCGCTACTGCGTATATCGTATATGTGTATTATATACAATATAATAACGCATGCGCACACGCGACGTGTCTTGGGAATAACCGGTTTATACATCAGCTAAAATCGTCCGGCGTGCTTGCGGACGCGTTCAATTATTCCATGATAAATTTATATACATATCGAAGAGGTAGTCTAATAAAGAGTTATATTGGTTTCTTGCTGTGATGCTGTGAATTTCGTTTTTTATTCATTTCACTTCTTGATATATTTTTTCTGATTTATGCTATAAATATATTTTATGCTTTTCTATAGAAAATTTTTTGTTTGACAAAGTTTACATTTGTATGAGTTTTTTTGTTGAAATTTTGCTCTTAAAACTCGTAATTCATTTTCGATAATATTTATTATAATTTTTTAATTTTATAAAACCTTAAATTTATTCAAAAATTATTTTGTTATAGTTTCTCAAATTTTTCCGCGTTAAGGAATATTTGTGTGAAATTAAAAAAAAATTTATTTCTTGTTTTATTCGATAGTTTATACTTCTGAAAATTGAATATTAAAATTTGAAGTATGTATCTTTAATACTTTTTGAGCCTTGAAGTTGTATGGCGACACGGTAAAGGTATGAAATTTCTACTCAAAGATATAGAGTTCGATTCCTCGGCGAGGAAAAAATCCAATTCAATTAAAATTAATTTGATTTTTATTTTTCGGTACTTAATTTTCCATACGATGATCCTCCTATTTGATTAAAAAAATTGTAATTTTTAAATGCTGAAAAACATTAAAATATAAAACTTTTTTTAAAATATCAATTTTTTTTTTCTATAATTAGAAATTAGATAAGAAATATCTTCTAGTTAAAATAATAGTTAATGTTCAAATATAAAAAATTTTACTGTCAACAATTTATTGCATAGCCATAAAACTTATATAACTTGAATCATCTTAAAAAAAAAATAACCTTGATTATATTTTTCTCAAATTTCCTCTCACTTCAACTTCATAATTGAAAATCATGTCTCTTTAATTCAAAAGTCGTTATATAAGGTAATAAATATAAAGTATACGACAGATAACAAATAAAAAGGCAATAAAAATTATATTGCATATCCACCACATGTACTTATGAGTTGGTACTTGACTGGGTATAACTCGTAATCAAAATTGCGCGCGCAGAATCGAGGATCGTGTATGAATCTCTCAAAACGCGGTGGTGCGTAAGGGATGGATTTACATGCACACACACATGTCCAAACAAAGTACATAGACATACACATGCACATAAGTTATGATAGCAAAATTTCACTTTGCCGATGATGTACGGGGGCTGGAGCTCTTACTCTGTAAATAGAGCAGGCATGTAAAGGCACGATGCATACAAGAGCGGAGTAGATGATGAGATATGTAAGATGATGTTATGTACAGTAGATAGTATCTATATACATCCTCTCCTCTCTCTGCCATGTATATATATGTATAATACATATAACTAAGCGAACAAGAGCGGAATATATTATGAAAAGAAGTGACTGAATGGAGGCGCTCATTCGTGATCACTACAAGTATAGCTCTTCTGTCCTTTTTACAAGCTTTTCTTTCTTCTCCTCCACTCTTAATACTTAACATTTCGGTGAACCGAGAATTACTCTTTTTTTTTTAGTACGCCCATCTGTCAGGGAAATCGTATCGTAAACCAATTATTTTTTTAATTATATCCACCCAAAGTTTCTTTATAGGGAGCTGAAGTTATTTTCGAATGGTGGAATTTGGTTATAGGTAAATCCGAAATCATATTCCAATCTTACCTGCTGTTACATTTTAAAGGGCTACAGCTATTGTGCTGGAAATTTTTCTCTGTGGTTTTATTCATAAAAATGAATAGGGTACTCTGGATGTTACAGATTTTTGACATGGATCTATATCAGATATTTAATTAGGTTTCAAGTGATTAGTATTTAAATTTATGTTTGATTTTCAAGTTAAGTGTTCAAATTATTAAAATTTTTTTACTCTAGTATTTTTATTTAATCATTTTTTGATTTGTATCTGCATTGAGAAAAAAAAATACTTTTACTCAATTAACAATTTCTTGTTTCAAGAAACTCGCTGACGATCAAATATTCTATTATTATTAATTATTAATTTCTGAAGAGAACATCAATATTTATTTTTGGATAATAGATCAACAAAAAAATAGCTTTATTTAAATTAAGTAAAAATTATTTCAATCAATTTAACAATTTCTTGAGCTAAGAACATAAATTATTAAGAAAATTTTCTTAATAAAAGTATTTTTTTTTCTCAGTATTATTAATTTTTGAAGAGAAGAACATCAATATTTATTTTTTGGATAATAGTCAACAAAAAAATAGCTTTATTTAAATTAAGATAAAAATTTTTCAATCAATTTAACAATTTCTTGAGCTAAGAACATAAATTATTAAGAAAATTTTCTTAATAAAAGTATTTTTTTTTCTCAGTGTGTATTTTTAAAAAATTAGCTGATATTTAAAGTACAAAATTTTCTTTAATTGAAAATTTTATTTATGTTTTTTTCAATAAAATTAAATAACTCATTAATCAATCGAAAAATTCTATTAAACTTTGCAAGATTTTCGAATTATCAAAAAAAAAAATTTGATATTCAAATTTATGTAAAAGACTTTAGTATTTACGTCTATAAATTTTCCTAAAAAAAAGTAAACAGGTGTCTCATAAAAGAACAGATTTCGTAATAGTTTATAATTTAAACTTATGACAGTATTTGTATTGATATGGTGTTATTATATTTATATATTATATAATATTTGAAAGCGGTATAGTGGCAAACCCGACAGGAAATATAAATTAATTGAATGACTACCAGTGATGCGAGCTGCGATGCATTTAAGAAGTTCCAGAGGGTGGAACAGATATCACGGGCCTATTCAATTCCATTATTCACCCTCTACTCGCCTATAAATCGTTTATGTAAGGTATATAAATGTATGAATGTGAGGCCCTAGAGTCATTGTCCGAAATACGTAACCTTTCTCCGTGAGAACCGGACGTATATTAGGCCTTAACTCACAAAACACATTTTTTTTTTTCGTAACAAAAATATGTACCGTTTAATCTCAACTGCACTTGTTTAATTTTTATCCGTATAAATCAAAATTAAAAATAAATAATATTTTTAAAAATTTAAACATAAAAGTCTACTGTTCGATATAAATATATCAAATAAAAAATCCATATTTTTTTACATTCCTTTTTGAGAAAAAGATTTACGGCGTAATGTTTGCGTGAGAGCTCCGACAAATTTGTCGTGTATCGTTTTATAGTGTATATCGAAGTAACCGGCGTTTCTCGAATAACGAGTAACCGCAGGGGAAAACAGATTAAAATCTGTCGATTCTATTAGCACGCAAGTTTAAGAAAAATATCAAAAGATAGAAGGGCGATTGCTCCAGCCTCCACCAGCAAGCCGTAATGCAATAGTAATAAGGATAACCATGAGCCATGTGTGGATGTATTGAATTCATGGCAATAAACGACTCGTTTGCCGGTGATTAACTGGGTAGATGTTGATGGGGAGTCGCCAAAGAATTCCCTAGGGTTATTGGCAGAAGCCCTAGAGGAAGAAGAGTCGAGGATCGAGGGCCCATTAGTTTTGCTTCTTTTCTCCTGTTTCGATACAGGAAATCCAGTTCTGGAAATATATATGTTATCATCCAGCGTGTGTGAGTGTGGCGGGTAGAAGGATACGCATTGTCATATCTGCAGCGAGGGTGAAATATTAGGGACCTTTAATTCCGTCGGGAGAGGGCTAATCTTTGCGAGCACTCCTGCAAAAAGCCTTATAAACGTGTGCCATGCAACAATGCCGTTTTATATGTATATATATATTTTATTGTTGTGTTGAATGACCACCCGTGGAAACTTTGGTCTCGATTTGGTCTTTACATGACTTTTTGGAGCTTTGCAGGCTTATCTAGCTTTTGGCAGACTCATGAAGTAGGAAGAGCCGGGCTAGAAAGTGAAAATCATTATTTAATTATGATTATAGTATATTTGGATAAGATGGGTTTTTGGAAAATTTAAGAGAGATAAGGGCGAGGTCTTTGGATAATTAAATGACTCAGTGGCTTTTGATAAGGAATAAAAATTTTTTTGGCAGTGATAAATTGTAGTTTAGAAAAATAAAATAGGGAAATAAATTTTAAATCTTTAATAATCTAAGAAATGTTTAAAAAGTTTTTGGGTTTCAGGAATTTGATTATTGATAACTTTGTCCATATGTTTCATTACTTCCAAAAATAAAATATCTTCACCAAATCTAAAATGCATCACATACTTTCGACAAAAGCAAAACCAATCTTCATTCTAGAAAAAAAAATAATAATTGAATTCCTAAATTCAAAAGATTAAAAAATTAATTCAAAAAATTCCTGAATGAAACTATTTTTTTGTATCCACATCTTGAAGATACGATCTACCATAAATACTATATGGATACAGCATACACGGAGCACCGTGATGGTATATATAATAAAGATTGGAGCGATTTGATGGTGTCAAATGGTTAAAAGGCGCGTTTCTATACGCCTCGTCAAATCCACAAGACTTGACATCAACTCTTGCGATCACTTCCGTCGCTTAAGAGCGGTTGATCTTCAGATCGACTCATTCTCGACATAACAGATTTACATATACATATCGGTCCACGTGGACGTGCATTCAGCATTCACAGTATTTTATTTAACTCTAAAGGGTACATAAAAGACTAGATCAAAACTACTTATTGCCAGTTTTATCTTCCTTCATTCAATATCAACGCCTGATACATACATTATAAACTAATAATTCGTGCATTATATGCACGTTAAACATGTATTTATAAGCAAAATACCCAAACAAAAATTTTGTTTTTTTATAAGCTGCAAATTTTATCCTCAAACTAAAAAGAAAAAAACATTTTTTTTCACTCTGACTTAATAATTATTGCCGTGTATCTTAGAATGCTATTAACTAAAATTATATTGTGGTTCATAGTGACAGTAGACAATATTTACCATCACAATAATAATATTTATCTTAACGGTGATAATAATTCTAGTTAATCTCGTGTATTTAAAAACTCAAATCCTATTTTCAATTATTTTTTTTAATACTTCAATTTTTTTCATTTCAAACTTTTTTATTAAACCTATTTTATGGTTTTTTTTTAACTTTTAAAAATTTCCTTTATTCATATTTCAAGAGTACAAGTATACTTTGTTAGTTGATAAGAATTACAGAGGGTTCCCATTTTTATAGCTAAAAAATTTAGACTTTTGGTTTATAATGTTATAATTTGAAAAAATTTATGTGAGTAAAAATTTGTGAAAAATCTCATTAATTTTTTTTATTTTATGGTTAACTTCTCAAGTTACTTTAAAGACTGGATTCGTCAATTAGTGAAGGTTCTTATAATCAAAATAATGTTTTGATTGATTAATTATTGACAAATGGCACACTAAAAAAAAAAAATTCTTGACTGGAGGGTAAATTTTCTTGGCTCAAGAAAATATTAAGGAAGATTGAAAATTTTTTGAATGGTCAGTTTCTTAAGCCAAGAAAATTTCTTCTTGCTTCAAAATAACTTTTGTCTTGCTTAAAATTTTGTTGGTGCAAGAAGTTTTTTTTTCTGTGCAGCCTTGGTGAATTATCAACTCCAACCTTAACTATTATTATCATGAAGGTAACTGTTACTATCTTGATCGTAAATATTGTCAGCTGTAATTATAACAGTCACCATAATAAAATTTCAATTCATCTGATTGCAAGATAATAATGATTACAAAAATTACCACCATTAAATTTTCTCCATGGACCTGTTACACTCTGTTCTCACCCGGGTTGACAGGTGAATGCCAATAGCCAATAGCCAATACTCGAGTGTCTTTTTGGCTTCCAGTCACCGATACAACTTTCTTTCATGTCGAAGCATCATCAATCATCATCATCGGTCTTCTTATTGGTTGTAATGTCCATGCAGGAACTAGCTCGAAAAAGTCAGTGTCAATTCTTTCCTTGATCCCCAAAAAAGAGATATCTAAACTCGTTGTTTAATTGCATAAACAATTAATCTGATGACTTTGACTTTTGAAAAAGAGCTTTTCAGTACACTTGTATGACAATCTCGACAATCTAAATCTAAAAGGTAAATATCTACTTATGCCCACTGTCTATTGTGCTTGTCCGCATAAATTCGGAAGAGTTTATTTAAGAAAAAGAAACCGGACTGCGCACATTGAAAATGGGTTTCAAGAACAAAAGCACTTTTACCAATTCGGACTCCCTTTTCAGAGGCTTATCCTCACGAGTAGTGCATAGTAATGTCCTGAAATCTAACGCAGGTCCTTGACATTTATAATGGGCACCCAGTAGCTTAAACACGCTCGAAAGGATGCGGATTAACGTCTCTACTCTTTACTTTCTACTGGACAAGAATCCTGAAGCACTCATCTGCTGCTCAATAGACAAATTCAGGATCTTCTTTATCGCTTAGTCTAGAAAAGTTCTAGCTTCAATTGCATAAAAAATTTAATAACTTTTTTTAGCTGGCATTATTCCTATAAAAAAACTCAATCAATTGCCCTCGTTGAGCGTGAGATCCCAGCGGGTGGTAAAAGATAAACGTTTTCTCACCCTCAGAGATAAATTTACCCCGAAGCAAGTCTTATAAATAAATAAATACTTTTTATTTTATTTTATAAAATTTACTATCAATTTTTCACTCAAAAAATGACGTCTTGAGAATAAGATGTGTGTCATGAAATTCATATATCCGGAAATGAAATTTTTTTGTACAGTCTATTTGTCAAAGTGTATGGAGATGTGGTCGTCGGTGTCATTCGACAGGGATGAAAAGTAAGAGATATAATATTATATATTATATATGTGTGTATGGAGGTGACTATGAACCGGTACAGTAGTCGTTTCAGTACAAACGATCGGGACAATAGTTACGGGCACATCCAAAACCTGAACAAAGCAAGCGCTGACGTGTTTATATAGCTGCTAAGGTACACTACACTGCCTGCTCGCTTAACAAATTTCAGTACACCTCGCTATACACGGCAAAATAAAAAAAATATAACTATGACTATGACTGGAACTGTAACTAAAATTAAATGTGAATAACAATAAACAAATATGAATAGAGGTTGGCGATCGATATTTTTCTTTTTATCTCATGTGTGTATTATGTAAGATACACACGCGAAGAATGACAAGACCGTGTAATTTAGTTATAGATCAGTTTGATACTATTTTCCGACTGTTTACTCTCAGACAGCAGTATTTACCCAGCCCGATGATGGACGAGTAAGTCGTTTGTTTAGGTCCACGTTTCTTTTTATCGATATGTAATTTTTTTCAATAATGGCTCATGGTTTTTTATTGCTACCCTCTTTTTGGCCTTTCGGCACGCTCGTTTTGGGGTGGAAAGATTTTTCAGAGTGATTATGATTATGATTATTATTGCTATAAGTTATAATTGGTGAGGATTTTATATTAAAAAATTTTTAATCGAGTTTGAAATTTTTTTATTGAAGACAGAAAATTTTTAGAAGTTGGACCACGTCACTTACACATCATACCGGTAGATAAGCACATACAGTCCTCAGAACAACATTCTGTAGGTGCACTGCACTGAAATTAATGAAAATTTTAAATTGTAAATTATAAGTTAGTTATACACTGAAAGAAAAAAAATTATTGTCAAGAAAATAATTTGTTGAAATGATTTATTATTCAATTGATTGATTTTTTGACGAAATTTTTTTTCTCTGTCTAGCAATTTTTATTATTAATATCAGAATAATTGAAAGCTAGAACTACTCTTGTTAAAAAAAAATAACTTGATTCAAGAAAAAATTTTTTAATCAACATGTTATCTATTAGCGACCAGTAATGTCATTATTAAATTAGTGAATATTACTTTTACAAATGAATTAGTGACTTTTATTTTCATTTATAAATTAGTGAAATATATTTTCATTTGTTAATTAGTGAATTTTATTTTCACTGATCAATTAGTGTTTTCTTTTTTCACTGAATCATTTAGTGAATTTTCACTGTCATTTAGTGAAATTTCACTAATTTTATTTTAGAGAGAATCATTTTAAAAAGTTTCATTATCTTAAATCAAGAAGAAAAATTTTTGAATAAATTTTACTTGATTAAAAATTTTTTTTCTTGAATTAAGATAATTTTTTTATCACTGTCTACAACAATTAATTTTAATATTATGATAATTTATAATAATTGAAAACTTACAGGATAATTAGTCGGGTTACACTTCATTTCAAACGTCCTCATGAAGAGTAAAATCGATAAAAATTTTAAACATTTTAATAGTAATTTCAACATAATTTGTGCTTGAATTATTTATTTTATACAAAAAAATGCACTTTTGGATTATAACTTTAAAAACTTCTTCTTTAAATTTTTTTCTGAGTTTTTCGGGCTGATTATAAACAACCACTCTTGCGAAAATAAGAAAGCGTAATGTTTGTGATAAAAATAATTTTACTGTGTAATTGTTCAACTGAATGATCACTCAAGATAAAACTTTTTCGATAATTAATATGACCGTGATTAAGCTGAAGGTTAAAATAATTATTCATTTGGTCAACGGTCCTGTTTTTAAAGCAAATAATTTGCTCAACAAATATCTTAATTAAACTAAATGAATTTCACAACTGCACTCCATGATTAGTATAATTTTATTTACTTATCATTTATCATGCATCGCGAGTATCATAAAAAAATATATAATTTTTTGATGTCTCTCAAGTAAGAAATATTAACGGCGTAAAAAATATTTATTTATCGAATTTCAGAAATATTTATTAAAGGAATAAAAATGTTTATATTTTATATTTTTTCTTGCTACCACCTGCACGACCTAGCGCCTGCCGGGCCTTGACAATTCAAGCCTTTACAACATACATTATCGTATACGCACTGTAATTAATAAAAATCCTTCATAATTAATACTGAATAATAATTTATTGTTATGAGTATTTAATAATTAATAATTATAATTGAATAATATTTCATAATTAATTCCAAAGCATTAAAAAGCTTTGCAATATATTAATATTATTATTTAACTTACAGGCCCGTGATGCTCTGAATAACAATTATTAGCATTAATTGTCCATATGGAGAGTAAGATTGATAAAATTACTATAAGTAATTTCAACATTATTTGTTATTTGATTGTTTTTGTTTTAAAGAATAAAAAAATCACACTTTTGAGCTATTAACTTTGAAATCTTGCAATTTTTGCCTGATTTTTTCTCACAAAATAAGAGAGCATAATTTGTATAACAGAAATAATTTTTTTGCGCTTGCTTACAGTATAATTGTTCAACTGATTACTAACAGCAGTTATAATCGTAGTTAGCTGATTTGAAAAAAAAAAAAAAGTTATTCGAAATCGCTGAACAAACATTTAAATTAAATTGAGTACAGTCGTTTATAAATATGGATATAAATTTAAAATTTTCAGACGATACTTGGAATAAGTAAATTAATTGAGTAAAAAAATTTTTATTGAATTTGAGAGATATTTATTGAAGAGAAAAAATTCTTACAATTATATTATCTTATATATAAACTAGGACTAGTTTTTCGACAGTAGCCTATGTCACATTTTGTCTCAGGGCATAAAACAGCTTTCGTCGGAAAACACTGCAATTAATAAAAGATAATAAAAATTACGAAAATACTTCACAAAATATATAATTATTAGAAAAATTACTAATTTTTTTTATTATTATTCAACTTACTACTTATAGTCGGTCCCTCGTCCCTCGCCTGACAAACATAAGCATTGATTGTCCAGATGCAAAGTAGAATCGATAAAACCATTAGCAACCATTTCATCATTATTAACAATCAAATGAGGAATTTTCTGAAAAAAAAAAAAAAAACAAATAAAATATTGAGTAGATTTTTGGGTTCTTTCAAAAAACTTATGACTTTTACTTCAATTATCAGAAAGAAAAAAATAAGCGAGTGAACTTTTAAAAAAAAGAAAAGATTTTCAGTAAAAATTTTTCACTAATTATAAAAGAAATAATTATTTGCACTTACTTTCAGTGAAATTGATTAATTGATTAGTCTTCAACGATTAAACTGTCTTTTAACCCAGAAAACTCTAATATTTATTACTTATATACTTTTATCGATATTTCGTAAAAAATAAAAATATGTATTTTATCTTTAAATTAAAAATTCTGCATACTTAACAAATAATTTTTAATAATTAACTTGAAAAAATAAATTGGTCAATTATTTATCTCCAATTAAAACTTAGTCGACTGAAAATCTAACCAAGTGATTATTGATTTTACGATGAAATAATTTTGATTAAATTCGCGTTTTGTGTATGCTACCCAAAAGCGGAAAAAACCGTGGACGCAAAAGTTAACGTAACGAGGACGTATTTCAATACTGTCTCTTATGATGACGATAATGATAAAAAATGAGTAGAAGCAAGTTGATAACATAAAGATGTTTAAACTATTTTTCAACTGGGTTCTCGGTTGCATCTCCTGACTGTTCACAGAGATCCCAGTTTAACGCTAGGTTTAACCAATTTAATTCATAAGCTCCGGGTTAAGCCTGGATTTGTGGCTTAGTACTGATGGTGTTTGCTACCACCACGAGCTTTAACTGTTTCCGCCTCTGGCCCGTGGTACACCCCGATGCCCAGGTACACACTCTGTTTTCTCCTACTCAACCTGTTTTCCAATCCCGATTTGCATCTGTATCGCGTCACACTCTCGACTTTTCCCTCTGTAAGCATCTTCAAATCTTCCAGCCCTCAAAGTTGTAAAAAACACTCCAACAATAGTTTTATCCTGCTTACTTTTATGAGACTAGTAATCTAATCTATTTGCTGCCCTATTGAACAGCGCTTACGTCCTCTAAGAACTACTAAAGCGTACCCACGCTCAGACATTCAAACTAGTGACCTCTGCTGGTTTTTATAGAGCTCTAATCTGTTGTTCCAAAAGTTTTCGTTTTACACGGAAAAAAGTGGTGCAAAAAACTGTATCATTATTTGCATCTCTCAGTTGTTCAAAATTTATTTCTAATGTTTTTTTAAATGAAATTAACTTGGAAGCAACTATACTCTAACCTCTTATGAAAAAATTCTTCGATATTGGCAAATATGAAAATAATAAAATAACATATCATTTTTTTTTTAAATTAGTACGTCAATTATCGTGCTTTATTAAACAAAAATTGGTTTAGTAGTTGATAAATTTAAAAATCAATTTCAAATAAGCTTCTTAAAGGAGTCAAAAAAGAATTTTTATTTTAAAATACTCAACACCTCAGATTTAACTCTCTTCTATGGAGAAAATTCAGCGACTATGCGCCACCTGTCGGAGCTTTTCAATACTATCTTTTGTAAAATTCATTTAAACCAACATTTTTCCCCTATAACCTATTCCTTGTGAATTCTGGCTCAAATATTGAAAATACGAAAAAGTTGCAAGCGAAATTTTTTCTAATAAACCAAATTCCAAATTAAATATTAGCAAATACTATCATTATCGCAAAAAAACTTTTCTACCAATAAACCGGTAATAAAATTTCCATCACCACAAAAAATACTGTTCCTCTCTCAAAAAATGTGCATACCACACGAAAAATGAACCGTCAAAAAAGTAACATACGACTCATAAAGTTATTCTTGGGCTTCGAGAACCGTATAAGGCAAACTTAAAAATTAGCTGGATTCTGTTCTATTATATCGCCTCCAATATGTGAAACGTTTAGTTACCCGTCATTTTGTCGACGTGTATAAACGAACTAGCACAGTCCCCTGTCCCTTGTTGGGTTCTTAATAACACATGTGTATATATATTTCTGAGGAAGACTCGGTATTGAAACGGGCGCGAATATTACCTTATAAACAGCCCTAGGCTTCGGCATATTAGTGTATATTGTGCATAGCTCGGCGTATAGGTGAGCAAGAAAACGGTGTGAAGGTGAGGCGAAAGAGTGAAAAGAAACGTGGCAGCCCAGTTGGGCCTCTAATGATGATCTACGGTTTGGCTACCGCGCACAGCTTCTATAAACCTCCTAATTTCTCCTCTATAAATTCATCGTGTCTCCCGTCCCCGTCTCTGGTCTCTGTGTAACGCGATGCTGCCCCCTCATCATCATCAACAACCTTCTTTTCTTTATTTTTATTTATTTATATTATATTATATATTTTTATTTTTTTATCGTCGTCTCACTTAATATCTTTATGCTTTTATATGGATATATACGAAGGCTACTCCTTCTGTTCTGTGTCCTGACGACCTTGTCGTTTGTTACTCTCATTCCGTATTTCGTATTCCAATATATATATACATATATAACTATACCACACTATACTACACTTGTCCTTGTCTGGCTCAAGTTAAATCGTGACTATAATGTGAGAAACGCAGACCGTGACACGCCGCGAGGATCTTCGAACGACGACCGTCGTAAATATACAACTGTATTTGATATTTATGCATATGAATTCGTATCATTTATTATACGGATGCCGCGGCTGCGAAGACAAGAGCCAAAAGCTATATGAGTATTGGATGAGGAAAAAAATTTTAATATTCAAATAAAAATACAAGAAGAAATGATTGAGAGAAATATTATATATTTTATATTAGTGTTTGGAATATAATAAAATAATATAAGAACTGGAATTGGATATATACATGTATATATGCTCTTCTGTAGAGAAGACATTCGATTGGAGGTGTTATTGTAGGTGATGAAACATACAAAGATTGGAATCCGTAAATTTATCAGGATTTTGGTTTAGCTCTGAGCTACTTTATTTTTTTGGATCGTGCCGTATGTTTATGGGGGATTTATTGTTAAGTAATATAAGCTAAGACAGACAATCGGGGTCTTGAATTAGAGATTATAAAATATTTTTGGATTTGGCTTAAGTTATGGTCTGTTTTTCAGGCGAATTCAATTGGAATATTTTTAAGTTATGGGGAAGAAGAAAAATAGTTTTGTGGATATTTGGTGGTAGTTTAAATTGTTCAAGGAATCGAAGAGGGTGATCCGGGAGAAAAGAGAAAAGTTCAGGGCGGAGTCTGCGAGATGGGAGGATTTTTAGATACGCATGCGCTCACCTTTGGTCGCAGATCCTTGATAATTATATATTATATGAGAATTTATTTATTATGTTTGTTATGAGAATAAGAATGAGCTCATAAGCAATGGTGAGTGATTGATTGTGATGATTGGTGGTGTTAGATGCGTATTGCTAGTTTGAGATTTGTACTCCTTTATTTTTTTTGAACTATTAAGTTATTCAAGTCTCACACATAGCCATATCCTAACACTAAGTGCAATAAACAAGTGTCCCCAATGCGATGCTGACATTACAATCGAACACCGAAATTATATCCAAATGCCCACACATCAAAGTTCAAATGGAGCCAGCAGAAAATTTAAACAACATCGACTAAATAAACCAACTAAAGTCACTAAAAATTTTCAATAAAATATAATGTAAAGCTCTATCGCCCTTAACATGTAATACTTAAAATATCTATTGTAATATACCGGAGTCTCTCATCATGACCGCATGTAGTTAATGCGACTCTACACCTGAGAAAAAAAAAATACTTTTATTAAGAAAATTTTCTTGATACAAGAATTTATGTTCTTGAAAATTTTTAAGAATATATATTCTTAGCAAGAAATTGTTAAATTCATTGAAATAATTTTTACTAAATTTAAATAAAGCTATTCTTTTGTTTATCTATTATCCAAAGATAAATATTGATGCGCTCTTCTCTTCAGAAATTAATAATTAATAATAATAGAATATTTGATCGTCAGCGAGTTTCTTGAACCAAGAAATTGTTAATTGAGTAAAAGTATTTTTTTTCTCAGTGTATAAATAAATTAAGAAAAAAAAAAGATTTTTTTCATAAAGTAATTTTACGAAATTTACATTTTTATTTTTAAGGTAAAAGCCCCGGTAGCTGCTCATGTACCAGTGAATGCTCACTTCATGTATTTGTATACCTATATTTGTGAATATATACATAAAAATACATGGAGTGAGCACACGGAAAAAAGAAAAATAAAAAAATTAAATTATATAATGTAACGTGGCGCTCCGTGATGAAAACTGGAAAAGTTACAGTTTTAGATTGTAATTATTACAGATTTTATGAGAATTACATTGTAGAATGTACACAGTAAAAAATATTGTGTATTTGTGTCGAAAACGGTTTGTGTTAAAAATTGTAGTGTGTTAAAATAACACAAAGCTTGTGTCATTTTATTTTGTAACATAAAAAATGTGTTATATACTCTTTATTAACATATTTTGTATGTTACTTGGGAATGAACACAAAGTTTGTGTCAAATTCTCCATTAATATAACATCACTTCTTCACTTTACGCAGCAAACATTTTCACGAAAATATAATAAATATTAAATAATAAAGACAATTAAATTTATATGACACTTAAGTTAGTAGACGTCTAAAAATTTTTAATTTTTTTTATTACATAAATTACAACTAAAAAGATATTTCTAAAAAATTGCACTTCTAGTTTTTAAAGTTTTTTAGATGTGACATTTTTTTTTTAATTGTTAAATCTAAATTTTTTCAATAAAAAATTTCTAAAAGTTTTAAAATGTCGGTTAACTTCATTTTCATAAATTTATAACTCTGCTGCTTCACTTTTAAAACCTATAAATTATTTTTTAATTTAATTATTAAAAATTTTTCACACTTTCTTCCTTCCAATTATTTATAGTCGGTAATTGTTGATGTTTCGTTCAAATGTAAATGATAAAAAAAAAAACATTTTTAAATAAATATAATTTACTGCAGTTGAGGAAATAAAAAAAAAATGATTTCTTAGGTTATGTTATAAGCATCAAACAGTTGATGAAAATAAATAAATTTATTTAACATTTATTTTGTGTTAAGATTGACACTTCAGAAGTGTATGATTCTTTGCGCCCTCTTGTGGCGATATTTCAACATAATCCACTTTTATAATTTAGATGAAAAATATGAAAATATATCATTAATATTTTGAAATGAATTTTTGAAAAGTTTGAATTTAAAAAAATGTTATTTTGAACTGTAATTTTTTTAGTTTTGAATACGACGAGACACTTATTACTATTTATAATGTAATTTTTCGAGTTTTCTTTTTTCCGTGCATGTACTGGTACATGAGCAGCTACTGGGGCTCTTACCTTATTTAACATAAATTTGTTTTAATTTTCAAAAAAATATTAGAAAAAAAATTTCATTTCAGTTGATAAAAATTATAGAAATTATTAAATTAAGCTTCGATAAAATTTTTCTTATATGCAGTTTTAAAACAGAAAGTTCACTTAAATTAATAAATAATGCAACCATATCGAAAAAAAATGTTTTATATTTTACAATAGTAAAATATTCTTCTAGGTGACAAAATTCAAATAAAAATCTTCGACCAAAAAAAATTAAGACCTACTTCAAAAAATTACAAAGTAATTAAATAATTATTCCATAGACTTTTTTCAATGAAAGTCATTAAGCTGTCGCGTCTAAAAAAAAAAAAAGACGAAAAATTTCCCAAAATTAGTATGAAATAACAAAAAAAAACGCATGAAACAAAACAGGATAGAATTCTATATGCGAATGAGATCTAAATCTCTTTTTAGAAAATAGTCACTAACAACTTAACAAGTTTTAAATGCACCTGAACTGTCATTAGACCCGACAGTATCTACAAAATTTCCCAACCTTTCATAGCACTTCTTAAAAATTACTGAGAGCCCCAAACTCCGGTGCTATCGCACAACTATCTTATTTAAACAGTAAGTGACAATATACCCACATAGTCTAAAAATTTTATCCTACTCATTGCAACAAGTTTGAATGGGTCCTTGACCCTCGTTGATAAAAATGTTAGGTCCAACATTTTTAGTTGGGAAAAACCCGCAATTACCATTTCTTACCCTTTTTCCTTTTTTATTTTTATGAATGGAAACAACAATCAACTATGTAAAGAATTGTAGAGGCGTCTTAAGTCTTTGTCTAGTCTAGACAACATTAAGGCTCCCTGATTATATCTTTTACTGCTAATAGGATTATAAATTATCTCATGCTAAAATGCATTATAATTTTTATGGGTAGTATCCTATACAGTAATTTTGCATGTTCGAACATTTAAAATTATTTTGACCAGACTTTCCATTTACTGTTCAATTCTCATTTATTTATTGTCCTCCTAATAACCTTCTGTCCTCTCAATAGCCTGGCTCCTGATTGATTACCTATGGCGTCAAGTTTTCAGACAATGTCTCGACAATTGTTCCTACTGGCGTCAAATATTAAAAGTGATACCCTTTAACAAAAAAATAACAATTAACAATAAAAGTCAACTATTGCTTTTATTCTTATTGTTTATGAATTGAAAAATAGGATAAGGGCTTAAAATTAGCGTCAACAATGTAAGTAATTATTTAATCCTCTGTTTTGGCTTGAGTTATTAATAGTTTGTACTCAACAATGGTACATTTTTTAAGCATTCAAATTTTATTGCGGTCTATTTACAGGTGTCAAAATTTGAGATTATTGAAGTTTTAAACGACTGGTGATAAGTACAGAATCTTTCTCAATAGTAACAAAATGCTCATTATTAACTTTATTTGCAAATAAGATTTGGTCTCGTTTAATTTCGACCTGGATAAAATGTGTGAATTGTGTCATTGTTCCGATAGGTACCCTCATTTTTCTGGTCACTATGCCAAGCTTTAAATATAAACATTGGCCTGCTTTTATTATCAATAAGATAAATTTTCAAAAGACTTGTGGTTGGTCGGATATTAAGACATTGTAAAGATAAAAAAGTTTGGAAAATCCAAATGAGCATGCCTTAAGCGCTCATGTCATACATAAATTATTTAGATCATAACGAAAATTATTCATTTTTAATTTGAATTTTCCCGCGAGTAGTATTATCCCCTCTGCCGGTCGAACTAAAAAAAAATTTTAACAGATGATAAAGCAGTTAGTAATTATACTATCATGTATGTATAGTTTCTGCTTGTTTATAGTTATTTCAATTCTGTTTATGAAAAATAATATATATGGCTGCTGAAATCGCAGAAAAAGTCACCGAACTGACAATCGAAAAAAATTAACTGTATCGAAACGGAATTATTTTGACACGCAATTTTCACAAGGGTTTTGATAAACTTCCTCAGGAATAAAACAAAAAAAAAATTAAATCGTGAAAGTGATTTTTGACAAAGTTGTGGTGTTATCAAGCCCATAGCTCCCGTGAATACCACGCTCTTATTCATTTAATTCATCAGAAAAACGAGTTTTTTTCTGAGAAATCTTATTTAATCGATAAGAAAATTTTTTTAACGTGTTCTATAGTTACCATTATTTATTTTAATAAGGCATGCAAAAGTTTTATTTTTCACATGTTTTTGATCGAAAAAAAAATTAACTAGAATTTTTTTTTATTTCAAAAATTGAATTAAAATTGAAAAAAAGTTTCACGAGGCCCATAACCTATTGAAATTCAATTTTAAAGAGACAATTATAAAAATTTAACTGGACCCATATCCTTATTGCTCCTCATCAAATTTAGAAATTTTGTCTTGAAAAATGGAATTAATTAATTAATAAAAAAAATGTTTGTCTTTTATTTTCAAACTTTTTATTCTGTAAAAGTAATTCTCCGGCAAAGTTTTTTTATTTTGTAAATTTGGTGAGGGTTAAAAAATATGAATTGAGTGTAATAAATGTAAATGATGAAAAGAGTTGAAAATGCGTCGAGTTTGACGCGTGAGGGCAAACGAGCGAGTGAAGGATTGTGGATCGAGACACACGTGAGTAGGTATGTTTACACGGGAGCATTATGGCGGATAATGTTTGTTATAGGCTTCCTTGTTAGCCTCTCGCGAGAGTGATAGAGATAGAAACTGGTGGCTATCCCGTGTGCACCATTAAAAGGCCGGCTTGCCCGTGCTCGATCCGCTTACGCCGGATGAGGCTTAAATTGACTGAGAGATAAACTAATGTTAGTCTATTAAAATTACTAAAATTTCTTTGTTTATATAATTAATTGTATCCAATTATTATTGCATTACAATGGATAGTCTTATTATTGCCGACTTTACACCGGAGTTTTTACTAAGCTCGGGGATTACAGAGGACTCGAGCTTAGGAGAAAACTAAGTATATTTACTTTATTTATTTGAAAATAGTGGAATTTTAAGTTTTATTTTTGAGTTATTTTTCTTGTTAAATACCTGTGGGTAAAATTATTTTATCTATCTGCAAGATCTGAAAAATTTTTTTTTTTCCAATTTATGTCGATGTATATCCATTTTTTCAATCGAAAGAAAAAATTGAAATCGAAAAAAAATACTCTAAAAATTTTGAGAGCTTGCAAACAAATTTAATATAAAAAAATCAAAAATGCTAATTACAAAGAAATTTTTTTTTTTTAATTTAAAAAATATTAATGAAGATTAAAAACAAAAATTTTGAATAAAAAAAAGTTGAATCTTTAAAAAAGTAATCTTATTAATTTATAACTTTTTTTTTTTGGTGAGTTAAATTTTTTTTTTTTTATTTAAATTTATATTTAACGAAAGAAAAATTTATCAATTTTTTTTTATTTCCAATTATATTTATTTTAAATTTAACAATTTTTGGAACATTAATATTAATTATAATAAAAAAATTTAATTACGTGTATTGAAATATAAATATCAACAAAAAAAATTTTTAATTGCGTATACTATCGCAATAGAGAAACTAATTTTCTTTGTTTATGTACATAAGACAGATAATACGTATTGTAAGTAACCAATTTATTAGCTTAATGCACGTCTAATAGTGTATAGATACGTATTAAGGATGTAATGTGTAAGGCGTATTATAATAACTGGTGTGTAGAGGTTATTATTTTCTTGACTCACAAAATACACATAAGCCGGATGAGCGCGCTGTATTATTAGAGTTTATTATATATCTGTATACTTAGTACAGTACTACTATACGCATATGTATGAGAATGCAGGTATCGTATGTACATACATACAGAGTGTTAAATATGGAAAAGTCTTTGGAATAATATAAGGAGTCAGTTTATTTAGCCGTTTAACGTAGTAATGTTAAGTTTTTGGTGATGGATAAGCCGAGCTTTTTAACGTGTTCCCCTTTCCGGTTTAGCACGCGACTGTTTTACGCTTATGCTCTCTTATTTGCTTTGTACATATACTTATACTTATTATTATGTTATACCAACATTTTTAGGGTGTGATCTTCGGGCTAAGATGAGACGAGAGCTCAAAGCCTTATTTTTAATCCTGCTCTGACCAACAGCTCGGATAATACATTTTTTATCCTGTTTCGAGTCAAAGATTAAGCTATTTATTTTTTATTAACTACGACTACTTGATAAAACGTCAGTTGAGTAAACTGTACTCGAAATTTTATTACTTTTACTCCATATGGATCCAGAACGTGTTAAAATCATCAGATGTTACATTTGTATGCTTCTTCAGGCTTCTCACGAATCCATATTACCTATTCAAAGCATTACTTGTTGGGTGGCTTTTAATTACTTCAGTTACGAACGTTGGAAAATTTAATAATTTATTAAAATTTGTCATTATCTTTATTGTTTCCTTTTTTTTTTTTAAAGTAAAAGAAATTTTTTTTTTAACTGAATTTTTATTAAAAAATTTAAGGGAGAAATGTTCTAAAAATGAAATATCTCTCTAAAATAATATTAAAAAAATCAAAAACTGTTTATTATTATTTTTTTTTCTTTTAGGTAAATAAAGAAAATTTTTTTCTGAATTTCTAATGAAAATACAAAATATTTGAGAATTTTTACGAATAAAGTTTGAAGTAAAAAATTTTCTGTAAATAAAAATTTACTTAAAATTAATATTGAAAAAATTAACAAATATTACTTTATTTCGTTAAAAATATCAATAAATAAATTTTCCATCAAAATTTATAGAATTTAAATCCAAAAAAACTAAGCGATCATTAAAAAAGAGTTGTTTGTATTTAAATTTTTTTTCCATGATAGATTTCATGAAAAAAAAATCAAACACTAAAATTTGACTAAAAGTAATCAGAACGCAATTTACCAAAAATCCGTCATAATACGCTTGTAAGTATAAACCAAACAGCGATTAGTCTAATATAAATACCATAATCCATAATTTTCATCCGCACTTACCGAAATCTCCAAAAAAAATCTGTTTAGAGAAAAACCGACCTAATTCTATTAAAAAAATCTCAATCCTTTAAAATTAAAAAAAAATAAACAGATAAATTACATTTAACCAAAATAATCAATTAAAACACTCCAAATTAAAAAAATATTTTCCATACTCCAAATCTCAAATAAAATACCAAACATGAACATATTAATTTTCTCAATTTATTCCGTTCAATCTTAATACCCACATATTCATACATAAAAATAAAAATTCCTTAACGAATGCCGCTCAACAGTAGCTAACTAACGTCGGCATAACTCTGAATTAATACTGGCCTAACACGCACATCATTTATAGCCATTCCAAAAGTTATTTCATTTTTTTCATTCCATTCTCCTCGTATATCTATCAATATATATTTTATTAATTTATCAGCATCAGCCTATAATATAAGCTAAACTCATTTTAACTATTATCATTATTTTTATTTCCACAAAAAAAAAAATAATAATAAATAATATTTCATGCACACGCATCTATATAAAATAAATATATTCATACATTTAAGCATTGTCAATTCCAGCGTGAGTAGAAGCACGTGCATCTATTCTAAACTTCAATTTTGCAGTATACTTCTAAGACACCTGTATCACAAAAATAGCAACAATAATTAACAGAATAGCCAATAGTGTAACTTGCTACATAATGGGCCTACGTAAATGTTTTTTTTTGATACTCCTACTCCAGGAATGTATTTGTGAGCGTAAATGTGTGAGTCCCCCCACTACACTTCAAGAAACATCTATACTCATAGAAATCAACAGTAGGTCCGTCCACATAAAAGGGCCTCAAGATTTGTATGGTGGTCTAAACACGATCTGCATCAGTTAGCTAGAGACTATTCGTTTACACGTATCGTTTTTTGTGGCTCGAAATATTTAACGTGGTACCTTCAATTTAAATGACTGTCTTCAACAAAATAACTTACCGAGTTCATTTTTTGCATTTGTTATTTACAGCAAATTAAATTATTCAAAATGATGGTAATGGAACAAAATAACGCGTTCAAAGTAAGTGTGTGAAAATTGTGATTAATTTAATTTAACTTCGTACCGTACAACACAACTTTGCAATAATTGCGCGTATATTTGAAGTAATATACGATTTTATTATCCGAGGACATGTTCCAACAATTGTTTTCGGTAAAAATTGTGTTGTGGCCGGACTTATCACGAAACATTGCTTACGACTTGCTGATTCATAGAGAGCCGATCTCAGACTTAGCGATTTATTTTTGAGGTGTGTAATTTACTGAATCTTTTTAAGTTCAGACATTTTTAGTTTGGTCATATTTTTACAAAGCTCTTTGTTTCGTGATTTGTTCGCTCACGAAACACATTGCGGTGTACTGATATGATAGGTTTATTCTTGAGCAAAGTTCTTGGTTCAAGGATCGTTCGTCTTGACTAAAAAAAAATTTTCTCTTCAAAAATACTTATTCAAAAGACATTTGACAATGTTTCGAAATTTTTTCTTTTGATTTGTTAAGTTTCTTGATTAAAAAATTGGAAAAGTTATTGAAATTTTTGCATGAACATTTAGGAGCTATAAATTTGAAACTCGGATAATTTGAACTTAATTTGATTCTTTATTAATAAAAAAATTAAGTTGGTTCAAGAAAAGGATTCTTCGACGAAGAACATCATTTTAAGAAGTTTCATCATCTTAAATAAAGTAAAAAAATTCGTGGAGTAAAATTTATGTTCTAAAGAATTTTTCTGCTTGATATCAAGATATTTTTTTCTCCAATCGTTAATTTCTTATCAGTATTTGTTTAACAATTCTAAAATTTAGTTTTGGAGCTATAATTTTGAATATCAAAATATGTCTTGAACACGTGATTTGAATTGGAAGAGGGGGTGGGTCGATTTAGCGTGGAGTATATACCCTATATATTCATACATGCAGCACTATTCGGTTAAATTTTTCCGAAAAATCATTCTACTTTTCCATTTTCGTTCTTTCTGTTACACCGCCTTGGACCCTCATCTCATTATTATATTATTGTCAAGAATGGAAAAAAAATAATGCTAATTCAGTGATTGTCACCGAGCCGACGTCGACACGAGACCAAGCACGTCACTCTCGCATTTCACGTTCAGTTATATTCTAACAAAAAGAAATCTCCAATATTGAAATTAGGTATTTGATTTTCCAGGATGAGTTTCCGGTTTATTCATTGTAGAATTTTTTATTTTTGAAAGTCAATCAAAGTATCAGTTGATAATTATTCATTTGCTTGAAATATATTACTAATAATTTTTTTTTTATATTTATTTGTCTATAATTATAACTAATTGAAATTGTAATTCAGCAGGAGTACACCAAAGTGGAGAACTATCTTGACCTGTATTCGTACTATCAAGATAATATACCGGACCTCCAGTCAGTGGCGTGGCCATTTGACCCCTCAACATCGCCACCGGAAGAAGATCAATATTGGCAGCCGCCTCCTGTAAATCCCTGTTCCAAGCAATCCAAAAAAGGCGGGAAGCCTATTACGAACCTGGCTTGCTTAAGCGCTTACATGGCGGGGTATCTTTTGAAACAAGGTGCCCAATGCCCAACTGGAAACACGCAATACCATCCGCACTCCCATCATGGCATGGGAGTTTCAGCTCACCCTCATTCTCACTCGCATGGGCATCCAGGGTCTGGACACCCTGGTCTATCGCCGTTTGCCCTAGCTGGACACGGGCATCCTCATGGGCATTCTCTTGAACATGGACTTGCTGGATTTCCTCATATCCGAGTTGCAGATAGGGCAAGGTAGAGCAGGGTTAAATTTGTAGAAAGTTTGGTTAAAAGAAAGGTAAAAATAGTATTTGCTGGCAAGCCTTGTTTGTAAGAAAACTTTTAGAGCTTGAAAACCGACTCTTCTGTTCAGGAACATAGCTTTGTTGCCATCCATAAGTCTAGGTAGTTGCAATTGCAGGTAACTCCAATTCATTAAACAGAAATTTTAGTAAGTCCCAAAATTTTTATCATCAATAATTGGCTAAAATTTTTGAGTCAGTAATTTTTTAAATAAATAAATTTTTTTTATTTTTTAATTTTACATCGGGTGTATTTTTGAAAATTTTTTAACAGTGAAAGTATTTTTAAAAATTTTTTATTGAGTTAAAAAATATTTTTAACAAATTGCACTTATAGTTTTTCAAATTTTCTTTTAATTTTTTCACAATGAAAATTCTCAAAAGAATAAATAAAATATTTGAACCTTTAGATTGCAAATATTCTTTGAAAATTTAAAATTCTGTGTAATCTTAACTTTTATATACAATACATACGCATAATTGTATTCTTTTATCCTTAAAATTCGTAGTTTTCAATAATTCATGACAGAAACTATAAAATTTTTCGGGTTAAAAATTCTCTATACAATTTATACCATCCTATGAATTTTAATACAATTTTTATTTTATATTAAAATTCTTTCTGTGTAATAACTATTTTTTCAATTAAAAAACAATTTTAGTAATAATTAAAAAAAAAAACTTTTCATCCCTCAAAAGATTAAAAATACTTTCACTAAAAAAATTTCTCATTTTACTGTTATATATTGACCAGCGTGTAAAATCAATGTATTGAATGAAGCCATACACAAAATACGGCTTCCTTACCATGTACTAAACAATTTACCTTACACAAATTAAGCCTCTATTTATATTACGTGAGTTTAAAAATTTTCTGAGAAATATATCGAGTTACATTGTTTCGTAACAAATATTTACAACTAACAATAATTATAAATTTTAGGCGAGAGTAGAGCATACCTGCGCGCTTCGCGCTTAAGGCATGCAATTATAATTTTGAGTGGCATCCAAGCTGATATCATTGTCTTCCATTAATAGTCAGGTTTATATTTTTCGGCCATTAGTTATTCGTTCTAGGAAAGCGTTCGTCGGAAAAGCATTGAGCATTGGTCGTAGTAGAGCAGCGTCGCTTTATTTTAAAGGGAATTGAAGGACGGGAGGGCGGCGACGTTGAAAATGTGAGAAAGAGGAAAAAACCTCTTCTGTGTAATCTATATATGTAGATGTGTATATATGTGTAAGTGTATTTTCGTGTGTAAGAGAGAGAGAGACAGAGATATAGAACGAGAGTAAGCCGCTTATCAGGGTGGCGGCAGGCCGTGCGGGACCAACCAACGCGTATCGCGCTGAGAGTTTCCATGGAAACATGGACGATCCATTCGTCGCTGGGTCTACTCTCTTTCGATGCTGTCCTTGCTATATCCATCTATATATATATATATATATAATAATGTTGCTTATATACGCAATGCATGTTGCTTACTTGGTTACTCCTCGTTTCATTCGGCTTAAGATGCTCCAAAAATTTTAGGATCTTCTAATCGGCAATTCCGTCGAACAAAGTAAAATTTCTCAAAGTTAATTTTTTTTTTTTATAGTAATAATGATAATAATTATTGCAGTAATAAAAAAACTTGGAAGAATTTCAAATTAGTAGAAATATGTATTTTTTTTCTGCGGAATAACTTACTGAGGAATGGAAATAATTTGTAGAATGTAAACAAAGTAGGTAAATATAAATGTGGATGTATATGTTTATATATAATATAGTAAAGATTGATTTGTTTCGTTCGCGTGGGAAAAGTATCACTTGTCGTAATTCTCTTTTCTCCCGTTTCGTTTCGCTTATTTTATTTTCACTATCTATGTTGTCACAGTGTATCTATCACCGAGCCACTTAACTCCCGAGTCATTGTCATGTTGTTCTTTCATGCCTAAAAGTACCGGAGGAATAATGAGAATTCAAATAATAATAATAATTCAATTTACAATTATGCTTTTTCGAGAGAAAAATTTAATTTTAAAGAATTTCATTGTTTTAAATCAAGTACAATTTTGAGTAAAGAAAAATTTACACAGAAAAAAAAATTAACGATTCAAGAAAAAAATTCTTGAACCAAGAATATAATTTTGAAGAAGTTTCTTGTCTTGAATCAAGACAAAAAATTCTTAAATCAAGTAAAATTTACTTAAACCAAGAAATATTTCTTAGTTTAAGAATTTTTCAACTCAAAACAAAAAGAAATTCTTCAAAATTATTTATTTGATTCAAGTAAATTTTTTTTTCTGTGTAGAAATAAAAAAAAATTCTTTTAATTAAGAAAATATTTTCTATTCTTGAATTTTTTTTTATTTTACTATAAGATTATTCATTAAATTTTTGACAAAAAATTAATTTTCACTGCAATTTTATTAAAAAAATTTAGAATAAAAAACATATCTCTGGTTAACACGTCACGAATAAATGGGTGGCCTTCATTTTTAGTATAATCTAACGCGAAAGATGAGAGGTAAAGTAACTAAATACAGTGAACATCCGGGACTAATACATAATCGGATGAGTTTCGCATTACAATATGCACCTTTGCAAATAATACTTTTACACGGGCTTTAATTTTTTCTTATTTACCAAAAGTACAAGCCACTAACAACTATTTGGCACTTGGCTCAAAATAAAAGTTCCAGTTAATTAATACACTTTATATCTAAAATACACATTACTGACTCCAAAAATAGACAGAGCGAAAAATGAGTAGTCAAATATAAATTAATTTATTTCAAGTGGTATTTCAAGCCGAGTGTTTACCCAACAATTAGGCTAGACTTATATAACTATATTTGCCGTACATAGATACCATTTTTAGTTGTTTTATCACCCTCTGCTCGGTAAAAGAATCGGGGACCGTGATATATGTATGAGATTTTTCCCTCTTGTGTTACTAAATATTTATTATAGGCTAGTACCCGATATTATATTTTCCTGAAACACGTAACGCCTCTTTAGGGCTCACATTTTCTTGGCACCATTTCTCACTTGGTGGTCAGTGAGTAACAACCCTCGGCAATAGGCACTTGGCACGTGCAAGTCACGCGCCACTCAAAAAACTTTATACCTAATTGAGTGATTGGTGCTCTTTAAAACCGACAGGTTTATTGTGTCTTTCAAATTATCTTTGAAGTAATCCATCCACATAAATATAAACATAAATTATTTATTATTTATTATTCATGGCAGACTTAAGACTTGGCTCTGAGAATTTTTCTTCTGATGCAAATGTTTATTTTACAACGTAAATATTATTGTTGAGAATTTTACTTTCAAATCAAGTGTATTCATTATTTGATCATTAAATTTTTTCATTACTTAATTTAGGGCAAACATTTTATTGATGAAAAAATTAATTTAATTTTTAATAAGAAAAAAATTATTTTGAAGAATTATTTGCCATAAAAAATTCTTTAATTAAAGAAAAATTTGTTTCAAAATTTTTTCTTTTCAATTTAATCAATTTTTTTTTATCAAAAAAATTTATTGATTTTTTTTTAATATCAAAAAAATTTATTAATTTTTTTCAATATCAAAAAAATTTATTAATTTTTTTCAATATCAAAAAAATTTATTAATTTTTTTTGTAAAAATATTTTGTATTTTTTTTAAACATCGGAATTTTTGAGACACTATAAAGAAAATTAATAATGAAGAGTATAAATCGATTGGTTAGGACAAAAGTGTTAAAAGCAGAAGCTATGAATGTTTTTATAACTGATGGCCCTTTAAAAAGCTCGCGGCGGTCTTTATGTATATTTTGGTTTATGGTTTATGGAGTGTCCTCGTCAAGGGAAGTAAAAACGTGTGCAAGGACCACATCGCCACGTGTCTCCGAGCTACAAGGCTACGAATAATCCATTTGGCTTCAGAAAGATTCAGCTTTTAATTAATTTTCGATTTTTTCCTCTTTGCTCTTTTTTCAATTTCAATTCTCTATTCAATGTTAAGTATAAAATTTCAAGGAAAAAAAAGTTTTGAAAATTCTATTTAAAATTTTTGATTATAAAATTAGAGTACGACTTTAGCAGAGTAAAAAATTCAGCGACGGGTGTGATCGAATAACACCAAGTTAAAGTCAAGAGAAGAGATTGTTAAATTCCCCGGGATAAAAAGGAATCCAATAAACTAAAAACGAATTCGATGATATTATAGGGTCGCGTCTGATCTTGTTGCGGGCCAATGAGCCGGTGGCAACCCCTTATTGCTGATGTGATGTACTACACTAGTGAACCAGCCCCCGGCCCCAGCACGCGTCGGTGATAATAAATCGAATCATACTCAAACTACCCATCAACATCAGCATCAGCTACCCAGCGGGTGTTTGCTATGCCATTAGGGTAACCCAAGTGAGAAGTCGCGTTCCTTCACGCCCGCAATCACTTTACTTTTGTTCTCAACCTTTATATCCTACTCAGAATTCTTTTTCTCATTATTTTGATCCTTGAAAACTTTGAAACTGTCGAGAATTACAATAAATTTACAAAAATAGTCTTGCTAAACTTTAACATTTATTTTATCGATTAAATATTAAAGATACAATAAAAACAAATTAACATTTTTAATCAGAAATTAAATTTCCGCCAAAAAAGTTCCTTACCAATTTTATTATATCTCTCCTCTTTAGCCATAATTGAAATAATTCATCGAGTAGCTCAAAATTTCCAAAAACCACTCCATATTAATACAATTTTAAAAATTCGTTCATAAAAGCACACTACTTTGCCCAAAATACTCCCTAAATTCTAACAAAATGGCTGATAGTCTTGAGAATACACAGGCTCTATTATCTCACTGATATCAGAATAGCACACCAGGTATAGCACACCGATTCTTGGTACGCCTCCATACTTAACAAATAACAAGAGATTGAAGATGCTTGTTTCTCAATAAAGTCTACTGTACCGCCCACGGCAATCAGTAGACTTCAGATAATAACAAATAAAGCCTCTATATACTCGTCCTTCTTTCTTC
The DNA here is from genome assembly GCA_905319865.3 of Cotesia congregata. Taxonomy (NCBI): domain Eukaryota; kingdom Metazoa; phylum Arthropoda; class Insecta; order Hymenoptera; family Braconidae; genus Cotesia; species Cotesia congregata. The sequence continues at coordinate 19,526,852 of CAJNRD030001122.1, forward strand.
TTGTCACATCTTTTATATCTTGCATTCCATACTCAACATACCGATTAGATCTACGGCAGCGGATCATAGATCCACGATGACTGGAATAAAAATTACACAACAGGAGTCTCGATGAGTATTACCAGTTCATTACTAAATCTACAATTTACATCTCCATCCGTAGATAAATAAGCCTATGCATCATCAATCTCTATTTTTTATTATATCATCGAAAGTCTATATCGACCTCCGCTTTCTTCTTCCCACGCATGCCAACAAAACCAAAACAAAGCTATTCATCCCTCCAAGTGATATTGTTTTATTGTTATTGATAATTTCAGCCGATTAACAAACAAAAAATCGATCGGATATCTACTTCATCGTTTTTTTTAATCTGCTGGCACTCCTGTCTTTTTTGTTATATTTTTTTATCATTCTTCTCGATTTTGTTCCGAAGCGTAGTATAGTATAGTATAGTGAAGTGCAATAAAAAAAATTACAGTATCTAAATAAGTAAATAAAGAGAAGAACGTTGTTTGTAGCTCTACAATATAAGAAAAATAATAAAATAAAAATAAAAAAAAAAAGAGAAAGATTCAGGATCGGGACAAAGAGCCAGAAGTAGAGATAAAAATAGAGAGCAACACAAACTATACCTATACCGGTACGGAGGGCGGACGGTATTATCATATATATAGTACAGTGTAGTACGGTAAGGTTAAAGAGGAACGACAGAAAGCAAGTAGAGAGGGAAATACCAACATGGCCGCAGAAACCGGGAGCATCGATCGACCCGTAAACATTGCTATTGCCTGCTTCTGTAGCTGTGTAGTAGCGCTACAAGTACGCCAAAACCCCGTCACGTTTATCGCAGCTACGTTTCTTTCCCGTTTGCTGCTACACTACTCTAGCAATCGTATAATATTATAAATATAAATATAATAATAATAATAATAATAATAATAATAATAATAATAATAATAATAATAATAATAATAATGATAATGGATACTTGTATTTATCCTCCCGTATACTTGAGAGGTAATCTTTGGCTACGGTCTTCTGGTACCGGTTCCATTCGATTCGCCTGCTTCGAAGTCGTTTTATTTTTGGTTTTGTTGATTTACGTCAAAGATTTTATTTTTTTACAAAATTGATATTAAATATTTTTTATAATGATTCAAATTAATTTTATTAGAAATTAATTTATTAGAATTAAGTAAAATTTTTTTAAATTGAAAAATTTTATCGCTTAATTCAAGACAAAAAAATTCTCCAAAATTATTTTTCTTGTTTACGAATTTTTTTAAAAAGTTAGATTAATTTTTTTCAGCAAAAAATTAATGAAACAATTGATAGAAAAAATTGTAATAAATATAATAAATTTCTGATCTAATAAAAAATTGATATTTGCTTTAAAAAAATTAATGATTTTATTCAATAATAATAATTGTTATCACCCTGATGTATTTAATTTAACAATTTAATATATAATTTATATAGATCATGAATTTTCTTGAGCGACGGCACCCGCAATATCAATCGCCGTCCCCTTTTCCTAAGCGGATTAAGCGGTCCCGAAACGAGCTATCGGCCCGATAATAACAAGGGACTCACGTTAAAATAACGCTATCGTGGCTCTCCACTCACTGACTAGTTTATTTTTAATATTAAATAATATATAGCAAATAAATAAATTTTATTTAATTATTTTTCAGGCGTTACTCAGCGAAAACAAAGGCGAGAGCGCACGACGTTCAGCAGAGCGCAATTAGACGTTCTCGAGGGATTATTCACGAAAACAAGATATCCCGACATATTTATGCGCGAAGAAGTTGCCATGAAAATAAGCCTGCCCGAATCACGAGTCCAGGTTTGTGAATAATAACTTTTTACTTATTTTTAAGCTCTATAGTTATTTTTAAGGCACGGTAAATAATGGACAGTAGTAATACGCGGGTGCAGTCAGACAAGTAGTACGAGGCTATGTTTGACCTACTAAATACAATTACTTTATTTTTTCTTTCTCTTATTCTTCTTCTTATTATTATTATTATTTAATTTTTATTTTTATTATGACTATCATTACTTATTATTCATTTTTACTTGATGATAATAATAATATATAAGTAGAATAATAATAAGTAAAAATAATAATAATATACATAATATCGAGGACATATTGCATTGTGTAGCGACTGTTGTATCAGAGTAACAGAAGAGCTTCGTGCTCGCGCAAGCACAACCAAGATTTTAGGTATTTACACAAGTCAAAATCACCCTAGTCCTCATTTCTTTCCCTTGTCTTTCCATTGTTGATAGATGCCGGCGAGCAGACTCGTTGACGCTTTTATTGCGGTCCCTGTAACATCTCCATTCGCCACGGGCGGTATAGTAATGCGCAAGTACATATACTTTATACTTTGGTGTTTTACTTACTCCCCTGCTTACCACTTACGCCCCGCCGTCACTTGGATAAACAAATTTTCGAGTGCAATAAACCCAAAGTCACTTAATGTATTAAATTCATCGTATTTTTTAATTTTGTCATTTGTCAAAAATTTTTTTATTAAGTATAACAAATTTATAAAAATTTTTAAGAAGTTAGTTATTGAAAATATATTTTAATTTATTTCTTACGTCAAAATTTATTTGCGTCAAAAAATTTTGTATTAAAAATTTTTATGTTAAATATTTAACACTTTTTTGTGTTGATTTAACAGAATAAATTTACATTAAATTTACACATTGTGTTAAATACTAAACACAAAAATTTTTAACACTAAGTTTTTTGGCACAAAATTTTTTACTGTGTACTTCAATGCATATTTTGGATAAAATTTTTTCATGGGGGACGGTAAAAATTTTTTCTCAAACTACACAAAATTTTTTTAACATAAAAATTTAGAAGCCCTAAAAAATTCCATTATCTAAAAATTTATAAAAAAACGGGGATTAAAATCCAGTCACGGGTTTCCAATAATTATTTCCACAACTGATTTTTGGTCGTACCCTCGCGGGAGATTAAAGCCCCGAGAACTCAGGAGGTTCGGCCATCGGGCGACGGGACAAAAGAGCCGAACCCCCCTTTCAGAGCTAAGCCGACGTGAATGGGTACAAGGAGTAAAGGGGTGTCTGTGTACGCGATAACGGCCCCACTTTTATAAAATAGGGTCCTTGTGTACGAATGTCAGGCTTTTACTGTGTCAATGTGCGACCAATAACATCCCCAGTCTTGGTTCCGGGTGAGACAAGGCGAGCTGCGAAACGCGAGCACAGCCCGTCGATTTGTTCCCGGATTATAACCCTCCCTCCGAACATCCTCCCTACAAAATTCACCTCAACTTTTGTATTTATCGATACTTCGTACTACATATTTTATCTCATTTAATATTTGGCCTGAACTTTGCCCAAATTGCATCAAAAAAAGACCCCGTGCAGCTGCTCCAAGTTCCAATAATTTTATAAATTTGATAAACCAAAAAAGTGTTTGTCCGTCGGATTAATAATTATTGTAATTTTGATATTTCAATTCCCGGCGATAAAACAAACATATTTGTCATAATATGTCAACGCAGCTGCGAACTGAGACCCCGATAATAAGGAGCTGCCGAGTGTAGACAGTAAACCAGATGGTGGTGCAATTTGCACCTAGATGTGGACCCAAGGGCCGAGTATACACGTACTTTTGTGTATGGGGTCGATTCTGCTGCTCAAACTTCGGGGATGGCTTTTAGTTTGCTCGCCGCTTGGGGTGTCCTTGTGTAAACACACCCCGGTAATGGGCTGTCTCCTGGGGCACCCTTCGATCGCTTTGTGGTTTACATTTATATTTTTGTAGATTTAAAAATATTTTTTGAAAATTTAACATAGCTAATTTTGAGATGCGCGAAAGAGAGCAATTTTGAAATTATAAGCTTCGAAAAAAAAAATTAAAAAATTATAATTTTAAATAAAATTCTAAGTATCGATTTTTAAATATTTTAATTTAATTTAACAATTTTTAAATGATCTTACAAAATTCTTAAAAGTTCAATTTCTTTTTTTCCGGGTGGAAAATTAATTTAATTTTGTAGAGTTTCAAAATTAAAATCGAGTAGAAAAATTTTAGTTAACATTTTTAATAAAGGAAAAAAAAATTAAAATTAAATTTTTCAATATTTGAGCAGCAAAACTCGACCTTACCACCTAAGTCGTGCGAAGTAGAACCCCACAAAAAAGATAGATAATTTCATAAAATTTTTTCGAAAAGTAAAGTATCTTTTGATAATGAATAGGTTTTTAAAGGCAGAATCAGAGGGCAGGCATAGAATCATGGCACCCCAGCCCTAGCCGCATTGTTTAGGGATTAAACTGACAATCAACTGGGCGGAGAGGTGGGCGCACGAGTAGACTACAAGTTTCAGGATATACGTACGCGTACGAGGGGATGAAATTTAAGTTTTTTGTCCCCTTGGCTCTAAGCTGGAGCGGTGTAGTGGCAAAGTGTGCTTGTGTGAATGTGCTTGCACGGATTCAATAGTACCGAGGGGTTGGTGTACGCTACCGGGGCCCGAGAGTATGTTTTATTTGTTGTTACTGTAACGCCACCGCATCCCAACTCCCATCCGTGTGTCTACTTTATTTTTATTATTATCGAGCGCGTATGTATCTTAGGACCCTTATTTCCATTATATTTCCTTCCCCGAGATGTTATTGTCGGGATTCAATGAAATGTTACGCCCATCCGCCCGCGATTACTTTCCTATTGCAACGATTAACTTTGAGTAATACACTAGACTGATTTCTGTTTTTGGGTAGTGGATCTTCTTTGACGAAATCGAAACTTGCTTTCATCAAATTTATAATATCTAAATAATGTACTTTGAGAGGGAGTTATTATAGGTGAAGGCATAGATTTAGAATAGTTTACAGTTCAATAAAAAAAACCAACAGATAGTTTTTATCCATTATTTTTATTTATATTTTAGGAATATACAAAAAATTTTCAACCAAAAATTTTTTCTTTTTTAATCATTATTTATTGCTTAAAATTAGTTCAGATTTTTAAATAATTTCAAAAAGAGTCTTAATTATAATCACAATTGCAAGTAAAATTTGCCACATTCCTTCCAGTACAATATATAAGATTCTCAAAAGCTCAATTGTTCCAAAATTTTATTTTGTCCAAAACTAAATAAAGAATAATCGATATAAATTTGAATATTCTCATCATCAATTAAAAAAAAATTCCTCTAACGAATAAATTAATTAATATTCCAGGTCTGGTTCAAAAACCGTCGGGCAAAGTGTCGCCAGCAACTCCAACAGCAGCAACAACAAGCTCAAGGCCAGCAAGCCCAAACAACACCACCCAAGACTTCATCCAGGTCTTCCCAGCCAACGACTGCCTGCAGCAAGCCCCAGCCCCAAGCTCAGCCGACTTCCAACCAGACGAACGTGACAACAACTGGTCCAGTGAACCGTCGTGCTTCCCCAGTGTCACCACCACGAGGCAAGGAGACTCCAGTGTCAAACTCCTCACCTTTGATGTCCACCAACACGCCAGTTTACCCTCGCCTGGGCACCACTCCAACTGGAGGCAGTGGAGCCAGCAGCGCCTTGACCACTCCGTCACCTCCATTGACTCCAGGGTCCAGCCAGCTTCCTCCGTCGTCGTATCCTCCGCCGATAAACCAGATCCACCATGGCGACTATGGATTCTGGAGCTCGGCATCTCCAGGAAACGCTGGTCAGTGCTACGCGGGACAGCCCGCCTATAATGGCTACCAGAACCATTATTCTGATAACTACTACCAAACGCAGCTCTCCCACATGCACCACAGCCCCCAGAGCAACTACCACCACCATCACCACCATTCCCAGTATCACCACAACATGTCGTTAAGCTCCTCCATGTCCCACCTGGGCCATCATCATCTGAATTCCCCCAACGATATCGCATCCTCTCCCGGTGATTCTTCTGACACCTACATTCTCCCGGAGCAGAAGTACCAGGCGATGGTCTAGCGTCCGGTAGTCAAGACGTCTGATCTCTTCAACCTTCGCTTTCAATCAAATTCGTTCCAATCATCGTCATCCGCACTCAACATCAGCGATAATGATAATGACAACGGCGAAAATGATCATGATCATGATATTGACTCTTAGATTAAAGAGTTGCACGCGGATTAAAGATCTTGCTTAATTATGAAGTTTTGCAGGTGATCATAAAAGTTTGATTAAACATTTTTGATCTCGTTTTCGCGTTTTCAATCTCTTGAGGTTACATTGCCTGAGATCTTTGCTTTTTTCGTCTAGCAATGTATTCGCGGAAAAAATTTAACATCGAGATTATGTTTGGCAAAAATTTCTTTGAAACTTAAAACGCCGAGCCGGGTCTTAATGTTGAGTTTATTTTGGTGAGTCTGCTTTTTCTTTTTTTTCTTTTTGCAAGTAATTATTGCATTTTTAATATCCAATAGCTGCATATGAAGGCCAACTGAAAAATTTTAAGTTGAAATTTGAAGAGTTTCTTTGTCGTGAAGTGTGTAGAAAATTTTTGAGCCTAGAACTTAGTTCAAAAATTTTTCTGCATGATTTAAGACAAAAAATTATTAAAAATGATTATTTGGTGAGAATTAAACTGATTTTTTGTTAGTAAAGGATTTTTTGAACAATGATTACATAAAGTGACCTCTATTGACTTTGAATTGCGATGTAAAAAACTATCATTTTTGAATTTTGATTCTAAATCAATTTAAAATTTCCAAATTATGCAACTGATTTAAGTCACTCAAAAAAATCAGCCCCAAAATGTGAAACAATTTGACTTAATACTTGACACAAGCTCGTTGATGATACTTAGAAATGTGTATTAGGTTTTTTTTTTTTTCATGCAGACCGAAGGTGAAAACTCACATTTTGACCTAAATCAAAAATGATTATTCTAAACATTGCACTATACGAAGTGCTTATAAAGTGATATTGCCAAGTAAAAGTAACTTATATTACAAGGCGTTTTTGTTTCTAGTCATGAAACCCTCCAAATAATTTTTGTTAAATTAATTTCATGTTAAATTTTTTTCGTTGATTCTGAAAATTCTATTAGTGTTTTCACTTTTGATCTTTCAATGGTATCAAAGATTAAAAGTTAGATTGAAACTTTATGAACTAAATTTGTTGATAGCTATAAATTATTTTGAATTAAGGTAAAGTACCCAGTAGCTGTTCAGGAACCAGTACCTGCTCACTCCTTGTATTTATATATCTATATTCCCAAATGCAGATGTACAAATACATGGAGTGAGCAGGTACTGGTTCCTGAACAGCTACTGGGTACTTTACCTTAATTCAAAATAATTTATAGCTATCAACAAATTTAGTTCATAAAGTTTCAATCTAACTTTTAATCTTTGATACCATTGAAAGATCAAAAGTGAAAACACTAATAGAATTTTCAGAATCAACGAAAAAAATTTAACATGAAATTAATTTAACAAAAATTATTTGGAGGGTTTCATGACTAGAAACAAAAACGCCTTGTAATATAAGTTACTTTTACTTGGCAATATCACTTTATAAGCACTTCGTATAGTGCAATGTTTAGAATAATCATTTTTGATTTAGGTCAAAATGTGAGTTTTCACCTTCGGTCTGCATGAAAAAAAAAAACCTAATACACATTTCTAAGTATCATCAACGAGCTTGTGTCAAGTATTAAGTCAAATTGTTTCACATTTTGGGGCTGATTTTTTTGAGTGACTTAAATCAGTTGCATAATTTGGAAATTTTAAATTGATTTAGAATCAAAATTCAAAAATGATAGTTTTTTACATCGCAATTCAAAGTCAATAGAGGTCACTTTATGTAATCATTGTTCAAAAAATCCTTTACTAACAAAAAATCAGTTTAATTCTCACCAAATAATCATTTTTAATAATTTTTTGTCTTAAATCATGCAGAAAAATTTTTGAACTAAGTTCTAGGCTCAAAAATTTTCTACACACTTCACGACAAAGAAACTCTTCAAATTTCAACTTAAAATTTTTCAGTTGGCCTTCATATGCAGCTATTGGATATTAAAAATGCAATAATTACTTGCAAAAAGAAAAAAAAGAAAAAGCAGACTCACCAAAATAAACTCAACATTAAGACCCGGCTCGGCGTTTTAAGTTTCAAAGAAATTTTTGCCAAACATAATCTCGATGTTAAATTTTTTCCGCGAATACATTGCTAGACGAAAAAAGCAAAGATCTCAGGCAATGTAACCTCAAGAGATTGAAAACGCGAAAACGAGATCAAAAATGTTTAATCAAACTTTTATGATCACCTGCAAAACTTCATAATTAAGCAAGATCTTTAATCCGCGTGCAACTCTTTAATCTAAGAGTCAATATCATGATCATGATCATTTTCGCCGTTGTCATTATCATTATCGCTGATGTTGAGTGCGGATGACGATGATTGGAACGAATTTGATTGAAAGCGAAGGTTGAAGAGATCAGACGTCTTGACTACCGGACGCTAGACCATCGCCTGGTACTTCTGCTCCGGGAGAATGTAGGTGTCAGAAGAATCACCGGGAGAGGATGCGATATCGTTGGGGGAATTCAGATGATGATGGCCCAGGTGGGACATGGAGGAGCTTAACGACATGTTGTGGTGATACTGGGAATGGTGGTGATGGTGGTGGTAGTTGCTCTGGGGGCTGTGGTGCATGTGGGAGAGAAAATTTATTTAATTCAAGAAAAAAATTTTTAACATAAATTTGATTAAAAAAAATTATTTGTTTGAATCAAAAACATCATTTTGAAAAATTTGATCATTTTGATTCGAGCAGAAAAATTCTTAAACCAATAAAATATTATTAGTTCAAATAAATTTGATTTAATTTAATTTTTCTTCTTAATTAAAAATAATGAAACTATTTAAAATGATATTTTTGAATCAAAAAAATTTTTTTTGATCAACTTAATTTTTTATAAGTGTATTAATCACTTATTTTTGATTTTTTTTTTTCAAAATCCTTAATTTGAAATAATTTTTAATGAAATACATCTTTAACTTACAAAACAAATAATTTATTGTTAATTATATAACTGATGTTTTTTTTTTATAAAAAAAACATTCAATGGGACGACTACAGAAAGCTAAATAAATTGCTAAAATTCTTTCTCCAAATTTATAATGACCAAAATATAAAATAGAAATTAATTTATTTTGTTCATAAAACATAAATTTGACATTTATTACCTTTTTTATTCTTCAGAACTTATAAAATTTCTCCCAACAATTCTCTATTCCGTCAATCGCTATCACGATCTTCATCAAAAAAATATTCTCACAGAAAATATACATTCTAAAATGCATAGCAGTAATTATCAAAATTGGAGGCAACAATTCTACAAACAATAAAGACAAGATCGAAACACACACAAGGTATTAATCTGAGCGTTGAACTTAGTGATTCCATCTTGTCCATTTACGCTGCCCGAGGGTGAATATGCAATTACTCGAGATGATTCCCAACTCGATTATTTACGGCTCTCCCTCTCTCTCTATAGAGATATACTACCTATCCGCACTGATTGTTTATCATCATTGAATATAGTACACCCATAGTGCAGCAGAAATAATCAACCTGGAGTAGAGCCCAAATCCTCCAGGCAAGAGCACATTCAATCTAGTTAATGTATAATGTACCATATCTAGAGGCTTCTAGATATATTAACAGCAAAACTTAATAGAACTAGTTTTCCGCCATTTTATCCTTAATTATAATTTACAATTGCACGGAAAAAACTAAATAAAAAAAATTTAGTCAGATTCTTGCCACTATTTAGTTTTTTAAAAAATTCATCGGACTCCGGGGTAAAAAGTTTTGACTCAATAATTAAAATATGATTTTTATCGTTGCATTAAAATCTAAAATTCTTACTTTAGAATTTTAGTAACCTTTCTTGATATTTTTTTATGTATAATGCGATAATCTTTTACGAGCAAAATGATCAGTATTAAAAAATTGACCTGAATTGGTGTTTTTTAATGATTTAAATTTTATGTTGAATAATATTCAATTCCTTGTAATTTTAAGATTTTCGAATTTTAATTTAAATTCTCGATAATTGATTTTATGACTCGGCTTTTGTTTCCAAAACTTACTTCAAAAGTATCCAAATTAAGTATATTGTGATAAAAATATCAAAAAATACACTGATAAAAAAATTAACTTGATTTGAGAGAAAAATTCTTGAATCAAGTAAAATTTCCTTAAATCAAGAAAAATTTATTAGTTCAAGAATTTTTCTACTTAAATCAAAAAGACTAAGCTCTTCAAAATTATATACTTGATTCAAGAACATTTTTTTTTGTGTAGTATGTTTTTATAATATGCGATATGTTAAGTGAAATTGTTCATGTAATTTTTTAAATAAAATTTTTCGCAACTTTTGCGACAATAATACGTCCCAAAAATTTGACAAGTTAACCTTGAAATTGTCAGTAACTCCTAAATTATCAATCGGTTTTTGTAACATCAGAGGATTAAAATAAAACGACGATCGACCATCAAGTAGAAAGTATAACGGAAATGAAACCAAGAATTTAAACATTCATTAGGATTACCATATATTTTTCCGATCTATAGAGTATCTATAACTATAGGTATGATATGTTAAAAAAGAAAAAAAAATATTTACTAGATACTTTGTCGAGATTCAAAAGTGTAGAGGTGTATATAAATAAAGAAGATGAATGGGAGTTTATCGGGGATTTTATCGCGATTAAATCTGATGTCATCTCTGAAGCTTTGGCTTTAGTTTAAACTTTTTGAAATATTAATCATTAGTCGTTTGCAGGTGTTCTCAATTAAGACTATCAAAGAGATGAAGATTGAACAGATAAAAAATAAAAAAGTAAAATTTGTGCGTGCGTGGATAGAGTTTTCAAGAGGATTTATGGGGAAGTTGATGACGTGTTTTCAAACAAGGCCCGGCGCATGATATTTTAAGCGCTCTGAACTCTAATAACAAAGCAAGCGTCAGTGCATACAGAGTGGGAGGATTCGAGGATGAATGAACTTAGTCTATTATGCTTCCAGAGCACTAATTGGCCGGCATTAACTCACATGAAGTGTACCTGCCTCTAATATCAGGTATATTCTATTGAGTCCATTTTGCAGCGCTTGGAGCTCCAAAATGGGGAAGATTTCTTGAAAAAACTTCTAGCTGGAGCTTTTGAAACGCCGTCGGGAATTGACAGGACCTGGTCCCGTCTAGAAGAAGACAATGGCCTTGAACTTGGCCGAGTGCTGGGACAAAGAGTTAAAATCGGCTTGCGTTTAGCCGGATCCCATTATAACAACTTGCTCCTTCTCTCTCCCTCGTTCTCTTTCTGGCGTTTATTCTCTCGCCGCTTTACTTCCATCTACAGCGTAAGCTCGCGGCTCGGTTCGACTCACTGTGTCACCGGGCTAAGCCTGGACTTACCTACCTATCCTTGCCAAAGAGTATTTGTTTCTATCTCAAACACTTTCACTGGAAGAGCTCCGTTTAATTAAGTTTTATTCAATGGCTCTTTGTAATTATTACCGATAACCGATATTCTAAGTTGAGACGAGACTTGTTCGGCTGGAAATAATTGGTCAGGTGTAAAGTAATAGTTGTTCGGTTCTTGTGAAAAATTTTAGTTGAGAAATATTTTATTTTTTTTATACTAAAATTTAGTAGTTTAGATTTATTTCACAAAAATTTAATCTCTAAATATAATATTTAGATTTTTTTTTTAATAATTACATTCTTTATTTAATGTTTAGAGAAAGTAGAGTAACAAAATAAATTTTTTTCTTAAACAATGTCAATTTTTTGATAAAAAAAAAAAAGTTGACGTTTACAAAATTTTTTTCAAAATTATTTGGACTGCCGTGACTTGTGAACTATAAATAAATAAAATTTTGCTTTATCAAATAATCACTTTTGTTAAATTGCACTGTACTTTTTTAACTATTAATGTTTTTAAAGTTATAAACTCATCCCGATGTTACACTCATCAAGAACTTTCATTTGAGTACCCACATGCATTTTGATATATTTTTCATATATACATATATATAATACATATAAATATATGAAAAATTGATGTGGGTACTTAAATGAAAGGTCTTGATGAGTATAACATCAGGATGAGCTTATATCTTTAAAAGTGTGAATAGTTCACAAGATACAAGGTCATTACTTAATTATTGATACTTTTAAAGATGTAAGCTCATCCTGGTGTTACACTTATCAAGAGCTTTCATTTGAGTACCCACATGCATTTTTGATATATTTTTCATATATACATATATATAATATATATAAATATATGAAAAATTGATGTGGGTACTCAAATGAAAGGTCTCGATGAGTGTAATGTCAGGATGAACTTATATCTTTAAAAATGTCAATAGTTCACAAGATACAAGGTCATTACTTAATTATTGATTAACAATTTTTGGTCAATAAAATTTTTTTCTCATATTTTTAAATATTAATTTTTCAATTTTTATCCAAAAAAACCCACTACCAAAATTAATACATATTTTTCGCAATAAATTCGATAATTTAAATGCCAGCTAAAAAATTCCTACACCAGCAAATTAAGTCCATAAAAAAATCTGATAATAAAAAAATTCCGCTGTATTGGCAATTGAAATTTCGAAGCTCGCGTTCGGCGACATCAAAGCTCAAAACTTTTCCAGTTTTTATTTAATCATTTCCTTTCTTGTTAAACTAACCCTTATGGAATGAGATTATCAATCGGGGTCTTTCATGTGGCTAAGCGAATCCTCTAATATTAACCGCAGTGATAAGACCGTCTTTTTTTAAACCGTTAAATTTAATCAGTCTCCAGCGATTGGAGAAATGAACGCACACTCTTAAAATTCAAACTCAATTGTAAAAGCCAACTCTCCACCACCCGTTTCACCGCTATCGCTATACATATTAGTTCTCCCGCGACATAAAACATAAAACCAAAACCATATTACACATTACCGTTTTCGCCCTATAAAATGCACACAAGAAGCTCATTCCCTTTGATCTTTTGTCCTGAAAAATAAACCTTCTTCCAAAGGTCTGCTTTTCATATAATATACCAATACCAAAGTTATATTATATATTTTATATTATATATCCTCCTCCATGTTCCATCTTTAGAGTCCAGGAAGTCAAGCTCCTGGCTGCTCTACGAATCGTTAGAAAAAAAAACTGTAAAAAAAGCGGAGAATCAATCAGGCTAAAAAATGGAGAAAAAAAGATGGAAATTCATGTGGAAAATATAATTCAACTTTGAAATTTATACTTTTAAACCGAATGCATTGAACAGTGAAGATCTTAAGTGATGCCAAAGAGGCAAGCACAGGTACTTGTGCAAAAGAAGAAGAACAAGAAGAAGAACTACAAGAGATCTCTAAAATATCCAGCAGGAAGTCAAGAGGCGCGAGAGTGCATTGTCGATTATTATGCTCTCTATTCATGATATTCTCTTCACTTCACTTATACATACACAAATATAGATATATTTATCTCCCTCTCTCAATTTCTCTTCCATTGAGTATGAGCTTCGGGTCTATCTCTATTCTCTCCGGCAATGCGCCCTTCATCGCCCATTTTCCCGGGTATTTCATAATCCTAAAAAATGGACCGTTGGTTTCCGCTCCTCTCCCTCTCTTTCACTTTATATTTTATATATATATATATATACATGTTCGGCGTTATATACGCCTTCTATCTACTCCTCATGCCCTTTCGACCTCTCGCGATCGATAAAACACTCATACAACAATATCCCGGTAAAAATAAATTCAACCAAAAAAAAGGACTTTAAATAATATTTAATACATTGTATTTAAAATTTCTCCAAATCTGTAAAACATGCATTCGTTTTTATTCAAACTCACGCTAAGTAATCTTTTTAATTAAATTTTTTTACATAAATTAATTAATTAATTAAATACATTCTGCATTTAAACATCTATTAATTTTATGATATATCAAAAGATATTTTATTTTAAAAAATTATTTTAATTTTTACCATTCAACTTCGCACGCCTTAGGCGGAACGGCCTCATGATTAACGGTCGCAAAAACTTTATTTTGTGCTTGTAAAATGGATTTATGTCGTAAAATTTTATTATTTTTAACTAAAGTTTTTATTTAGAATTTTATTATTTAAAAAAAACTTTAATTTCAAAACACTTTCGGATATTTGGTCGGTAAATTATGTATTTTATTATTTATTATATCCAATACCAAGATCTCGGAACGAAGAAAGAGCAAGTGAAATATATATATATATATATATATATATATATATATATATGTATATATATAATACAAAATTTATTTATACATAGAGAGGGAGGGAGAGATGAGAGAAAAAGACAAAGAGAGTGAATACGGGTAGCAAGAGAGGGTCCTATAAATAATTAGCGAGGAGTCGGTCTCCGCTCGTCGGGCGTAAGCCGCTTACGATTCCCTCCTCCTCATTCACCCTCTTTCGCGTATCCCCTCGGCGTTTTCCTCTCAGTCGTAGCTCTATACCTCAACTCACCGAGCCGCCATCGAATTGACGTGACTGTCGTCGTACTCGTAGTAGTTGTTACATTAGTCTTTCTTTCTTTATCTTTCTCAAATAAATCTTTTTCTCTTATTCTTTTCCTCTTCAATTCACTTTTTATATACACACATATATAAGTACATATATGCGAGGATACTTTGTATTGATACTGCTGAGGAAGATACGAGCATCCAGCAGTTCACTAGAATTTAACTCTAGTTGCACTTGTGCAGTGCACATATATGTGTATGCCATTGACGTAGATGGAGATGGTGAAGATTTAAATGGTGACGCAGATGATAATACAAGTTTTTAAAATTCTCGACTGTATTGCATGGAAAAATTTATTGTTTTTTTTTTTTTTTTTTTTTTTAATGAGCAAAAATCAGATTAAAAATATATTTAATTTTTTATACGCGAAGAAAAAATTATCACGATAAAATATTCGTAAAAAAATATATTTTGTACTTAATAAAAAAAGTATATATTATTGCTAAGGCATAAAGTAAAATTTTTTATTTAACTTTTAAATTTTGTGGAAATTTTAATTATTAAATTCGGTGATTTTTTATTAGAAAAACTAGCAACCTTGCAGTCACTATGTACCAAATTTGACCATAAAAACCCATTTTATCATATAAATACACTGACCACAAAATTTTGCTTATTTTCTTAATAATATAGATTATATAACAAATAAAAAATTTAATATTTTGGAATGAATTAAATCAAGAAATATTTAGTTTTTTTTATATATTTGGTTACAATAACCACGAATAATTTATTGATAAAATATCTATGCAATAAAATACTCTTCAATACAAAATTTTGAAAAAAGATATATTGTAAAGTCCAAAATTTTTTTTCTCGAATTTTATAAAAAATGTTGCAGACTTTAAAAAAACAAAAAATTAACTAAAAAAAATCCTTCACCTGAAACATTGATTACAAATAAACCTCTGTTGACTTCTAAATAGAATCCGATCAAAATCCTAAAAAAAAAAAGTATTAATAAAACAGCCAAAAAATTTTGAAAAGCGGTACACTAGACTACCCAAATAGAAAGTATTTAAAATACTTATTCACAGTAAATATTTTATTCTTAAGAGATTTCCGGCTTGGAACTTCCAGTAATACATCTATCTGTATACAAAAATAGCCATAGTATATAGACGCACAGTTTGGAGCGTACAATCCAGTGGTTTCCCGACCAACAAACGCATAGTCCAAAACACCGTGAGGGTATTAGGATTCGCATTCGCATTTGGACTCGGATTCGCATTCACATTCACATTCGATGGACAGGATATATACGGTGAATGACGTTCTACTCTGCTCGCAATACAACAGGGGATAAGCCGACTGCAGTTGCATCCTCTCCGTTACACAAAGCCATCCGTCGCCTATTCTATTACCGTCATCATACCTCGACCTCTACAATAGCCACACAAACCATACCACGCACACATCCGCACATCTACACATACAGCACCAATCATCCCTTTCTCTCCCGCCCTTCACACGCAAAACCTCCGCCGTTTACCATTCAAAATTCCCTGCAAAGTTACACATTCGTGTGTGCTTTCGCCATACAACTATCCATGTGTATTTTCGATCCTTGCAGATGTAAAAAATATTTATTTATATTTTTCATCAGTATTACGATTTCGATAAACTAAATCTCGACAACAAATACTCGTTTTTTTGAGTGAATGTTTTTGAGCTAAAATTCATCAGCCATTAGCTTTTAAAAAAATATTTTTTCTCTATAAAGATAAAGATTAAAAAGAAAAAAATTACTTCAAAATGAAAAAAAAAAAAAAAAAGAAATATAAATGTTAACATTTCTCTCATTTAATAATTATTAAGCCCGAGAGTAGTTTTGTTAAAATTAAAATTAAAAGGGAAAAAAGAAATAAATGAAAGACTAATCCTCGCGCAATTATTTCAGCCCGTAAGATCAAGAGGGACGAATGAAAAAGGTTAAGATACGGTATGGTGACGTCAGACATATATAATAAGGATCCTCTGATAGTGCAGGAGGAAAAAAAAATGATGGTTGAGAGTAGATGAGGAAAATAATTTGAGAGAAGGGATATTATATTTTATATAATAAAAATAAAAAATATACCAGCAGAGCTCCATTTAGGAATGACGCCGGATTTAAAAGATTTCCCTTGGGGGTGACTATTAGCGATCGCAAATAGGCTATTACGGGCCCATTAATAGACGGTTCATAGGGACCGGCTTCCACCCGGTCAGAAATCCAGACAGTAGACAAGTGAAATAGAAACAAAGGTCTAGGGGGAATTAAATAAAAATATCTTGCCCATATTTTCGTCGAGGAATATCGAAAGTACTCTGGGACACACATTCGAGTGCGGTGTAGGGTTTCGATGGTTAGATTCCCCCGGGACAAGTAATCCGAGATTCACTTTGCCGCTCTGCATATCGACGTCAGGATCTACTGGAGCTTCACTGAGTTTGATATTTTTTCTTTTTTGTAGCGGTGGAAAATTTTAATTAATTATTATTGAACTGTTTCTGGTAAATAAATTTAATGAGGAGGATTTTTGAGTTTCTGAACGGAGAAAATTAAATGTTAATAATTATTATCGTATTTTATAGGAGTTACAATTCAAAAAGTCAAATCCTATTTTTAATTATTTTTCTTTCAAATAAGACTGGAGTTGACAATTTATCAAAGCCATTTGTCAATAATCTATATTATTAAGAGAATAAACAAAATTTTGTGGCCAGAGTATTATATGATAAACTAATCAATTTATGATGATAAGTATTTAGGCTGCATTCGAAAATGCTCTATCTCTAGATATATAATTAAGACATTACCTTGTATCTTATTGTGAACTATTGACATTTTCAAAGATATAAGCTCACACGGAGAAAATGAAACAGCAATGATTACAGTTTCATACGAATATTAGAAAAATGTTCATAGTCAGTAGTGAGTGCTGTACGAAACAAGACTGGTTAGTGCCAGAACACGACTCAGTAGTGTGCAGACAATAGTCAGTAGCTTTTATGTAGCGCTCTCTACTGTCCCAAACATGTTAACCTCATTTTCTTCCAAAACAGTACTGAGTACTGTACAAAGCAGTAATCAATGTTGTTTTTTTTTCTCCGTGCATCCCGATGTTACACTGATCAAGAGCTTTCATTTAAGTACTCACATCAATTTTTCATATATTTATATATTATATATATGTATATATATGTATATATGAAAAATATATCAAAAATGCATGTGGGTACTCAAATGAAAGCTCTTAATGAGTGTAACATCAAGATGAGCTTATATCTTTGAAATATATATTATATATATGAATATATGAAAAATATATCAAAAATGCATGTGGGTACTCAAATGAAAGCTCTTGATGAGTGTAACATCGGCATGAGCTTATATCTTTAAAAACGTCAATAGTTAAAAAAGTACAGTACAATTTAACAAAAATCATTATTTAAAAAAGCAAAATTTTATTTATCTATAGTCCACAAGTCACGGCAGTCACATAGTGACTGCAAGATTGCTAGTTAATCAATTAAAAGATTATTTTGATAATAATTACTTTCACTAATTGATAACTCCAGTCTTTAAAATAACTTAAGAAGTTAATAAATCATAAAATAAGTTTAATAAAATAATTTGAGATGAAAAAAGTTAAAATATTAAAAAAAATAATTAAAAATAGGATTTGAGTTTTTATATACGCAAAATGGTAACTAATATTACAATAAATCGTAATGTTAAATATTGTCAATTGTCATTATTATAAAAAAACTATAATAATTATAAAAATTTAATTTTCTCGGTGTAATGAAGTGGTTTAATTTTTAGTTGATTGTCATTAGTGTATGATTGATAATAAATTAGGGTGTATAAAGTTTCAATGCCTGAGGTAGTATCAGTAGAGTCAAGCTAGGTACACAGAGAGTTTAACAGAGAGATAAATCCGAGTGAGTGTAGGGCTGAAAGCAGATAAGAGGAGAAAAGTGATGCATGCCCACGGGCACGTGCAAAGGCCAATTATTTTGTCTGAGCGTAACAAGAGCAAGGATCTCACATCAAACATCACCAGCCTGATAAAGAATACAAACCAGCTCACCCCTTGTCTCTCGGTCTACACATTACGTACACTACACTATTTACAGCGTGTGTGAATGCTAATGTGGTAGTGCTTATAGACATAGACAGGGATATTTCAAAGTTCGAAAGTCTATCCGGAATGCAAACAACCGTGGGGATATGCCGATTAAATCAGCATTATATGTAATATAATTAGTCAAGGATCAATCCCCGACAAGTGTTATTAAATCGAGGATTCTGAGTACTCGTTAAAACGCATGTTGCGGCTAATTAACCCCATCATTAAATCGGGAAAAATCATATTAGAGTGGAGTGTTTGGGCCTTGGGTTTGATTCGGTGAAAAGAAATTTATTTAGTGCAAAAAAAAATTAGAAAAAAAATTGACATGTAGAAATTTTAAAAAATTAAAAATGCAATTTTTTAAAAACCATTTTTTTTTAATTTATTTGATAAAAAAAATTAAGAAATGATTAAGTGACTACTAACTTTGTCATTTTATTTTAATGAAATAAGACTTGTTAAATATTTAAATTACAAAAAAAAAAAACGAGAAATATTCTTTATTCTGATCGATATTCTCAAATAAATAAATCCATTGGTGAACAAATAATTATTTGAAAAAATATACAAACAGATTTTTTTCTTAATTTTTTTTTCTAGATATGCATTTTACGATTATTATTTCATTTTTCTGTTTTTATTTTATTCTTAAAATCAGAGTTAATTTATAAAACATTTATTATTAATTTTTTTTTTAATAAATAATAACAAAATTTAAAGATATTCAAAACGCTTTTTTCAATTGAATATTAAATTATACAAAAACTAAAAAATTAATTTTAAAAAAATAAACATTATTTCAGTAAATTTTCTTAATTTAAATATTAAAAAAATTTTTTTTTGGACTATTGAAGAGTAATATAATAAAGAACATTATTAAAAGATTAGCTGTTGGAATATGGTCTGAATTACCAACATAAAAATTCATAATTAGGAAATTACATTTCATGAAAAATAAAACTTTATATTATCAACAATATAAATTTACTTGAATATAAATATAATGCATATAGGATTATTATGCATAATAAACATCCAGTCACTCGTCCCAATTAATAAAATTCATACATTTTACTAATTAATTAATTGGTCAAATGTTAAAACTACTTTTTCCCTCGACAATAAATCTTACCCTCACAAATAAAATACACATATTTTTACTCATATGTAAAAATATGCGTACAAACATATAAAAAATGTATGTCTATTTTTACCAAAAAAAAAAACATATATAAATAAATTTTGTATGCTGTCATATTTATTTTATTTTCATGAGGACAGGAAAATTAAACGTAAGACTTTTTCCTTCACGATCTGAAATTTTCCAAAAGAACCAAAAAGTTTCCATAGGTCGGCACTTTTCTTCTTCTACATTATACATTACTTAAATTGTTCTTTCCCCGAAGTACAAAATAATATAAGCCTTTTTTCTATCCTCCAACAATAAACAATGGCCATCTTCTATTATCCGTGATGAAAAACAGTCGGCTTTTGGCACAACCGGATTTTCACCCAAATTCTCAGCATGCGTCAAAGATTTAGCGAGAATCCAAATAAAGATGAACTCAAAATTTCCACCGATTTCAATAGCTATTTATTAACAATACTTCAAAAATCCCCGACATTTTATTGAACATGTTTTTGAACACTCAGAAACTGGACCCTCATTTGCTCAATAAAAAACAATAAATACCAATAAAACTCATATTAGTCCTCATAATTTAAGATTCTATAAATTGTATTGTAAGTTACAATATATATTATACAAGAAAGCAGGCTAAAGCTGAGAAGGTCAAAACCAAAATACCATTATATTGAATAGTGGTCACAGGACTAACGACCCGTAAAATTGATTCGGTAAAAAAGCTAAAGGCATGCCTATACATATAAATATATATATATATATATATATATACACACACCCTGAATCATAGCAGGCTGATTTATGATGACGACAAAAGTACAATAAGAAAAGGAACACATAATAATATATAATGTATAAGATGTAAGATGTAGACGCTCGTAAGGACACTGTTGGGCAATCCAAACCCAGTAGCAAGCCCACTTGCCAGTTTTCTTCCGAATAATAGAGAAGTACAGCCCAAGAAAACTCTCACGTCCGGATAGAACACACATCCTGCAATATATTTTCTCTATTTTATTTTATTTGGACTTTCTGTATTTGGACAATGCCATTATTGAAGCCACTGTGTAACTTGCTAGCTACGGTATAATGCGTGATGCAGGTAGTCGCCAGTCGTGCGACCGGCAATCAAAAACTCGTTACCATTTCCATACAGAAATATGTGGGAAAATTTGGAAAACAATTTTTCATTTTTTATTTTTTCTGGACCAGAGAATTTTTTAGTTCAGGTGTTTGGAAAGAAATGTATCAGTGAAAACAAATCATGAATTATTTTTTGGTTTCAAGTTTGATTAAAAAATTTGAATGGATTTCGTGGTAGAGCAATGACTTGGATCATTAAAAAAAGACACTATCAACTGGTCCCATCTGATCGAAATCGAACAAGTTGTCCCGTGAGTATTACGCTGCAAAAATCGATCAATGGACTCGAAATTTTGTGCTCTGCGGGTGTGCGAGTCTAGTTTTTTATTTGTTTGTGTATTGTGTATTTCGATGATTCTTGTTCTGTAAATTTATAGATCGGAAGCAAAAATTAGAAATTAAATAAGGGAGTTGTTTGTTTTTTGGAGCGAATTGGGAGTCAGAAAAAACAATGAAGATTCTGGCACAAAATAAATTTAATCGGGAGCCGATAAAACAGTTTACATTTTGCACATGATGAAGAAATGTTGTGACTGAGGATCCCGAGAGGCTACTAGGTAGAATATTAAGATGACCGGCACAATTATGTCCAGAAGAATAGGAGCACTGGTGGCCCTCTTATGTATGGCTTAACCCACTGGGACAATCACTGACATGCCACTGATACATCTTTTTATCTATGTTATGTATTATAATGTGTTTTATGATGGATAATATGTATAATATAATAACAAGAGGCACTTGGATTTTTTGTCGAGAGATTGTGAGATCTGAAGAACACTTGAGGAGCAAGATCAATCATATATTTCAATGGACTGCCGGTATCGGGAGTGAATATTTTTTATTCATAGCCCACGCGCAATAATCGCTACTATATAAAATATTCATTTTCGCGGATTTTTAACAGTCATCGTGACTTTATGATATTTGAGTCGGAATGGGACAATCATTTTTTTTTGTAGTACTTGTGGGTTTTGGTTTCGTTGGAATCCCACGACGATTTTACAGCTAGTTCACTTGAGATCGATGAATCAAAATTGTTCATTATTGTCCGGTTTGAAAAGTTATGAAGTGAATAGAAATTTTTAAGTGGAATGACGAATTTTGAGAAAATATTTTGGTGGGATAAGAGTTTTTTCTGCTTTTATTTTTACTATGGATGATTTTGAAAAATGATTGAGTCATTTGGTTGAAATTTGAAACGGTCCATTAATAGATCAAGCGTTGATTAATTGCACTCTTGTTTTGTAATTAATTAGTTGAATAATCTATGTTACAAACAGTAAGTGTTAATTGAACAATCGAGTAATTAATTGAATGTTATTGTTATTTCTGCTCTTGGGTTATTTTATGTTGAAATTTAGGTTAATGCCAATTATTCATTAGTGAAATATTCACAAAAGACACATAAGTTTTTTATTTACAAATTTAACTAAATATTTCACTATTTTTATTCTTTGAATATTTTATGATAAAATTAAATATATACACATTAATTAGCATTTCCGTCTTACGACCCTAAAATAAATTTTTACTTAAAGTTCGCAATTTTTACAGACTTCATCGATTCTTCTCTACAAACAAGTGTCAATAAAAAAAATTATAATAATTATTGATGAGGCGATTAAAATTGATTTATACTAAAAATATATATACCATTCGACATTTATACATTTGTATACGTATATACAGTATACAAACTCATTCGAAAAGATCAGCTGCATTAGATCCGAACGGTAAACTGCACGAACAATAGAGACGATAAAAGACGTACGGACGAATAAGAGAAAGAGTAATAATAAAAAAAAACTAAACTACGGCAAATAACATACGGACTCTTTTCATCTTCTCAAATAAACTTCTTATATAACTCCTTTTTCATTTTTTTTTTTTTTTTTTTTTCAGAGTACATGTGTATGGCGAACGTATACTTCAAGTACCTCCTGCTTTTCATTTTCATCGTCTTCTACATTTTGATATATTTCTCATCGTTCTTCGTTCACATCACAAGTTTAAAGACTACGGACATATATATTGATATCATCAAGTACAGTAATTCGCAGCTCGTGTCTGCTCGCAGCTCATTGGCAAGAATAGATCTGAAAGTGATGCAAGCCGCTTATCAAACTTTTATGTAAGTCGTCTGAAAGTCAATGAAATATTTATGTTAAGTTGTATTATTTTTTATTTGATTATTATTATAATTATTATTATTACACCAAAAATTTTTTTTGACTCAACTTAACTTTACTTGATCATTTAAAAAATTTTCATTCATTCAAAACAATTAAATTCTCTAAAATCATTTTCTTAATTCGAAATTATTCTTCTCTTGTATCAAGATATGAACTTCTGTAATTTTTTATATAACTTAATTGTCCACATTAGGCCTGATAAAGTCATATTTTCCCATAAATAAATTCTTCAAAAAAGTTAGTTTCAAAAATTTCCGACAGGTGGCGCATGGTCAATAAATCTTCTCGCTACAAGAGAGTTAATTTTGAGGTATTTAACTCTAAAATAAAAATATTTTTTTTACACTCTTAAGGACCTTATCTGACATTAATTTTTGGCTTAATCAACTACTAAACCAATTTTTGTTATAAATTATAGTACATTATTTTCTTATCGATGAAAGAGAGGCAGTAAATTATCTAAAATGGATGAATGTCTTATTAATAATAAGTAAAAGTCAAAAATTATTTTGATTAATATCAATTAGTGGATGTTGAATGTGTAGAAGTTAGATAGATAAGTGACACACATCCATTCGAGATTGAGAAGTGAAAATATATGTATAATTCATAATACTATCGATATTGGTATCAGTATCGGTATCGGCATTAAAGGTATACATTAAATGTATATTATGGATTGAAGTGGGAGTAAATTGGCCGAGAATTTATGAATGGGCATACCACGGGGTTAAAGTGGCGTCACTTTGGTGCAGGTTTATGAAAGCAAGCCGGTTTTAGCTACGCTAATAGTATAGTAATACGGGCTGATCTTTTCGAAATCCTGTAAGAGCATTAACCGCTCGCACGTGAGCAAGTTAAATTGCTATGTTGTGGCTATATACACAAAACACTGAGTGTGTACACCGCTCTGCCACCAAAGAGTGTAGTGGCTATTCACTACACCTACTGGAAGTTCGGTAGAAATGCATTTTATGGGCCATGTGTGTATCTCGCGTCCACGGATGTGAGAGATCGCTGATATTTAAATCTACGATTAATTTCATTATTTTATTAAGTCCGAGCTTCGCCGTCTATTACATGCTGTATTTATTCCCGCCCTTGGGCTTTACTTTACCTTTCGCGTTGTTGTATTCTGCTGTGTTTATTTCGCGACTGTCTTTCGTGTCAATTTTCGGACTTTATTTACATTTTACCATAATAATCTTCATTAGTTATTATTTACTTTATTTTTCGATGGTAATTATAAATTACTATCGTAAATACAACTTTCTTATTGGTTTAATCATTTTGTTTTTTATTGTGGATGTAGAGGGGGTAAAAATATTTTTTTTTATAACCTTTGAAAGTAATTTTTCACGAAATAGAAAGAAAATTCTAACTTACAGGAATATAAAATACAAGGCAAAAAACTCTATTTTTTTTATTATATAAAAATTATCGCGAGTGGTTAGTTTATCGACCGATAGATATTAGAGAAAATAGCCCGAAGTTTTCAGTAGCGAAGCAATAGATCGAGTAATTAAGTATCTAATATTTCTATCAATTTATCTATTTGTATATTTCTTTAAATTTATTTCAATTTTAATTGAATTCATTCATATTTAAGTCCAAAAATCATAAAATTAGAATTTTTCATTTTTGGTAACAGAATAATTATTGGATGTATATTTTAAATTGTTCTCGAATGAAGAGATTAACATTTGACTATAATCTTCGCCTAAAGAAATTTATAGAAATTAAAATTTATATATTATTACTTGGAAGAAATTTTTATAATTTTGATAGATGTATTAGATAGTGAGTATATTTATTCTCAATAAAGAGGTCCTTATTATCAATAAATTACGGATTTTGCACCCTGTACCATAAAAAAAAATTTTCAATTTTTTTAGCGGGAAGTTAAAAATTTAATTAAATTAAATTAGGTAAAAAAATTCTTGAATTGATAAATTTCACACACTGATAAAAAATGTTAGCTTTATTAAAAAAAAAAAAATCTCGAACTAAGTACCTATACCATTTTGAAGAAAATGATTCTCTTTAGTCAAGAGAAAATATTCTTGAGACAAGAAAAATTTATTACCTAAATCAAGAAAAATTTCTTGATTCAAAAATTTTTCTTCTTGAAGCAAGAAACTCATTTTCTTCAAAATAGTATTCTTGGGTCAAGATTTTTTTTCTTAAGTCAAGTTATTTTTTTCATCAGTGCATGATTCAAAAATTCTTTGTCTTTATTTATATATAACAACAAACTATTTAAAATAATTTTTGGTTCAAAAATCTTTCTCTTAAATCAAGTAAAATTTCTGTTCATTACATACAACTAGACTAAAATTCCGAACAATAAAATAAGAGTTAATGAGTTTCCATTTCGAAAAACGGATCTGAAGTGCGAGTGCGGGCTTGCACTAGTACAACAAAATCCATCATCTGCATTTGTCATCTCATCTTTGTGCCTTGCTGTTGTACCTCTGTGCAGAGTACACATATTCATTGCATATAGATAATTCAGGCAGCGTTGCTACACACACTCACACACATACATGTCACCAAAGAAAGAAAACGACAAACATGATAGTTGATGGTATGCATATGTGTGCAATAAACTACTCTTCTCTTCCCATTCTCTATTCGTTCGTTATTATATTGCGTTTCTAAACTGCGCATGCGCGAAAGCTCGCGCAGCCATTGGGTCCCCACTCTTTTTTCACCGATCAATGGGAATGCCCGAGCTTCAGAGGCTCCGCCCACATCTAAACTCGCGGGTGTGTTGGTATTGCCGGGTGCCGCCGTTTGTTGCAGGAACGGCCGCCACGCAACCGTGAAGCCACCACTGGTTGCCCGTGACGTACAGCGGCTGACCGTATTCCCCGCGTTACACACTTCCAACAGCGTCCCGAATGTGCGTCGAGCGCGAGTGAGTGAGGACGCCGAATCCCGACCGCGGAACGCGAACCGGGATAAAGAACGACTGGTAAGGGTGATAGAAGTTCGACAAAGAGGCACCGTGAAAACCGATAGAGAGGGTGGAGTGATACTCGCGGGTAAAGAAGAGAAGAGAGGAAAGAGAGAGTAATAATCAAAGTTGTTGCGAAAAGTTCGGCTCGACTCTCCTACGCCTTCTTTATATAATAGACCAGAGCTACGATCCGGGTATATTCTTCTATATTCATCTTCTTCTTCTTCTTCTTCTTCTTCTTATTCATCCTCATCCTCGTGTTATTCTTGTTCTTATTATTCTTGTAGCACTCACACTTACAATTACACTTACGCCTGTTTATCATCGTCATTTAACTTGTACGCATTCATTGTCGGGATGAATTGTTAATTTATTACCAAATTCAGTTTGTGGATGCGGATTTATTCGTTTGTTAATGAATGTTACAGTGACAATAATTAGTAACACTGCAGCTTACAGGTTTTAGTGATTAATTAACTCAGTGATTTTGCTCCAGTGATTTTATTTGATGCATTGGTATTAATTAAACCTTTGATAAAGTTCGGGGATGCTTTTGCTACTGACATTTTGTGGATTTACGGTGGAGTGATTTGTATTTTATTTTATTTATATATTTATGGTAAACTTTCGGGGTGAATGTTCGCGATAGTTGCTCGCGTAGAGGGTGAATTTGGATTATTTTCCCAAGAAAGAAATCATTGTGTATCAAGAAAAATTTTTGGTGAGATTTTTTTTGTTTGCGTTATTTGGTGATGATTTTTTACATTTGTAGATATTTTGAATTTTGTGGATCACTTTTTAGAAAATATTGTCTTAATTCTTTTTGAAAAAATTATTGAGAATTTTTTTTTAGATTATTAATAAATTTATTTCAATTTGAAAATTTATTTTGGAGAAAATTACGGAAATTTACTGTGACAAAAAAAATGAAATTTTTTTTAGAATACAAATTTTTATTCTACAATTTTTTGGTATTTTCATGAATATTTTTTAATTTCTTTATCAAAATTCTGATTAAAATTTTTTTTCGAATTGCAAAACTATAAATTGTGAATTTTTTCAAACTAACTACAGAAATTTCCACATTAATGTGGAAATTTTTCTATAAAAGTTTAACATTTTCACTCATGAAAAAATTAATTTAATTCAAAAGTCAAAATTTTGAATGAAAAACAAAATGTTAAAAAGTTTGATTATTTTGAATCAAGCGAAAAAATTCTAGAACTACAAAATTTTTTTTAATTCACGTCAATTTTACAGGATTTAAGAATTTTTTAATTTGATTAAAAATTATGAATCTTCAAAATTTTATTTTGGTTCAAGATGTTCATTTTTGGATCAAATCAATTTTTTTATTAGTTTAAAATTTTCAAACTTTAATTATGTATCAAATTTTGACAAAAAAACTATTTAATTACGGGAAATTTTTATTATAAAAACACTAACAATTTATGAAACTAATCAGGTATTTTTGAATTTTATATGTATGAAAAAAAAAATTAATTGCAAAATTATAGTTAGAAAACTTTTTTTAAACTGTTATGTGCAATTGTTTTCGCTACAATTTATTTGTTAAAAAGAATGATCAAATATCTCTTAATTCCATTATAATTAACAATTATAATACAAGCTTTTCAAAAACATATAAAGCACACTATCCATCATTACCTTCCAAAAATGAAAATAAAATATAATACTGTAAACAAACCTCCACAAAATGTAATTAATACTATCGAATAAAAAATAAACAGAGATGAATTAATAAATTATTGAAATAATTGACGGATGTACAATCAAATATTCGCGGTGTAAATCACATAAAGCGGTTATCCAACAGTGAATATATCTGTCCTGGGAACGGAGACAAAGAGCTTTCAGTTTGTGGTTTATGACCAATGGCATTGGTACCAACCGCTATATCAATCGTATTCAATATTCAAGCTGTCATTAAACTTTATCGACATTATTTATTCGCATTTTTTTTCACCTTTTATTAAATTATCACATTTACAATACCATCAATCATCATGATAAATTTTAAATAAAAAGATTAAAAAAAAAAATCTCGACGACGATCAAAGTGCGAAAGGTTTACATTGTTGAAAGCAAAGCAGCAGTCCGAGGAGTCAAAGTACAAAGTGAGGTTGATGGCGATCAGCAGTTTGAAAACACACGGCCTCCAGCGAGTTGCTGGTGTATGTTTTAAGTTGATGAGTCGGAGTAACTGTTACGAGTGTGTTGTCTAGACTCTCGTCGGATGGAGTTTTAAGTCTATACTACTCCTATCCTATCTATACATTTACATTTACATTTACATATATGTGTTATATACCGGGGATGTGGATGTTTGGCTGAGTGTGACGAGACTCGGGCAGCAGGATTTTCATGGAAATAATCTGCTTACGATAATCTCGTTGGTATGGTAGTATGCTCTATCTAGCTTCGCTGCTTGCTCTCTGACGGCACACGCGAGATCCTCCTATGTCCTATGTCCTATGTTATGTGTTCTATTTCTTTCCTTCGTGTTGATAAGGTCTAGACCTAGCTTGACTTTCATTACTCTGCCCTTTTATTCTTCATTCACTTAGGACGTCACTCCAAACTTCACAATAAAAATTTATGGACACGTTTTCACTTTAATTATTTTTGATACAACTACTCATTGCTTGGCTAGACAAATTAGTGTTTTCAGACTGAAAAATTGACTATTTAGTCATTAACAAGCCTGAAAAATAAATTTACGTGTCAATAAAAAAAAATTTTAACCGAAAAATTCAAATTAAAACATAATGATTGAGTGATTAGGTATTTTTTTAGTTTATCATAACACAAATAAAATAATTTTTGAAAAATCTAACTGCAGAGATAATTAAATTTTTTTTTACCTAAAAAAAAATTAAAAGTTTATTTTTTAATGAAAGAAAATATTCGAAAGGAAAAGTTGATTTTTTGAATATTTTTTTATAAATTTTTTGTTTTTACATAAATAATATTAAAAATAGTTCAATTCATATGGAGACATTTTATTGATAACTGTTGATGAACATACAATTTTTTTTAACATTATAAGCTTCAAAACAGACTAAAAATTTATTTCTTATAAATTTCCATGATTAAAAAAAAATATTAACTCATCAAACTTTCAAGCCAAAAAAAAAAGATGATAGTCAAACTAATTTTTTAGTCTTAAAAAAAAAGTTTTTGAACCAAAAATTGTTCTATCATTAAAAAATTTCCATTAGTTATATTAAATTTTACTTAATTGAATTTTTGTTCAAAAAAATTAAAATTTTAATTATCTTCGACCAAAAATTAGTAAATAAATAAACAAAAAAAGTAAAAATGTGTAAGAGAAAAATCTTATGACGATAATACGTAATACCTTCGGAATTAAGGTCGCGGTTATTGTCATTTTCTAACGACGAGAGACGAGCTTCCATTTGCTCTCAAGAACGATCTTATCACGTGTGAATGCGCCTTCAAGAGAAAAAAGAGAGCAGAAAAGAAACTCTTGCTGCTCGAGCATCTAGCTGAGAGGAAGATACTTTTTGTGTACATACATATATAGTACACTACATGATGTACATCATATAATGACAGCGACACGACACGAAATCATACACACACACAAGCTAAAAACTAGAGGAAGATTATGAAGGGAGTCAACCAGAAACTGACATGCCCACCCAAACTCGGATATTTTTTTTCTCTGCACTCCTTCTTAAGAGAAAAATATATAAAATATAATATTTAAGTTCAAGCCCAGACTCATCGGAGTTGTCATCATCATCTTAAACTACGAACAAAACCTCGAGGGATCCTCGTCCCTAGTAAGAGGGTGGCCGGAAAAAAATCTTTTAAAAGGTCGGAAAAAAAAGTTTGGTGAAAGGTCACGAAATCGCGGGGAAGAAAAGTAATAGTAATGTAACAAATAACAAATAAAAAATAAAAACTAGTCGGAGTTATAACTACATACTATGCTCGATGGATGAATCTGTTGGGCTTTAGCTCTTCGAAATTTCCACGGGAATTAAGTTTTACGCTCAATGAGCCTGCAACAACGAGACGCAGGTTAAGTTGCATTGAATGAACCCAGGAGAGACTAGTAAAGTCTGCTGTCTTGTACCTTAAGCTCTGCTTTTGCTTTTATATAAATCTTTTTTGCCAGAATTTTATTCGATTCGATCATGAGGGTATCGGCTCGTGAATGTAACAAATAATTCTGATAGTTTAAATTTGGAGGAATTTTTAGTATAAATTTATTACTTTAATTTTATATAAGACGAATAATTTCCGGGATTAATTAGTAATTTCAATTTTCACAAATTCAACAGTGGAAAAATTTTTTATGCAACTATATTAAGCCATATATAGACATATTTAGCTTGAAATGTCCATAAATAATTTTTTGATCAAAAGTAGTGTTAAAATTATCCAACAGGTGGCGCATAATCGCTAAATCGTCTCAATATAAGAGAGTTAATTTTAAATCCTTAAGTATTGAAATAAAAAATTTTTTTTTTATTCTCCTCAGGGGCTTATCTGTTAATAATTTTTAGTTTCATCACTTACTAAGTCAATTTGTGTTTGCTGACATCTTAAACATTCCAAAATGGCTTTTTTGGTTTAAGAGTTTCTTTTGAGAACCCAGCAATTTTTTTTTTCTAGTGCTCAAAGATCATTTTGAAGAATTTCAATTTTGAATAAAAGAAAAAAAAATTTTAAACCATTCGAAATTTAAATAAAGAAAAATTCATTGCTTAAAATTTTTTCACTTAAATCAAGTTAATTTTTATCAGTGTAAGATTGAAGTTAATTTAAAAAATAAACGGATTTTAATAATGAAAAACTTGAGCTGATCGAGGTATCAAATGATGAGAAAAAACTTTAGTAGATAATTAAATAATTAATTTAAGTATTAAAAAATTAATAACTAAAAACTATGCAGCACTAGCAGCTATATAATAAAAAGTAAAAGTTTATAACTTATAACTTATAAATTACATTATTATATTATATTATATTATAAGGATAAGAGGATTGTCGTTAACTTTTCAGCGACATGAATAAAAGTGTCTGTGTCTCGATTGTGGAGTAAGTGACCAAACGACCGAAGATTGAGGAGAGAAACAAAGAGAAAAGAAGGAAAAGAAAGAGAGAAAAGCGGTGAATAGATCGAGCTTTATAATAGAACAGTCTATAACAGTCTATCGAATATGTACCATATAAACGAAAAGCTAGGACACTAATGTCGCGCCGCATTGTTTCCACGAGTGTTTGCACACAAGAGTATTGTTCGACAAGAGCCTGAGGTACTTGTAGGGTTGTACGATGGCCCTATTGGATCTTGCGGTCTCTCAAGGCGAGGGTGGACAAGAACTACCTAAACCTTCAATAACTTTTTTTTATTTTTCATTTAATAATCCCAGTTCAAATTATTTGAAATGACATTTTTGATTCAATATTTTTTTTTTTGAGTCAATATAAGTTCAATTTTTTTTATGGATGAAAATATTGACAATCTGGCCATATGCCATTTTTTTTTATTTTTTCTAGAAGTCAGTACGTCAATTAACTGTCTTATTAAACAAAAATTGGTTTAGTAGTTGATTAAACTAAAATATAAATATCAGATACTTAAGCTTATTAGAAAAATTACAAAAATGATTTTTATTTTTTAATTAAATACTTCAAAAGTTAACTCTCTTGTAAGGAGAAAATTTAGCTACTTTGCGCCATCTGTTGGATATTTTAAGTACTATTTTTGATAAAAAAAATTATGCGCATGTTTCTATCAGGCATGATATGGGTATGTCAAGCCATATCAAGACATATTGTGCAATTTAAAGCCAGACATGGTTAATTTTCGTGATAAGACCACATCAGAAATTTTTATTTATGGGGTTAGAAAATTTTTAATACAACAGAAAAGTTCTTGATGTAGGAAATTTTTGTTGAATTAAATTAATTCAAGAATTTTTTATCTTGATTCAAGAGAATGAAGCTCTTGAAAATGATATTTTTTGTTCAAAAATTTTCCCCGTAGGTCAAGTTAATTTTTGTTTTGAATTTCTATCATACAAACATATTTTATTAATAATAATAAGACTTAAGGCAGTCTAATATGATAAAATAAGTATTTTCTATAAAGTAATTCACGAGCTAAATCCCCTCTATCCGGGATATCTTTCAAGTAGACCGTAACATTATCGATAAAGTCACCGACTCGACAAATCGAATTCGTCATGTTGGACTGTTCACCCATTACAACACACAAGCACAAGATATCTCGAACTCCTCGAGACTGTATGTCGACCTGGACCCCAAGGGACATTTTCAGCCCTTCACTGAAGTGAATCCAGTCGCCAATATATATACACTGCTGTAAGCCCCAGCAGCACATTAGTCTACCCAGGTTGTCTATCTCTCTGGTACCCGATACAACTAATAATAGGGATTTGACAGTCATTAGAACTGCCAGTGGTCGATATATTGGTAACACAAAGTGTTTGCAGAAAGGCGACACTGCAATTGATTCTTTCCTTGTTATTTTCCTTCAACCATTCATCGCCCACTAAATCAGTCTTTGTGACTATCCATGCATGCGTTATACACTTTCCACCCCTTAATTGTTCTTATACTCGATCCTAGATTGCCTTGATACACCTTCAGGCTCTAAAGGATTGTCCGAGTGCAAAATATTGAAGACTTTTCGCCATAAAATGAACGCTCATGTGTAATAAAAATAATAATGATAACAATACATCATATGAAGCGGGAGTGAAGAAAAGTACTTGTAAATTAAGCGAAGCGCGAGAAGCGCCTTCTTCACTTTTCAATATATTACAAATGAACATACAAATCCGCAAGTGGATGAATGTGAGGGCGAAACAATGCTTTATTACTTCACTTTTATGTTTTTTGTGAGTAATGTGTTTTTATCAAAGAATTTATTGAAATATTTAAAGCTTTGATGGTATATTAATATAGAAGACAAAAAAAATTATGATACTGAAATTGAGAGACATCTGATAATTTTTTTTAATAAATAAATTATAGTAAGAAAAATATAAAAATTAATTTAGCAGATATTTCATCATTTTAGTAATTTTCTTTAACAAATCAATTTTGTCAGAAAAAATGAGAAAAAAATTGACGTTTAGAAAATTGAATAAATAAAAAATGTAATTTTTCGGAGCAAATTTATTTATTAAAAAATGGACAAGCGACTCCTAACTTTAATATCGTAAGAAAAATTTATTTTAAAAATTACATTTAAAGAAGTATTAAAAAATTATAAATGCAATTTTTTAAAAATAAATTTTTAGACCTAGTTTATTTTTAAAGAAAAATAAAAAAATTGTCTATTGACACTACGGCTGTCCAATTTTAAAACACAATAACTGCAAAATTTTATACTTGATTTTTTTTAGTACTGCTGCATTTCTTATAACTTTTAGACCTTAATTTCAAGTATTTTTTCTTAAAAATGTTTATATTCAAATATTTTATATTTATAAATCAAATGTTTTATTAATTTGACGCGCAAATTCTTAATAAGAAAAATTTCAAAAAATCTTAAAATTATCAGTTACTGTGTTTTGAAATTCGGCAGCCGACTAGTGTTTGCTAACTTGTGTCATGAAAATTTACTGAAAATGAGAACAAAATTATTTTGAAAATTTCACTCTTGTTTTGGAGTATTTAGTCCATATTGATTCAAAAAATTCAATTGTGAATTATTAAAGTCGATAATTATACTGAGTTTTAATAGTTCGAAATTTTAATGTAAAAATAACAGATTAATAATTGGATTCAATTTTTCGATGGATAGTAATTTAATAAGTAATTTTTTCATTAAATTTTTCTATTTTAATTTAATTAATCATTTTGCCATTAGTTTAATTTAAAGAAGCTTGAAACTTTAGAACTAGATCAAAATGTTTATTTTGATAAATAAAAAATCATATTATAAATACCCAAAAAAAATTGTCATCTACCCAGCTATTTTCAAAATCAAAGGACAATTTTTCTCTGCAATAAATAAGCCAAAAAAAGGTTTTCGTGTAGATATAAATAACAGAGATAAAAAAATAAGATGATATAAAAAATATATATCCAACATGTATACGTCTGGAGAAGGAACATAGAAACGTCGTTGGCAGCTGCGTCGACCGCTTGCGGATAATCCGTAGATGCAACACGACTCTTGGTCGCTTTAGCTTTTCAACTCAACGTATATATTTCGTTCACATCTATATATCTCGACAAATATACCCGTATCCTTACATCCTACATCCTCCATACATACTTATATATTTTATATTTTATGTTTATATATAGATAATAATAATAAAACACAAGGCAGTTTGGGCTGACCGAAAAGCGCGGGAGAACTCGAGCCCGAAAAGATATATATAACAAATATGAAACGGCGGATTCGGGCCTTGTCCAAAAAGACTGAAGAGCAAGACCAAAATATGAGAAGTAAAAAGTTTCTCTGGTTTAAAGGCTTATCCTCTCGGGTTACATTAACCCGGTCCTTTTCCCACCTTTGTTTCGTCGCTAATTTATAATTTATAATTTATAATATCTGGTATAAAATACATAAGATCCTCCCTCGAGTAGATTTTTATATTTAATAATATATAGTATCAGTTAGCTATAAACTAATATATATACTGAAAATAACTGGGGCACTTGGCAGCTGGCTCATTCCTCATTCCTCAGGCCTCATTGTTCTACGCACATGTTTTGGATTACCGACTTAACATTTTTAAAATATTTAATATCCAATATTTAATCGCGGGTTAATTAACGTCTGGCGTGTCAACAATCATAAATACTTGTACGTACACGACACCCGATTTTTATAAATTATCAATTGTAATTATAAATTGAAATTGTTATTTATTCGCTTTGTAGTCTTGACATTTTGACTTGTGATTATATCCACTGCATCATCACTCTACACTTGTCGGATAAATCCTTCATCGAATATCAACACATATATGTATTTTAATAATCATTTTAATCGCTTGTTTGATACAAATAAAAAAAATAATAATAAAACACGGAGAAAATTAAATGTTAATAATTATTATCGTTTTTTTTATGATAGTTACGATCTTGGAATGTTATTAAGTTAAATTATGTTATGGTTAGTGTCATAATTATAGCTGACAATATTTATAACATTAATTTTTTTCCGTGTAGAGTAACATACATTTTTTTTTTTAAGAGGACAAAAAGTTGAACAAATTAAAATAAATTTTATATTTGATAATAATCTATATTATGAAGAGAATAAAAAAAATTTTTAAAAACGTCAATATTTAAGAAAGTACAATGCAATTTAACAAATATCTTGTCAACTATTGACATTTTTAAAGATATAAGATCATCCCGACATTAAACTCATCGAGACCTTTCATTTGAGTACCCACATCAATTTTTCATATATTTATATGTATTATATATATGTATTTATGAAAAATATATGAAAATGCATGTGGGTACTCAAATGAAAGCTCTTGATGAGTGTAACATCGGGATGAGCTTACATCTTTAAGAACATCAACAGTTAAGAAAAGTACAGTGCAATTTAACATAATTAAAAAATGACCTTGTATCTTGTGAACTAATGACATTTTTAAAAATATAAGCTTATCCTGACATTACATTCATCAATACCTTTCATTGGAGTACCCACATCAATTTTTTCATATATTCATGTATATTATATATGTATATATGAAAAATATATCAAAAATGCATGTGGGTATCCAAATGAAAGCTCTTGATGAGTGTAACATCGGGGTGAGCTTATATCTTTAAAAAAGTTAATATTTAAGAGAGTAGAGTGCAATTTAACAAAACTCATAAAAAATATTTTTTTCAGAGCGACGTCTCGGGACGCGATCGCGAAGTACGCCTCTCTAGGGAGGCGAGAGCTTCACGGGCTTGGTGGGCAGCGATGTGGCCCAACAGCCTCGGTGGAGCTTCCGGCTGTGGAGGGGGAGCTGGGGCCACGGACCTCGGTAGCCTCACGGGCTCAACCACCTCCGCGAGCGACTTATTTGGGCCCGCGGGGTTCGGTGCTTCTGCGGCAGGGCCCTACGGTGCGCTCAAGTCTTCACCCTACGTAGGCGCCCTCGGTATGCCACCAATAGAAGCTCTCCACGGGACCATCGGTTACCCCGGTTGCACTCCTGCCGGTGAGTCCTATTACTGTGAGTGACCTTTTTTAATATTATTATATATTTTATTTAAATAAAAAAATTTAATGAATATATAACAAATGATTTATGATTTATGATTTATGATTAATTAACCATGAATTTGACTGCAGGTAATCCGAGGAAACAAAGAAGAGAAAGGACGACATTCAGTCGAGCGCAATTGGACATTTTAGAGGGTCTTTTTTCTAAAACAAGATACCCGGATATTTTTATGCGTGAGGAAGTTGCGTTGAAGATTAATTTACCCGAGTCAAGGGTTCAGGTAATAATAATAAATCTCAATGTAATTACCATTATGTAATAGAATATTTAATATTTTATTTTAAATTTAATACTTTACGTTAGTAGGTAATAAATATTTATTACACTTTACATTTATTCATGAGTGTATATAAGAGTTATCTTTAGAAAAAAATTTTTTATTGAATCATTATAATCAACATATAGCTAAGATTAAGGATTTATTAGAAAAATGCATTGAAAAAAATTAATCAGTCATTGGACGCTACTGACTGGCAATTGGTAGCTGCTATTAATTATTTTTCAGTACACTAAAAAAAAATTAATTTAAGAGAAAAATTTTTGAATCTATTAAAATTTATTATTTGAATTAAAAAAAATTTAGAATATTTTTTTTCAAGTCAATTCTATAAAATTAATTTTTTACTATTTTTTCATAAATTTTTTATCCTATGATAAAAAAAATTAAATTAATATTCAAATGAAAAATTTTGAACCAAGAAAATTACGCTGATAAAAAATTAATTTGAGATTTCAGATAAAAATTTTTAATTTAAAAATATGATTTTAAAGAGTTTGATCTTATATAAAGAGAAATAATTCTTGAATCATGCATCACAGTAAAAAATTTTTCATTGTGTAAAGTGTAAAAATTTTTGTATAGAATTATTACACTCTAGTATGTTGATTTAACACACTAAAACGTTAAATTAACATTTGTTTGTGTCAGTAATAGAAATATTTGTGTTAAATTTGACGGAAATTTTTTTACTGTGTGTAAAATTTACTTAAGTCAAGAATAATATCTTGATTAAAATTTTTTTTAATCTCAATTCAAATTTTTTTATCAATGAATTTTGAGTTGATTTCTTAAATATTGAGAAAATTATAAATTATAATTTGCAAAAATTTTTTTTTATGATTATATTAAGGTAAAAGACCCAGTTATTGACACTTGCAGTTTTATTTTAATTAAATAAAACAAATCGGCTCTAATAAATTAATAAATATAAATTTTGAATTATAAATTTTAAGACAGTTAATTTTTTCCGAAAAATTTATTTTTTAATTAGAATAAAATTGCGTCAATTAACTAGGCCAGTGTCAATAACTGGGTCTTTTACCTTATTAATAATTATTAATTAAATGAAATTTGAAAAATTTTTTACTAAATAATAATAATATATTTGTATACCCTAGTTATCATTACATATAGATAGAGTCAATTAAAATCAGTGAGATAGAAAATAAGTAGTTATTCATGATAGAATTGAGAGTGTAAAGTAGCGAGAGATTTCCATTGTCTCGGATTACGGTTGTAATGGGAGCCGAAGCGAATATCGAGGGAGGATATACAGTTCTATATATGTATACATATAGATAAAATAGCGGCAGCACCAGTGCCAACAGAATTCTATTATACAATATAGATAAAGAAAGAGCGAATTGCGATGCCGATAGCGACGGATGTGGACGGGTATGTTGTTGTATGTTAGGGCTCTTGAGGGCGCCGGATGACCGTCGGCACGCGTTTCTATAATGCTGAACAGTACGTAACTAGAGACATCGATCGTTTGCTCAGTACGACCGCGACTTAATTCAATTAGACGCCCGTCGTGTCCTCGCACCGTACACGTGCTCATATCACGTGCGACACTAAATTCCAGCCTCAATAATTTATATTGAAAAAAAATAGCTCTATTTTTTGTACCAGTTTGTTCGGAAGTTGTTTTGAAAATTGGAAAAATGTCCTGATGCTTCAAAGTTCAATCCCTCCAACTTCAATTCAATTATTCAATTATAGATAGTCTGTTTGTTTTTAGTTTTATGTTACATTTCTTATTTTTATCATTATCACCTACATTCTACATTCTAACAATGTTAACTCGCATGTTTAACAATTGGAACTCATACAAAATAAATCAATCAATCGATATATGTTACAGTAAACACATTTTATTTTATAATAGCATTTTTTGAATAAGTAATCAAAATTCTATTAAAAAGTCAGGAAATTTTCAATTGTATAAATTTTTGAAACTTAACATTGAAATGTAGAGTCCTTTTTAAAATTCTAACATTTTAACTGAAAAAAAAAAATTGATTTGATCTAAGAGTGAAAATTTTGAATCAAGAAAATCATTTTAAAAATTTTTATTCAAGCAGAAAAATTCTTTAACTAAAAAAAAATTTTTTGGGTTTGAATAAATTTTAATAAAAGTAACGTAAATAAGTAATAATTCTTTAAATTTAAAAATCTTGAATCGAAAAGATAATTTTAAAAAATTTGATGTTTTTTAATCAATTAGAAAATTAAACTAAAAAAAAAAATTTTAACCAAAAATATTTTTAACGATTTTCATGATAAAATTATTATTTACCATATTAAAAAATATATATATATATATAAAATTTATACTTTTGATCTCAGACTTAAAAAATAAAGTAATATTTTGGAGTAAAAATTTTTATTTTAAATATTTTAAACTATAAAAAATCGATTTTTTGGAACCTTACTTATTTAAAAATTTCAGATAAAAGAAAAAAACAAGCAAATCAATCATTGACATTTTATTATTTCCCGGAAAAATAAAAAAAAAAAACAAATTTCACAATATTCAGAGATTGAACCTGCATTTTCTGAAAATATAAAAAAATACGTAATGTAGACCGTAAAAAAATGTAAACGAGTATGTAAATGGGGAAAAGCAAAGTAAATATATTCTGACCTTTGTAAGAATTCAGTGACTTGTCGGTTTGTTAACGAGCGAGGACCGACGACCTAGAGGTAGCTGTGTGATGGTAATAGCGCCCAAAAGGTATTCGAGTTAAAGAATAAAAAATAAAAAATAAAAATAAAGATGAGGTAGGGCATGATGATGAGTGACTCCCTAATGGGTATCCCGGTAGCCGACGTGTCGCCGCATATTCCGCCCTGATCATCGGATTTCCCCCCGATACCGGCAATTACCGTTGGACACCTGGGATGAAAATAAATTACAGCGACCTGGTCTTTATCTCCAGCACGTACGAGTGACGCGAGGTTATTTCAGCTTCGCTCTCAATACCGGTAGCCGCTGGCGAATGGATATACGCATTTTGCTTTGTTTAATTTATGTCGTGTTCTGTTATCCTGTCTGTCATCTGTTGTTCTATTGTTGCTTTAGATTTTTTCGAGGCTATTTTAATGATCGCTGGAGGTGAAGGTGGAGGTGGAGAAGAAGTCGAAGAGTGTTACTTTAACTTGCACGATGTATGACAACTTCACGGGTTACTCGACACTCGTGAATTCTCTTCCCTGTGCTATGAAATCCCGAGCAGAGAAACCCAAGCTCGCCAGTAGTCTAACATTGATCGCACGGGGCTTCCCAGCGGCTCCCATTTACATTTTCGTTCTCAACTTTTAGTTATTATTTTTTTTTTTTATTTAACTATTTTTTTGAGCTTCTAATTACACCGAAAAGGTTCAATTGAGCCAAGAAAATATTTTTCTTCCTAATTATTCTATTCAATTGAAGAAAAAAAAATTTTTCACAAAGATTTTCTTGGTTCAAGATTTATTTTCTTAAATACAAAGCTTATATTTAAAATAATCAATTATTGATGTAATTTTAAATGAAAAATTCCATCCTGACAGACCAAACTAGTGATTGACTACTCGAATACTCTCTAAATAAAATAAAATTCACTGACGAAAAACAAATTGCTGAAAATTTACTGTCAGTGATGAAATTTTCCATCGAGTAATGTAATAACTCGTCAACTCCAAGCCAGGATGATTGGAGCAATTATTTTAGTTTCCTAATTCCATTCCTCAATAATTGGAGATTGGACTGTTTAATTTCCAGGTATGGTTCAAAAATCGGCGAGCAAAATGCAGGCAGCAGCAGAAACAGCAGCAACAACAGCAAGAGAAAGCGCCGAGGTCAAAAAAACCCTCGGGAAATCCCGTAAACAATCCGCCGGCTGGGAAAAGTCCTTCGATAGCCACCACCCCAACGCCTGCGGCTGCTGTTCCAGCTTCGACACCATTGTAAGTTTTTTTAATTTTGATAAAAAAAATATAAATGCATACAAAGAATAGAATTTATTAAAAATACATTGCAAAAAAATAATTAACTTATAATTTAAGTGATTAGTCAGACTTACTCATCAAACATCTTGATTTCTTCTTAATAGTCAGACAAAATTATTTACGCGCATATCGAGCTTTTAATTTAAATGTTTCTATACTTAAGTAAGGGGGTAGATAAGAAAAGAAGAAAAGAGTTTAAGAATATAATTTAGACAGTAAAATAGCAATGAAAATTCGTCCAGGATATTGGGTTGTATACACAAGCTTTGTCTGAGATAATCTCTACTTAGAATTGACTACCTGTTAGAGTCATGCAATTACTGCTGAGTAAATCTTATTTTAACTCGACGCTAATACGATCTGTTTGTCTAAACTGTATCAAGTTAACTGCTTAAATCAAAGTTGGATCATTTACAAGGCGAACTAAACAATTGTCTACACTTTGATGCTTTTCCTCAACAATTTATACTAACAATTGTTGTTATTTATTATTATTAAATTTTGTAACTAAATTTGATCAATAATTACAGTATTAACATTCTAAATTAAATTATTTTTGCAGAAGTGGAGGAACAGGAGGCTCTGCTGCGAGTTCTCCAGCTCTTTTACGAGATTCACCGCAATATAAGCCGGCAGGTAGCACCACCGGCTTGCTGTTCGCTGCGAGCACAACTCCGCCGAGTGTAAGTTTGTCGATAAGATAACTCAATTTATTACCGACTGTTAAGGGTTCATTTTTTATGAAATAAAATAGTTTCCTGCAGACCCTACAACTAACAAAAATAATTTTACAGAAAAATAAGCAGGCAGATTTCTATCTGTTCTATTTTTTAAAAGTTAATTAACAAACTAAAAAAATAAATTAAAGCACGAGTCTAATTAAAGTTAGAAGTACTAGTATATGATTAATAAATATTTATTCGGGATCTAAGAAAAAATTGATTTACTTTATAATCTTTTAACTTTTTTTATTTTTATTAAAAATTAGATAAAATGTAAAAAGTTACTTTCAATTTTTTTTTTTAATTAAAATAATATTAAAATTTTATAAATCTTGAACGGCATTAATTATCTGATAGTTTAGCGACCTCTCTTCTAAAAAATAATTAAAAAAAGGAATTATTATATTATTATATTATTAACAATTATGACACCCTCATGACACATAAAACCCGTATCAAATACCAAATATCAAATCACGGTCATGAATAATCCCGGGTAGAGTCTATTGAAAGCTAAACAATGCGGTAACACAATACGATGTACAATAAACGGACCAAAGATAACAATAACCCACCCCTACCATCTACTACCTACCCCCACATGTAAAATGTAAAAAATAATGAAAAAGACACGCGTATAACACGTGTTATATAAATTAACATCCACAGTTGGGCGGGACGGTGTACAGCAGCGGAGGAAGCAGCAGCAGTATCTGGAGTCCAGCGATCACGGAAAGCGGCGGATTCCCCGGGGACCATCAGAGACTTGCCTGGACCACAACTGCCTCCCAGCAACCTTGCTATCAAAATTATTCCTCCTATTACTCAAATATGGACTACCTTTCGCCTGCTCCTCATCAACTTAATGTCGTTGTAAGTTTTTTATTAAATTAAAAAAAAATTTTTTTATTTTTATTAAAAACATTTTTTCCATTTTTGTTAAAAAAAAAATTTTTCTGACAATATTTTTTTTCCAGGACACTGGTGCTGGAAATTTAGACAACACGTGGAGCAAAACAAGAGACGAGACCGCTTCCTCATGGTTCTATAACAGCGCTGGTTGGGGCGAAAGGAAGTGAATTCCCTAAATTTGTTTATATTTAACAAAAAAAAAAATTACGGCAATTGTCGTACATATCAATAAAATTGTTCATGAAAATTTTCCTC
The DNA here is from genome assembly GCA_905319865.3 of Cotesia congregata. Lineage (NCBI taxonomy): Eukaryota > Metazoa > Arthropoda > Insecta > Hymenoptera > Braconidae > Cotesia > Cotesia congregata. The sequence continues at coordinate 19,569,469 of CAJNRD030001122.1, forward strand.
CTAAGACTAGTCAGCGACGTCGAAATAATTGCGACGTTCAAATGCCCGAGGTGTGCAATTTTGGACGAACACTCGCAAGTTTGTTTCCTGTTTTTTATAAAATAAATATGACAATCTGAAATGAGAAATATTGTCGGATCGCTCTGAAGACACTGTGTAAAATATTTCTATACATATATATATATATATAAATACATATATATTTGATGTAGCTTCGGGCAATAATGTTTACGATGTAGCATATCGTCGAATTGGTCGCAGCAAGTCACACCGGAAGGAATACTTTGCCTATTCCTGGGAGTTTCTCGCAGCCTCATCGTGTGATATATCTGTGAAATATATACATACTTACATACATACATACATATATGCACATGTGTCCTGCAAGTGGTAGTATATACATATCATTGACAATAGCAGTGACAATTTACGGTCGACGGTGGGCATGTGATTGCAACATCTAGTGGTCTCAGCTTCAGGCAATTCGGATCCACTTGTCCGAGTCTAAATTGCAATGGAAAATATTATAGTTATTATTTTTGGATCTTTGTATAAAAATCGAATTAATTTTTTGGGCTTTTTTTTTTTAAAGAGTAAAAACCAAATTTTGGAAATATTTTATTGAAAAATTGTTATTTTTTATTCTGTACATATTGGGATAGAAATTTTATTAATTATGGTTTAAGTAAATTTTGAAAAAATCGAAATAATGATTTTATAAATTTTCTGCGAATAATAAAACCTGATAAGAAAATTAAATTGAAAAAATCTTGAGTCCGGTAAATTATTTTAAAGAATTTTTCTGTTTTAAATCAAATAGAAAAATTTTTGAAAAAAAAAAAATAAATTAATTCAGAAAAAAATTTTTAAATTAAAAAATTTTTCTTAAAGCAGTTAAATTTTTTTTTATCAATAAAATTTGACAAAAAAGTACTTGAATTTTAATTAACATGAAAACTTGTTGATTACATTGAATATTCATTATTTTATCAAGAATATTTCTTAGCCAGGTCTTATTCGCTAGTATTTTACATGAAAAATTTTAATTCTTGCGAATAAAATTTTATTTTTTTTTAAATTAATTTATACGGCTAGTTTTAAAATTTATATAATTTTTTCCCCATCAATTAATTAATAATATTAATTACTCAAATACAAAGTACCAAATTACTTTATAAAATAAATTTTTAATAAAATTATGTACAGAATTTAAAAATAAGATTAATTTTTATAAAATATTCAAAATTTGGTTTTAGAAAAAAAATTAAACCAATTTTGATTTTTAGGAAAAAACATATCTGATTATTTTAAATTGTATGAAAGTAACAAATGTCTGGTTTATTGATAATAACAATAGTAACTTGAAATAATTATGATTAAAAAATTTTTTTTTGTAGGCTTAAAAATTATTTTGTGAAGAAGAAGAAGAAAAAGAAAGAAAAAGAAGGAGGTTGAAATAAAAAATATTATTTCGATTAAAATTTGACGTACTCAATGGGTTAATCGTTAAATATTTATTCGGAGTTGTCAAGTGTATAAAGACGGCGGGTTTTGAATGAAGTTATGAATATTCAAAAGAAAAGTTTGCCCCGGGAAACTTTCGACACGGTTTGCAATTCTGAAAATAATAAAAGGGAAAAAAAGTAAATGTTTAAAAAAAAAAAAAAGAGACTAATATGTATGTAAAATGAAAAGTTATAAATTAAAATAATGAATGTATAAATAAAATTAAATGAATAAATAATTATTTGAATATTATACATAAATATAAAGAATTATAAATATAATTATATTAATAAATCTGTAAGTACGTGACTGTTTAGATTGTTGCTATAAATAATTATTACTGGTAATAATAATGATAATGATAATCAATATTCGAATGAACTAAATAAAAATTAAAGTATAAATATAAATAAAAATAAAACAACGACGCTAATCTGTCATTAAAATATGTATGGATTAATATATCATATAAATTGTAATTTCAAAAGATAATTATTATTTTAAATCCTTTTAATGTTTGTTTTTATTATTTATCCAAATTTTTGAATATTTAAAAAAAAATCCATCAATTTTTTTTCGCTGAATAAATTTTTAATCTAGAAATTGAAAAAAAAAAATTTATAAAGGGTAATTGTTTAGATTTGAAGCTCCTTTTTTGCTCCAAAAAATCTTCAACTTTTTTTTTAATTTAAAAAAAAATTAATACTTGTATTTTTCATAGAATTTTTTTAGACATATATTTATTAACGAAGAAAATCAAATGAATATAATTTTTTTTAAATAATTTATATTTTTTTTTTTAATTTTTTATCCCAATTTTCCAAAATTTTAATAACGCAATTTTTAAAATTATAAAAATTGACGAATAATTTTTTTCTAAAATTATAATAAAATTTCTAGCTAACTATTCAAGTCAATTATTCTCAAATAAATTTTTCTATATTTTTAAAATTAAATCAATATATTTAAAATAAAGAAATATTATTCAAATTCTAGATTATAAATTTTTTTATATTTTTAAAATTAAATCAATATCCCAAGCGGCACAAAAATTTTTTTGGTAATATTTTGTTGAATTTAAATTGACAATTATTAATTTTTAACTTCTTGTTAAATAAAATTTACCAAAAAATCAGTAGTTTTTTATGTGACGCTTGGGATACTTAAACTAATAAAATATTATTCAAATTCTAGATTATAAATTTTCTACCACCCTTTAACTCAAATAACTCTTTAATACACATATAATGGTCATCAACTACCACCCCGACGCTACTATCCATAAATAATTACCCTCGATAATAAATAATTTTCCGGCAGTTATATTGCCTGAGGTCGATAACAGCACCGGGAGTTCGGTGTTCGCTGTCAGGTTTCCCCCTCTCGCGGCGGGTTCTCAAAAGAGGCAACCCTTCAGTTAGTAACCGACCCAATACCATCTCCAAGCCCAGACTCCACACAGATCCAAAAACACACACAAACTCTGAATAAAATCCAAAATCCAGAGCGAAACTAGTTCTAGCTTCAGTATCAGTATTAGTAATTAAAATACAGACCTGACTGCTATCTCGCTCACATCGAAAGAACCCACCGCGTATTAACACACCCACACATCCCTCCAAAGAACCACTAACACAGGCAAAGCCGGCTTAAACGACAGCCGGCGCGGTACAGCGTCCTCGACATGGGTCGTCGGCATTTGCCTCGTTAGTTCCGCGCGTCCCTTCGTCTCGTACGGACGCTCTTACCCTTAGAATCGGATAAATTTGAAAGTAACTCAAATCTATACAAGTAATAGAGAAAAAAAGTATTTATCTTTTTTACTGTCCACCCTTGGATTTAAATTCGCAAAAACGCGGAATGTGATACCATAATTTTCATTTTTATTGGAGTAATTAATATTATTAATATTAATATTGATAATAATCATAATAATAAAAGTTATTGAAATCGGTGGTTGGAAAAATGAATAATTTTCTGGGGAGTCTGGCTTTCCTCGGGCTAGGTAAGTGATCAAAGTACTCACTAATCAGCCGTTTAAGAAATAAGTAGAAAAACGCCGGTATTGATTGGGGGCAACAGTGAGGGTCTACCTTTATTTTATTTATTTATTTATTTTTTTTTTTAATATTTAACTAATATAATTATTGTATTTTGAACCTTAGACGGGGTGAATCATAGCCGTGATTACCCTCCGGCTCCAATACACTTTTTTATTATTATTATTATCATTTTTATCCTATCCCTGTAGATATATATTACATCTTCGACCACACGCACGTATATTTTCTCTTCTCTTTGTTTTTTATTTTTTGTATTTTTAACGTGTGTGTAAAACAGACGTACGTCCTATCCGTGGAGTCGCTATATCTCTACCTTCCAATTAACACCAAAGTAATGCACTTTTTCCCTCGCGTTATCGCACTCGTATTTTCTCCCTTTAGCTTCCCCTCGTTCACTTTCCACTCATGCATTCCTCTGATTCCCACGTTATATTTTTTACTCTCGTCTCAAATCCTATCATATACATCGGGATTTTTAGACTTTTTTACGCGGTAACTAGAAAAGACTGCATTATTAATTAGTTCTTATCCTACTGTATTAATTTTTTTTATTAATGTTATTTTAATTTATAAAGTAATAATAATCATTTTTAATTCATTATTATGATAATAAAATAGACAAAAAATATTGTTATTATTATTTTACTGATTAGAGTTTATTTTACTCTAGATAATTAAAAATTATGATTAATTATATTGATAAATTCTATGAATGATAGATAGTTATATTTAATTTATATAAGGGAGAGTTGTATTATATAAGCGATTTAAATTTATACGTATTGAATATTTGAGTTAATCATAGCTAAGTGATTTCTCCATTTATCGATTTAATCTATTTTGAGATTTTAGAGGAATTGAATAACTTATGGAAATCAAAAAAAATTTTTTAGTTTAAGAATTTTTCTACACAAAAAAAATTCTTGACAGGAGTGTAAATTTTTTTGGCACAAGAAAATATTAAGAAAGATTGAAAATTTCTTGAATGAAGTCAAAGTTTTTTGAGCCAAGAAAATTTTCTAGTCAAGAAAATTTCTTCTTGTTCCAAAATAACTTTTGTTTTCTTTAAAATTTTTTCCTCAAATCAAGAAGATGAAATTCCTCAAAATCATTTACTTGAATCAACTACATTTTTTTTTATGTACCATTTAAAACACTAAAAAGTAACAAGATCCGTAGTAAATTTCACTATTTAGTTTTTTCTGTATAGAATTAGCTGACGCGAATCTCTAATTTATTTTTAATTGATTTATTAATTCAATGTAAATTGCTTTTTAAGCTTCTTAAGAAAGCGTAAATGATACTTTATAAAATCTTTGATTATTTAATTATATAAAGACAATCGAACTCGTAAAAATGAGACTGAACTTTTTTTTATTTATTGAGTCAGAAAAACTGAAAAATCAAAAAATAGCTAGTATTTCACATCAGAATGCTAACTTTCAAATAACTTTGTATAAAACTACTTTATTTTATCGATATCATAACAAGAAAGTTTGAGCAAATGTGAAACTTCTATAAAAATAACCTGTCAAAAATATAAATATAAATATCCTTGTAAAAATATACTTTTAAAAGTATTTTAATGTAAAAATTTTTGGTATAAAATATTATTACAATTCTATGAATTTTTTTTCTTGACTTTTACAAAGATACACTTGATAAGAATGTTCTTTAGAATCAAAAATTTTCACTCTCGTTATAAATTATGAACTTCTAAATTATCAAACGAAAAAAAAAGTTTCTAACTTCTCCAAATCTTATTTTAGTCTGTCTCTTCTATTGACATCTTCCTAATAATTTATCTACTCCACGATCATAAAACTCATTTAATGTCGTCTACATTCATAAATATAAATAACATTTATTTCGGAATCCATCCAAAGTCTCTGCCAAAGTAACTTCAAGCGGAAGTGAATCTCCAAAAAAAGCACATCAATATTAACCATACTTCTTTATATATACATCTATATTCATTTACATTCATATCATATTAATAGGCAATTAAAAATCACATGAACTTGCTCCAGAATAAAAGTCAATAAAAGTGATTGATGGGCTTAATAAAGCGAGAGTTCACCCAAAAAATGACCTCGTGATTTCTCAGTCAATTCGTGTCCTATCGACGTTAGTTAGAAGAAAAAAAGAAAAGGAAAGAAAAAAAACATTGATGAAGAAATGTGAAGCAAAGTAAATCCGTAAACCGGTTTTCACAACAAAATAATCTCATCACGTGCGACTAAGAGGTTTTGCTCTTTTATTTGTTGTAAATTCATTGATATTTTAACGCTCGGTATCTTTATTTCATCCAACTCTGAACTTGTATCTTAAATCAGGAGATAATTTAAACTTGAACTTAAACTTAAACTTAAAAAAAAAAATAATAATAATATTTATTATTATTATTATTATTATTATTATTATTTATTTAGTTTTATAATAATAATAATAGTAATAATAATAATAAATACCTTAACCGTCTAATTTATTTTCATTTCTATACATTAGCTATTTATTTTTCTTTTCTACTTCTTCTCTCCTCCTTTTTTTTTCTTTTATTTTTACCTTTTGTTCATTTCTGCCGATATACATTCTAAGCACCACCCATAAAACCGGTTAATCACGTCATCGATTTCAGGATATGACCTACAGGTTTCAAAAATCGTGATCCAGATCTAGACCCAGGGACTTTAGATGATGATTATTATTTCTTGGATTTGTAAATTTTCGCGCATGTAAAATCTGCTCCTTACGGATACTGACTATAAGAGTAAAAAGTGAAGAGTTAAGAGTAAAGAGTGTTGTATGGTATAAAGTATATAAGGTATATATTTATAAAGTTCATTGGCACGAACCCACTATTCTATTCGCTGCTCGCTGTTAAATATTTTTCTTTATTTCTCCATACTCTTCCCGGCCCTGTACTCCTCCACTCACTCCTCAGCCGGTAGATCCGCGAGGAGTGAGGAGCCGAGTCTTTATATATATAATCTCTTTGACGTGCAAATAAAGCGAAAAATATTATCACGATTTCTCTCCCAGACGTACACACCCGTATATATTCGACGTGCTAATCCAGCATAAACTTCCTCCCTATTTTTATATCCTCGATTCGTAAATTTTCGCAACCCTCTGGTATTACAACCCTCACTACTTATAATAAAAGATATTTTACATTTTATATTTATATATATTTACTTCCATTCTTTTAAGCAAAATTTATAACTACTAATCTATAATATAATTGTTTTACTAAACACTGGAGTGTATTTTACACTTTTTATTACAACCATTTATCATTAATCATTATAATTCATTTTAAATTCAAATTTTATCACTATCAAACACAATTACACGCCTCATATTGCACTTACTAAATTGTGTACATAAAAACTAGCCTTAAATCACGTATGGGCGCTTAAGTCATTTCTTCAGTGGTACGCGTGCGCTGTATTTTTTTTTTTTAATGAGATGAGAATGCCGCGTAATGTTATAAATTTAAAATTAAATCACAATTTTTTTTTTTTTTAATTAAATGCGCGTTGAATATTTTTTTTCTCAATGAATAAGTAGAATAAAATTGTTTAAAAATTTTTTAACTCGAAAAACGCCTGCAGAATTTCACCTCGATTTAAAAAAAAAATTCGGAGAATTCCATTCCCTTTTTTTGCGGAAACAAAAATTAAAGAGGGCAAGATCAAAGAGGAGGAAATGTATGAGTTATTGATAATTTCAAACAAAGCTTTAAAATAAGACTTCAACGCTTTTGATTATATAAATATCAAGACTCAAGAATTTAATATTGAAAACCATCTTTTTTTTTTTATATATATATTATTCATAAATTTTTTTCTCGCTCTAATAAATTTCACTTGAAATATTTCTTTAAAAAAATATTGAAAAGTTGTTCAAAGGGTTTTAATAAAAATTTTCTACCCGATCTGACTGTTCCGCCATAAAAATAATTTATAAGATGAATTTAAAATGTAATCAATGCCGGTATGAAAACATAATGAACCACCCGTCTGGGTATTACGGGACGGGAATAAGAATGAATATTTAAGCTGAAAAAAATAGCCGACATGTGGTATGACGCGAGGGAGTAAAACCTCCAGGAATCAACATCGACGTCCATATCAGGGTACTTTTATTTAGGGTACGGAGCACGAGGGATCGAGAATCTCAACTCTTACTTAAACTATCTTCTCGGCATCCATCTTGGATCCGGGTGCTCCTAATTACATGTCTCGAGTTCGGATGAAATCGCGGTACTCTCTTGGCCATACCAGAGCGAAATAAAAAGGAATATAATAGTCTAATATAGTACATAATCACTAGGGTGCGTTTTTACGAGTTTTTTTTTCTTCCGACTGAAATATGAAAAGTTTCACTCGATAATTCTTAAAAATTTTGAGATTAAAAATAATTTTTTAATTTTTGTAACAAGTCAATTATGAAAAAAAATATTTTTTTAAATTTACATTTATAATTTTTTTTTTAATTTCTACGGTTCGAATTTTTTTGCTCAATTTTTTTAACAATTATAATATTTTTATGCGAATCTAAAAAACTGTTAATTTTAATGTATCAACATTTTTATATTATGAACAAGTCAATGCTTTATATCTCGAGAAACATTAATCTTAACGATTTAACTCAAAGGACCTTTTTTTTTTTGTAGATAATTCAATTTCCTACAAGTTTGTTCTCACTTTTTTTTCTAAATTTATTAACGAAATATCGTAAAAAAAAAAGAAATTAGATAATTCTTAAAAATTTTATGTTATAAAACATTAAATGTTCTATATCTCGGGGAATATCAATTTTAGCGATTTGACTTAAGCTAGTACTACCGGTTTTAGAGTTGACGTTCAGAATTTGATGAAACTTGGCATATAGGTACATAATAACATCTTAATTACCCACTTAAATTATTGGAGACCTCCCTAGTAGAAATGAAATCGAGTTTTTGGCTAGTAACTGGCCAGTTCGACTAGACTTACCAGTTACTGGTTAGAATCAAGTGATGAAAACTTGATTATTTATACTAGGGCTACCGACAACTGAAAAAAAGATATTAATATTTATATATTTATTTATTTAATTCAATCGACCCTAGAATAAGTCTTCCCTAAGGGCCGTAAAGTACAAAATATTACATTAATAGTGAGCAATTTTATTAATTAAATTATAACATTTTTGAATTAGTTTTTTATAAATTAAAACAATACATTTCAGAATTAGCCAGTATAATTTTAGTTATGAAATAATTATATAATATAAATTAGGTTAAAGAGTTCGATGAAGTGTAGGATTAAGGTAGGCTGTTTATTTATTTATTTATATTTGTATATTTGCCTTTACCATTGATCCTTATGGAAAATTACAGACTTTATTTTATTTCACAAAACTGGATGTTCAAATTCTTATAAAAATTAAGACAACGAGAGAAAATAACATCTAGAACATATTTAATAACAATCAGTATGGTTTCAGAGAATATGAGAATATTTGATAATAAAAAACTGTCTCTCTTTCTCCAACGCGATGTCGTATAGGGAAATCTATTACATTAATCAAATAAGGTTCTTGTTGTAACTGTAGTACTACCTTAAAAGACCTTTTTTGTAGAAAATTAAATTTTCTACAAATTTGATCTTTACTTTCTCTCTATAAATTAGTTGTTTATGAAATAACAAGATTTTTTTATAGAACTCAAGTTTGGTGACCTGTACATTCTTACAGGTGCAGATAACAGCTACGTTGCAAGAGAATCTTTTATAGATCATTTAATCCTGAGTAAATCACACTTTAGTACAATAAGATAGCATAAAATGCGGCTGAGTTATAAATATTTGAAAAAAAAATCTTAGATAAATTTTTAATCGAAAATATTTCCACACTCTTGAAAATTTTTTAATATTAATATCAAGGGCTCAAATTTGGAATTTTTCTCTGGACATTTTTTACAGAATTAAAAAAAATCACCCTCGCCTCGGTCCTTAGTCATTATATATAAACTTATAACGTCGGCCAATTCATTTTTTTCCTTTTATTCTTATTCTTATTCTCATTTTTTAGTTAACCTTTTCTCAAACATACCTTATACTTACTTCAGTCCCTCTCTCCGTTATATTACTACTTCATACTCCATTCTGCATTTGCATTATATTATATTATTATATATATATGCACTCCTTTCCTCCGGTTGAAGCACCACTAGGGCTTCTTTGTCCAGCGGAGCTAGCTGAGATATTCTATTCTGCACCTTACGACGTTATTCGGTCGCTTGCTCCGAACAAAGTCGCTCGACCGCCATCAGCGATTTATTTTTTTTAAAGCAACTTTTTTAGCAAAAAGAACTACTAAGGAAAAATTACCAACTAAAAATATTTAATAAAATAACGGCGAAGTAATTGTTAACCGAGGGAAAAATTGTTGAGAACAAATGTTCGGGTTCAGTACTCTTGAAAAATAATGCCGTTTGTTTTTTGAGTGTATGGAAATATGTATAGTACAACCGTATTATTATTTATGAGGCCAATTGTGACACTTGTAAGCTCAACTGAAATAACATCCTGATAATAGTTTTTTTTTTATTTTTAGTTTAACTACTACAGTTGTAATAATAATTATTTCATTTTTTTTTTTACTTTACTGTCAGAGTAATAATTTTTTTGCGATATTTGTAGTCGAAAAAAATTTTATACCGAGAGCACGTAATTTTTAAGTTATTATGTGATAACTCGAAAAATATTAAAATTACAGAAAAATTTTAAAGGAATTTTTTTGTAGGACTTTTAATTTTTTACTAAAAATAAAAGGTTTCTTTGTTTTTTTTTTTTTTGTATCTTTAGTATTTTTTGAAATATTCACTGTTAAAAATAAGAAACTAATTTGATATTGAAACTACACAGAAAAATAGGTCCTAATTATTTTCGTAAGCGAAAAAATAATTTTTTTTTGACACAAGAAATTTCACTTATTCCAGCAAAATTAATTCTCTTGCTTTAAGAAATACGTATCTTGATTCAAGAAAATTTATTTAAGTCAAGAAAATCTTCTTGATGTAAGAAAATTCAGCCTCTAGCTCCAAAAAATTTTGTTCTTGATAGAAGTAAATTTTCTTGCCTTGAGAAAATTTCTCTCTTGCTCCAAAAAATTAAATATCTCGATAGTAAATTTTCATTAATATTTTTATTGACTAACATGTCAAATGGGAAGATCAAATAATATTAAATCTTTTTTTTTCATTCAATATGTATAATTGTACAATAAAATAATATAAAATGGGCATCAAATATTCAAGAGAAAAATTTTCTCAAGGTGAGAAAATTTTTTTCTCAGCTAAAGTAGGTGGTGCTGCTTCCCTAAAGTATCTAAGAATCTTAATCAAATATAAAAATTAATTGTATCAAGTAATTATGATAATTTGAATTAAGAAAAAATTACTTCTACCAAGAATAGAATTTCAAGAAAAATTTTTACTTCGGCCAACACAACTTCGGTCTTCCTTCAGGCACCCGAATATTTCCTTGAGCCAAGAATTTTGTTCTCCAGTCAACAAATTTTTCTTTCTGTGTACGTGGTTTTCGAGTTATTATACGATTACTCAAAAAATATCAGTTACAAAAAAATTACAAAGGACCTTTCTTGTAGAATTTTTAATTTCCTACAAAAAAAGTTTTCTTTAATTTTTTTATATCTTTAATATTTTCGAGGATATTTGCTCTTATAGTTAAATTATAGCGACACGTAACCTGAAAATTCACGATAATTTTTCTTCAAATTTTTTATAAAACTCCGACTTCCAAATATGTCCTTAAAAAAAATAATTTTTTTTTGTCAGCTGGTGACCGAAGCACAAAATGTTTGGATCAAACTTAGCTCGGATATTTATAAAAAAAGAAAAGAAAAACATCGAATGTGATGAGGGGATTCATAGCAATCTCAGTAGTGGATCGTAAAAGTAGTACTGTTAATACTCAAGAGATATTTTCAACGTCAAGTGACACCGTATATACATGCATGTCTTGATATGTGTACTTTTTTGACATTTCTTACTTTTTCCATTATGTTCACGCTTGAAATAATAACACGGATGCGTCGACGCGTTTTTCCCCAAACGATGCAAAAATTAAACATTTTTTAATGGCAATTATTCGAATGAGCTTTTTCAAAATTTTAAATCTTTTTTGTCCTAAAAAGTTTTAATGAAAATTGAAGTTTCCTCGGTTTAAATAAGTAAACTTGATTAATATGTATAAAATAAAATCGTAATCAGTAGTAAAGTAATATTAAATATTAATCAAAAGAGAAGTCTGACAGCGATCTTATAAATGTTCCATTACATAAAATTTATATTTTATTTCATATTATATATTAATAAATGTAAATGTGGAATTAATATTTGAATGAAACGTAAGTAACTTAATAATGAATACATAATTGGTATGAAGATCTCTTAAAAAGCAACTCGGTTTACATTTAAAAATTTAAAAACGTTAAATGTATGACTCTGTCAAAGAAACGTTGAAAGAGCTTGCTACATACATATATATATATATATATATATATATATATATATATATATATATATAAGCATAAATATTAATACAAATGTAAAAAGACTCGGAGTTTTATTTGGAAAGAAGCAATAAATAAATAGAAGAAAATATGTGTGGTGTTTCGGAGATAAATGTAAAAAGTATATTATTTTGGACGAAGCTCAATTTGGCGTTTAATAGATACGCCAATTTATTTATTTTTTATGAAATAAATGAAAAAGTAGATTGGGCTGGACCGGAAAAAGCTGCATCCTCGAGATATAGACGTTATCTCTGACACTTTAATATTTATGACTCGCCTCTATAATCTTTATATATATATATATATTTAGTTGTGTACAAATATATAAATATTTTATATCGGTTCTCTGTAATCACAAAGAGTTCATCCCTCGTATCGCGTCGTATCGTCTGAAACTATACAATCGCTTATCGACTTAACCGCCTCTTCATTTTATAACTTTTGACTTATAGTACAATAGTATTTACTATTCTTATTATTATATCAGTCTTTTTAACATAATTTTGATCTATTTTTTATTAATGATAAATATCACTTTATATTATGATTATTTTTATAATTTCAAAAAATTATTCTTGGCTCAAGAAAATATTAAGAAAGACTAAAAATTTTTTTAATAAATAATAAATAAAACTTTTTTTGGCTTCAAAATATTTTTGATCTTCCTTAAAATTTTTTTGGTGTAAAAAATTCTTTTTTTCTGGGCAGATTTTTTTTTTTTCTTAAGATTATTCATTTCAAATAATATCAATCATCCATTGTAAAAATTTTGCAGAGTGGATAATTCTCCAATTAATTTACTCCAATATTAAAAGACGGACTTAATTAAAATTATCAATAAAATTTTCTCCGCGGTCTTTATTTTTTTTTAATCGACTAAAAATAAAAAACTTTAGTTGCAATTTCTCACAAAATTTTAATTTTTTTTTGTCTCACCTATAATCCCATGATAATAATAATAAATAATATAATATTATATTAATAATAATAAAATTACAATAATTTTTTTTATTCAAAATTTAAAAACAAAATTTTTAATTCAATTAAAATCGTAGTAAAATAACAAATTCAATTAAAAAATAAAACCAATTGTTGTTAATTGAATAACTTTTAAGCGGGAATTGAGCGAGAAAATTATACTCCAAACCAGTAATTGGTGTGTATAAAAACATTTATAATAAATTCATTGGCGGAATTGATGAATGTATCGGAAAATTGATCGATTTAATAACGAGGAAACGTGGAGTAGGAGTAGATGCAAACTGAGAAAACCGTATTATAGGTAGTATAATGTACCTAGTAGTTTAACATGAGGGTAACTTTTAAATAATTGCATAACTTTTATAATTTTAACGTGGAAATTCGATCGGATAATCGGAATACTTGTCTATATCTACTCCGGTACGGCTAGGCGGTACGACAGACTCCTCATTAAATTCTCATTAAATTTATTTTTTTGCTCCTTTATAACTCACACCACTCAGCCCACTCTACTCTGCTCTGGTACGCGCACTCTGTTTAAATATACATACATACATACAGACCGGTACTACAACTTATTCCGGAGATGAATATCACGTTTTATTTTCAACTCTCTTAGACACTGTAATAATACTCATGAGTTTTTACAAATTAAACGCGTGTATATATCTATACTTATATATAGTAATTAAAGTGCCGGGGATAGATTTTTTTTTCACTCGTTAATGTTGTCTCGTTTTATTTTATTTTTAACTATGTAACCTTAACATTGCTTTTATTTTTTTTTTATTATTGTAGAGTTTATCATAATTTACTTGTAATTTAAGAGTATATTTACTTTAGGAATTTTTTTTGTACTCTTGACAATAATTATTTTTTATCGGTTCAATTTTTTATACTGAAAAAATTTTCTAAAAAATTGAAAATCAAAAAAATTTTTTAGAAAAATTAGTAAGATTCAATTTTTGTACTCTTAACAATAATTTTTATTTTTTAGATCAATTTTTTTATCCGAAAAAAAAGTTCTAAAAAAATTAAAGATAAAAACATGAAAAATTTCATTTTATATAGAAAAATCTAGCTATTAAATTACCATTAATTTTTTACGACAACTCACTTTAAAAAAATATAATTGTAAAGAAAATAATGTAGAAAAATTACCCATGCAATTTACTGGCACGTTAGACATGAATAGATTATCTTGAACGTGAACTTGGCGCGAGACACTGCCGCATCTCTGAATTCTCTATTAAATATTAAGAACGAACATTCTGAGCGTTCTGCTTTCAGAATTTTAAAATTTCTATTTAACTTTATCATAAAAAAATTACCATTGCTCCAAAAAACAAATTATTTTTTTTTTTTCTAAATTTAATTCAACATCGCTTCAAAAAAATCCCAAAAAAATTTGCAATAAAAAATAAAAATGTAAAATATAAACAGAAAATCATGGAGCAAAAAATAAATTTAAAAATTCAAACTTCTGAAATATATTTAAAGTACCTTTTTTAAAAACTCCTTACTCATGTTTACTTAAGTTCTTACTGTGTTTGTTACAAAGGAAAAGTATTCAGGTAAAATTTAGCCCTTTAAAGTTTCACTGGGCCAGAAAAAATCTAACTCAAAAATCATTTTTAAAAATTCAAAAATATATTAAAAATAAAATACAGGGGCAAGGTCTACCAGCGGTAAATAAAGTTTAAGGATATAAGAAGCCATATACACACACACACACACACACATATATATATATAAATATATATACCTGGATTTTAGAATTAGGCGGGTCTGAATACACGCAAACAGAGCGAGTGGCGAGCTCGTATGGAGAAAATAAAATAAAAGAGCTAGTATAGAGCAACACTAGGGGAACTCGGGGCATGTCGTCTGATGGATTTATGGCCCAGTGTTAGTTCTGGACTGAGCGAGCAGACCCTGTGCTGTTGTATATTACACACATATATATTCGCATCCAACAGCCAACGGTTTCGACGACTAAAAACTAAAACTACCACTCTCTTACACAAACGCAAAATCACGGCTCACAGTCCAAATAAAAGCGAGTATAAGAAAAAACACAAGAGTGAGGAGCTACCAGATAAAGATAAAAAGGAAAAAAAAAGTAAAATAAAAAACGGCAAAGTTAAAGAGTGGAATCCTCTCAGACCGAATTTTCAGTTCTGTTTCTTCCCTGCATACTGGACCCTTATAGATACTTTTATTATTTTGTTCTTTATCTTATCTTCTCAGCTCATTCGTTCCCGCTCGCTATAAATGTATAAATGTATTGGTTAAAACTGGTGTGCGATGTACCGACTAAAAGCTAGAATCGAGAGTTTAATCCAGAGCAAACGAGTCGGTTCGATCGGTAGCCGCCTTCTCGTTATTCCGGCATCGCAAAAACAATGGACAAGAAAAAACTCCTCTAATGCTATTCTTCGGTCTCATCGCTTTTACCAGCAGTATTGTTTTTACTTTTTATTTTTATTTTATGGGTAGAAAATTTACCCCCGCCCTTATTTTTATCCCGCACCTTTTTTCAGGCACATTGACATCGAGCGATTCGACACGCGGATAAAAACCCTCGGGCCTCTGCCAGAATAGAACTCATATATCGGATCCGTTACGATCGTAAATCGTAATGATGAATAAAAGCCATTTTTGCAGGACGAGGGGTGAAGGGTGCCTCGAATTATGGGTATTGTACACACACGATGATGTACATGTGGGGGATAAGGAGAACAAGAACAGTATGGAGTTCTGATGAGCGCCTCAATAAACTCAACAATGCTTCCACATTAAGCTTTCGGTTATCAAACTATGCTCATTGCTCCTGCAAATGTTTAACCTTCTTTAAAACATTTATGATTATTTTTTGTTGAATTTATTTTAGTAGGAAGAAATATTAGCTTAAAATAACTCGTAAAAATTTTATTACAAAATTATTATGTTGGAAATGTTAAATAGCTAGAGACGGATGTAATATATGTTAAATTTTAGTTTTAAGAAGGCGATAAAATTTTATAGCTCGGATTTTTCTACATGTTTTGAATTTTAATTTTTGTTAAAATAGCGATACTATGTTTCTTAAAAAATACAAACTTTTTTCTTTAAACAATTTTAAAATTAGCGAACAAATTAAAAAAATTTTATTATTGTATCTCAATAATTAAATATCTAAAACTTTAAGTTATAAAAACTTCCATTTGAATAAAAGTTTTAATGAGTAGTTTTTTTTCTAGCGGTCATTTTTTTTCGTCCATAAAAATGGATTAGATAAAAAAGCCTTTTGCATATATGTATAATATATAGAAGGTACATCAACTCACTTTTATTAAAAATGAGAAGTGAGTCACGGTCAGAGTCTACACGTGTGCCATTATATAACCAATCAAATAAAAATTCCTGTTATTGTTATTATACATCTCGAAACTGAATTCATTTTGGAAAAATAATAAAATTTCTATTAGTTTGATTTATTAAAATTTATTTTATTATTTTTTCATACAAAGTTTATAAAAATTTTTTATTGATACTAATGTTTTCTTTTTTTTTTTTTTTTTTTTTTAAATAATTTTTGAGTAGAGAAAAATATTTTCTCAACTATTTTTTGAACGAAGAAAAGTTTTTTGAATCAAAATTAATTTTACTTTACAAGACTAATTTTATCTTCCTCGTTAATTTTTTTTAATTAAATTAAATTTTTTTTCTGTGCTTAACTCCAAAAATAAAAAACTGTTCTTTTTTTCGCGTTGCTCAGACCATACATTGTTCCACTAAGAGACTGCGGTATTAATGACAAATACGTCGAACAAATTTTAGAAAATAAACATTATATCTGAAGAGTAAATAGCAGTATGTATCATTCATACCCCTGGGAAATATGTTCATGTTTGATGTTAACAAGAGAAGTGAGTCTATATTCCCAGGCAGCGTAGATTACACTGGAGTATGTGGAATAAAAAATAAAAAATAAAAAGGAACTCGAGAAGAGTTCATATGTTTACTTTTTCTTATCAGAAAAAAATTATCCAATTAAATTTAAGTTAATTAAAAAATTACAAGCCAGAAATTAACAATGTTGTTTTTAATTTCAGTCGGACTCGCTCTTGGACAGGAAGGCGGTTTGTTTTTCTCGGTGAGTCCGGCAGATCACACGGTAGTAGAAGGCTCGCCGGTACGTTTGCGTTGCGAGACCGAGCCGAGTGTGGGTGTAAAACACACGTGGAAACTGGAGGGCCAGACTCTGGCACCCAGTCCGCGTCGTCATCAAGTCGGCGGGGATCTCTACATCACTAGAGTAAACAGGATTCTGGACAGTGGGAATTTCGTTTGCGTTGCATACCACGAGCCAACTGGATACAGCATCGAGAGTTCCCCTGCTAAAATCGACGTCCAATGTGAGTTTAAATTTCGCTCTATTATTTTTCCATTAATCCTGTTTTTTTACGTCATTTATTTTCAAATTTCAGAGGAATAACACGTGTTATAAATTATTTTTGTCAGTTTATTAACAAGTAACGGGTCATTTGCAAATATTACGTGAAATATGCTGATAAATTTTATTTTATTTTACAAATTGGAAATTTATTTTTTGCATGTTGTGTTTCGACAATACGAATTACGAATTTATGATTTATGGCAGTTGTCGGTGAATTTTTTTTAACAGGAAAAAATTGAATACAGGGATTTTAATGTTGGTTATTTCAAACTATAAATGTTTATTTTTTTAGTTAAGATATAAAAAGTTAGCGAGTGAATTTGGAAAAAATTTCAGGACTGAATGTAAAAAAAAGGGAAAAAAATTTATTAAGTTGTGAGTTTTATTTCGTCTAGGATGGCAATAAACTCATAAGTTAGGTATGTCGTGTCACTGACTTTTGTAGAAGAGAACAGACAAAGTAATATGCTCACGTACTTTAGACTGTTTTCACACAAAATAACATTAATGATTAAAGATAAATATTTTTTAACCAAGAAAATTATTTTGAGGAATTTTATAAAGTTGAATAGAGCAGACAAATTATTTAACTAAGTTTAATTTATATAGATAAAAAAAAACTCCTAAGGTCAAAGAATTTTCTGTTGAAATGAAACTCTTACAATAAAAAGAAAAATAATTTGATTCAAGAAAAAAACTCTAGAACTAAAAAAATAATTTTAAAAAATTTCTTCGCTCTGTATCAAACAGAAAAATTCTCAAACTAAAGTATATTACAACTTGTTTGGGCCCATAACTTGTAGAAAAATGAATCTCAAAAATTCTTAAAAAATCCTTCTCAAACCTTCATTAAAATACCATCTTCCCCCATGAAAAAAAAATATATGTCGGAATACATAAAAAATATATTAAAAATCTATAAAAAATATATACATATATATAAAATATTTATAGTAAATATAGTTTTAATAACTAACTTTTGTCAGATTTTCATATATATGTGGAATGGTCATTTTTAGATTTAAGTTTCTCTATTTTATTGTTTTATTGCACCTTTGTACTTAGCAGTAAGTATTTTTTTCGAAAAGGTTGTAAATAAAGGGATTAAGAAAAATTCCCAAATAACAGATGTTTAGTTAAGATAGTTTAGAAAATATTCGTATGCGTGGGAACGTAAGTATAGATTTGTCTCGTGGCAAAAATGTACATTATAAGTACCGAGAGTGTAAGAACGAAGTATGACTGATGCGGGGGTGAGAAACCCAGGTAGTAAGTAAGATCTAATTGTATGGGACTCGAAGAGGCAGTTCCTACTTAACTTCGATGTACGACAGACCTCTGTCTTTTAACTCTGTCAATTTTTCTAATAAATACTCACTTTAAATTAATCGCCCCGTGATACCTTAATAATAACATCTTTAATAAACATTTAGTATCCTATCCAATAAAATCCGATACTACATATATTTTATATATATTCAATATATATTTTTGTTATATTTTTAGCTATGTATTTTAAGATATGTTTTGAATATATCTAAAATATAGACTACAATAACTACAATGATAAAAAAATCAACTTTACTCAAGAGCCAAAATCTTGAACGAACACAGTAAAAAATTTTTGGTCATTGCGTAAAGTGTAAAAATTTTTGTGTAGAATATTGCACTTTAGTGTGTAGAATTTCACATTCTTATGCCTTGATTTAACACACTAGAATATTGAATTAAAATTAGCTTGTGTAAAAACAGCCAGTAACACAAATATTTGTGTTAAATTTGACAAAAATTTTTTTACTGTGAAGAAAACGATTTTCTTGAGTCAAGAGAATAAATTCTTGATCTAAGAAAATTTTCTTGTTTCAACAATTTATTCTCTTGACTCAAGAAAATCATTTTCTTCAAAATTGTTGGTTCAAGATTTTGGCTCTTGAGTCAAGTTAATTTTTTTATCAGTGTATAAACCTCAACTATAAATATTTCATAGAAACCATAAAATCCCGAATTTTGACCATGCAAATTGTGTATCGAATAATATCGATCCTCCGTGACCTCGACCCCATAAATTTGAATAATTTCCGTGCCTTTACCCTCTATTACAAGATCCATCCCCTTTCATGTTCTTATAAACCCTTTTAGAAAACATTTATTTCTTTAATTTTTTCCCGGCGGTAAAAAACCCGACTAACAGCTTTCGCCGAAAAAATCCTCCCCGATATCGGCGGACCTGCCCAATATACAATATATATCTGTAATAAATAAAGTTTTTTCTATAGAGGAGGTTCGCGGTCCCTGTCCTCTGCTCGTCATTACTGGTGCACGCATGCGTCTGTTTATTCCTCACATATGAACATGCATATATGTCGGATGTATACCAACAATAGAGAGGAAGTTGTTGAGCGTGAAAGCTGCTGAAAAGACAAGGACGAATAGAAAGGGCAAGGGATGGATTCTATATTCTACGTGCTACCCACTGTGTAATGTACAAGGATGTATTATACCCATACAAGACGCAGAGGCTTCACTTCATCCTCTGTATGCTCATATATTTTTATATATATGATATGATGTGTAACATTGACTGTTACATTGATACAGTGCAATATACTGTATACTTGTACTGTAGGTTGGTGCCGGCCCAACCCTAAATGTAGTACGTAGGTACCGAATAATTAAAATCGCATCCCCAGTTATATTACGGACGAGATTTTGAGTTGCTGTGCAGACTATAAATGAGTGTCTCGATTTACCGTCTACAAACGAGGATAACGCGAAATAAAAGCGGGTAAATTACTCGGCTCATATTTCCATTGATGTCTTGTCTGCTCGTCTCTTATCTCTGGATTTTAGTATTTAGCATCTAGTGTTATATTATGTTATATTATATATCGCGTATCACACCTCCCAACAATGAGGATATCTTTTAGTGTCATTGTCATTGTCATTGTCTTTGAAGGTTCTCAAGGCGAGCTATTAGCGAGTGAGAAAAAAATTAATCGTTTAAGTTCTGTGTTTTAAAAAGCCAGAAAATAAATACCGCCTTTTTTATCATCTATACTTTTTTTACTTTTTTCTCGACTAAAGGCTCTTATTTATAATACAAGAATGAGTTTTATCTTTCAAGTTAAGAAACAAGTGTTTTGTTTCAAATTCTTTTTTTTTTTGGGATGCGTATCAAAAAAGGCGAAAAATAAAATTATTTTATTCTTTTTCGGACTAAAAAAAATTGTTAGAGAAAAATTAGAGAAAATCCTCCACTTGTCGATCATTTGGGGGCGTGATTACTGTTACATACTTGGTACTTGATACTCCATGTTACAAAGACTGGAAAAAGTTGCTGACTACGAGGCCTCGCGGCGGTCTCTTTAATCTTATGGATTACTTGAGATAAAAATGTGTACTCACTCTGAATAAATGCATTATTTTTCACGCTCTTAATCACTTTGTCCGAGTATCAAACACTTTCATTTTTAAACAGAGTACTTACGTTCTTAAGTGATCCTGCCATCTGATATCGAAAAATTTTCACTTATGAATTAAGATAATAAATTTAGATTATCCTGAGTAGAAAGATTTTTTACACTTAATGGACTTAAAATTTAAGATTATATATTTGTACAGAAAAAAAATTTATCGTCTTAATTTAAGTAGAAAAATTCTAAAAATTAAGAAATTTTAAGTAAATTTTCTTGGTTCAAAATTTTTTCTCTTGATTTAATTTATTAGTTTATTTTTTCAGTGTATTATTTGTTTGAAATTAAAACTAGAGGCGAATAATACTTAAAAAAATTTTTTTTTAATTCAAATTAAATTAAATTAAATTTAATCATTAAAAAATAAACGATAGAATTTTATTTAAAATTTTTTAATATACTTATGGACACATTAAAGATTTTCCGACAAAATTTCACAATTTTTTTTTTTAATATGCTTCCTTTGATGTTCAAAAAATAGCTTGAAAAAAAAGAAACATTTAAACAGCAGTTGATTAAAAATTTAGCAAAAGGAGCATGTTGATAATTATCAACCCCTCGGTTAAAAAGCACAAAGAAAAAAATTGAATTAAAAAAACATAGCCACGCGTCCGCGAATAATTTTGATTTTATCGAGCGTCCTTAGCTTAAGCTCGTGCTTGTGTTTGATAGGGCGATGATACATCAAATAAGGCTCTACATAGGCCGTATCTGTACAAACATTAACTATTGGGGTGTGAGAGTCCCAGGCAGTCGGTCAGCGATTCTACACTACTCGTATATGTATTATAAAAGCACACCAGCGTTTACCAGTTTGCCAGCGTAGCGCCAAGTAAAGCCCTGCTATGTTTAGTTTGCTTATTCTCTCTGTTTTATTCTACAGGCGCTTTCTCCCTCGAATTATCTAATTCTCGAGCTTCTCACAGCTCGAGACCCAAGAAAGAGATAAAACTATATTGCAAACGTGCCCCGCGTTTATATTCGATTCGAGCAAATTTCGAAGGGGACATTACAATTTGTGTTGAATACCAAGCACACATGTGTAAAATAAAAATATGTATGCAGATCCCAATAGAGCACGTAATTATTTTTTGCTCAATTTTAAACTTTGGTATCTGCCTAATTTAAGGGAGAAAGATATTCTTGTTTAACATATGTTCTTATTAAATATATATTTTCAGAGCAAATATTTGCGGTTTTAATTGAAATAATAATATACAAAAAAAAAAAAATATATATATATATAATGACAATAAATTTCATCAGGAAATTTGGTAACAACTTCCCGATTTTTGAAAATAATATTTTTCCTCAGGAAGCCGAATATTTATTTTCATTTTCCCTCGACTATTTGCTGGCGTCTCATCGCGCCGCAATCTCCCCTGTATACAAATAAATCAATCAAAATATATCACATAAATTGTCATGTTCATTTAGACAGTAAATGACTCTTACGGAGATGACTGAAACCCTCTCACAGAGCTGCATGCTACACACTGAAATTCTGTGTCTTTTTGCACAAATCTATAAATCATACAAACATACATACATATGTGTAGAGATATACATCTAGAGCCGGGATTGGATGCCGATGTATAATATCACTTTGTCAATACATCACATGCCTATCAGCGGTGTTTTACACATGCGGTCGTTCACAAACATCCACGTTTTCTTTCATCTAATTATACAAATATTTGTGTAACTCGATATCGATTATCGCAATATTTGTTACTTGTTATTTATTCAGCCGATTAAACTTTTGCTTTATATCGAAAACTGCACTGGTTATATCAGAGATCAATTCTAGTGACGTTATTTATATAAAAAAATTTATTTTATCTTAACATGTCATTTTTTTTTTAATTGAAAAATTATTTTAAAAAATGCATTTATTGTTTTTTTAAAAATTTGAAAATGAAAACATTTTTTTACAATAAATTATTTGGTAGAAAATTTTTTTGTATAAAAAATTTTTTTTACTTTAATATATCATTTTTTTTAATTAAATTATTTGGTAGAAAATTTTTTTATATAAAAAAAATTTTTTTCATTTAAATATGTTATTTTTTTTTAATTAAAAAATTATTTTAAAAAGTGCATTCATTGTTTTTTTTTTAAATTTCGAGATGAAAACATTTTTATACAATAATTTATTTTGTAAAAAATTTTTAAGCTTAATGGTCAGCTTTTCTGAGGCATGCAAAAAAAATCGAACCTTGTGCCCGATTTCGAGCAAACTAACTCAGTAAATTAAATTATCTAGTAAAATTAATTGCCGAAAGCAAGAACTAGATTTAATAATCAATTAATGAATTGAAACGATGATAAAAAAAAAAAAATGAGATTGTATACACAAAAGTGGAGTTATGAGGAGCAAATGATCGAATCTCGTGGATTTTTAGTGAAAGTACTCAGAATTAGTGTGTAGAGCAGTCAGTAGTCAGTACTGGCCATTAAAATTGCAATTATTTTAATTGGAAATACTCGTTGGTTTGTACGAACGCCCTATCTACGGATTGTACCTACAACGCAACTCCACTAACTGAAACACTAAAAAAATTTTATTTTTATTACGGTTGTATTTTAATTATTTCTCTGTACCGCCACCTACAGCAACAGCATTTCCCTTTTACCTACTCGCTCACTCACTCGCTCACTCTTATTCTCTCCGTCGATCTGCATTATATTATACACGCGCGATAGCGCCGGCCCGTGAGATATGAGATAGTTCTTTCGCTAACAAAAATCCAGACTCCCAGAAAACAAAAAATAAAGTACTAAATAAACGAGTAGAGTCAAGAAAGAGTTAGCAAGACTACAGGGGGAATTATTATTATTCACTTCGATGCCTAGTGCTCTTTCACATATATTATACATTATACATTACACATTATACATACATCATATTCATACATTTTTATATTATGGATATATACCACATCTATTATGCTTTTTATTTTTATTCATTTTCTCTAATACAAATTTCTAAAGGCCTCATTGCCTCATTATCCGTATTGAATAATTTTTCAATTGAAAATCCTTCATTATTTCCCTCAACTTTTAATTATAATTATAATTAATCACATTTTTCTATCTCGATCTCTATACAAGAGGAGGTAGGAAGAAGGAGAGTAAAATTTTTATTTTTTTTCTGTGATGTAAGTGTAATTATTTTAATTGTTTCATTTTATAATTATTGGACTCGAGGGAAACTCAGACGGCAATTTATTCAGAATGATTTTTTTTTGTTAATTAATCCAGGTTAAAAACGCGATGGAACTTATTCTGGTACTGAATGTTCTACTGATTATTGTATGGTAGTTTGGAATAGTTTGAGTGGTTTGAACTCGTGAAATTTTTCGATATAATCTAGACTTTGATGCTCGGGAAACTTTATTAAAATTATTTAAATTATTTATACTAGCAACTTTGCAGTCACTATGTGACTGCCGAGACTTGTGAACTATAAATAAATAAAATTTTGCTTTATTAAATAATAACTTTTGTTAAGTTGCATTGTACTTTTTTAACTATTGACGTTCTTAAAGATATAACCTCATCCCGATGTTACACTCATCAAGAGCTTTCATTTGAGTACCCACATGCATTTTGATATATTTTTCATATATACATATATATAATATATATAAAATGTATGAAAAATTGATGTGGGTACTCAAATGAAAGGTCTCGATTAGTGTAACGTCGGGGTGAGCTTATATCTTTAAAAATCTCAATAGTTCACATGATACAAGGTCATTTCTTAATTATGTTAAATTGCACTGTACTTTTTTAACTATTGACGTTTTTAAAGATATAAGCTCATCCCGATGTTACACTCATCAAGAGCTTTCATTTAAGTACCCACATGCATTTTGATATATTTTTCATATATACATATATACATAATATATATAAATATATGAAAAATTGATATGGGTACTTAAATGAAAGGTCTTGATGAGTGTAATATCGAGATGAGCTTATATCTTTAAAAATGTCAATAGTTTATGAGATACAAGGTCATTTTTTAATTATGTATCTAGAGATAGAGCATTTTCAAATGCAACCTAAATACTTATCATCATAAATTGACTATTGGTGAGAATGATATGAAACCATGAAAAGGCACAACTCCAGGTCAAGACTTTTCCAACGATACCAAATTTAACCATAAAAACCCATTTTATCATATAAATACACTGGTCACAATATTTTGCTTATTCTCTTAATGATATAGATTAGAAATTTCTATTAGTATTATAAATTTTTTTTAAAATAACAATAATAATGATTTATATTTTTTTTACAACTCCAAAAAATATAATAAAATTTCAGTATAAAAATGAGTCTAGACAGTAAAGAATCCAATAAAAATAAAAAATAAACCATTGACTTCTTCTTCCAATAACCACCTACCAGTGATTAAATCACCAATTTACCAAAAAATTTTTCACAACAAACCGCAAAGATCTCAAGTATCGCCTGATGGACAGGGTCCAGATATAATAATATTTCTCCAAGAAAATAGCAAATAAAGCTTCGTCCAACCAAAACTAATCTCAAAAAAAAAAAATAAAAACAAAGACAATAACATAGTATACAATACAATATTATATAATATTAGAATTTTGGGAGCTGCGGGTATTGGAAAACGAACTCACGTACACACACGAATGCATACATCATACATACACACCACGTCTGGCCCGTAGTTTCGAGAGCCATAAAAGTTTATGGTGTGTTCGCATCGACCGAGTCCCGGAGTCTCTCTCTCGGTCGGGCATTCTCATTCTCGCAACAGTCTCTCTCTTTTTCTCCCTTTACCCCAAAGCTCGTCGCCATGGCAACGGCTCGAGCAACCCCCGACAGTACTGTACTACCACTACCTCTACTGCTCGCACAGTGAAACCAGAGAAAGAGAAAGAGAAAGAGCCAACAGAGTTGAGAGCAGAGTCGGCAACGACAACGACGTAGACGAGAGTTCCTGGGATCTCTCGTTTTATTTCCCCTATATATATATGTACCAGCGTTCTCCTCCATTGGTGGGTTGGTGGGTACAAGCCAAGTAAAACTACTACGAGGAGAGTAGACTAGTAAAGTACCTAAGTAAAGTTTCACATTTTTTTCTTACACACACAAATATACTCTGGAGATTTTTTATATTAAAGTGTGAGTGAACCTGAATATGACACACACACACTCACTTATATATGGAGCTATAACTAATATATAATAACGAAGGTGTGCATGTGAGTAACACCGTATATATTATATATAGCAGCCTTGAGCAGACTCCCCTGGCTCTTATCAGGACACTCACGACTCACGAGCGTCGAGACGTCGAGATATAAGAGTATGGTATAGAAAATAAGAGTAATGTTTGAGAGTGATGGAGAGATAATAGAAGAAGATGGTTAATGTTGCAGTATACGGATCACGGATCAGATCGCGAGAGTAATACAAGATGTCATGTCTTTTATTTGCTTTACATTACACTTTTTTACCTTTATTTTTATTTTTAGAAATCAAGTCGTTACTTTGCTACACCTTGGTACTTTTTAGTCATTATGTCTTATTCATGGTATTCATGTGTGACCTAAGGTTAAGACACATTTTGTACTGAGGATTTTTTGGAGTCGAAATTTTAATTATGGGATAGAAAGGAATAAAAAGATTTTCATTTGTTTAGATTGAATAGAATTAGTTGAATGAGGATACAATTAATTAGATTTCTTGGTAAATTTCGACGTAATTAGCAAATTGTCTGACTCTATTTCTGAAAGTTATCCGTTGATCTGAAGAAATAGTAAATTAAAAGTTGTATACGAAAAAAAAAGTAAATTGATATTTTTTTTTATGTAAATTAATTACACAGTAAAAAATTTTGCGTCCAAAGTTAGGGTTAAAAATTTTTGTGTTAAATATTTAACACTTTTATGTGTAAATTTTTTTTTTATTTATTATTTTTTATTGTTTTTTTTTATTTATTGATTTTTAAATCAACATAAAAAAGTGTTAAATATTTAACATAAAAATTTTGGACACAAAATTTTTTACTGTGTACTTTGAAAATTGTAACGTTGAATTTATTTTATTTAATTACTTAAAATAGTTAATAAAATTTTTTTTTTATTATTGAGTTATCAAAAATGAATAAAATGAAAATTTTTGAAGCAGCGTAAAAAATAGTTTGTAAAAAATTAACTAATTATTAATTTCTCTGTTTAAACTTTCAACCCTTAACTAATTATCAAAAATAAATTATTTACTTAAATTTAAATTTGTCATAGAAAACCTGACAAGTAAATTTAAAATATATTTTTTTTATCTAACAAAAATAACGATCCTTTAAAAATAAAAAATTAAAGTCATTAGAAATCAAGATTTCATTTGTTCAAACAAAAAAATAAACATACAAAAAGAAATTTAATTAATAACAAAGAGTGACAAGTTTAATTTCCTTTTGAACAGCGCGCCGCTACGTTTAATTTCGATGAAATCGCCTCGAGTGCCGGCGTTTCATTTCACGACGGAATATTTCGCGAAAAGTATTAAAAAAAGGAAAATAAAGAGTATAGATACAAGATTGATAGAATAGAGGGTGAAGAAAAAATCAAGAAACTAAATATATACATACGGTGTGTGGAGATGAGTAAACTCTTTTCTTTTTTTTTTTTCTTTTTTTGGTAAGGGGTGAAGAATACCAAAAAAACAAATAAAGAAGCAAATGTACACAGATGAACGTCATAGTCGGCCGATCGTAAACGAGAGCGGAAACGAATGAACGAGTGGTGCAGAATAGAGCAGGAGCTTGAAAGAACAAGTGCCGAAAATGAAAGTCAGCTAACATCGTGGCGGTCTGAACTATTCGCGACTGAAGATCCGCGACTTGAATTTTTTTTTTTTTTCTGAGGAGAACGCTTGTTATTTAGGCGCTTGTACATCTCCAAGCGTTGCATATATGGATGTAATTTATGTGTATGTGCATGGATCAGAATAACAAGAACAGGGAAAAGTTGGGATACAATGAGAAGTAAAACGAAAAAAAGAAAAAAAGGAAATGCAAACTTTGGCCTTAGATGAGATATTTGTATTTTGTAAGGGTTTGAATTTTAGCGGGACGATTATTCGTCGCGAAGCGAGAACGCGTGATGATTGCGTTCCAACTTTGTCTTTTCATCAAAATATTTCTTTAGAATAATAAATATTTTTCTTTTTAGTCGAGTCTTTTCTATACAATATACGGGATTATTGTTTTTATTTGACTTTTGTATTTGGTAATTCTTTGTTTGGATTCGAGCAGCATAAGAGAAATAGCAGAGAACAGGAAAATAAAAATCTTACATTACATTAGTGAATGAAAAGTATTGCGGGGCTTGTTTATTAAAGCAAACAGCCAACAGAGTGCATAAGAGTTGGTTTTATCCATTTAAAGGTAAACGTTTTTGTTGCCGAACAAAAAGTTTGAAACAAAACCAACAGAGAAGAGTCCTGGTAAATTATTTCGGATAAATTACCTCTGTTTATTTTTTATATACCCATTTGTTGCTGGTTGCTGTGTGGTAAAAGCTACTCGTCGACATTCGCTGTTATTTTTTATTGTTTCTTTTATTAATTTTACCGGCCACAATGGACTGAAGTCCATTACTGCACTCAAAGAATTTTATTTTCATTTCAATTACTATTATTTTATTAGGTTCTTGGGTACTTTTTGAATTTTATTATCAAGTTGGTTAATTAACTCATTGTTATCTTGGAATTATATTACAATTTTTATTTATGAGTTCATTTGTAAATATTTTTTTATTATAACTATGATAACAAAAAATTTTTTTATAATAATATTAATAATAATAACTAGCAGTTTTGCAGTCATATGTGACTTCTGTGAGTTGTGAATTATAAATAAATAAAATTGTGCTTTATTACATAATGAATTTTGTTAAATTGCACTGTACATTCTTAACTACTGACATTTTTAAAGATATAAGCTCATCCCGATGTTACTCTCATCAAGAGCTTTCATCTGAGTACCCACATGCATTTTGATATATTTTTCATATATACAAATATATAATATATATTTTTAAGATATAAGCTCATCCCGATGTTACACTCATCAAGAGCTTTCATTTGAGTACCCACATACATTTTTGATATATTTTTCATATATATATATATATATATGAAAAATTGATGTGGGTACTCAAATGAAAGGTATTGATGAGTGTAACATCAGGATGAGCTTATATCTTTAAAAACTTCAATTGTTGACAAGATACAAGGTCATTTCTTAATTATGTATCTAGAGATTGAGCATTTTCGGAAGCAGCCTTAATACTTATTATCGTAAATTGACTACATATCGGTGAGAATGATATGAAATTTTGAAAAGGCACAAATTCAAGTCACGACCTTTGCAATGACACTAAATTTCACTAAAAAAACGAATTCTATCATACGACTATCCTAGAGACAAAATTTTTTTTATTCTCTTAATAATATAGATAATAATAATAATTTATAAAATTAAAAAAAAATATATTAAATTTTTACGAAATATCTGAGCCTATAACAATCTTTAAAAAATGAAATTAATCAAAAAAATAAGTTATGTCAATTACACAGCCCCTCAACGATCCCTTCAAATTCCGTAGGTCGTTTTTTTGTGTTTACTATAGCCCTTCATACCGCTTTCGCGATCCCTCAAAACTTCAGAGGTTTTTTGTGTTAAGTATAGTAGCTCTCCAAAAATGGCAAATGAGCAATTTCTTGAGCAATAAAACTAAAAAACAAATTACAAAAAAATACAATAAAAATTGTCGAACAAGTAAAGATAACTAGACATACAGGACATTGTCAGTTGGAGTTAGAGATTAAAGTATAAGTAAATGAAAAAAGTAACAGAAGGACAAAGGAGATGTAAAAATAGTGAGTGTAAAATAGTTGTAAAAAAGGTGTTTAACTTATCTATTTAACAGGGTGGTGGCAGACTACCGCTTAGCCGTTTGTTTAAACAAACGTTAATTCCTTATGGACGGTTCGGGCAAAGGGAACTTGAAAGAGGGCGAATGATAATAATAAACGTTGCGCCCTCGAGTCTCTGGTCGTGTGGCGGGACCTTTGATCTCTCGCTTCGTTTGTGCGTTTAAACACGCTTTTCCGAGTACTGAAGAGCTAAAGAGTAAAAAAAGACCTAACCGGCTAGGCTGAGAGCGAGTCCAAGATCGCGGCAGCAGGCTCAAAAATTAAAAGAGTCAAGAGTCGCTCTCAAGTTGTACCGAGCCAGATACTAATACCGACTTGAGTTGAGTGAAAATTTTACTGGGCGAGCTTAAGGCAAGTTAAGAGACCTTAAGAAAAATGTGACGATTCCTAACGAGCTTGTATTTGTACTTTGTGTTTATTTTTATTTTTTATTTGCTGAACTTAATAGCCTATCAATTAATTTAGATCTTAATTTTAATCCTCTTCTGTTCTATTGATTTTTATTTTATTATTTTTTAATTCATACAAAAAAATAGGTGTCCCGTGAAAGAATCTTTCAATATGGCTTGATATGCATATAAATAATTTTTTTAATATGGCCATATAAAACCTGATGTGTTTTGGCCTACATAATTTTTCAATAAGGTCATATAAGGACAAATCAGGACATATTCAGTCACATCAAAATATATTAATCTAAATATGGCCATATTTTGCCATATGAAGCAATATATTTAGTGATATGGCCAATTTACATTTAACGACATATATGGCCATACAAAAATATGGTCATATAAAGCCATATGTGCAATGATATGTCCAATTTACATTTAAGGACATATATGGTCACACAAAAAATATGGCCAGGTTTTGCCATATAAATCCATGTAACATACCTAGATAGTTACATAGTGATATGGCCAATTTACATTTAACGACATATATGGTCATACAAAAATATGGCCATATTTTCCATATAAAGCCATATGTGCAATGATATGTCCAATTTACATTTAAGGACATATATGGTCATACAACAAATATGGCCATATATGTAGTGATATGGCAAGTTTACATTTACGGACATATATGGTCGTACAAAAAATATGGCCATATAAATCCATATATGTAGTGATATGGTAAATTTACATTTAAGGACATATATGGTCATACAACAAATATGGCCATATATGTAGTGATATGGGAAGTTTACATTTAAGGACGTATGTGGCCATAAAAATATGGTCATATTTTGAGATATATGTAGTGATATGGCAAATTTACATTTAAGGACATACATGGCCATACAAAAAAATATGGCCATATTTTGCCACATAAGCCATACATTAGTAAAAATTTTTATATCAGGCCATATTAGACAATTTTTTCACCGTCTGATATGGCCTAATACGACCAGATTAAATCAGGGAATATACGGCCTATATGAAAATTTTTCCACGGATATTTTTTATTCCTATTTATTACAGTAAATATTTACTCTTTGCCTGGTTAAATGTAACATTAATTATTTTTGCCATAAAAATAGTAAAATATTAATTTAAGATTGAATAAAAAATGAAGCTTGTTACTATTTAGAATAGTAAAGATTAGTATTTTATTTCAACCCCATGAAACTAAGAACTGAGAATATTGACGGGCTTTATGTTGTTATCATTATAAACTTGTAAAACAAGTTGACATCTATAATGTGATACATATCGATGAAGCCGCAAATGTGTATTCGATACTCGTAAATTGCTTTTGACTCATCCTCATCACTCCCCCATTACCATTACACACCACACACTATCAACTGAGAAGCAACCCCCGTATCCCGTATCCCGTATGTTAGTCTCCTCTCTTGTCCTCCTGCATTCTCTCTTTATGTCGTGTACCCACGTCGACATCTACATCAGAACATCACCGACCAATCGTAGCGCAATTCTATTTACACAGCCTTCGGGCTTAATCCGACTCGCAAAAACTACCATCGTCTTTTTCTGACTTAACTTTGCGACAAAACTCACGAGTCATAACAAAAAAGAGGAAAAACTAAAATTAAACCAAACATTATAAAAGAGAAGAGGGTTTATTTTATTCTCCCAAAAAAGCTTGCATCGATTGTCCTGACGTTCTGCGTTACTCTGTCTGTATACCGAGTGCACTCACGTCGTCTCAAGATCTTTCCATTCCCTTTTTTTATATTTCTATTTCTACTTCTACTTCTGCATCCCTTTTTCTCCTTATTTTATTCGTTTCTTCTTCTTTCTTTACCTCTAATCTATCCTTCTCGTTCTATTTATTATCTTCCTTTTTGTAGAAACGATTCGATTAATTTTAAACGACCAAAGGGCTCTGACATTAGATACTGCCTTTTTACTCTCCTTTAAATCAATATCCAATCCGCTTAATGAAATTCTGGGTTTAAAGAATTCTATGAGAGAAAAACTCTCCAGAATTTATTAATTTGTTTTACATTGTTTTTATTCCGAGGAGTTTTAAATCAATAATAATAATTATTTTAATGAATTACAGCTTTAATAAAAAAATAAAATAATTTTCAAACCAAAAAATTCATTTTATATTTAAATAAAAGTCTGGTACTTGATAAAATAATTATAAATATTTTATTGAATTTTTTTAAGAATAAATTTATAAAAAAAATTTCTTTAAAAAATACCAAACGCTTTTTTTTACAATAAAATTATTTTTTTTTTAATTTATTAATTAAAAATCATTTTCTACTTTTTAGTTTGATTTGTTCTTTAATTTTTTTAAATAATTAATTAAAATAAAATTATATTTAACTTTCGGAAAGTAATTGAAGATCTACGTTAAATAAATAAATTTAATCAGCTAATTGTGTTAATTAAAAGTTAACGAGTAGTGTTAATGAGATATAAAATAAATAATTAATGAAATGAATGAAATTTAATGTTTCAGGGATAAGCGAGTCGCGGGTAGTTCTGGAATTGCCAAAGTTTCCTTCTCCAGTTCGTCCTGGTGGTGAGGTGGAATTACGGTGCCACGTGGATGGCTCCGGTGAAATGAGATACGAGTGGTTTAAGTTAGTATTTACATATATATAGTAAGTAGTATGTATGTAGCAATAAACAGACACTTGACAAGACACGTCACGTTTTGGTACTGTCACTTGTTCGCTAATTATCGTACCACCCTACTTGAGTCTCTAATGAATAAAACAGCGCGAGTGTATAGAACTTGAATAGAAACTCGAGTTGAAGCTGAAGCTGAGCCTCAAGTGAGCAGGGAAACATGACGAGCCGTGTCTGATATATAACTTTACATTTACTGATTTTCACTTATTCTCTACTCTAATTAATCATTTTCATTGTTTATTTTATTGTTTTTATGCACTGAAAAAAGCACTAGATTCAAAAACATACTTCTCTTGTGCTTCAAGATATTTTCATTTTAAATTGATTTACAAAATTAGCTCTTGAATGAATTAAATAAAATTTTTGAATGCTCAGAAAATTATTCATAAGAATTTTACGCTGTAAATTTTTTGTACTAGGTTAAAAATTTTTTTACAAGTAAATATTCACTCAAAAAATTTACTGTCAAAATTATTATGTTAAACTCTTTTATGTTAAATATATTGAATGATTTTTAATCTTAGATCAAAAATTTTTTCACTTGATCTAAGATGAAAAAGAATTTCTGGTGCTATGAAAATTTTGAGAAAGATCAAAATTATATTATAACAAGAACAAATTTTCTTGGCTCAAGAAAATTTGACTTCGTTCAAGAAATTTTCAGTCTTCCTTAAGGGGGTATTCTGGTCTAGAAGCATAAAATTTCAGGTAATTTTTAAAGTGCCATAAAAAAAAGGCAATCAATATTTTTATAAGTTATTTATTAACATTATAAAAATACAGAAAAAAATAAATAAAGTTAAAAATTCAAAGAATTAGCAGCTGATGAAGTGGAGGAGTCTCAAAAAATTGGCACATGACGATATCCATGATTACAACCCTCCTAGCAATCGGAAACAAAAAATAAAAAAAGATTATTAATCTATAGTAATGTCGCTATAGTTGGAACTACGGAAAAGTTGAAAAAAAATTTTTTTACAAAATGGCGACTGCCTGAAAAAAAAAAAAATTTTTTTATCACTTTTTTTGACTTTTTCGAATTTTTTAAAAATAGTAAAAAATGAAATTTGGGCATAATTGTAGTTCCAACCATAGCGACATTACTCTAGATTAATAATTTTTTTATTTTTTTATTTCCGATTGTTAGGAGGGTTGGAATCGTGGGTATCGTTGCATGCCAATTTTTTGAATTTTCAACTTTTTTTGTTTTTTTCTGTATTCTTATAATATTAATAAATAACTTATAAAAAAATGGATAGTAAAAATATTGATTGCCTTTTTTTACGGCACTTTAAAAATTACCTGAATTTTCATGCTTCTAGACCAGAATACCCCCTTAATATTTTTTTGAACCAAAAAAATTTACTTTCGAGTCAAGAATTTTTATTTTACATCAAATTAATTTTTTTTATCATTGTAATTTCGAATAGATCTATCAATATTGATTGGAGAATTTTTTGTATCGACTGATGATAATATTATCTTGAATTAAGTAACAATGGTGTTATTGTTCGCAAGTAAAGATTTATTGTACCAAGAAGTCAAAAAATCAACACAAGAAATTTTTGAAGCTTATAATTTAATGCCACTGATATTTTTCTTGAATGGAAAATTTTTTTCATTATTCTCTAAGTTCTTTTTTCAATAATTTATTTGTTAATTTAAATTTGTTTTTTTTTTTTTGCATGAATAATAAATAATTACCAATAAAATCAATTAATATTTGCTCTATTTAACGAATAGGAATACTAAAAGCTTGATGACAAACGAGCACATAAAAGTGAAGAGCAAAAAGAAACTGCACATCCAGAACGTGAGCACAAAAGACAATGGGGTGTATTCATGCCTGGCGCGAAATGAAGCCGGATCCTCGCCTATAAAAGAAAGTTATCCGCTGGTAGTGCCCGAGAACGAGACGGCTACGATAAAAGTTGTCCCGCAGAATGTGATTGTCAAACGCGGTGAGCAGGCGTCAATGCACTGCGTCTACGAGAATGCCGATTCCGTCGAGTGGTATTTTAAAGAAATCGGACCACTCGCCGACGAGGACGACGAAAGAATGGCTTTTGAAAATGGTACCCTGGTTATTCGCGCCGCTGAGCACCGGGATCAAGGTGTCTATGCTTGTCACGGTATCAGAGACGGCATGGCCCAGATTTACACTGCTGAGCTGCAGATTGCTTGTAAGTTTTACTTTATTCACGCCTGGATTTTATTCTATTTTATTCCGATCGGACAAATTCTATTTTTAAGCTTTTCTTTGTTCAAAAAATAAACATTTCATGAGAAAAATTTTTATATTTTTCAGGATAACGTTATCCTTTACTTATATATTTTATTCAATTTTTAAGCATAAATTCTCGAATTAATAAAATTTATTTTTAATTACTTATTATTTAAACTAATTTGATAGAATTTTTTTTACAAAATTAGAAAAATTCTAGTATAAAACTTTTTTATCTTTTAAATTAATTTTAAACTTAGAAATTATTCTTGACTTAAGTAAATTTTATTTAATTAAAAAATTTTTCTGCTTGATTAAAAATTATCGAACTCTTTAAAACAATTCTTTTAGTTAAAGATTTTTGTTCTTAATTCATGTTAATTGTTTTATCAATATTTCAATAAGGAAGGTAGTGTTAAATTCATTCAAATTACCAATTTCAAGTGTATCGCCTAGTACTAATCAATGTCGATATAAATAACATATCTACTTTACTGATAGTAATGCATTGCCGTATCTCTGGATTATGATATTTACATGTGTTCATTAATCAAAGTCTCGATTATTGCCGATTAGTTTTATTGATTGATAACTTGTTTGAAATAAGATAAAGTAAGTTAAGACTTGAACTTAACACTAATTAATTATTTTCTAACACTTCTTAATTAATTTATGTTTTTAAAAATTGTATCACAAATTAACTCTTAAATTTTCACTATTAAATTTCAATCCTACATAACTTCAATTTAATTATTAATTTTATATTAAAGGATGATATAAAATGTTGTGTATTTTTTCCTCCAATTAATTTCTTAGTAAAAAATTTTCCGTTATTGCTTAAAAAAATTTTTTAACGCAATGACACAAAATTTAACAAATAAGTGAAAAAAAATGATGACATTAAAGTTAGCAGTCACTTGATAATTTTTTTTTAACAAATAAATTTGTTCCGAAAATTAATTTTTTAAAAATTGCATTTTCGATTTTTTTTTTCATTTTTTTTACCGTAATTTATTTATTAAAAAAATAATTAAAATTTAATAAATATCTATTAAAGTTTTTTTAATAAATATCTATTCAAATTTTTTAAATAAATTTAATAAATTAATTTTCATAAAAAAATGTCAATAATTTTTTAAAATAATTTCCAGACTTACACAACCTATCAGACGCATCATTAGAGCCATCGTTACCAGACCAAATAGCAGTAGTAGGCCAAGACCAAGAGCTCCAAGTGAGTTGCCTCGAGCCCGCAGGATTGCCAGGACCCCGCGTATTTTGGCGCGACCCGCGAGGTCACTTGATAAGCGACGCGGGGCCCGTTCGGGTGCAAGAAAACACTCTTCTGATCGCGAAGGCCCGAGTGTCTGAAGACGGAGGCAATTACACATGCATCGCGGAAAATTTGGCGGGTACCAGCGAGATAGTAGTCCAAGTGATAGTTTCGACTCCCTCAACACTAACGAGCTCTCCGGAGTCGCTCTCAGTGATGGAAGGCGATCCTGCGACTCTGATGTGTTCCTACACCGGGATGGAAGCGCCGGTGACTCACGCCCAGTGGGTGAAAGACGGAGAGCCCCTGAAAGAGACCGGGGGACCCAGTAGACATCGCGTCACCGACCGGCATGGAAACGTCACTCTTCACTACCGATCAACGTCGCTCGCCGACAAGGGAAGTTACGCTTGCGAGATCCACACCAAAGGATTCCCCGCGCTCAGGTCCAAGTCCGCGACGCTCAACGTCAAGGAAAAGCTAAAGTTTTCACCGCCCCCCGTCGACAAGAAACTCGAACTTAATTCGACGACAAAAGTCTACTGCAAGGCGCAAGGCGCCACCAACCCCACTGTCAGGTGGATAAAGGAACACGAGGGAGAAAAGTTTCCAGATCACGTTCAGGACATTAATGGTACGCTCCACTTTAATGGCGTCCTCGAAACAGACAGAGGTCGTTATATATGCATTGCCTCCAACGCTCAGGGCTCCATCAATCACACCATACAGATTGAAGTTGTCAGTAAGTGTTATCTGGATTTTTCATTTTTTCTTAAGGATTCCTTCATTAGATTCGATCCAAATTCAATTTACGGAAATTTTTAAAATTAATTTTTTTTTTTTATTAGACCTTACGCAAAAAAGAAAAATGTAAAAATTACATTATAAATAGTAATACACTGAAAAATAAATTAACTTGATTCAAGAGAAAAATTCTTGAACCAAGAATATAATTTTGAAGAGGGTAATTGTCTTGAATCAAATAAAATCGAAAAATTCTTTAATCAAATAAAATTTCCTTAAATCAAGAAAAATTTTCTTATATTAAGAATTTTTATACTCAAATCAAGAATATTAAGTTCTTCAAAATTATATACTTGATTCAAGAACATTTTTTTTCTGTGTAAGCGTCGCTTTGTATAAAACAACTAGAACAATTGCAGTTTGAAATAACATTTTTATAAATTCAAACAAATGTTAATTTTCAGAGTTTTCAATGTAATATTTACACTTTACAATGTAACTACACACAAAAAAAAAAAAATTTTTGCGCCAAGAAAATTTTATGGAAAATGAAAGTTAGAGCAAGAAAAAATTTTCTTGGCTCAAGAAACTTTGACTTCATTTAAGAAATTTTCAACCTTTCTTAATGTTTTCTTGAGCCAAGAAAATTTACACTCCAGTCAAAAATTTTTTTTTTTCAGTGTAATCTGAACTCTAATTCTGAACCAATAAGGAATCAAGGTCCATGTTTTAGAGTTATTTCGATACTAAGCTAATTTCAATCAACCATCAATTTTAATATAGATAGGATTCTTAAGAATCCCGGAAAAAATGGACCCGGAAAAAAATTTTAAGTTTTGAAAAATTCATATTATTTCAATAAAATTATTATAAAATAAAAATTATAATAATAATCATAATAATATTTTTTTTTTTGTAAAAAAATGGAGTGATCATTCTGGGGCTCAAAATTTTTTCCGGGTCTATTTTTTTCCGATTATCGATTCTTACAATATCTGTAATAATTACAATCTGAAACTTTAATTTTTTCAATTTTTTATATGAAGTACCACGTTACAATATATAATGTTATTGTTCCCTTTTTCTTTTTTTCGTGTTAAAACTAATTTTTAAGTTAACAAGACAATATTATTATTTTTCTTATGTATTAATTTATCAATTAAATAAATTTTCGGAAAATTTTATCGAAAATGTATTTAAATAATGATAAATATGAAAATTTATTAATTAAATTAAATATTTTTTAATAAAATTGTCAAAGTAATATTTCAAATCTTTAATCTAAAATTTAAATTAGTAAATTTTATAAATCATCTTTTTAAACCAACTAGAATTTAAATTTACGCGCGCAAGCGCGCGCCTTGACTATAGAGTTTGCATATATTTTCATGCTTATGATATATTCGACCAATCACGTTACGAATAGTTTGATGCCACATACATTTCATCTCAATTTTATATTAGGATTCAAAAAAATTTTTTATTGAAAAATTTTAAGTGTTATAAATTACTATTTTTATTTTATTTTTCATAAAGTACTGTTTAAATTTCAATAAAAAATATTTTGAAAATGTGATCGAAAAAAGAAAATAGTAAAAATTTAATTTAAAATTCTTCTATTTATCTAATAATTACCAAGTTTAAATTCCAAACAGAATTTACAGATCATAACCATCCCTTCGTTATCGAAACTTATAACCGACCATCCAAACTACC
This sequence comes from Cotesia congregata, assembly GCA_905319865.3. Classification (NCBI taxonomy): domain Eukaryota; kingdom Metazoa; phylum Arthropoda; class Insecta; order Hymenoptera; family Braconidae; genus Cotesia; species Cotesia congregata. Next base: position 19,608,592 of record CAJNRD030001122.1, read on the forward strand.
GTAAATCGGAAATTAATTATCGGAAACCCACAACAGCATTCCAAAAGCTCGTAACATAAACATGACCGAAAAAAAATTTAGTAACAAACTGTTTTTATGATTCAGTTGCTCCAAAATTCACGGAACTGCCTCAGAACCCAACAGAAGCCATGGAAGGGTACCCAGTGATGTTGCATTGTGCGGCAGAAGGCGATCCAACGCCACAAATCCACTGGGATAAAGACTCGACGCTAAATAATCTCGATGATCCTCGATTACAGGTTTTAGCAAATGGAAGTTTGTACATCAAAGAGGCTTACCTCAGCGACGAAGGAAAATATGGCTGCACAGCGGGTAACAGCGGGGGCTTGAAGAGGGTCGAGGTTCAATTGAATGTCAAATGTAAGCTTGTCATTATCATTGCAACAACCAACAACTTCATCTTCTGTTTATTTCGATTGTAATACTACTTAGTTCCCGTCAGTTCCATTCATAATTTAAAATATCATAATCATAATCTATAGCTAATCGTCAACTAAATTTATCTTGACCTATACAAACAAAGTATTAGATTAAATTACACACTAAAATTTTCGCGGAATTAAATATTATTTATATTTTATATCAAACATAAATTGAAAACTAAAAAATGTTGTACAAATATTAAATTTATATCTAAATATTTATTTTATTTTTTGATAGCCGGCGATGGATACAGATCAGATATGGACGTAGAAAACTACGACGGCTCGATGATGACTAAAACAGTAACAATAACACTAGGTGTTGCTGGCGCCTATATGATTCTTGTCATTGGACTGATGCTTTACTGCCGCTATAGGCGTCGCCGTAGGAAGCAGCAGTATTTGCAAGAACAGGGTGAAGGTTCGTATATAAAAAACCGGTCAAAAAAAAAAAATAAATAAATAAATTATGAAAGCAATAATTATCTTGGACAAAATAAAAATTTGTTAAGGACCTGCGTGAGGCTTAATTATAAATAAAAACATATTTTTTAGTTTTTACTAGAAATTTTAATAGCGCGCTACGCGCGCGCTTACATTTTAACCAATAATGAATCGTAGCCCGATTTTTTGCGAGTTTTGACCTATGAATAACTTCAAGATTTTCATATATTTTAATTTAGAAGATAATCTAAAATTATTTGTTAATTATTTTAAATTATATAGGGTAAAAAGATCCCATTAGTGGCGGGGACCCGATTACTGACACTTTCTTTGATTTTGCTACTTATTCAATTAATGAAATTATTCATTTCAATAATGAATATATTATTTCTAATCTTTAAAACCTTTAGATCAAAAAAATTTTTAATTTTTATTCCAAGTAGAACATTCTTTCATTGAAGTTTGTAGCGTTTAGTTAAGAAATATTGTTAATTTCAACTAAATTTTTGTAAAATGAAAAAGTGGTCAATTTTTTTTTTCAATGTAAACAAAATTGCACTTTTTTTTAATAAGTAAGTGCCACTAACAAGGGTAAAAAAGTGCCACTAATGGGGTCTTTTACCTTATTTAAAATTTTTTGTAATTTATTGTAAGATTATTGATACATTTAAAAATATTTTCTCAGATCTTAAATAAATTTGACAAAATTTTTCTACTGATTTAACGGGCGTAGTTTATGAAAATTGTTGAATAAAAAAAATTTTATTGCTTTAATAAAAATTTTACTTTAGTCAAGAATATTGATACTGCCATTCATACGTCGTATTTCACTTTTAAAATATTTTACAGCATACGGTAAAAACAGTTCATTTTTAACATTGATTAAATGGGATTCAACGGATGAAAATAGTTATTAAACTATTTGGCCTTTAATTTTTTAATATGACTTGCACAATATTGTTGTGATTCTATTTTTCAAAAAAAAAAAAATCAATATGTCAAATTTTGTGGAATACGACGTATAAGAATGGCAGTATCGATATGTTGATCTTCTTAATTAATTTTTGTAGTTTGATCAAAGCTTATTTTCTCGGTATTAACAGTAAAAAATTTACAGAAAAACTGGAGAACGGCGACATCCATGAGGAGCAAACGGAGCTAAAAGAGATGAACCCGAAGCAAAATGGCGAGCGTAAAAAAGAGAACAGAGATTCGCATCGCAGCGACGGAGCAGAAACAGCCCAAAGCCAGAGCAGCAATCACTCAAAAAAATCCAAAAGCAGCTACGACAAATTAGCGATATCACGATCAAACCTCCGCGAATTGAAGCCGCTGGGTCGTGGGGAGTTCGGAGAAGTATTTTCTACCAAGTACCAAGTGGATGGTGAAAAAGAGCAGATAGTTATGGTAAAAAGTCTCCTGAACACCAAGGACGAGACTTCGCTGCAAGAATTCAAGCGACACTTGGATCTTTTGCACAAATTGAACCATGAGAATGTCGCAAAATTAATTGGACTTTGCAGAGAGGTAGAGCCCGATTACATGATCCTGGAATTCACCGACTGGGGCGACTTGAAGCAGTTCCTGCTGGCTTCAAAGAAAAAGGACGAAGCTTTGGCTCCAAACTCCGGTAGCAGCCCCACATCCAACGCGAACTCCAACCCCGATATCAAGCAGCGCGCTCCTCAATTGGCCGTTGCACAAATTTTGGCCCTTGCGAATCAAGCCGCCAGGGGGCTGAAGCACATCGCGGATAACAGGCTGGTTCACAAGGACATCGCAGCTAGGAACTGCTTGATTTCGAGCAACCTGAGTCTGAAAATAACCATGTCCTGCATGTCCAAGGAACCTTATCAGCAAGAGTACGCCAAATTCCGCAACCAGGTGATCCCTCTGAGGTGGATGCCCTTCGAAGCGGTTTATGAGGATGAGTACTCGACGAAGAGTGATGTTTACTCATTTTCCTGCTTACTTTGGGAGATCTTCCACCAGGGCGAGCTGCCCTTAAATAAATTGAACGATGAAACGGTGATGGCCCAGCTGAAGACACATTCTTTGGGCTGGAAGGCTCACAAAGCGGCTCCTCCTGCTCTTCAGGAGCTTCAGGATAAGTGCTGGGCTAAGGATCCCAGGGAGAGACCGACTTTTGATGAGGTTGTTACTAAAATAGGGGAAATCGTCGTCGATAGTTGCTTGTAAATTTATTTATTCGAGATTATTAAGGGGGGGGGAATTGCTTTTTTGGAGAACTGAAGGTAGTTTGGCTTTGTTGATGCGGAAAAAAAATTTTTGCGGGGTAATATAGTCTAGATTATAGGAAAAATAAGTTATGCTTAGAAATAATAGGATTAATTATTTTTAATTATAATAAAAATTCAAATTAATCAAACAAAGTTTGTAGCGTTAAGTTAAACAATATTATCAATTTTAATAAAATTAAAGAATGGTCAATTTTTTTTTTAATGTAAAAATTGCATTTTTTTGAATAAGTAATTACGCTGAAATTTATTTCTTGTGAAAATTTTAATATATTTTTTGTGAAGAAAACTTGAATTTTTTAGAATTGAAAAATTTATTACTTTAAAATTATTAAATATTTAGAAATGAATTAATTGACATTTTTTGTCACTTTATACTGAGAAAAAAAATACTTTTATTAAGAAAATTTTCTTGATACAAGAATTCATGTTCTTGAAAATTTTCAAGAATATATATTCTTAGCTCAAGAACTTGTTAAATTGATTGAAATAATTTTTACTTAATTTAAATAAAACTATTCTCTTGTTTATCTATTATTCAAAGGTAAATATCGACGTCCTAATTAGCAAATTGTCTAACTCCATTTTATAAAATCTTCCATTTGTGCGAAAAAACAATTAATTTAAAATTTATTATCACTTTAAAAACAATTAAATATCTAATAAAAGTATAATATTTTCCTTTGGATTATTTAAATAATTTATAATTGGACTTTTGTTGCATCAAAATGTTAAAAAATCACCTTCTAAAAAATACGGAGTTAGACCAATTGCTAATTAGACCGTCGATATTGATGCACAGTAAAAAATTTTGAGTCATTGCGGCAAAAAACTCAGTGTTAAATATTTAACACTTTTATGTGTAACACTTAATCTGTTAAATCAACACAAAAAAGTGTTAAATATTTAACATAAAAATTTTTAACGTAAAATTTTTTACTGTGTGCTTTTCTCTTCAGAAATTAATAATTAATAATAATTTCTTGAACCAAGAAATTGTTAATTGAGTAAAACTATTTTTTTTAATTTCCCGCTAAGAATATTAAAAATTTTTTTTTCTCAGTGTAAATTCTTAAAAATATTTTATATTTGTCAGGAAAAAATATATGACCAAACTATCTTCAGTAAAAAAAGTAAAAAGATTATTTTGTAAGTTTAAAACAATCTGGTAAATATTTTCTTTAAAGTTTAAGCAAATAAATTTTGGATAAAGAAAATATTTTGTTTGTGTATGTAAGGTAATCTAGGATATATAATTGACCGTTAGGTCCCAACGGCTAATTGACACTGCCTCTGTCCATTAATCAGCGCTAGATATTTATAAGCGTTTATTATCGACCTAAGACTATATAAATAATAATAATATTTACTGATAATTAGGATGCGTATGATAAAAGGCCTCGAAGCTTTTACGCGATTAATGTAATGATTAATTAAGGATAGTTAATGAATAATGAATAATTAATTGATGATTGTTATGCGTAGATCGATAGCGAGCTAAGTAGAGATGTAGAAAACTATTTATTTAAAGTTTTTTTTTATTTACAATGGATCATTGCCACGAAAGTAGTATAATGGCCTAGACAAATTGCTTGTAGCAATTAAATTTTTCATCGATTATCGAGTAACTTTTAACGAAACGAATAAGCAACCCCGTTTTTAATTATTCTATTACGAAAACTAAAACTACGACGTGTAATAAGACTAATAGTAATAGTAGCATATATATTTTAAAGACATCGAAGTTGTAATAAGATAATTAGCGGCTAATTAACGAGCCGACAGTCCAATGCCTATACTAACATTTACGAAAGTATCCCAGCCATATCATCAAATAATAAATAATAAATTAGCTAAACGTGAAAAATTTTGATTGTACGAGTACTTTTTATCGTTAGGATTTTTTTTTTTTGGGTAATATCGATACTTATGGAGTTAGTAATTTGTAATTTGTAATTGATAATTTATATTAAGAGATCGAAAGACCAAGAGTGATTGATCTCTCGCGAGATATTTTTAAAATATTTGTATATATTGATAATTAACCGGATTTTATAATTCAAACGTTTTTTGTACTTCAATTTATTATTTTAATGATCTTCCGAGAAAGTTTTTTTTTGGATTTAATTGTGGGAGATTTTTATTGTATTGGTGATTTTTTTAGGTGTAATTAGTGAATTTGTCGATTTTAGAAGTTAGATAAGTTTGAGGTTGAATATAAAAGTGTGTGAGGAAATTTTTAATTAGAAATATTGTAATTAAGAATTTTAAATTATGATTTTAAGAGTGATGATTAGGAAATAAATATTTTTTATGATTTTTTAAGATTCATATTTTTCAAAAAAATTAATTTTTTTTTTTTTTTGGGAAAATTACACAAAAATATTCCCAAAAACTATTTCAAAATTTTTTGATAAATTTTTTTAAACAAAATTGAGGTAAAAATACCAATTATTTTTTTTAATTTACTGAAATATAATTTTTGAATAATTAATTAAAATTTTTTATCTTTAAAATATAAATTGACAAAGATTAATTGTTTAAAAAATTAAAAAAAAAAATTTTTTTTTTTACTTACATTAATTTTTTCTGTGCAAAAAAAAAGAATTGATTTGACTCCAAAAATTTTCTACACACAAATTAAATTATAAAAATATCAATAAAATATTCATACGACTAATAACGCCCATTAGTAAAATAAAATGCAAGGTTGCGGATGTATATACCTAAAGAATGCTTTGATGAGTAAAAACTATAACTTGCACGTGTCGCAATAATGAGCTTAAGTATACTTGACTAAATATTAATTAAAAAAAAAAAAAAAAGTAAAAAAATACAATAAACGGAATAAAAAAGCGATGCATAGAATTGCTGTGCATTTTCATCGATCGGCTGCCAAAGGAGAAGAAAGAATCGATTGATTAATTAAAAATCAACATGAATCTTCACCTCCTACATTAATAATCGACAAATATATATATTAATATTGATATTACGGTAACTCAAGTAATTAATAAATATATACGCGAAATTATAATTAGAAAAAAAAAATTATGATTTATGATTTACGATATTCAACTATATTGATAATTATTAATGATTTATGATAAATCGATATTATATATATTAAATATTAAATATTAAATATTAAAATTAAATGTAAACATTTATATAAATTTACGAATATGTATTTTTGGCTGTATCTATTAATTAATTATTTAATTATATACTTAGGTACAAAAAGTACTGCCAATATTTCCGGAATTTAAACAAGAAACATAATTAAAAATAAATAATAATAATAATGGTTTGTAGAATAGTGATTGAAAATTTGGTTCTTAAAACAGATTCTTCCATAATTAGATAACGACATTCCTGCAGCATTATAAATTATGATTAATCGAAAAATAAATAAATGGATTAATTATATACTAGTTCTTCCTTGCTATCAATACAACAGTAGTTTATGTATTATCGTCTATATTCGAATATTCGGTGGATAATCCTAATATACTCTAGTCAAAGTGGCGATAAACAATAAGACAGAACTTAAAATAATCTGTATAACTAATCTTATTATTGATAATTATTAATTATGATTATTATTCAAATAAAAAATAATTATGAAAAGAAGAAATAAAATTACATGGAAAATTGAAGTTTATTTAGAGCTTTTGTATTTGAAGAAATAAAATAAAAATAATAAGTAATAAAAAAAAAACAACAGGTTCATTGATAAAGCAGTATTTTGTAAATATTTGTACTTTTTTATGGTGTACTTCTGAATTATTAAATGGTATGCTATGAGCAATTATGAATAAATGTAATGCGAAAAAAAAATTTTTTTAATTAATTTACGTAATATTACCAATTTATTCCTTATATTTTTTTATCACAAATCCTTTGATTTATGACTTTAGAATAAATAAATTATTAAAAAATTATTTTAGTTATTTTTAAATTGATAAACTAAATAAAAAATAAGCTAAATTTTTATTTTAAAATTTTAAAATAAAACTTCAATGTCTCATTTTTTTTTTTTTAAATTAAAATTAAGGAAAATTGGAGATTAACTAGTTAATTTAGGTAAGACACTTGTTTACTACTCTGCTGCCCAATTTTAAACCACAGTAACTGACAATTTTAGAATTTTTAAAAATTTTTGTTATTAAAAAAAAGTTTGCGCGCCTAATTGATAAAATATTTGATTTATGAACAAAAAATACTTGAAATTAAAGTCTAAAAGTTATAAGAAATGCAGCAATGCTCAAAAAATCAGGTTGAGTATAAAAATTTTGCAGTTACTGTGTTTTAAAATTGGGCAGCCGTACTTTTTTATATAAAAAAATTATTAATTATATTATTTTCATTAAAAACAATAAGTTTAGGCAATTTTTTGAGAATTAATTATTTAGAAATATATTTTTAACATTGATAAAAAAATTAACTTGAGTTAGAAAAAATATCTTGAATTAAGAACAGATTAAAATCTCAAAAAGAATTTCTTAATTTTTCGTCAATGTAATTTTAATTTTATTTAAGACATAATTTTTTTATTACTATACTTTTAGATAGTTATAGAATTATAATAATAATAAAAAATGATGAGGTTGAAAAGCAAAAAAAAGTAAGCATTTTTATATTATTTTATTACCTAATCAAATTTATTTTGACTTAATATTTCATAGTACAATCTATAATCTATGTTGATTTTTATAAAATAACGCAATAGTCAAATGCAAAAATGGGTACAAAAACGCAAGTTTTTTTCTTTTAATATATATTTAAACCGTACACAAAAACTTACGGTATTTAATATATATATATTTATATATAATAATAATATAATATAATATCCATTAAAATAATGAGAGAAGAGGCAATTGTACGATGATTGAGACCCTAATTTATGAATAATGCTAAAATTATAAAACATTGTGATGATGCGAGAGTATGGTTTGTTCATTTATCTTCATTTTTTTTATTTCTTCTTCAGTTAATGTATATTTATAATATATATATTTGTTTTGTTATTTCTTCTTTATATAAAGTCTAATGAATTAATCGTATATATTGTACTTAATTCATTAATACCATAGCAGCCTCACTCTCTAATAGTACTAAATATAATAATGGTATAATAATGCAGTAATTATTGTTAATACAGGTTATTAACATTATATAAATAATAATTGTCGGAATAATTGATAAACAATGCTACATTACTCTTAATCCTTCTCGACTCCTTTCTTTTTTTTTTTTTTTTTATTTTATTCATTTTTAAATGTTTATCATATAGTTTAATAATCACAATAGCGTATTCTGAAAAATAGATTAGGATTCCGTAGGCAGAGTTTTGAGATTCTAAATCATCATATCAATTTTAATCATCATCATTAATATTATTAATATTAATCATTATACAATTACAATTATAATTATTATTATTTTATAAATCTACATCGTCTGAATGACGTAAAGACCAAGTTTGGGAAGAACAAACGAGTTCAAGCAACATTTCATAATATTTTTTTTTTTTTATTTTTAAAATCTCTTTAAATTCGTGCGAACATGCTTTTTATAATTTCATTATTATTATTATTATTGTTATTATTTATTATAAATATAACATTGCACATCGAACTCGTGGAGATTTGAAATATTTTACTCGCCGATTTTATTTATTTTATTTTAAATAGTCGTCCAATTTAGCAACTGATCTTACGTACCACCCACAGTCAAAAAATCACTCGCACAGCTCATTATTATTATTATTTTTTTTTTTACTGAGTATTATTTTTTTTTTAACATTTGCAATAACAACTAGTCGCAATAAGGAGATTGGCTCGGTTCGCTCGTTCAATCATTCACACTAAGAGGTGATGGACGAAGGTAGGTAATTCCAATGATTTTTAATTAATTAATTAATTAATAAACAAATCTCCAAATCTCTGCCCAGGGAACCCGCTATAACAGGGCACTATGAACAGCAGTCCGCCGGTAAAAATGTCTTCCGACTCATCTGACATCGTCAATCATCAATCATTCCTTTTTTTGGTAATTTTTTTTTTTTTTGTTAATTATTAATTTTAATTACTTATTAATCATCAATCATCTCTAACACTCGGATTTAAATCTCGTACGTCTCACATTTTAATCACACACACGCCGAAATTCATTCCGTACAATTTTAATTGAATTTTTTAAAAATTATAATTGTAATTGTTAAATTATTGATCGTGAGTTTTTTACGTACGAGCGCACGTTAAAGTACAATATTTTTAGTAATTTTGTTCGTGCGCTTGTGTTTTTTTATATTTTATTAATTAATAATTAAAATTATTAACAAAATACTCAATTGCGTATTATCGGTAAAAGCAGAGGCAGTATTACATCACGTTGTGCGATTACAATAAAAAATAGTTGTAATAATTATTATAAAATTGTTTTATATTTACTTTTAATTACTGGCTTTTTATTTATTGTTATTAAATAATTGTCTTTTTAATTATCGGGCTTCTGTTTTAATTAGCGCGGGGAAGTACGCAGATAATTTTTTTAATTGAAAATATTTTTTTTATAAATTGCACTGAAATTATATTAATTTTTTTAAAACCCAGAAATTTTGTTTCCTTGAAAATTATTGCACGAACAAAAATTTTGTCTCTCCCCTTAAAAAAAATTGGAATGTGTAATTAAAAAAATAAAAAATGCAGACCAATAAATGCATTATTTACAATATTAATTGTTATTATTAATAATAATTATAATAAATCACTAGATTATTAAAAATAAAATCTAGTTAACTAGTAAAAAACAATGAATTAATAATAATATATTTATAATTATAATTAATTAATAATTACAAAGCAACCATAAGCGGATTCATAAAGATTATTAATTATTTAGTTTAATCAGCATCCTCAAATCCGACTATGCCCTGCCAATTATGCTTTCTATGAGCGCATTCACTCTATTAATCAGCCGCAGTAAATCACTACTGTCTTTCATTTTGCGTATTATATATTTATCAATTTATTCACATTAGTTCATTAATTCATTTATTTTTAATAAAAGACGTGCCTTTCTACCGCAGCCTACTGCCTAATTTTTCTCATCGTTTTATTAATACATTAATTAACTTGCTTCATGAATTTTTTTCTTTCAATGTTGATGGCAATTAACATTTATAACAAATTTTATTAGATTGCCATGTTTTTATTGACCTACTGACGCCCAACGCTGATTATTTTTTTTTAAATCCTGAATTTACGCGCTTACTCATGTCAAGGCTTCAAATTGCGACTTTAAGTTTTCAAAATTTTAATTAAAAATAAAATATCAATTTTTTTTTATTAAAAATTAAAAAAAAATATCAATTTTTTTTATTAAAAATTAAAAAAAAAATTGAATTAATTTTTTTTTTAATTTGAATTAAAAAAAATTGAATTAAATTTTTTTTTTTATATTATTAATAATAATAAAAAATTTCTTTAAAAAAAAAGCAGAAAAATTAATATTGATTAAAAAATGACTAGAATTAATGATTAAAAATAAATAAAAACAATGAAGCTATTAAATTTAATTTTCTATCCGCCATTAAGTCGCATTCGACCATAACCTCCCGCTTAGCAACGTTAACACATGACCGTTGACCTCCACTTAAAATAATAAATTTTACAGTAAAAAATAGCTGTATTAGGAAGAAGCAAATTACAATAAATACAAATTACAATTGATAATATAAATCGTTGATAAGTTATCTTGTTGTTAATAATTCCTTTTCTAAAAAAATGAATCTTAATCTCTTTCACTCGGACATGCATTACCCCTATTATGTACTCACATAGTATTTAATATTTTAATAAACTTTTATAAACAAAAGGGGTCGGGATAAACATTATCAACGTTGCCGATTAAATGGCAGGCAAAATTATTTCTTAAATTTACAATTACATTATTTTAAGTTAATATTTATTCAATTTAATTACAATACAACCATATAACTTATTTATCATTAAGCGCAATACTTTATTTAGATTTTATTAGTACATTTAAAATGAAACACAGCTCGCACCTAATAATAAATAAATTAACGTTATCAACTCTAATATTATAATTATAATCATTGTTAAAATTGTAATTATAATTATAATATAATTATAATAACATTAGGTATTAATTTTTTTTTTAATATTAATTTTAGTATTTAAAATGACTTACAATTCGTACAACTTGCCTAACTTATAAAACTATTACGCTTAAATGAATTAACACTAGATCTTTTTTCAATATACAGATCAGTAGACAACTTATAATTTATGTTAATAATTAATTAATCAATTTATATTTATATATATATATATTTTTGTTATAATAATTGTAACTGTGTATGTCCTCTACTTAGGCTAGACTCCGACGGAAAAATATATTTATAAAAAGTTATAATATTATATTATTAATATTAATAATAATAATATCAATAATTTATAATTTTTATATTTATAATATATATTATATTTTTATATATACGTTTTAAGCGACTCTACATACCAATGTTTATTTTATTTTATTTAAATTATTTTTTTTTGCTAATCACCTACTTACAGCTAACTTTATTATAAATTACCTTCCGTACAATTAATTATACAATATTTTCTATAAGCTCCGACAAGGAAAAGAGCTCTCTAGTTTTAATCATTAACCATTCGCTTTAATTAGTACCCACTAATCTTTCTATTAATAATTCCATACATCTCATGTTGAAATAAAATAATGCGTGTTGTCTTTTTTTTTTATCGGCTGATGTTCATCAAAAATTGAAGATATATTTTTTTTTAATAATTTACAATATTAAATTTTTATAAAAGTATTTCCAAATAAATTTTTTTTAATTAAATTTTTCTTTGAAGTTTACAAAGTTTATTTTTTACAATAAAAAATAATAGATTTATTTTTAAATAAATTTAATCGAAAAAGATTATCTCTTTTTTTTAATTAAAAAACTAAATTTTGTTTTATAATTTCTTCTAATTAAATTTTACAGCTTTTAAAAAAAAAATTTTTTTTTTTTATAAGAATTTATTTAAATATAAATATGAATTTTTAATAGAAAAAATGTAATTAAACCATTTTTTCCGTAAAATTCATTTATAATTTTTCCCTTCAAGCATTCAATTTTTAAATGATAAAAAAATCACTCTTTCAAAATTCAATTATTCAAATTTTTCCATTAAATCAAAAAGTAATTTTTTATAAATATTCATCAAGAAAAAATCTATGTTGAAAAATTTCCTTCAATAATAATGAACATCAGTGCCAAAAATATTATTTTTTATCGAGAATAATAAAATAAAAAATAAAACTAATTGCGGTAAAAAGCACCAACACAATAAGCATTGTTTTATTTCAATAAAAAATGTCATTACATCAAGCCAGTGTCCCCCGACGGTTTATCGACAGAATAATCAAATATTAACAAATAATATAATACAATATAATATTAATTAATGGACCTCTCATTATATTTTTTTTGTGCATGTCATGTACGTGTCACCTGTTGTAACTTTTAATTTCAATCCACATAATGTCCAAATTTATTGTGCTAGGGGTCACTTTCTTTCTTCTTTATCAAAATACCGCTTTACTTTGTGCGACTCTAACGATAACCATCACAATTAATAAAAAAAACGGGCTATTTTTTACAATTTATTTTAAATTTCTTTGGTTTAATGCCTGAGTTAAAAAATTTCAATTTTTTTTCTTCACTTCAAATTCAACTAGAGCCAAAAAATAATTTAATTTGTAAATTAATTAATTAAAATTCATAACAGAAAAATGAATAATAAAAATAATTGCAATTATTAAATGAAAGCAAAACAGAAATTTTCATTAAAAAATAAAATTATAATTATGCAGAGTTGTTATTTAATCACAAGTTTGTTATTAAATAACAGCGAGAGTAATTTAATATTAATTAAAACGAAAAAGATAAAATTTATCAACAAAATTCGCGCGGTTAAACTTTTAATTAGTTAACTAACGAAATAGAATGTTAAATGTAAATTTTAACAATGCATCAGTACTTTGTACAATCAGCCGCTGTAATAATTATTTAACGAGTATACATTGAACAAACTTTCTGGCCCTAGTAATAATAACCAAGATGAGGAAGTAGTCAATTAAAAATAATGGCAGCTTTATATGTTCCTCCCCCACCCTTAAACTCTCGACCAAACTCGCTGACCTCCTCCCACCCTCATGCTAAACATCATTATTAATTATCCTACCGATTCAATAAGTGTCAACGATTATATTTCATATTTCATACATCCAATATCCAAATTGTCATTTTGCGCGGCTTAATTTCCGCTATTATTAGCTTTTCATTTAAACCCGACTTTTTTTTGTTCAACCGATCGATCCGCAACTCAAGGCTATATAATTTTTTTTTTATTATTCAAATTTTTACAATTATTAATATTTTTAATTGTTTTAAAAATTCAATATATGTCACTGATGTCAACAATTACATAGTTCAAAAATTTATAAGTATGGGAATGTCAAAACTTGTTTAATTGTCAAAAACTGGGGGTCAAATTTTTTTACGCTGATACAAGAATTTTTTTTTACAATAATTATTATTTAATAATTTATTTTTTATTTTGAACCTTAATAAATGCATAATTTAATTTTTTTAACAATTAATAAAATAAAAAAAAATTTTATAAATAGATTAAGATCATTTAATGCAAACAAATGTGATTTTATACAACATAAATATTATTTTACAAAAAAAATTGTTTATTTTAATGTAAAAAATCATTATAAAAATTACAAACAATAATTTATTTAAAAAATTCGCAATAAATTCTTGTATCAGCGTAGAGATAAAAAAATGTTTTGAAACTTAATAATAATAATTAACAAGAGTAAATTTGTACTATTGGTAAAAAAAGGTGTACGCGGGTCATTAATTGCGAGTAATATAATTAAAAAAAAAAGATAATGTAATGCGAATAAAAGCTCAGGGGTCTTTCAGTCTTTTTGTTGTATTATTTTTGAGGGAGGTGTTGATAACGAGCTTCGTTTGTTACCATTTAATTAAGTTAATTAACGAATTTAGTTTATTTTTTATTCAATTAATAAAACAATAACGCTAAGTAATAATAATTGAGTGTACGTGTAAGTTGAGATTAAATGTGCGTGTAATAGTCGGCATTATTAAAGTTCGATTGTTCACAAACTTTTTGAGTTAATATGATAAACTTTAAACCTTTTATTACCGTATTTATAAATTTAAATTATTTTATTTTAACTTTAGCGCAACTTTTGTTTTGTTTTGTTTTAATCTACGGTGTTTGCTGTGTTGGAGTTTGTTGTACAAGTTTATTATATTTACGAGTGACTAAGATTTTAGCGAGTTTAGTAAGAATACGCTTGACGTAAACTTTGACAAACAATTATCATTTTTGTTTTTATTTATAATTTCATTTAGCCCAAAGAATTATCTCCGAGCTTCCTGTAATATTAATTAACCTTCAGAACATTTATTATTTAACTTTAAAAATTTCACATCCAATGTGGCACTCTCGGTGATTCTTTGTGAATCTACTTTATTTATTTCAATTTAATAGTTTTTTAAAGTTTACATAATATTATTAAACTTTAAGTAGCATTGTGGGTTTACTAAATTTTTAATCAACTAAAATTATAAACTTTTTTAATCAATTTTTTTTTTTTTTATACCAACTCATTTATTTTTTATAAATTCATTTTTATACTTGTAATTTATTATACAATTACTTTTTATAAAGTTAATATGCAGGCGTTTTTTTTGTTTAAAATTTTTTGTAAAAAAATATACAAATAACGTCGACATTTCAATTACCATAAAAAATTAATTGGATAAATATTTTAATAATAAAAAATTATATTAAATATTGTAACTTTAAAATTTTTATAAAGTTTATTGAAAAAAAAAATTCAATTAATTAAAAAAAAAATTCACTGGGATTTTAATTGTCCTCACAAATTATTTGTTTAAAAATAACATAAAAAAATTTCTACATCGTTTTTTTTTAGTTTCAATTTTCGTGTCCTGAAACTCATAAAAAAAAATTTCACAACATATTTTTTTTCTTCAACATGACTGAATTTACCTCAAAAAATTCAAAGCCACAAAATAATTGGTACACGCCTGCATAGATACAAATTAATAAAATACATAAAATAAAACAATACCTAAATAAAGTAAAAATAAAAAATAAAATGATCTATATTAATAATAAAGTATATTAACTTAAAGTTTTAATAAAATAAATCTAATAATTTGGTTGAAACACCTTAAGATAACAGTTTGCAAAGTACAAATTAATAGCATTAGTACGCCCGTAAATTAACAGACACATAATTCAGCTAAAGCACGCCCACACAACTACTTAAAGATTAAATCATTATTATCACGACTAATTGATTTATGGAAAGCAAATACTAGCTGTTTCACAACTCAGTATTACTAAAGTCGCACGTTATATTACTTTATTAACGTGCAAATGGCACAATTTTAAGTCCTCAATACACCGTCTAACACTATTTATAATTAATTAATTAATAATAATAATCAATAGAATTAGAATGAATTTGTGAACAAAGGAGCTTGTTATCGCGTGTGTAGAGCTTAAATTTTTTATCATTAGATTACTATTAAATTTAATGCAAGTATTTATAATAATAATAATAATAATAAACACCTGTTAATCTTACTCTTAACCCATTGTCTAGAAAATATCTCATCATCATCATCATAATATATATAGAATATATCACATACGCGTTACTTCTAAACACACTGAAATAAGAAGCACTTTACGATAGACTTTTCTACACACGCCATTACTGCGCTTTCCGCAAATGCAAATCTTTAAGTTTAATTAATTTATAATTACAATTACTCGTCACTCACACAACTTTTAACTGACAGTATTCATTCCATAAATATGTAGTTATAGTTATTATTATGAATTATTATTATATATACAAAAAGCCTTCTTTACTCCTACCGCTATTCTTAACTTTACTCTTAATCTTATCCTTTATCTCTATTATTTTTGGTATTAATTAAAAATAAAAAGTATTCGACTTCTCTTGACCCATTAATCCTCGGAGCGAATCCGTCATTACGTATTTCAGGGAGTATGAAGGCGTATATATTCAAAACAATTTATTATTATGCTCGTTTTAGTAATCCAGAAATAAACTAAAACTCAACTGTTGTTGATTTTAATTAACAAGTCGTCATGTGTTCTCTACGCTATATTAACGGCCCAGTTTACGTTTCATTGGAATTAATTAACACTGTTTTATAATTAATGTATGACTCTCTATTATTTTTAGTAATAATAAATGTTATTACAAATTATAAATTTATGTTCAATCATGATCTCCATTTTTGTTTCTTCAGTAAAATAATAATGAAAAATTTTAAATAAAAAAAAATTTCCGGTTTACTCAATCAGGCTTTATTCTCTATATTTGGTATATTGACGAGTGTAAATGTATTATTATTATTTATTTATTTATTTATTTATTATTATTAAAAGTTATAAGTATTAGTTTGTTTGTTAAAATGTTGGTGTCATTTTTACGCTAAATATATCATTAAATCCGGAATTACAAGACTAGTGTGAGTTTGTTCGTGTTCGGCCATCGTAAACTTGTCTGGCGGCGATCATAAGCTAAAATTACGGTAATTGACTTATTTACTTTTTTGCCAGGACCTGCTAATTTTTATCTTATTACTTTCCTGTTAATGCGATTTATTTATTGCGTGTAATTTTTAGTTTTTTTTTTTAACAAAATTACAAATTAAAGAAGTCTGAATTGCGCGTAAAAAAATTTCGTAAATTTTTTTTTTATCAATATTTAATATTTTCATTTTAAAATGAAAATTCTGCTCAAATATAAGAAAATTTACAATAAATATTTATTAGAATTAAATTTTTCTAATATATCTTCTCAAATTAAAAAATTTTTTTTAACGAGAAGTTTAAAAAATTTTCCATATTTGAGGAACTGAGTCTTAAAAAGGTATCTCTTTATTTTTGATTCATCGAGACAAAAAACTGGTTATATTCAATTATAAATATTTGTATTGAACTTGTTTTAATTTAGCTATAAAGTGCTATCAATTATAAAGCTGCAATTCGATTTTTTATTTATAAATCTTTATAATTTTCGAAGTAATTAATATTTATTTATGTTATTAATTCAGATTTAAATGCCAAAGCAAAAAGCTAGACAGCAAAAATATAATTATATTATTATAATATTCAATTAATTAATTATAATATTTAAAAATTCAGAAAACTGATCTTTTAAAATATGAAAAGATACTTTTTTGAAAATCAGCTTCTCATTTTAAAATTTCAATTATTTTAAAAATAATTAACATGCGCAAAAGACCTCTTTAACGGAGATCATGATATTTAATGTAACTGGAACAAACATTTGTCCATAAATAGACTACCAGCGAATTACTTACAACCTATTTATTTATTTATTAAAAATTCTATTGAATAATTATCAATAATTAATAATAAATTGTAAAGAAAAAAACGATAATTTGTTCGTAGTTTTTAAATCAGTCAAAGTCACGACACAACCCGCGAACACACTTTGTTTTTTTTTTGTAATTTATCTTTAATTTAATGTTTAATGTTCAGCTAGTTACAGTCATATTTAAATGTTAACTAACCCGACAAAGGTGAGGATAATACGATAAGTCAACAATAACAATAAAACTCGATCGAGGTACTTACTGTTAAAGTATAAAATTATAAAAATAATGTAATGTTTATGTAGAGATCTCAATGTATCAATGTAAATCATCGGCTAAATTGTTTACTATCTTAAATTCAACATAATGGTATGTAATGTTACTAATTATTATTAATATTAATATTAATATATTTTAATGAAGTAAATAAACTAAAACTAAACGTTATACGTCGCACAGAGAGTGGTAAGGGTGTAAAATTGACCGAGTAACGCAGCGCGTACAGTAGCATACCGTCAGTCAGTATCAGGCATCTCGATAAAAAATAGTTTCCCCGTTTACATAGTGTAAATATACACACCAGATGTAATTTAAAGCATGCATGACACTCGATGTCTATACGATACATTTAACCCACGCACACCATTTAACTACAGAGCATTCTCGCATAACTACACATACCCGCACCCACAGATACAGATGTACATGTACGCTTGTACCTGTACTCTACTGTATACCCTCAATTAAACAGCGCACGAGTTAATGGGCAAAAAAAATAATTAAAAACCCGTGACTGGGTAGTTTTGTAGCTTCCAGTTACTGTTCATTTCCTCTTTTCTTTTCTCTATTTTTTGATGGTATATGTATATACATTTGTATATTTATATGTACGTTGCTAAAATTTTCCCGTTAAAGGCTCCAAATATTATATGATCCATTTAAAGTGTTCCATTTTTTTAATTCAGTGGAATTTTTAAATTCTTTGAAGAAAAATTTATTGATTCAAGAAAAAAATTATTTAAACAAAAAGTAAAATTTTTTGATGAAAAAATTTTACTGTTAAACCAATTTTGCCCAGCAATTTCTTTTTCAAAAATTAAGATAGCCAGTAACTTTGGTTCAAAATTTTATTGACTTGATTCAATGTTACCAACAATTCTTTATTTTTTTATTTTTTATATCACCAAAAATAAGTCTTAAAAATAACTGCAAAAAAAATACTTTTATTAAGAAAATTTTCTTGGTACAAGAATTTATGTTCTTGAAAATTTTCAAGATTATATATTCTTAGTTCAAGAAATTGTTAAATTGATTGAAATAATTTTTCCTTAATTTAAATAAAGCTATCATTTTGTTCATCTATTATCCAAAGATAAATATTGATGTTCTTCTCTTAAGAAATTAATAATTAATAATATTAGAATATTTGATCGTCAGCGAGTTTCTTGAACCAAGAAATTGTTAATTGAGTAAAAGTATTTTTTTTCTCAGTGTAGAAAAACAAAATCTTTGTTTTTATGTATCTTATACAGATCATAAGGGCGCGCAGTAGTCTATCGGCCGTAGCTTACCAAATCATTGAATCAGGTTCGAGCCCGGCGTACACCAGTGAATATTTTCAATATTTAAGTGTATTATTCTGCTTAGCCCAAAAAAAAAAAAAAAAATAGTTCAACCTGTTAAAGTGACTTTAAAAAACAAAAAAAAAAAGATCATACTTTTGATCTTTAAATTTAAAATTTTTGATTCATTTTTTGAATCAAGACAATCAATAATATTTCCCTTGAATCAAAAAATTCATTGTTTCTCTATAAAATTTTTCTTCTAATTTTCTGCAGCTCAAAAAAATGTTTTGAACCAAAATTAGAAAATTTACCTTGTTTAAAAAAAAAAAAATAAAACACCTTGAACCACACCAGAAATTTTAACAGCGTACATACTAGCAAAAAAAAAAGAAACATCGATATTAGTAACGATAATAACTATTTAATTAATTAATTGAATAATTTGATTAATTAATTAAATATTACGAATTTGGTGGGGAGGATCGTAAATA
The DNA here is from genome assembly GCA_905319865.3 of Cotesia congregata. Classification (NCBI taxonomy): domain Eukaryota; kingdom Metazoa; phylum Arthropoda; class Insecta; order Hymenoptera; family Braconidae; genus Cotesia; species Cotesia congregata. The sequence continues at coordinate 19,628,350 of CAJNRD030001122.1, forward strand.
TGAGTACCGTTACTTGAAGACTATGATCGGTATATAAAACTGCAGGGCGGTGTCGGCGGTGGTGGAGACCCGTCGTTTATAGACATCGGTAGTAACGTGGGTGGTGGTGATGGGGTAGAGGAGGGAGGCGATGGCGAACTGGAGGACACGCTGGAAGGGGGCGAGGGCGACTCAAGGGTCCTCGCTCCTGCCAGCTCCCCGCGACTGGATTGTCCGCCACCGGAGGTCACGCCGCGATTTCTTCCAGAAGTTGCGTTGTGACGATTTCTTCCTGGCCGTCCTAAACTACGGTGACGGCCGCCTCCCTCCTCACTCGTTTCTCAGAGATAAACTTTCTTCACACTCCGGGTCGTGGCGAAACCGTCGTTGCGGCGGTACGCGTCCGTGCCTTGGCACGATCTCAGTGTTCCAAAGTTGTCCCGAGGTCCGCCGCGGAACCCGTATGCCTCCGGGAACTGGAACAAAGTTTCTGCTGGAGTCGGTGGCGGCTTTCGCATGGTGCCCTTTGGAGAGTGCATTTTTGGAGGCTGAGGCATCAGCACCGGCTCGGCATACGTCACTTCTTCTTGGGGCAGTAGTTTTGGTTCTGGCGCTAATCTACTGTTGAAATTTTTAAATTATTTGTTTAGCTTCATTAAAAAAACAATAATTTTTTTTTATTCAGGTAAATGATCCCTCTGATAGTTCATTATTCAAAGTTTATTTTATTTTTATTATTTCATTAATTTATTTGTTTGTTAAATCTATATTAAGAGAATAACCAAAATTTTATGGCCAGTGTATTTATATGATAAAATGGGTTTTTATAGGTAAATTTGCTATCGTTAGAAAAGTCTTGACCTGGAGCTGTGCCTTTTCATGGTTTCATATCTTTCTCAGCAATAGTCAATTTATGATGATAAGTATTTAGGTTGCATTCGAAAATGCTCTATCTCTAGATACATAATTAAGAAATGACCTTGTATCTTGTGATCTATTGACATTTTTTAAGATATAAGCTCATCCCGATGTTACACTCATCGAGACTTTTCATTTGAGTACCCACATCAATTTTTCATATATTTTATATATTTATATATTTCACAAATACCATATATATAAAATATATAAAAAATGTCATGTGGGTACTCAAATGAAAGCTCTCGATGAGTATAACATCGGAATGAGCTTATATCTTTAAAAACGTCAATAATTAAAAAATGACATTGTATCTTGCCAACTAATGATATTTTTAAAGATCTAAGCTCACCCCGACATTACACTCATCGAAGCCTTTCATTTAAGTACCTCAATTTTAAGCACATCAATTTTTCATATATTTTATATATTTATATATTTCACAATACCATATATATAACATATATAAAAAATGCCATGTAGGTACTCAAATGAAAGGTCTCGATAAATATAACATCGGGATGAGCTTATATCTTTAAAAACGTCAATAAAGAAAATTATTAAATTTATCAATTTATAAATATTTTATTTAATTAGATAATTGAAAATTTTTTATTTATTCCAATTTATTCACCATGAAAAAAATGCATAAAAAATATATATATATTAAAATATATTGTAATAATTTTGAATGTAATTATAAAAAATTTTTTTTTCTTTGCCTTTAATTGTCTTTCTATCGCCGTGAAACATGGAAAAAAAATTATATAAATTAATATACCTTCTTAAAATTGTTAATCAAAAATCAAAATTTCAATTTAGACATTTTTTTTAATCCACAAATTTTTATAAAATGCAATTTATTAAAAATCAAATAAATAATCTTACTTAAAAAATAATTTTACTGTTTTACTAGATTTAATGTAAAATATAAATTACAAAAAATATTTATCTTTATCTTGATTATAAAAATCAATTAGAATTAATTTTATTCTATAATAAATCATTTATCAGAATATTTAATAAAAAAACAGCACTCAAACAAATTAATCAACATCCCTTTATTTTCAGAGTAATAAAATGACTATTTATTAATATTTTATACCATAAATCCTAAAATTTATGGAGTTTGTTTTTTGGCAATAAATTAAGTATTATAAATCACGGAAATAGGGGTTTAATAAAATAATACTAAAACCAAAGAGGGGTCATTTACCTTAAATAATTTGGGTTATTGTTTCAACAGTAGCGTATTTTAGTAGGGTAGTTAAATAGTTGGTTTATAACGCATTGTGTCTTTAAGAACAAATCACTGACCTATTAACATTCTGACGTTGCTCAAAGTACTCGTACTCGGTGTCAGGATAGGGTAAATTGTCATCCTCATCCTTCCGGCATTTGCGACCACACAAATACCCGGCTATAAAACCGACTAATAACGCCGCTAGCGCACCGGCAACAACTGCCATCACCAGAGTTTCCACTGAATATTGAGGCAATGGTGAGTCTGCCGCAGAAACTTCGGGTCCTGAAAATCCCCAATGTCAATAAAATAAATGTTTAACAAATAAAAATCTAACAACATAAATAAATTCACGTTCGTACTTAATTAATCTATATTATTAAGAGAATAAGCAAAATTTTTTATCTAGGGTAGTCATATGATAAAATCGGTTTTTTAGTAAAATTAAGTGTCATTACGAAGATGTTGACTTGGATTTGTGCCTTATCAAGGTTTCATGTCATTCTCACAGATATTCAATTTATTATGATAAATATTTATGCTGCATTCGAAAATACTCCATCTCTAGATACATAAATAAGGGATGATCTTGTATCTTGTGAACTATTGACATTTTTAAAGATATAAGCTCATCTCGATATTACACTAATCGAGACCTTTCATTTGAGTACCCACATCAATTTCTCATATATTTTATATATGTTATATATATATGTATATATATATAATATATATCAAAATGCATGTGGGTACTCAAATGAAAGCTCTTGATGAGTGTAACATCGGGATGAGCTTTTATCTTAAAAAATGTCAATAACTAAGAAATGACATTGTACCTTGTCAACTAATGACATTTTTAAAGATATAAGCTCATCCCAACATTACACTCATCGAGAGCTTCCATTTGAGTACCCACATCAATTTTTCATATATTTATATATATGTGTATTACATATATGTAATATATATTACATATATGAAAAATATATCTAAAATTCAAGTAGGTATTCAAATGAAAGCTCTTGATGA
>CAJNRD030001122.1:19631581-19681119 GCA_905319865.3 Cotesia congregata
TATATATATATATATATATATATATATATATATATATATATATATATTATAAATATAAATATATGAAAAATATATCAAAATGCATGTGGGTACTCAAATGAAAGCTCTTGATGAATATAACATCGGAATGAGCTTATATCTTTAAAAACTTCAATATTTAAGAAAGTACAGTGCAATTTACCAAAAGTCATTATTTAATTAATTAATCAAAAATTTATTTATGATTCACAATTAATGGTAGTCACAAAGTGACTGCAAGGTTGCTAGTTATTATTAATTAACTTTATTAAAAAAAATTTTACCAGAGTTATTAGGCTCCTCATCTTGCATAATATTAATTATTTCACCCTCCTGTCCGTCTTTGTTGGGCAGTGAGTCTTGGGGGAATTTATTTTGATTTGCGGAGATAGCCCCGACGCTTCCAGCGTCTTTGTTCAGTGATTTACTGGGCGGGCAGGAAGCGTGAATGCCTGTAGCGACGCTCTGGAGGAATCTCGCGGCGTCAGTGGCTGCTGGACCTACCAGAGCTCGACATTTGGCCTCCTCTTTATCCCAGGCGCAGTAAGGGTCTTGCAGGGCGACGCACTCCCCGCAGGAGAGAATTCTGTCGCTGTAGCACCTGTGCAGTCTCAGGGCTTGCACCTGGCTGTCGGCTACGACCACCAGACGTCCATCCTCCAGACCATCCCCGGCCTGCGACGCTCTTACTACTTTTATCCCGCGAACTGGCACCGAAGTCGGGAATGCCTGGATTTCTTCTATCACCACTGGACTTACTCGCTCGTGAGAGTCCGCGGAATCCGCGTTTATCGCTTTTATCACTTTCCCGTTGTCTGTTCCGATGAACAACACGTCGTAGGTCTTTCCTCCGGGAGTTTTCACTTGTGGGTCCACTGCTATTTGCGTGAATCTGTAACTAATTCCGGGAATTTATTAATTTTTTGGAGCTTGGTAAATTAATTTATTTAATTATTGAATTTCTTTTTTGGCTGGAAAATTTTTGCAATTAATTTTTTGAAATGTTGAAAACTTGGAAAATTATTTTAGTATTATTGAATAATTTTTTTGACTAGAAAATTGTTGAAATCCATTTTTTTTTTAATGTTTAGAGTTTAGAAAGTTATTTAATTATTTCTTTGACTGAAAAATTGGTAAATTTTATTTTTTTAAATGTTTGTTAGTTGAAAAATTAATTTAGTTAATTATTGAATTATTTTTTTGGCTGGAAAATTATTTTGCTGAAGAAGTAGAACACGGGGTCAATTTAAGTTACGGGTATTAATTTTTTGAAATGTGAGATTAAATGAATTTATAGAGGATTTTAATTGATAACTTTGGCTGGAAAATTCATTTGTTAATTGAAGGTAATTGAGATAGAAAAATGTTTTATGGCTCAGAAATAATAAATTGCTTTAGAGTTTAGTCTAACGAATTTTTTTACGCTATAAATTCTGAGTATTGAAAAATTAGGAGGTCATTTTTCTGTTATATAAATTAGTTAAAAAAAAAAATCAATATTAATAAAATAATATAACTGATTAATGACATTTTGATGACACAAAGTGTTAATCATGATTATTTTTTTTTTGGTTTATGTTTAATTTCTGGTTCATGTTTAATTTATAATTATTTCCGTGTTGGTATGAGTTGATAAAGATTATATTTACATAAATATTTGTTCGATAATTCACGCAATATGTTAACTAACTATTATCGCCGAAAGGCGTAATAAATAAATCGATAACATTATAAAGTTATGCATACACATATATTACATCAAATTATGTATTATTATTGTGAATATTTTAATTTTATCGCAAAAGGAAATTAATTTTTTTCTTTATAAAACAATAATAATAATAATAATAATAATAATAATAATAATAATAATAATCAATTATCCTCTTATTAAAAAGCTAAAAATTGATTAAATTTTTAAATAAATTTGCTGAAAAATGAATTAAAATTTTTTTGGAACGAATTAAAATTCTGTTTTGAGAACCAATGAATTAAAAATAAAAATAATAATAATAATAATAATAATAATAATAATAAAAACTTACTGAAAGCTAGTACGAATAACAATAGGCTGGCCAAAGAAACTTGGCACAGATTCATCCATCAGGGAATGAGTTTTAATAAAGTTCAATGTAAGATCTGGCAGCGTCCGGGAGTCATTGACACACTGCCCGGGCCTTGGATCCGGAACTTTGGCACTGGCCACCGGCAGCCAATTGGCATTTATCGCCGTCTGTTCTTTGAAGTTACCCTCAAACGTGTCTGAGATGTCTTGCAGCGAAAATGCACAGACCGCGGAACCGCTTATACTGTTTACTGGCGTAGTGAATGCCCCGTAGATAAGCTGAGCCGACACGCTCCCGTACTGACCGGATATTAGATCAGTTGTTGATTCTACAAATACAATAAATATAATAAGATATAAAACACATTTGTGTTACAGATATCTTTATATTTATATGGACTATAAAAACTCACGTATTTCATTGAAGTAAAATGGAAAATCTCCCGTAACGGAACAATTCAAGCGAGACTTGAGAAACGATGTCCATCTATTCCGAAAACGATGCGGACCTCCACGGTCATATTTACAGACCCTCGCAACCCGAGAGTAGACGGCCTGCAATTTTTATTTACACCGTCAATAAATATTTTCTTCGATTAGGAAGACTAATTTTAAGATCAAAATTAGATAATTACCTTGCCGCAATTAATGTACTCAACAGCGGTTTCTCGGAAGAAAAAATAAACAAAGTCACCCAGTGTCATTGAATTGACGAAATTTGGAGCTGAAAAAAAATTAGAGGGAAATTTTTATTAATGTTATATACACAAAAAAATTTGTTTATCATTTTGTTAAATAAAATTTTTGCTACTATTTTTAAGTTGAATTTTTAACAATTTTTTTTGTTATAAGTTACAAAATTTAAAGGTTTAAACAATTGTAATTGTATTTTAATTTACTGGAACATGTTTTTACAGAAGGTGAGTTGTTTCAAAATTTTTTTCAAAATTATTGAGACTTTTTTTTTAAATTAAAAAAAAAAAGTTACAAAAATTTTTATTTTTGGGCTTTGTTAAGATTTTTTAAACATTCTTTCATTAAAAAATTTTTTTTGCCTTGAAAATGTGTTTAAAACAATTAAAAACAAACAAATTGCATCACATTCCAAAATTTTATAAAAAAGAGCTTCAAGTTTTTCCCAAATTTACTATTTTTCATTTTTTTCGAGCATCAAAATAGAATTCGGATTATAAAACACAACTTTCAATGTTTATTAATACATAAAAAAATTATGACTACAAAATTTTCTTATCGCAAAGATGAAAAATTTTCACTATGTAATTTTGATTAAAGACTTATGAAATTAATTAATTTGATGGAACGATTTTGATTGAAAATTCCCTGCTGATTAACTTATAAAAATGAATACTTTGAAATATTTTCACCAACAAATTATAAACTGTCGATTGTGAATTAGGTGAGAGAGTTAATTGATTGAAAGTTGGCAAAGAACGACAAAGTTTTCTATCGCTCTCAAGCTCGAGTTGGGAGCATTGTTCGCCCTACAGATACCGTGATATAACGGCTAACTGACTAAATTAAAATTCCCTTCACTCATTTAGTTTCAAGAGTGTATGAGTACGAGGGTACATTAATTATCATTCGACATATTAATTGGCCGGCTGCTGAGAGCCCGAGCTTACGCGGGAGTGGGTTCAGTCTGCCATGGGATTCCACCCAGATTTAGTATTACGAATTACGGCAAATTAATATCTCCATCATCGCTTATTTTGTCACTTTATTTTGTCTTTGTTTAAAAAAAAAAAAAAAACACATTGCTGATCGCAAGTATTCGAAGTTTTGAGCTTCATCTTAAATCTGATGCACATAGTTCGGACAAGTCATTATAAATCGCTCGAAAACGAATCGCGATATTTTAAATTTACTGTCCTGATAACTGCGTCACTCCTAGAACTGTAATCTGTGTAATTTAAAGTTTTAGTGACTTTATAATATTACTTTTATTTAAGTTTTGAATTTATTTTTTCTTTTCCCCCGCAAACTCCGCTTATCGTTTTGTGTTTGATTTGTAAAACTTTATCTCAATTTTTTTGCATCACTCCAAGAAAAAGTCACGGCCAAATTTAGAATCGATAAAAAATACTCTCGAGTTTTTTTTTTCTACTCGTTTTATAGCACTTGTATATTTTTTAAATTTGTTCTGAATGAATTTTATACTTAGAGTTCAAATTATTTATTAATTAAACTGTCGAAAATAATTTTAAGAAATTAGTCTTGTAAAAATTTTTTTTTACTTTTTAAAAAAAATAAATTTTGATTGAAAAAAAATTTTTATCAATTTTTCATATTTTTTTTTCGTAAATTATTTAAAAAAAAATATTTTTTCATTTTTTAATTCAAAGATAAATAGATGAAAATTTTTAAAGATGAAAAAAATTAATTTAGATATTATGAAAAAATTTTTTATTAAAAATTAACATATTAAAAACTTTTAAGTAATAAATATTTGAAAGTGTTGTAATTTTATATTAGAAAAGTTTTTCTAGAACAATTGAGTAATAATTTTATGACACGACAGTAATAACTTGTGCTGTGTATACTCAGTCGTAAAATTATTATGAAGCTATTAACAATGCGATCTATTTTAAATTTTACTTCTGTTCCTATGCTCCTATAATGAAACATAAAATTATATTCAATGTAATGTAAAGTACGTATATAAATATACATACTTAATATGAACTTTTGAACTCCGGTATTTTTAGTGTCGATCAATTATGACACGGCATGAAGCGTAATAAGGATGGAATTGTCTGTTTTAAATCTTGAGCTTTTATCCCGACAATTTAACATCAGCTCCCTTGGAGTTTTATCTATCTTTCTCGGAGGACACCGAAACGCTTTGCAATTTTATTCATAATAAAGTTATGACATCTAGTTGTAAAAATTATATAAAAGGACACTTTTTATATTATCAAATTTCAAATAATAAAATAAATGGTGAGATTATAAATTATCAAAACCCAAGTAATAATTTATATTTATAACATGATTAAAATTTTATGTTAGTAGTTGCTTTCAGAGCCTTAAATCCCGGTAATTATTAATTTACGTTCCATTAACATCCACTGAATATTTTATGACATTTTAAAATCCTAATATTAACAAAAAATTTTTGAGTCAAAAATTTTATTAATTTATTTTAAATAAATTATCAAAAATTTGTTATTACAATTTCTAATATTATAAATTAAGAATCAAGAATTGTTCTTTTTTATCGTATCCTGTAAAAAAATTGTTTGATGTTTATCTGGTTATATATAACCATATATATTTATAAGAATATAAATATGCGCCACCTGTTGGAGATTTTTAACACTATTTTTAATGAAAAAATTATTTATGGATATATTAGACTATATCAGGTCAAATATGACCTTATCAGAAAATTTTTTAACAGAATAATAATGTCAATTTATGATTGTCGTTCATTATTGAAGTAATACTTAAATTTTTTTCAGAATTGACGTATATTATTTTCAAATTAACGAACTTTTTTCGATAATTCGAAAACCCTTAAACAAAAAAGATCAATAAATAAAGTAAAAATGTCGCAAAATTCAATGATACTTTGGTCGTAGCTATTTTGTCTAATTACCCGTGATCCTTTATGTATATAAATAATAAAATAAATTGTCCTCTGATGAAACTTTTCGACTGCGTCATAACTGACCTTTTAAAACTCATAATTGTTATCAACAAACAAACTAATTTATTTGACATCTATATGACTCAAAAATCCGGAAATCCACATCGACCCTATTTTATTTCCACGGATAAATATGTCATTCCATTTTAATTTAAATGCAGCATATTACGTTATATATTTAAAAGGGCATTTAACGGTAAATAAATCTATCTCCTGACTCCTGACCCAAATTTCAGCCCTTGGTAGAGTACTCGGTAATTCGATTATGATCATCACCGAGTTCAATCCTGTGTAAAATAAAAAAAGCTCCGCCCGTTTTAGTTTTCGGTGAAACGTGAAAGTGCATGCCGGAATGTTGGATAAAAATGATATAATATAAATAAATTTTTACCATTTAAACTCATTGAGTCGTACTGTTCAGTTTGGAGCGGCTCTCTATAAATAATGGGGTCCATCCCCGAGAAGTCAGCAACAGTGCCCGTGTACAATTCACCGTCGACGTGCACAAATGTGCTATTTTGCTGGGGGTCGTATGGACACAATGCTTGACCCGCCTTCTCACTTGCCATCGTATAATTTCCGCTGTGTACAACGTAGTCACGGCACATCGGCTTAAATGCGTTTGTCGCACACACTAAAAGATTCGACGCACTTGTTTTCGCCAGTATCCTCACATAATTCTGGCAATTCTCCTCGTCTTTTCCCTTTACAACGCACATTTTAACGTCTGTATCCGAGGAGTACCACGTCAGCCTCTGCTGCTCCGTCAAATCCGTCAAACTCAAATTATGCACCAGGTTTCTGGAAATTAAATTAATTTAATTAAAAAAATGATTTATTTGTCTAATATAAAATAAATTATTTTAATCGTGATCAAATAATTTTAAATAAATTTCTTTTTTACATCTGTGGAATTTTTTTTTATTGTCAGTACAAGAAACATCCTTTAAAGAGGTACTGTGAAAAATCACTTTTCTTTACAATATTCTTCAATTTTCGAATACGCGTACTTTTAAGTGTCCTCTATATGAATAAATTTTTTTTATTAGTCCTTGCGGCGCTAATTTTCGAAATATTAGCAATTAAAAATCGTACATCTAACATGTATTCACTATCCTGACCGTAGTTAGAGTGAACATTTTATAGAATATTTTATTGAAGTTATAACAAGTATTTTTTATCAAAAATAACATAAACGAGCGGTATTCATTTTTTTATAAAAAATGTTTGAAGTTAGCGACTTTCGATATTTTACGTTAGTGGAAGTAAGTGAGCGATAGTCTGTAAAGAGAGGCAGCACTAGCGCGTGAGAAAGAAACCAATAGCCATAACCTATTGATGTCCTTTTTTACATGATATACCTCCTTAAAATTAAAAAGATGCTTTACCGAGCCCATAACCTGTTGAAATTTAATTTTAAAATGACAATTATGAAAAATTAACTGGGCCCATAACCTAATTACATTTAATTTTACTTCAAATTTCTGTATTATGAATTTGATTAAATAAATTTACAAAATAGTTAATTTTTTAACTTTTATTATACGGAACTTTATACTTAAATTAATTTTTTTTTGATAACGTTACAAATAAAGGATTTTTTTAATTAGCTTTTTTTGTTGCTAGAAGAATTTTAATGACAGTTTTTTAAAATAAAAAGTATTATTTGAGGATTTTAAAAAGGAGACAAATTCCCTTAAGAAATGCACCACAATCAATAAAACGAGTGGACAATAAAAATTTTGATATTGCCGACTGATAACAAGTTTGAAACTTGGATAAAAGTTATCGACTGAAGGATAAGACTTCTTTGATCAAGAATGTCAAGCCAAGAAGATAAATAATTTCTGTCTTTAATTTTCTTTTAAAAAATTGTTAAATAATCATAATCTATTAAATAAAAAATTATCATGGATTATCCGATTGAACTCGCTTGAAGCAACTAAAACTTTAAAGTATTCACACCCACCCACTTAAAATCCCATAAGCTTTCAACTTTAAAGCAAAAGCCAGCAAATTTGTTCATTTTTGGTTGCAGAAATCTATCGAGTAGTAAATGTAAGTTTAAATGAATTTATAATAATCTGTGGTGAGTTAATTTCACTTGAATTTTAACTTGGGGATGAAGAACTGAAAAGTAACATTGAAAGTTTTAACGAGATCATTACAAACACGTTGAAATCCCGGTGAGTGGACGAGGGAGTAACGACGACCATTCTACTCGTACAAATTCAACAGTCCTTCAAAAAGTTGATATGCTCACGTGTTTTCTTAATACTAACCAGAAACATGCCTTTTAATTAAGTTTATATAACGAATTTTCACTTTTTTTTATTTTTGTCTCGTTTACGTTGTTATATTTTTAGACAATTAAATATTTATATCACATTATATACTGAGACTATAAATAGCGATACCGGCTTTTAAAATTCCATTTCTCGAGATAATCTAATGATAATTAGCAAAGTACACTAAGTTTTGTTTTGTTTTGGATAATATGAATATAAACATAATCATAATTTATATTCTGAGAGACTGCTACTGAAGTAACTCTACAAAATGAAGAATAAGAAGAAGATGGTAGAGGAAAAAATTGCTAGCTTGAATAATATAATTACCGTCCGCCAACAAGAAGGTAGTTCCCGTCTCTCAGCACCAGCCGGAAAAAGTCCGTGTGCGTTTCATTTCCAGTAAACCTGAATACATCTTCAGCACCTGTAATACAAACAAAAAAAATATTATTACTTGCGGTAATTATTATGGTTACCTTTAATTGTAATTATACATTTTAAAAAATACATTTTTGTCTGCAGTTGTGAAATTAAATTCATTTTTTTTTTTACTTATGATTAATTGTTATCAACATAATTAATGAACTACTACACGGAAAAAATTTTTAGAAAAAATCACAATTGTCTAAAATTTTTTTTCTGTGAAGAACAAAACAATATTCTTTAATAAAAAATCATTTCAGAGCAATATTTCTTCAAAATTGATGACCCGACAAAATATCAATACCAATTATTGAATATTGCAGTGAAATATTCCCAGATTTATATTTAATGGAATACAAATAATATGAACTATTTTCGATTGGAATTGACCATAACAATTTTTGGAAAGAACTAAAAATAGCACATCGGTTTTGTTATTTGACCGCGGGTACTTATGGAAATAGATATTTACACAGAAATGAAATCCAAACACATCAAAGGAATTTGATATGTTGTAGACCAAAGCTCTTAACCAAAAGAAAAAATAATTGTTATTAACCATGTTGTTTTCGAAAAATGAAAATATCAAATTTCATACATTTGAAAAATTTCTTCTCCAAAATTTGCGATATTAATTTTAAACGTTCTAAAAAATGAATTTAACACTTAAAGTAATTTTTTTCCGTGAGTAAATTCAAGTAGGGAGGTGTAACATTTAAAAATTATTTTTGTAGTAACTTTTGAAAAGGAAAAATTGTCACATTGTTAACTTTAAAATTGTAGAAAAATAAAATTTATCAGGTAATAAATTTGCTTTTTACCTCGAAAGTAATATCAAACTCAAACATAATTAAATTTAAAAAAAACTGAAAAGTTTTCAGTAGAAAGAGACATTGAACAAATAGCAAAGAGGAGTAAATCCTTAGACAGTCCTTTTACGTTAATGAGAGAGCGGTATTGACATTTATGTAGTTACTAATTACTGATTAATTTAAATGATAATCCTTCGTTGTCAATTCTTAAAAAAAAAAAAAGTTGGTGAATTATTCAGGAGCAATAAAGGTAGCGCGAATAATAACGAAAATAAAAATATGTGTGACATTAAAGTGGTAATATATTAAAAGTAACGATAAGAATCATGAATATGGAAACAATATAATGCCCGTTTAATTTCCGGGGCCAATTGCAGAGTAGAGAGTAGGTCACAAATTTAGTAAAACTTTATTTTCTTGGTACTACACTCTATTGCAATGTCTGTCTGTGATGTTAATTCGTTTTTCTGGCGAGCCAACTACCATACCTAGTACCTTCTACCGACAACTACTTTCTTCAATAATATCTTTCCTCCGTCTGACCTTAATTACATTAACTTGGCGCTAGCATTCACCCTCTCGAGGAGCTTTAAAAATCATTACTTTTATTTTATCACAACTTTCAACATTTATATCATCATCATCATCATCATCATCATTGTTATTAATAAAAAATAATTATAATAAATTCCGCCTACCGTCGACCTACTATCAAGGAATTTTCAAAGGGTGAAATTTAATACCCACTTAAAGTTACGGGAAGATACGCCGATATTTTTGAGATAAAAAAATTTTTTTTTAGCCAAAAAGTTCAATTAGTAGAAAATTGTAAATATTTCTATGACACTGAAGTTAGTAGACGTCTAAAAATTTTTGATTTTTTTTTTTTAATTAAATTAAAACTAAAAAGATATTTATAAAAAATTGCACTTATAGTTTTTCAAGTTTTTAACATGTGATATTTTTTTTTTTTAATTGTTTGATTGAAATTTTTTCGATAAAAAATTTCGAAATGTCAGCTAACTTCATTTTCATATATTTCTCAATATTAATAAAGTATATTTTATATATCGTTTGATAATTAACAAATTAATTAGACGGAATATGCTGACAATAAATTGAAATAAAATTAACCTCAATAAAATTTATCTCCGTGTGAATACTAAAAAGCAAAGCGTATAATGGAAAGAAAATTCCAACTGTACAACGAAAGAAATATCCCACAATGTTAGACAGAAGTTATAGTCTCTACAGCCCCTAAAGTTCCAGCTATTCCAGAATTCATATCTAATCTAAGTTTACACTAGCAATTTAAACGCAAGTCCATTAAACTTAAGCTCCGTGTAAGTTTATTATTTCGCACCTGAAAAAATCCCAAAACAAATTTCTCACCAATTATACTCAGCAATGATGTGATGTAGAGATATGTACAGTGTGTTAATAAATAGTATATTACATACCTAGGCCAGTAAAATAAGAAAAGTCTCAGATCACATGTAATTGTTGGCCGAGGCGAAGCCGAGGTGGACAAACATGTGATCTGAGGCTTTCTTATTTACTGGCCAAGGTGTGTATACTATTTTTCTGCTCGACGTAGCCGGAATGTGGCAACTTTGTTTAGCGCAGCGGCCAGAAAGTTGCCACGTTCCGGCCGGAGGGCAGAAAAAAAATGTAACATTTCAATCTAGATATCTCGGTCAAGAATCGTTACAAACGAGGACTAAATAATTCAACAGATTCAATAGCTGTCAGTATTGTTTATCCGGTCATTTTATCGTGTCACCGAATTTTTATCAGAGATTTTTCTATCTGATACCGCGCCCAATTGAATTAAATCCTCATATTGACAAACATTTTTTCCAACTACGTAAACAGAAAAAAAAAAGATTCTACACTACCCAGAAATTTTTCACCACTCTAGTTTATTGATTGATTAAATTAGTAACTCTAAAAAAATGTCGAAAGAATTTTTTAGAATAAAAAAAAAACCATATAATTACGTCGAGAATTGAACCCTGCTCTCCCGCGTAAAAGTCCAGTGGTTTTTGTTCGTCGCCAATGTCTCCCAGGTGACCTACCGCAAATCGAATAAAAAAAATTATATTCATGAACTAGAGGTAAAATAGCACCAGAAAATCGACAAATTGAATGAATTTCATTTTCCAAAACTTTTTGTAACGACAACGAGAATTTTCATCAGATAAAAATGTTGTTTAAACAGCAAGGCGGTGTTAAAAAATAAAAACAATAATCCCGGATGATGGATCGGGTGTCGAATCAAAAAACCAAGACATTTATCTGATAATTTTGTCAGAGTATTAAACGATCACGAGATTGATTAAGATGAGGTACACGTCACAGTATGAAAGGGGATGGAAGGGCGAGGACTAAGCTACTACAAGTTGAGCGTTATACGCTGTAGGTTCTCCTACAACAACTACTGCTATAACTAAAACTACAACTACAACTTCAGCTACTAGCATCAGGGGGACAAGATGAAGACGAAGATGTCAAGGATGTTAGGATGCGCGTGGTCGTAGCAATTTCAGTTGGTAAGTTTTGTCGAGGCTAGGCAGAGTTCCTCGATTTAGAAAATATCGAACAGCAAAGTTTCCCTCTGCCCTGCTCCTCAACGGTTCACTTAACTTCACAACATCTCCATCTTATTCACTCCCCACTCGTCCAAGTCTTTCTCATTTCTCCGTATCTTACCCATCAGCATCGCCCACCGGCTCACCCCTCGAATCGCACTCCGGGTCACACTTTGCTTACTCTATCATTCCATTACTCTATCATCCCATCTCCTTCTCTTCGTCTCTCCTCCCACAGCCTACCCTCTATTTACCCCATCATGGCAGAGTTTCTCTGGCCCCCTCGCTAAAGTCACCCCAAGGTATACTGTTCGCCATGTTAGCTAGCACAGGGTGGTTTTGCCCAACGCCAATTCTCCGCGGCTCATCGTGTGCCTTTCCAAGTCGCGTCTCGACGCTTCTAACTTCGATTGGACTCGCGTGCTTGTGTATATATGTGTGTATATATTTATGTACCTGAGTTGAGTAGTCGCATAAAGAAACTAAAAAGAGTAAAGCTCTTTCTCATTCTCTCTTTCCTACGGTTTATATATCGTGCATGCGAAAGCTTGCGAGTCGGCATATTAATAATGTACCTGAAAGCACCCCGTGTGCTTCGTAGAAACGTAATCTGTCTTTCTATTCCACGTCATTCCTTTTTCTCGGTCTTACTTTTACTTGGCTTTTACTTTTCTAAAGAACTCACCGCTTTTCTTTAATGTCTATTTTGAATGCTATACATTTTTATTTTGGGTTTTAAGTCACTGGTTAGGTTTCTGCTTTCATTTTTTCGACAATTTTTTGTCTTTATGAGAGTAAGTAATTTAATAAAATTTGTTTTTAATAATATAGAAGGAATTTTTAGTATTTAATTATTAGACTTTAAAAAATTTTTAAAGAAAGAAAATATATATTTTTCTTTTATCAAATTAAAGAAAAAAGTGATATTAATTTTAGAATCTCGAAATAAATTTGTAATTTTTAAACAAATAAAGACTATTTTTTTATTTTTATTCAATTAAAAAAAAAGAAAAATTTAGGCTGCGGAATTTTTTTTATTATTAAAATAAATAAAATTACTCTCGTAGTGAATTTTGATCTTTTAATATTTTTTATTTAGTTAAAGATTATTGAACATAATTTATTAACTGATAATAAATATTTATTAAGAATTAAAAAATCTTTAGTTACATTTAATAAATTGTTTCCAAATAAATGAATTCATTAGAATCTGATAACTTTTTCCATCAGTGCGAAAATATAAATATTGGAAGATCAAATGGAAAATGTAATTGTAGATTGAAATTGAAATTTTTTCATATTTCTAAACGATAGAATATAAACTTTGAGCTTTGAACTATGAACTATGAACATAGGAAAGTATATATTTAATTAGATCCACATTTCAATTTTTACTTCAAAGAGATCTTTCTCATATGTGCACATAGTTTGATCCCGAGTGCACCAAAGGACTGAGCAAAACCTTTTTTACGCAGTATGTCATTCTATCCTCACCTACAGAGACTCCGGGTATCAGAACTTAATTTACTCTCAGTGAAATCCTTTGTAAGTGTGAAAATAAAATAAAATTTATAGTTTTGAAATTTCCGCAGTTTTTTATTTTAATAAAAACTTTTACGGATAGAATAAATAATCCTTTAATCCATCAAAAAATTTAAATAAAAAAAAAGTGAATTTTCTTATTGAAAATTGTATTGAGCCATTTAGGAACTCAAATTTTATGTTATATTCGATATTACAATAACTAAAAATTCAATCAGCCTTTTCATGATTCCTTAGCATAAAAAGTTAGAAAAATGCAGTAACTGGGTACTTTATTGAATAGTTAATTTAGTAGTAGCGTTATAATACTAGTAAAGATTTACCGTTTTGGTATAATATTTGAATAGATTCTATTTGAGTATACAGTGATTTAAATACAAAGATGTATAATACCGTAGATCGCGTACACGGTGAATTGAATTTTACATTCTAAAACCACAAGTTTCGACATTTCAATAAGATTCTGCCCGGGGAATTGAGTAAAGCGGATTTGTGTACGAGTATAAAAAAAAATAAAGTTAAGAATAAATAAAGTAAGGAGGAAAGAAAGAAATAAAGGAATGGAAGTAACCAAGGGAGAGTTCTAGGCTGAAAAAATAGGGAAAAAGCTCTGTTTTTCTGATCTGTACCGAGGAGAACGAGAGAAACAACGCAAGTCAAGTAAATACAACATTCTATACCAAGAATCAAGACATTTTCCCTCAGGCAGGAAGTGGAGCCGCAACGGCTGCAAGAGTTTGTTTGGAGTTGGATTTAGAATGGGTCTAAACTTCGGTTGGAGGTCGTACTACCTTACTATCTCACCCTCTAATGGTCTGACAGTATCGCAACACTTCTACTCAATCTCGCTGCCCACTTTGTGTCTATTTTCCAACAACACACATAACATACACAACATATATGCCAAGAACACACTGAATTGTTTACGAGTCTGCCGAGTTTTCCTCCTGTAATTACTGCTGCAAAATATTATTTCAACTTTTATTTTTATTTACAACTCTTTCTATTTTGTAATTACAGTTCGTGGAACTCATAAATTTTTATTGAATGCTTCATTCGGGAATATTGCTCGGATAAATGCAAAAAAGTTTGCTGGAAAAAAAAAATAATGGAACAAATTTTTTTTATTTTACTGGCGCCGGGAATCGAACTCCGCTCGCCCGAGTAAGAGTTTTGCGGTTTCGCTCGTCGCCAGCGCTAAAATTGTGACCTAACTCTGATCGAAATAAAAAAAATATGCTAATGTAGTGGAGGTAAAATGGAGACAAAATATGCCGGTTATTACCAAATTTTCTGGCCCATAACCTTTAAAAATTAATTTCTATAGTTTCTTTTCGACGAAAATTGTATTGAAAGCATTTTCAGCGAATAAATATTTGTATAGACTGGTCAATAAAAAATTAGAGTTAAATGATGGAACGCAGATCGGATAAATGAATAGATCTGTTGAGTTATCGGTGGAATGAATGGGTTAATTAAACGAAATATAAATTTTATTGACTTGTGATTGAATTTTGAAGAGTCAAAGCGTGGGTACACAAATACTCGCCAGAAGAATAAACATTATTTATTTTAAATTCGGTTTTATTGAAACGTAGTATTGAAACTAGCTGGCATTTTAAATATTCACACGACTGTGTATATATGCTGATATGGATATGCAAGTGTGTATAGCATAGGGATGTCGATAGATTTAAAGTATAAAGCAAAATTGATAGATACGTGATAGAGCATTCAATGCGACTTGACGTCAATGAGATTGACGGTATTGGTAACAATACTTCGGTTCAATATTGCCGGGCAAACTAAAAAACAGATAAACAAAAAAAAAACAATAACGGGAATGAGAGTGCGGTTTTCCGCTAACGGATATAGACAGCTCGAACTTTAGTAACAAGGGACTCCGAAATCCCCAGAGCACCCAAAAATGAAGAACCACCAAGAATTCCTCGGCAACATTTTCCACCGACATAACATTGCACTTCTTCTTCTTCCTACTCATCTGTGGCTATATTTTTGTCTTCGTCTCTGTCAGGCTTATTATACAGATACTATCTCTTTGTCAGTGCTCGGAAAACTCGGTCTTTAAAGTTTAATGCTTTGCGATGCATTCAACTTGAATTGCACCAAAGTTGTCGCGTTAACTAAACATAATTATTTATTGTATAATCTTGACATTATATTTTTCATTACAACTTTTAATTGTTTATTCAGGTGTTTTAATTTATTTTAATTCGTTTACTAGAGGTAATTTATTTTCTTTTGCCAGGGTGAAAATGAGGTGATTTTTTTTTATGATGATAAACGGGATACCCAAGCTTTGAAAATAGGACGTTATTTTTTTATCTAATGAAAAAATAATTCTGTTAATTTTTTTTTTTTTAAATTATAAAGGGCTGAATTAAATTTTTGTGCTCAGATAAAAAATTTTTGTTTAAAAATTAAGTCTGAAATTTTTAATTGTAAAATTTTTTAGAGTTCTCGATATTAAAAAAAATTGAATTTATTAAAATATTTTTATTAATTTTTTTGAAAATTATAAAAGATTAAATTATAAATTCGTCAATAATTAATTTTTTCTAAATGAAAAAATTTGGTGTTAAATTTTTAATAATATTTTAAATAAATATTTTTGTTTTAAAAAAATTGTATATTTATTTATTACAGTTATTTATGTTGTTAACAAAAATAAATTGATAATTCCAAATAAATAATTCAATATCCCATGAAATAATTTTTATGCGTAAATAATGATAATATAATAATAAGCTTTCGCATCCGCAGTAAAAACAGAATTACGCAATAAAACACAAGACAAAATAAAATAAAAGGAAATAAAATCCATGCATGAACCATGTTTTTAAAATAATCAATGCGTATTTGTTCAGAATAAAATGTATTGTGTACTCATTACACGAAAATTTCCAATAATAAACCACCCTTGCTAGTTAAATAATATATACATTGAAATTAAAATCCCAAATTAACAAAGTACTAACAAAATACATGAAAATATAAATAACCTATATAATAAAACATGAATAACAGTGAACGAAAAATATTTATCAGAATAATTAAAATAATAAAATAAACTAAACTGAGGTCGGTTCGAGTGAACTAGGCAAGATAAATGGCTGGAGATAACAAGTTATATTTCCACAATTTCACAAGTACTCTGTATACATAAAGTGTCTTGACTAACTGTACAAACACTTGAGAAACATGTCTTTTATCTTTATCGCTCCTCCTCTTCTCTTATTTTATTTCGCTTTTGCTCGTTTTGTAACAAAAAATGTTTGCCGAGTGTTTAGTTTTGGTCTGGACTGAGAGGCGACAAAAGTAGTGTAACTATTGTTTGTGAGAACCAGAAGCTAGTCTGGTTTACTTACAAAATGAAATTTATAATACTCGATACAAAAAACATAAAATATAAAATATAAAAGAGTAGTGTGCTCGATTGAGAGGACGAGTAGACTGGATTCAACTAAAATACATAAATAAAATATATAAAATAATAATAAAAAATCCATGTTGGATAACATATATATCTATAGATCTATAACAGGAGTGTTATTCCGAACAAAGACAAAGTTATAAAGAAGAAAGGGGAACGCGAAAAATAAAGCACGTTCTCTCCATTTAGATCAGCAGCACACGGTGTTTGCATAGCAATCGACTCTTACGATAGCCTTCATACCGCGGATGTAGCTCCTGGCGTTGTTCTATACTACTCGACAGTCTCATCCTACCCTCTGCTCCTGCTTTTCCTTCTCTATCTCTTTCGATTCTACAGAACGCCCATATAATATTCTTCTATTCTTCTCCCTTGTGTTCCTTCATACTCCGCCTAGTAACCCACGTATTACTGCTCCAAGTACCAAGAAGAAAATTTCTAGTTTTCATCTCCCACACCGGTACATACTGTAGTATGTGGCACACATCCAAGACAAAGAATAGAACACGAAAAATGAATAAAATATTATACCAATCTTTATATATTATGTATATATACATATACGTTTCTTGTAGACATTATTATATAGCTTCTTTTTTTTTAGTTTCAAGTCGTCTGCGAGGTATTATCAATTCTATTCCCATTATGGAATAATTCATCTTTTTCCTCCCGTTTTAATTTAAGCATTTAATTAAAGATATTTCGTGATTTTTTGTTATCTTTTTTTTTATACGAAGAAAAACGGTGATATTAATCAGACGTAAAAGGTTGGAAAATTAAATATTTAGTTTGGAGAAAATGGTTACGGTAATTGAAACAAATTTTTGGTGAATTTTTGTGAAGGGTCTTTACTTAGTTTTAGCTGCAGAAAATTTAAAAATTAACGTTTTTTTTTTGGATACCAAATATGAAAAAAATTTGAAAGTATGGAAAATAATTGTATCTTTAAAACGTTTATTAAAAAGCAAAATTTTTATCAAAAAAATTTTTTTATTGGGATTATGTTGAAGTTTTTATTATAACCCTCATGAAAAAAAAAAATATAAAAAAAATATATGTCGAGATATATAAAAAATATATTAACAATCTGTAAAAAATATGTGTAGTAAATATATCTTTAATAACTAACTTTTGGCTGATTTTCATATATATTTTATATACTTTAGATATATTCAAGATATATCTTAAAATACATAGCTAAAAATATATTTTGAATATATCTAAAATATATTTGAAATATATAAAATATATATGAAAATCGGCCAAAAGTTAGTTATTAAAAATATATTTACTATACATAATTTATAGATTTCGACATATATATTTTTTATATTTTTTTTTCATAAGGGAAAGTGCAATTATTTAGAAAATCCAGAAAATTTTTTTAATTTTTATAACGTAGAAAAAGCACTTACATTTTTTTTTATTAATGGATGATCAATCGTCGAATATTTGATAGAATAAATGTTTGAGGTGCGATGAGATAAAAATGCACTTATGGTTTGATGACAGTGAAGGAGTTTGGATGAAAAATAACGACGGATGAGATGATTGAAAAAGAGAAAAATATTTGGTGTAAATAGAGAATATGTTGGTTTTGATTAAAGAGGAGAAGTACTGTTTTTTATTGATACTCAAAAGTTTTTTAGTACATCAATTTATTTTGACGTTTATTT
Source organism: Cotesia congregata (assembly GCA_905319865.3). Taxonomy (NCBI): domain Eukaryota; kingdom Metazoa; phylum Arthropoda; class Insecta; order Hymenoptera; family Braconidae; genus Cotesia; species Cotesia congregata. The sequence continues at coordinate 19,650,124 of CAJNRD030001122.1, forward strand.
ACAGTTTGAGTGTTGAATATTGAGTGTAGTTATGTTGGATGGTTATGAAATTGCTTCTACAATAACATTGAACGAATAGAAGTTTTGATGAGTTTTAATAATTGCATTTAATTGAAACCTAAAAAATTCAAGCAAATTAATTAATTGTTACTTTCTCTACCTTACATTTTTTCTTAAAACCTTTCACACTTTATTGAATTGTATTACTAATTGTAATTAGTGTTATTTAAAAACAAATGTAATCGATCATTAAAACCTCATTGAAAAAAAAAAACTATTTCCATCGGATTAAAAAAAAACTGACTATTAAAATTTATTATTAAGCAAAAAAATTTTCTATAAAATATCAAATTTTTTATTTAAGCCCGAAAATTTTTTACTGTTGTAAAAACTTTTTTTCATTTAAAACTGCAGCGAATTTAAATATTTTAATCACTCCAATTTCCTCCAAATATTAATTTTATTTTCCCAACATTTTTGCTTGCTCAATTAATTATTAAAGACTATAAATAAATTATTTCTTTCATCGAATCAAACAATGACTCTTTTTTCCCAAAATCAGTATTCAATTTTCACCACAAATATTATTAATAAATAAAAAAAAAACTCTGATATTTTTCTAATTTCTTGTTATACAAAAAAAAATCAATATTTATCCGTCTCCAGCAAATTGTGGTTTCTTTGTCTCAAATAAATATTATTCAGCTAAAACAAAGACAAACAACGTCGGCATACATCGGATGAAAATGATGAGAAATTAAATATTTATTCTGGAAAAAAATCACCAAGAAGATTATAAATAATAATAATATTTTTGCCGAAATATTGAAATATTTACTCGCATAAAAAAATTTAATGGCACAAAGTAGCCGGCTGCGGATCGGGGATTAAGATAAAAAGGCAGAAGGGGATGCAAAAATGTGGGGCGCGGTGAATTTCTGTGGAGTAATGCAACAATGGGAGAAGTAATGGGATTGTTTTGGATCAACAAAACTGTGCTGAGAGGTTTATCTATATGGGATTTGTAGCGAAAGCGGGAAATCGATCATTGACCACTGCATTGCCGATTGTCGTCCCGACGTCTCCGGTGATAATGATAATTCAGATGGACGATGGACAGATAGACGTTCCCAATCCCGAAGGGGCTGGCGCCCTAATCATGTACAAGGATGATGGCGCAATCAGATGAACGTGGTCACGCGAGATATATACTGTAAGCAGATGGACAGGCATCTCCATCTTCATCTTCTATGTATGATAAACGGATCTATCTATCTATAGTAGTATAGTGTACGGATATATCGTACACAGTCGGTATTGTCCGACATGACTCGCCTAATGCATCGGGCCATGTATAACTTGGATTACTCCTACTTGTCGATTCCGTCATCAAAACAATTTCATTTTGTCCTGATATCGGCCCCTAAACCCCAGTACTGTTTCTGTTAAATATTCATCCAATCAAAAATTTATATTTCGTTATTTAATAATATTGTTTTATTGGATTTTTACAACTGGAATAAGCTTCGTATTCAGGGCTTCAATTTTTTTTTTTTTTTTTTTTTTTTTTTTTTTTTTTATCACTCCTAGCAGATAAAAGTAATAATCGATAGTATAGACAATTTTTATGGTTACGGGTTTTCCGACGATTCTATTCGGAGGATTCCTCGGTGAAATATTGGAGATACAAAAAATCTAAAGGTACGCTTTTTCTGGGAAATTTAATTCTCTACAAGAATAGTCATCGTTTTTATTGTATTTTCCGTTTTTTAGCCAGAATTTGAAGTTTTACAAAAATATTCCTACACAGAAAAAAAGGTTCTGAGCCAAGAAAATATTTTTCTTCCTAATTATTTTCTTGAGAAAAAAAAATTTTTTTTTGACTAGAAATTTCACTTATTCCAACAAAATTAATTCTCTTGCTTTAAGAAATACGTATCTTGATCCAAGAAAATTTATTTAAGTCAAGAAAATCTTGTTGTTTTGAGAAAATTCAGCCTCTTGCTCCAAAAAATTTTGTTCTTGATAGAAGTAAATTTTCTTGCCTTGAGAAAATTTCTCTCTTGCTCCAACAAATTAAATATCTCGATAGTAAATTTTCATTAATATTTTTATTGACTAACATGTCAAATAGAAAGATCAAATAATATTGAATCATTTTTTTTCATTCAATATGTATGATTGCACGCTAAAATAATATAAAATGGGTATCAAATATTCAAGAGAAAAATTTTCTCAAGGTGAGAAAATTTTATTCTTAGCTGAAGTAGGTGGCGCTGCTTCCCTAAAGTATCTAAAAATCTCGATCAAATATACAAATTTATTGAATCAAGTATTTATGATAATTTGAATTAAGAAAAAATGACTTCCACCAAGAATAGAATTTCAAGAAAAATTTTTACTTCGGCTAACACAACTTCACTCTTTCGAAAATTTTCTTCAGCCAAGAATTTTGTTCTCCAGTCAAGAAATTTTTCTTTCTGTGTATTAATTAATTAAGATATATTCTTCATAAGAAAAAGCGATTCTTTTGAAGAAACAGATGAATTATTTGAAAGTTTGGATAGAAAAAAAAAGAAAAGTGAAGAATGGATCATTAAATTTTCATCATTGTTTGACATTTTGAAAGATTATTCTCTACAAGAATTTACACCGAAGTTTCTCACATCGGAATTCAAACATAGACATTCACATCTTTACAAGGAATTCTCACACATAAATCTAAATATCCATTGTCTTTTACAAGGATTCCTATTGATAAAAAGTTCCCTGTAAATTTATTCATAAATTCTTGTTTGAGCCCGCGCTTTGCTATACATCTGAATTCCTATGAGTTCCTATACAATTCTCTATGAACTTTTTTACGAGAGAGAAACAATGTAGCCCTTACAATCGGATTTAAAAAATTATTATTATTATTATTATTTTTTTCAATATTATTTGCAAAATTAGCCTATAATTATACACGGAAAAAAAAGGTTAATAAACCAAGAACATTTTGATCTTCAATAATTTTTTCTTGATCAAAAGTAATAATTGCAAAAGTTTAAATTTTGAATTCTGGATTGAATATTGAGGATCAATACTATTATTTTTGTTTTTATGATAAGAATAAAAGTGCAGGAAAGTAAATAAATGAAGAGGTAGGTGAAATAAAATATATCAAAGTCATTTGTTATTGGTTTCTGAAATAGCCTCGCTTACCCAGCCCTCAACTCGTTTCGGTTCGCAGTATTATAGTTAAATATAGATAGATAGATAGATACACAGATGGATGATAAAGTGTAGCGAGCGTAGTAGCTTCGAACTCAACTATACTCCTCGTAACAACATTTGGAAGCAACGAAACGCGAAGAACAGGCTTGAATTTGTCATGCATGACTTCTTTCCTATCCACACCTATCTATACCCCAGCTTTTGCTCTGTATCTATATCTCCACCTATCTCTGATGTACTATATACTGTCGATACACACATACATAGTTCAACACATAAAAAATGACTAAATAATAAATACATAAAAAACTAAATGCTGTTATAGCTGCACTATAGTGTACTTATTTTTTTTTTTATTGCGATACCCGTGCTACCTGTACCTGTCGTAGATAATTCATGTGAGCGAATGAAGCACCGAACAAATTTTATTATTTAAATTCAAACGATCTTAACGGGGAGACTATTGATTCTATATGGGGGAAAAATACAATAACGCCGTACGTAAACAATTTTGTCAGCGGCACTTTATTTATTATTTTTTTTTAGTCTATGTTTTATAGCTGCGACAAAAATTCATTTTGAATTAAATTAGTTAGTAAGGGATTGGAAGGATTGTACTTGGTCATGGAGCTGGAAAAAACCGTTTTTTTTTTTTACTGAAATTATTCATTCTATAAATTAAGTTTTTATTATGTGAAATAATACACTGAGTTTAACAAAGTTTGTTAAATTTTGAATTCAGTTTCACGGTTAGTTTTTCTCTGGAATATTCTGATATTTTTAATTTCATGGAAAAATATGAGATACAATGAATATCTCTCAAATTGTAGTGTACTTATAATTGATTACTAGCAACCTTGCGGTCACTAGGTGACTGCCGGGACCTGTGAACTATAAATAAATAAAATTTTGCTTTTTTAAATAATGATTTTTGTTAAATTGCACTCTACTTTTTTAACTATTGACATTTTTAAAAATATAAGCTCATCTCGAGGTTACACTCATCAAAAGCTTTCATTTGAGTACCCACATGGATTTTTGATATATTTTTCATATATACATATATATAATATATATTTTAAAGATATAAGCTCATCCCGATGTTACACTCATCAAGAGCTTTCATTTGAGTATCCACATGCATTTTTGATATATTTTTCATATATAGATATATATAATATATATAAATATATGAAAAATTGATGTGGGTACTCAAATGAAAGGTCTCGATGAGTGTAACATCAGGATGAGCTTATATCTTTAAAAATGTCAATAGTTCACGAAATACAATGTCATTTCTTAATTATGTATCTAGAGATATAGCATTTTCGAGTGCAGCCTAAATACTTATCATCATAAATAGACTATTGGTGAGAATGATATGATACCAAATTTAACCATAAAAACCCATTTTATCATATAAATACACTGGCCACAAAATTTTGCTTATTTTCTTAATAATATAGATAATAATTACAAAAATTAAAATTGAAAATTTATGATTATTATTTAAAAATTTAAACTAAATAATAATAATAATAGTAATTTCTATTATTATAAAATTTTTTTTATTTAATTACACAACTAAAACCAGATTAAGCTACCAAATAGCTACGCTAAAACCATCTCTCTATCCTCCTCAAAAAATCAATACCTCGAGGTAGAAAAGAGAAATGAAATAACCCAATAGTTGGTATAACGCAAAAAGGCGGTACCGATATCGCGAAATGAATCCAGTTGATGCCCTAGTCGGAACCTAATAAACAAGTAAATCAGCGTAAACGAAGTTTTAACTTTATTCCCCAAGGTATTTCCGGTCTCGAGAAAACTATACGAACAAACTTCTTCCGTACACTTTTCTTGTTCTCTACCCTTTAATTTTTTATTTCTTTTCAACCCTGAGCCCCAAGCCACCAGCCACCAGATGTCGGCTCGAAATAATAAGAACAAAGAGTAGAGGTTGAAACTGAGGTTAAGATAAATCACCAGCAAAACATCGTCAGTACATAGTATATACCCTCTGGTAGAATAAGCTATACACATAGATAAAGCATAAGAAACCGGATGAAGACTTGAAAGGATGAAAGGTGGAAACCAAGCTAGCACCAAATAGAAAGGTGACAAAGCCAATGGCCGTCCTGACAACTCATGGATTGGGATTACGAGCATACCAATGCATTATACTGCCGGCAGAAATGGGAATAAGGACGCGAGTTCATTCGAATCCAATTAAACGGGAACAGAGGTGTCAATCTGACGTTTGCGACAATAGAAAGCAGCGTGATAGTGGTTCCGAGAATTCCACCTCTACCATTTCCTTGTTCCTTCATCTTCAACAATCATCACTCTGTATAACTGCCGTTGGTGGCTGCTTGGATGCTTGGATGCATGGATGGCTTGCTAGCTTGCTGGATATACTACTGAACAGTAGTACAGTGTCCTGGTCAGGACACAGGACATAGGACATTCAGATACCGACTCATCTCGTCCCTTTACACGGGCTATTGTCATGATGATATTGCTTCTGTGCTCTCTACTCTGTACTCTCTACTCTCCAGTATAGTATCCAATGTATACGACCGACTATACAGTCCGTCCTCTATAGTACACTCGGAAAGCTCGGCTAGGTGCCACATACTATCACCAAACCAGAGAATAACAGCATGACAAAGCGGTTAGGTGACTAATATAGATTTATGTGGAGATAGATGAAGGATATGCTGGATGAAGGGCGAAGGATGAGAACCTAGAGACTAACTTCGTAGTCGAAAATAGATAAGGCGCGGTCTGCCAAAAATTTGGATCTGCGTTAGTGTATTACTAATTTAGAATTGTACACAGAAGAAACTGAACAATAAAATTACTAAGATTCTGCTTAATTTTCAGTGTTTCAAATGGCACATTCGACTCTAGGGTAGCATAGTATTAAATATTGCAAAACATAATGTCAAAAAGTAATATTGAAACGACAAAGCAATAATTATAGTTTAGTTTTTATCGTTGGGTTCAAAATTTACTATTTTAGTGTCAATAACTGGATCTTTTACCTTATAAAAATTTAGTAACCTTTCTTGATATTTTTTACTTATCATACCATAACCTTTTAAGTGCAAAATGATAAACATTGACCTGAATTTGTTGGATAATATACAATTCGTCATAATTTTAGGATTTTGGGTATCTTATTGGTTCTATAAGTTTGTTTTTCCACATACCACTTTAAATTCTCGATAATTGATCTTACAATTTTAATATTGTGATAGAAAAAATCAAAAAACCAATGAGTCAATTTTTTGAATTATAATTCTTAATTTTTGTCTCTAATCGGGGAGGTGTGACAATTTTGAATGAAGTTTCTTCACTTTGATCTCACGCTTTGATGATTTTGATTCTCATAAAAGAAAAGGTACTCGATTGTACTCAAGAGCAAGCAAACCTTGCTCCTAAAATGAACGGTGTCTCGGTGGAGTCAGGGTCTGGATTCCATTTCAATACCGGGAGCAATACAACAACCGCTGTATACGAGCGGAATAGAAGAGAAGTAGAGAAATAATTTACTTGGTATGGTTAGATATTCGTATTTGGTAGCCAAGCCAGGCCGGACTGCTGCTGGGAGTTCTTGCTGTTAGATTCCAGTGAAGGCGAAATGGAAGCGAGGTATTTCTGCCACGCTCGAGGTGTAGAATATTCACAAACACTCGTGGAATCAGATGAAGAGGTTATCGTTCAATGTTTCGGTGCATGGCTTTCCATGAATTCATATGCGCTAATGGCTAACGCCCCGAGCTAAGTCCGTATATTGATATTGATGTGCATTAATAGAGATGTGAGATAAGAGACGAGGGATGAGGAAGCAGATGTATATGATTGCTTCTATGAATTTTGATTAGTTTTTTTATCACCGGCGAAAAATATTTCCGCATCGCGGAATTCGCTGCCGAACTGTTCGAGGATCAGGATGATGCAGATGATACAATAATGAATAGACTATTAGGATTGTCTATAACTCTGATAGCCGGGGTATTATTGCTCGAGGCCTTCTTTAATTTGCATTTTAGTTTCCGGGTTAATGAGATATTTGGTAGTTTAGTTTGTATCAGTTTGGTAGTTTGATACTCGATTCGTGATTTATGATTTATTTTTTTTCGGTTAATAGAAACTTTTTGAGTTATTGGCGTTTTGGCGACGGTGTAGATTGTGATTTTAGTTTGAGATGGGTGAAAAAAGGTTTTAGGAGTGTAATATCCATTTATATGATACGACGGTTCAATTTATGGGGGATTTTATTTTTATTAATATTGGAACACTGGAAAAATTGAAAATTATATTTTTTTGATGAAATATTATAGCCCGGAGGTGGAAAATTAAAAAAATTGCATATGAATTTGTTAATTTTCGGTGAATGTTTTTGATAAATTTTAATTTACATCGAATAGAGAATAGAATATATTGAGTAAGCTACCCGCAGGTAATGATAATGAATTAATAGATGTTTTTAATAAAAAAAAATTCATCAATAAATATTGATGTTACGCATTATTTGAGGACATTGTCTATGAAATATTTACAAAAAGTGGTTTCTACTGTAAACAAAAAGATTTTAGGTGTAGTATATGTTTATGACATTAAAAAGCATTACATATGGATATGTAACTTATTCTCACGAATAACAATATAATACCTTTCTAAGATACATATAAAATTTTTTATATATTTTTTTAGCTACAATACATATAAATTTTATTATGCGATAAACATTTATACTTTTACCATGGAACATAATCATAATATTTTCAAGATAATTCTATGACAATCTTACATACTTAAAAATTTTCAATTTAAGATTGTTCAAAATGTTTGTTAAGTTTGTTTTCGTTCATAGTAAAAGTTCTCATTTTTTGTTTGTATTTTAGAGAAAATAGATTTAAATAATAACTAGCAACCTTGCAGTCACTATGTGACTGCACTTTCTTAAATATTGACGTTTTTGAAGATATAAGCTCATCCCGATGGTACACTCATCAAGAGCTTTCATTTGAATACCCACATGCATTTTTGATATATTTTTGATATATACATATGATACATATGATATATATATATATATATATATATATATATATATATATATAAAAAATTGATGTGGGTACTCAAATGAAAGGTCTCGATGAGTGTAATGTCGGGGTGAGCTTATATCTTTAGAAATGTCAATAGTTTTCAAGATACAAGGTCATTTCTTATTTATGTAATTAGAAATAGAGAATTTTCTAATGCAGCCTAAATACTTATCATAATAAATTGACTATCGATGAGAATGATATTAAACCTTGGAAAGACACAAATTCAAGTCAAGACCTTTGCAATGACCCTAAATTTCACTAAAAAAACCGATTTTATCATATAATTATCCTTGACACAAAATTTTTCTTATTCTCTTAATAATATAGATTATTATAAAAATTTGTTGATTGAATTAGATATTTGTAACTTAATCTTACAAAATGCTTTGATACAAAATTAATGATTAGAGGAGTAATTTCTCGAGTCCCTAACTCTCTAATGTTGCAAAGCAGAATTTCCTGAAACTGATATTAGTTTCTAGGAAGACGACTATTAATATTAATGCTAATGTTAACATTAGCATAAATATTGATATCAACGGCGTACAGCAGATGAAAGATAGATGATTTTGGTCCGAGAGGCCTTAAATAAGTGTCGGGGCTCTATGGAACATGGAGTATCGTTAGTACATATCCACAATCCACAATCTACTTCCGCAGGGACGCTAAATAATCCTCTGGATAACGGAAGGACGACGATAAATTCCGGGCACTGGACGCCGATTAGATACCGCAGTGGACACTGGCTCTGGCGATGCCCAGATCTCGGTCTCTCTGGTGAATGCCCGCGGATCTATATTATGGATGTAAACATCTATGACTGGACTTTGACTGTACAGTACGATACTCTACACATGGGCATATTTGTGTTTGTACAAGCCATGCTATTCCGTACTTTCCATTAGATACATATGTAAAAAAGTTCAAGTCGTCATTACATGTCGTGTGTCGTATATTGTGTGTTTGTGTATTTAAGAGGCGAGGGTGGTTCAGCTTTCTATCGGATGTACTTGCTCGAGAACTTTTATACATCACGGCTCAGCATTCCGTCGGTCTATCCACCCGTCTTTTGCTATTACTTCTTGCACTTGTTCGTCTCCTCCTCCTTCTTCTTCTAGTCAATTCTCGTTGACCTACATTTAAGATAAAACACTTAACTTGGGTAGATTTTTATGAAGCTGAAATAATTAAGTGCACTTGAATGTCGTATCTTATTTTACGCTATACTTTATTTTTGTTTGTTGTTATTTTTACGAAGATTTTTTCTCGAGAGGATCACTAAAAAAAGATGAAGGAGGAAGAGGTATAAATTCAACGAGCAATCACATGAAAATAATGTTATCAATACTAGATAAATTATTTCGTTTTTATCTACCCCGATAAAATTATTCATGTTCAATTAAATTCACGAGGAATTTTTATGAGTGGTTGAATTAGATGTTTTATTTAATAATGTTTCCATGAAATGTAAATTTTTTTTGTGGCTTGAATTTTAATTCTATGGGTTCTATTTGCAAAATTCGAGAAGAAAAATTTAATTATGTGAAATTTAATTATTTTTTAAATAATATTCAAATTTGGTAATTTTTTTATCATGAAAAATTCTTCGGAATTATTCAATTTTTTAATTAATTTAAAACTATTTTATTTTTAAATTAATTATTTTTAAAAGTTATTTAAGATAACAATCATTAAAATAAATTTTTGAATAAATTTTCAAGCTTTCAATGTTCAAAAAAATTAATCATGTTAATATTATAACCAAAAAAATTTCCCGAATTTTTAAAAATTTTCCTTTCATTTCTTTTATAAATTTTAAAAAATATTATTATCACGTTTTCCTTCAATCATAAACAATTTTCCTCAGCATTTCGGCGAACTTATAAAAAATTCATAAAATCCGGTTTTTTAAATTTCAATTTATTTCGCGGATTAAATCCATTTCCGTGAGATTAAAAATTAACTCACGAGATTACCAGGAAATCTTGTATGTAGAATAAAAAATTAACACAAACAATTTTTTGGTTGAATTAAAAAAATCCTGATTAAAAGATCCCTGAGATTTATTTAGCATTAAAATATAAATTAGTTATTTCTGTCGACGGGTAGTTAAATTTTATAAATTAAACCCGCAAATATTTGTGCTGTCCCTTCCCCTTTCCAAGTAAGGGTTTTCAGTGTACAAACATGATTTTTTTTTCCGAGCAGAGTTAAGTGTCAATACCATTTAAATAAAGCAGTAATGAACTTTACACAAAAGACTTTACAGCCTTGTCTTGCCGGTCGCGGGTTTAATTAGTGAGCTAATCAATAAAGCGGTCGGTTAATTTAGTTCTCTGTTAATTTAGAGGGAAATAGAAAGTAAAGGAGAAGAAGAAAGAAAATGAGTAAGAAAGAAATTTATGTTTGAATAAAATAAAACTAAAACAATTATTGTTTATGGAGAAAATTAAACTGAACGTTTATTACTTAATGGTAAATCCGCAGACGGATTGAATTAAACCTTTTTTTTTTTTTCGTTTTTTTTTATTAGACGTTTACGGAATAAAGCTAAGGCAAATTTCGATGAAGATTGAAGCTGAATGTCACTGCAAGTGTTTTATGTAAAGAGCTACCGTTGCTGAGTTGTTGAGAATGGAGAAGAAAGTTGAAGAAAATTTGTTCGTTTTAAAGAAGAGGGAAGGAAGAGTTTAAATTACCGCAGACTCTTTGCATCTAAATTTTTGTGAAAGACGAGAGAAAAACGATTCTGTTAAAGTCTTAGGAAAAGTTCGGAACAGCAAGGTCAGGGGATGGAATAGATTTCACTTGCTCCTCGGGGTTGTATTAGTGTTAGTGTTGGTATCAACCATCACCCATCAGCTTAAAACCGGACTTTTCTAACTTACTCGGGACTTCCTTGATAGGAAGTAACTGTAAGCTAATTCTATGTAGATATAAGAGTCAGCTCAATTCTCAATTGGTACCAAACTTAACTCAACTCACTGCTTCGTAGTAGTACCTTTGCATTAACATCGAGAGAAATTTCTTGGGGAATATTGAAAGGAATTTTCCAGACAATCGGCATTTTCATGTTAACCTAAAACTTTTTAAATTTTCGTATTTAAATATCTGCTGGGTCGTTATTCGCTCAATTTACGTTCTACTTAACTTTTCACTGGTTTAACATCTAAGGGTTATTGTCTAACTTCCGAGGTTTTACTTTCTAACTATTTAGAAAATTTTATTTCATTTTATTGGTATTGGATGGAATTTTTCGTTAAACATTACTTCAACGATGAAGATAATGTTCTTTCGCATATGGATATTTAGATTCTTAGATTTCGTAATTCACATTTAGAAAATTTTACAGCAGATGGTAAGAATGGTTCATTTCTAATATTAGTTTAATGGTAGATGACAATTTGACCTTTAAATTTTTTGTATTAGCTGCATAATATTGTTATGATTTCCTTTTTTTTATAAACAGAAAAATAGTATACACACCTTGGCCAGTAAAAAGTAAAGCCTCAGACCACATGTTTGTCAACCTCGGCTTCGCCTCGGCCAACAATTACATGTGGTCTGAGACTTTTCTTATTTTAATGGCCTAGGTATGTAATCTACTATTATTGAATCGAGTAAATAAATAATATAGCAAACAAATAAATACGCACTTGGTTCAAACAAATGTTTGCTTGATTCAATTAAATGCCATCGAGTAAATCTATTTATTTACATTTCCAAATTATTATTGTCGTGGAGAGATATTACGAAATAATGTAATTGCGAGCTGGACAAAACAAACAATAAAACAATATTATGACGTTATTAATAATTGCAATTGCAATTTTCGGTGAAAAGCATGATTTAAATAGTAAAATTTTGATTTTTCCAAACGCATGAAGCTAAGAAAAATAAAATTAAGCATCCGTCTGTTTAAAAGTTTAGCGATCGCTTAATTTTAGCAAAAACGGTGAAAGATTTTCTGGAGAAAGTAATCGAGAATTGACGGCTCTCATCAATATCGATTCAATTTATATGGAAGTATACAGCCAGTTTTCACGCTTAAAAGACGTTTTTATTGTTCACTAGGATTTCTCAAATAGAAGCTTAAAAAAGTGAGAAAAAAATTTAAAGAAGAGCGCGTCTTTTTGTCTTAAGTAATGGAAAAATTTGATCAACAACCCGGGTCAAAAAATTTAGTCTGTTTTATCATTAATAAAATTTTTTAATATTTTTCATTCAATTTAATTTTATTATGTGTATCTATTTTATATGAGAATTTAATCTATTTTTGCCCGTACTATTCACAATTCAGACCAATTTCAGATCATTTTTAATGTTATAATAAAATTGTTTTCTATTGTTTCAAGACCAAAATCAGACTTTTTTTGTCACAATTATTTAGCTGGTTTTGATCGCATCAAGGTCAAAAACAGACCAAAACGTTCTATAATTTTTAGTCGGTTTTTCATCGCCTGTAGATCAAAAACCGACCTTTTACGAATTTAATAATAATAATAATAATAATAATAATAATATATTTATTTATTATTATTTTATTCATGTCCTCGAAGATCCTCTACAGGGCACGGCTTTTCATTCTCTGAAACTGAAATAGTGACGATTCACTATTTCGTAGTGCAATGTATACTAAACGGTATTCTTCGCACTACCAAATAGTGAATACCGCTCATTAAATGATGCGTGAAAGTATAAAATTTAACATTAATCTTGTCAACATTTTAATCTTGTCTCGATGTATTCACATTGTGTTTATTAACGATAATTAGAAAACTCTAGATTTAGATCCATAATCAAACGATGAGAACTATTTTATAAACGTATATTAATACAAATTTATTAGTTATCACTGCAACTAATATTCGCAGTTACAAAACTTTTATAATCCATGAAATATTGAGCTATGACAAATAAATATGACAGATGTAAGGTTATAATCGACGTTCAGTTCATAAAACAAGAGAGCGCATGAATATATTATAAATTAATTAATTAATTTTTTCAAATAAATGCGACTTATAATTTTTAATGAGATACTTTTAAGTCCAAAAAATTATGTCACCATCTTAGTCGACTTTTGGCCTTTGAACATTTAGAGTGAAAATTGTAGATCAAAAACAATATAAGATTTCATATTGAATTTGAAAACAATACATAAAGTCCATCTACAAATTAACTAGACTAAAAACCGATCAAACTTTTAAAACTTTTTAGGGCCAGTTTTTCAATCCGGGATAAAATTTTATCCGAGATGAAAGTACCGCCAATAAAATAAAAAAAAAAATAAATAAATAATTCAGCGACGTGATATTGCTCTCAATTTATTTATATAAAATCTCAGTTTATTTAAATAAAAATAAATAAATATATCATAAAAATAATAATAACATCTTATTGTGTCATTTAAATTATTTTAAATCAATTAAGACAATTATAAATTAATAATAGATATGTCAAACGCAAGATATGAGCTCGAAGGGCTTAAAAGCATAGAACAGCTACCTCTTTGAGCTCATAATGCTCAAAATAATACATAAATTGTACTTTGGAGCTTGAAGAAGAGCTCAACAACATTATAAGTGCAATTTCAAGCGCTTAGGTATGGAATTAGCGGGAAGTTATATACAGGGATCTCCTTCAGGGTCATCCGTTTTCCTAATTTTTATTTTATTTATTTACAATCAGGAAGTTGTCACAATTGGAAGTGAATATTTCTGTGACATGTGACTAATGTTTATTTATTTTAATTCAAAATAAGTGACTGAATTCAAGGAGAATTACTCGTAGGCAATATCACTGTGCTAAATTATTTATTTTTTTTATCATAATGGCAGTACTTTTATCTCGGATTGAAAAACTGGCCCTTAGTTTCATTAGATTAGAAACAGCATAAAATATTCATAGCTGCTCAATTATTTTACTAAAAAGTTATTTAGACTTAAAACAGATCAAAAATAATGTGAATAGTAGATCAAATACAGATGAAAATGTTTTTAAAAGTTCAAATACAGATCAATAAGTTCAAATGCAGATCATTTAGCTTAAAATCAGTTTAAATTTTTCGACCCGGGAAATGCACCGGATCACTTAGAAGACGACTTATATTTGTTGATACAATTTGCCAAAAGTTTTCTGCTCCAAAGACAAAAATATTAGTTCTATAAAAATTTACTAAAAACATTTCCACAGAATTAATATTTTCTTCAATGAATTTGTTGAAAGAAAAAATAAATAGATCTAAATTTATGAAGAAGAAATAAATAGAATTGTAAATTTACAAAAAGCTTGAAGGGAAAATAAAAGTAACGAGAGCTGTAAATGAGCCTTGAATGTTAAATATTTACGGTGGAATATATTATTATTGCAGACAAAACAAAATATAATTGAAAGTAGAGACAGAGCAGAGAAACGTAGGATGGTAATTGCAGCCAGCTGTGTAATACGTAAGTCGTTTTGACATTTGAAATAAAATAATGGGCAGAGAGCGGTGCCATGCGGCGCCTGTATCTCGTGGTTTTGATCGTCACGCTGTTTATCTGTACATGTATTTACATTGTGTGCAGACAAAACTGTAAATACTGAAAGCATCGAGTAGTACAGTTGCATTACGTTGTAAAACAGCGATATGTGCTCGGTCTGCAAGCACAAGTGTGAGAAACACGATATACGATGCTCGGGTATTAGTTTTCGTAGCACTACCACTTGCTACGTTTGCGTATTATCTAAGAATGTAAAAGTACGGGGGCTTTTGGTAGTATTGGTTGTTCTTGGAAACTTACACGAGAATCAATATCGACTGAGAGTAACTAAAGTCGACATTAACGGGTGCCTGTTGGGTTATTGCCGTCAAGTCATTGTTCTCAAGAGTAGATTTAATCATAAACTGACGTTTATATATAAATATATACCGCCCACAGATCCATATATTTGTATATATATGACACAGCAATAAAGTATATTCAAGTACCTGGCACAGGCCTTAAATATTAAACGTTTCACGGTTATTATATTTAATAAAATAATAAATGAACCATTTTAATGGCATATTTTACCCTCATTCCTTTACTTCACAACTTTGTTTTATTCTATAACTTTTGTAATTTATCTTTTTGATAATAGTAGTGGTAAGTTCTTCACTTGAGATAAGTAGTGGTTCATTAAGAACTCTAGATTAGAATTATTTAATAATTTTTTTCTAAAATTGATAATTAATAGAAATTTTTCATTGTAATATCAAAAAAAAAATTATTTTCTTGGTTTTTGTATTATTTAATTGATAAATTTGTTATTAAGTTATTTTATTTTTATTTTCATGTCTAAACTTGTGAATTCAACAATATTTTTTTTGTGTAAAAATAATATTCAGCAATTAAATTTTTACATATTCATACTATGTAGTGCGTCTAATTATCTAAGTATTGAAAGGAAAGGTATAAAAAAAAAATTTCCGGCAAAAAAAATTTTTTGAAAAGAATTAATTATTTTTATATGATAAAATGGTAGCAGTTTATTCGTGTAATTTGTGACCGAGGTAAAAAATTAGACGATAAAGCAATAATCCCCAAAAAATAAAAAAATTGTGAGCATGTAAAGTGAAAACGGATGTGAATATATTGCATGTTAACAAAATGGTGGCTGGTAGATGGTGGGTATGCACAAAAGCAGGAGAAAGTGTGGTATTTATTTGCTTTGAAGCGTAATACCCTCGACAGCAACACCAGGTTAATTGCGGGAATATAAACGTGCTAAGCTTTTCACAAAATAACGCTGTCGAAGCGAATGAGGTTAAACGATGAAACTTTACGTTTAACTGCTCACATTTCACTGGAGATAGGCTGAACTAATAAGTGAATGATACGCAAATCGAGTATTCGTTTAAATTAATGGTTTAGTTTATAATGTGCATACTCTCAACATTAAATATTATATATCATGCATTATCTCTTGTATATTAAATATAAATATATAAATATATGTCTGCACACTGCAGAGATATGGAGGAATTTTATCTATATGTTTCTACGCTGCATTATCAAAAGTTATCCGCGAGCCAAGCTGATTACAATCGCTCCAAATATAATAGATATGCACTTTGTCGAGGCTATAGTACCCGAATTGGATAAATTTGGATATTTCTCGGTTCAGTAATATTTGAAGAGATTTTATTTGAGAATGCGATTTAGTATTTAATTGTACGTTTATGTTATTTATCTCTTTAGTCGAAAATATGTATATTTATCTATATGAAACAATTAATAATATATTATCGACTTTTGTCTACTCAATTATGCATTTTAATATTTAATCCGCTTTTAATACCATAAATATTGGCTGCAATACAATTCAGCCTATACTCACCACTTGATCATCAGTAATATTTAATAGAGAAATATATATTGGTATTAACTGCTCACAATAAAAATATCAAAACGGCTGATCCTTCAATTTCTATTCTCAAACTTTTTGCTTTGAATTTCCAATTGGAATTGAAATTAATTTATAAATTACTTCAATTTATATTTTATTTAAATTCATCATTTTTATTTTTTATATTTAGTGTACGCAATGACTTATTATTCATTATTAAATATCTATAAAATGCATTAAAAAGTTTATAAAATAATTATCTAAATTAATAAAACCTCAACGTTGAATAAAAATAAATTAAAAAAAAAAAACTTTTATTCACTTCCAAACGATTAGCTTGAAAGTTAAAAAAAAAAAAACCTAAAAACTTTCCGTGAAAAGTGTTTACTCAGTAGGCAAAACACGGAATCGATATGTACTGAAATTTGTGGGGCGAAGGACCGAGTGGCAATATAATACTGTTGAGGGTCGCGATAAAAAACAACGAAAAGTTTAATAAAACACTTACACTGTTTTGCAAAAGTAATTTTCGATTTTCAGAGCAAGGATATCAAAACAAAATCCTATCATGTAAAAAACGACGATTTTTTACAAAGCAACCGCAGTTGATAATCATAACCATAACCATAAAAGCCCGATGTATTTATTTACACTCTGGTAGAACAGAGTAGAGGTTTGCGCCATAGAAGTAACCAATGTCGCATATGCCTGACATAAAATAAAATGGAGTATGTTTTAGAGTAAACAGACTAGAGCCTGTATTGGGAATGGCAATACAAAGTAGGGTTTTGGGTGTAGGTAGACCGCGTTCCATTGCTAAACGTTACTAGACATCAACATAGGTTGAGGTTAACTCCAATGTCGATTAGCTAAAGTGACAACAGAACCCGAAGGAATGACCCAAACTGTTCACTACTCGGGGATCGTAACCACTGTTATCTACATAGACGTATGTAAAGGTATATACAGACGTACGTAGATGTATGTAGTTGCCATTGTCATTGTCATTGTATATACACATTCGTCGGAGAACGTTAGCTACGGGTAATTATTGGACATGCGACCTCTAGCGGGACGCCGACACATTATCCGAGAGCCTGAAATTTCTCGTGACTCGTGTGACTGTTGAATTGTCCCTACGGGTACTCACTTACTCACTCACTCACTCACTCACTCTGCTAGTCTGGTCCACTCTCACTTCCATCGAGATAAATGTACGTGTCTTTAGTCCGTGTACAGAGTGTACAGAGATGTATGTACACGCAATATAATACTGTATAGCAGAGCAGAGTAATGCAGAGTGGAAATGGAAGTGGACTAGTACCGTACAGTGGAAACCAGACGGTTGCCAGAGGTCAACGGAATACGGCATTATCGTTTCCAATTCGTAAATTGGATTGGAACAATTGCAGGGGCGCGGAATGTGTGCTCGAGCGGTCCTTAGGGCCATCTACGAGTGCCGCGGTACAATTCCAAGAGGACTTGCTCTCAGAAAGAGAGAGCCTCTGTTGTATGTAGCTATAGAAAGGGAGCAAGAGCTAGAGCGAGGGAGAAAGAACGAAAGTAAGAGGAGAGGGGGAATGGAGAACCTCGATCAATAATACACCGCAGTGTGGCGCTCTGTTCGTCTTTCTCGCACTCACTCGCTTGCTCTGTTTTCATTTTTCCACGACGAATTCAGTCTTTTAGTTTATGTATGTGATTTATAAGGTACGAGATGCGAGACATAAGATGAGAGTGGAAAAATATTTTTATTTAATTTTTTTTAGGAGCTAAGAGCTTTTATTTAACGGAAACTTGTCGCCGGAATCCTTCATATTATACGGGATAAAGCAATCGGTCTTCCAACAGAGTTCTCATCTCTAATGTCAATGGCGACGTCGATTTTACTCCTGATGGAGAAGGATGACCGACTGGTTGAAGTAGTATGGGATAGTGGACTATCGGTCTTCGGTCTTGTTAGAAAAATCATCTCTCGCACTTTGACGGGATGAAATATTGAATTGATTTGTGTTTTATATTTATGTTTTATCTTCAAAAACGTCCGACTCCGACGTGATATTTGTCTTTGATATTTATTCACAAATGTGATAAATTGATTTTTTTAAATCAATGAATGAATGAATAAATAAATAAATAATAGGAGGGATATCTAGAATATTTCGGACAATTTTAAATTGAATTTTGAATTCTTTGAAGTTATTTGAATTTTTCGAGTAAATTTAAAAATGTTCATTAAGTTGAAAATTCTAGAACGATTCACTGATACTTAATAAGCTTTATTGAATTTTAATAAATTAATTAAACTGTTTAATGATCCTTTTTTAATTAAAATTTATCAATTATTAATTTATTTAATTTTTCTTCCTAAAAAATTTTTATTAAAAATTAGTCCCTTATCTTTATTAAGTTATTAAGACAATAAATTGTTTCTAAATAAAATAATTGGTAAATTTTTATTAGTGGCAATTTTTCTTTAAAATTAATCACGCGAATAATTTCAATGTAATTAAAATGATCAATAATTAATAATTATTCAATTACAATTTAACGCATCCGTCTATTTATCTAAATTGAATTAACATGATAAATCAAATGTATCAATTACATGGCAATCAATCAGATAATAACTTATTAATTATATCAAACAATAAATCAAATCACATATATTAATTAAATTTAGACGTTTGTGTGGTAAAAAATTTCTTTAAAAAATGAAATTTAGTGGTATGATAATTTAATTGTGCAAAAGGATTCCCTGATGTATTTTAAAATACATTTTATACATGTATTAAGTGGATAAGATAAGACGCAAAGCACCGAATTAGGTCGACGGAACAGCACACCTCAAACCGAAAAAGGACAGCTTTAAAGTGAAGCAAAAATCGGGTCGGGTTAAAGTAGATGCTAAAATAAATTGGTGAGATAGTTGAAGGGAATAAATGGCAGCTGACTTTGTACTGTAGTAGATTCCAAAGTGTATGAAAAGACATTCTTAAAGGAACGTTAGTGAATCTCAGGTCAAGCTTTACGACTGCTGGTGAAATAGAGATAAGAAAGGCCTTAAAGTTGTGTAAGCACAAATGTTCTGCGGATCTATGTATAGATACATACATGAGTTTAGTAAACTCTTAGGGAGTTGTGTAGTCAGTGCTTTTAGAGTTTCACCGTCGAGTATTTACATCTTTCGTATCTCTGGCTTAACTCATTCTGTTCCATTCTGCTGGAGAACCAGTATTATACGACACCGCGTTACTATTATTCACAACTTGTAAATTAAATCCAACTGTAACTATTAATTCCGGTTAAATATTTACGCGGTATTATTAAATTATACAATATTTATAATGGCTGCAATGTTGATGCAAATTTTATTTCATTTTATGTTATCTAATCAGTTAATTAAATAGAATTAATCCGGTAATGGTTGATAGGGAAATCGATATGAGTAATACAGTTAAAACCACAGCAGTGAGTAAACTTAGAATTAATTCCGTATAATTACGGCCTTAAGTATTCATGCGCATAAATATTTCATTGTCAAGCAAGCTATGCCGGGTAACGAGAGGGATTTTTAATTCACGGATACAGAACAGACTTTTCGGTAAATTAGAATTTTTATTTATTAACTTTTATCGATTACTTTTTTTCGTCTCCGAGGGAACCAAACGGATATCAAATAGAGCGCTACGTCTTTAAATACTTAAGCAATTTATTTAAAATGCCGCAGTAATTAAATTTATTTTTACAAAGAACCGATTTTTATAAAAGCGTCCATGTATATCTGATAGATTACACTGGAATTTTATTCACCGAACTTTTTTCAAATCTTTATACAAAAAAATTTATTGTAAATTACCTTAGATTTTTTCCAACGGCGAGCTTTGTTAGGGATTCCAATTTTTTATTGGGAAAAAGGATCATGTTCATTACACTGGAATTTTTTTGATGTTTGGGTTTTTTATTATAGAAATTCCTGGATTCGTAAAAGAGAATTTATTGGAATTTTGTTAGGAAAATAAACTTTTTGATTTGTAAATTTTTTTTCTGTTTAACAAAGTATTTTATGACTTTATAAAATTATTAAACTTTGGGTAGCTTATTATCAGACAAATAACCAACTGGTCAAAGAAAACTAAAGCACGAATTTTTTTGTAAATTTATCAAGTCAAATTATATTAAATTAGGTTATGGGCCCAGTCAAATTTCTTTTCAATTTTTTTCATTTTAATAATTAAAAAAAAAATTCCACCAACAGAAAAATGAATTTTATTTAAGGTTGTTCGGATATGACATATAGTTTGTGCTATTAGTTATTTTGTGGATGAACATTTTTTCTATTAAAATATTTATAAAACCTTTCGTCGGAATATTTAAAAAAAATTAAAACGTAATCTACAAGAAGTGATTTATATAAATAAAAGTTATTTAAAATTCTTTGAGATTTTTTTCTTGAATTTTTTCATAAATATAATGTAACTATATATGTGATAACGACAGAATAGTATTAGATATAATTCACTGATGTTTTGACTTGTGTGTTTTTTCTTAATTTTCTTTTTTATTTTATTTACACAGTAAAAAATTTTATGTCATTGCGTCAAAAAATTTTTATGTTAAATATTTAACAGTTTTTTGAGTTAATTTAAAATTTTTCTGTGTTAATTTAACACAATTAATGTTAAATTTACACATAAAAGTGTTAAATATTTAACACAAAAATTTTTTGACGCAATGACGTAAAATTTTTTACTGTGTACTTTTATATTTGGTCAATCATAAAATGTAATGCTAGTAATATTAATAATATTTATTATTATATTATGTATTACTGAATGTTAATCAAATAGTTTTCAATTATTATTATTAAATTGCCTGTTACCGCCGTCTCTTCAATATTGTAAGCTACTAAATATATGTTAATTAAAGCATAAACTAGTGTATCTAAGTGCTCGAGATATTTTGTAACTAATTAAGCATTTATTTATAATAATGTTAAATTTTTATATATGTTAATCAATTGTAAACTAATGTGACCTTGTTATTGGCCTTTGGCTGTTGGGTCTTTTCTAAAGAAAATAAATAAATAAATAAATGCCCTACCCTCAAAATCCATCCGCCAGCATTCAACAAAATTCACCGACATTTATTAATACATAAACAAAGTATAATACAACAATTATGCATGAAAGTTTGATATTGCCTTTAGAGGCAGTGATGGGAAAATGCAAAACCGTAAAGGCTGAGGGGGTGTTGCGTTTCATTAATTAATTAATCAAAGAGAAAGGAGGGAAAGAGTAACATCACAGTAGAGGGAAGGTGACGGAACTATATAAATATATTACTATTCCATACTGTTGCGAAGGGTGACGAGCTGGTAGGAATACGCAGCGATAAAATGAGATGGAAGGACTGGAAGAGTTTGTTTGCACAAACGCATGGATCTATTTGCTGGATGCTGGATGGAATCCACCTCCACCTGTCTCTTTCTCCAGCTCCCTGCATGCAGCCCAAGCACCAAGCTATTCAACCATTTTCTACATGTGGAATAATTAGAGTGACATGATACACGACGAGTCCGGGCAATAATTATAACGCAGCCCAATGTTATATTCATCAATCAAGCGAAATATTTTTATGGCACCATACTGTGAAATATCACCTGTCGGGTCATGTACCTCGACGTACATCGTCAGTATCACTTGTGAGAAAAATATATATATATTTTTTTTTGTATATGTACCTGATCAACATACTACATGCATACACTCATAAATTTAATTGACTGCTCGTATATATTGTGTTGGTTGATATGTGAGTGTGGGAGAACACCTCAATCACTATTTCAAACGCAACGCATGCTCTGTTGTCTTGTTATCATTATTGACATATCAATATGTATTCGTTATTGTTATTATACACATAACATATAACATATACACGTTGAATATATGTCGGGAAATTACAATATATAGCTTGGGGTAAATGAAAACAGTTAATTTCAATAATAATTCATTTGATACAGTATTGGATATTACCAATGATTAATTTACCTAACATTAAATAACTACTCGTGACAATTGAAATGAGGGAGTCTTCGGATAATTATTATTTGTTATTCATTATTTATTATTAAAATCCTGTTCTTTACTGTCCATGTCCGTTAACTGGTCCGGTAATTGGCTTCCATATTTTGTTCTTTATTGTGATTAAAGCTCTTGTTTACTTCGACAATTTACATATACTAATTTATAATTTTAAATTGGTCGCGTGATAACGATGTCATGGAATATAAGTCAAAAAGTTGATGTACATCGACACGTATGACCTCATTTCTGAGGCATAAAACCCCAATTGGGCTATCAATTTTTTGGGAATTTATGACGTGTGGGAAGTGTATGGCGATCAATATTTTTATGGGATAGGATATTGGTCGTTGAACTTTTCAACAAGGGTTTTTGATTGAACGTTAATTTTTTTTTATGAATAATGAGTGGAATTTTTAGTTGTTTTTAATTATTTTTGGGTAATATTGTTCAGAATTTATATTTTTTATTTTTAACATTAAAGCCTTTCCAATCCTTTAATTTGACATTTTTTTATTAATAATTTTAATTTCAAAATTTTAGCAATAATTTCTGGAGTTTTGATAAATTTCCTTAATGAGCAATGAAATTAAACATATCAATTCCCTAAAAAATACAAGGAAAACTTTGAAAAAAAATGTAGAGATCGGAACGAACTAAAAGTCAAACTTAAATCTGCACGATTACACATCGGATGAGCTACATAAAGGGTTTTTTTGCACTTTTCAGTGAATTTCCATAACAATTTTCATATAATATGTAATATTATTATTATACGGAATACAAATGTAACGATTATTGAAACCGTAAAATAAATACGTTTACTTTACATCAAAAAACGTGAATCCGTAAAGGGTATATTTATTTTCGACGAATCATAATATTTAAATTATTTTTACAGCATATATTTTTATGCAAAAACAGTCTTCAGAAAGACATGATAAGTCCATAAAAAAATTTTCCTCTTTTTCTTTACAACATATCTCCATAACCTACATACATACCTATATTTTATTATTTTCAATGGGAGTATGTTATAAAAAAACTCACATAAATTGAAAACGACTAAAGACTAAAGCCAAACAGGTTTTTCTCATTACGTGCAACACAAAAAATAATTCCCTCCGCGAATATTAATATTAATATATATTCTAATTAAAAATCACAAAAACAGAATCGCTAATAAAATGGTAACCTACGACAAAAAAAAATACTTCAACTATAAAAATGATCAAGTGTCAGTATTTTTGCATCGGAAAATGTAACATCCAGATAAATTAAGACTCCAATGTTTATGGGTTGTAAAAAACCGGATAAAATAAAAAAATTTAGTTTTTAGATGACCTAAAAATGAAAAATACAAAAGTTATCATGAATGAAACCCAAGGGTGAAATTCGTTGAATGCAGAGCGAAAAAAAAAAATAAAAATATGACACCTCCCCTCCGGTACCGTTCCACAAGAACAAACTATATATCGTCAAATTTATGTTGACACGATATAATCGAATATTGTTATCACGTTCTACGGCGCTCTCGCTGTCAAGGCGTTATATTGTTAAATATTTATAAAAAAATATCCATATACATGTATGTACGTTTTCATATATGTATAAATTTTCGGATTTTTTTTTCCGCACAATATAAACAGGCCATTTTTCAAAGCAGCATGTTACATCGCGAGACACCCCAGTTAGATATAAACCAGATGACAAACGACGCTCGGATGATCAAGAGCCGTCTTAAACTTTTACTGCTGGCGTTTAAAATGTTAAAAGTTTAAATCCCGTTGACTTTTCAACGAGCTGGAAGAGCTATGACGACACAACCATCTGAAATCTGATCGTAAAAAATGACTACCGAAGAGGAGAGATAAATGTACATCTTCCTCATCTCTTCTCTACTCGAGAATCTGCAAGTGCATATATTTATATTCATATTCATATTGCGCGTCTTTTAATAAAAATATATATATATGTATATGGCTGTATAGAAATAAAAAGGTACGCGGAAAAATAGTGTGCACAGTGAACTAAAAGACAACTTGAAATTATGCTAATAGCGGTAGAAGTCTAGCGGCAGCAAGCATAGAACGATACTACATAGTCAAAAGTAGTTGAACTAGTAGTAGTATATATTATAGTTGTATATATAGTAGTGCTCGGGAGGTGAGGTGATAGTTGTGTGAAAATATACATCTGGCTTTTGCGCTAGCTTATCGCAACGTTTAACATATTTTCTGGTAACTATACTTGCATAATCTCGGGTCACTGTTCCCGAGTCCTGCTGCTGGCTGCGCATTTTCAACTCATCTGCATCGCTGGAGAATTTAAAACTTCTGGAGGTTTTTAAATAATTTGCATTTAAAACCTGCACGCTCTTCCCAATTTCGTTAGTAGTTTTATTGTTAATATTTATGGATAACTTTACGGGTTAACTAAATGTGCTGTAGGTTTTTATTTAATTGCGAACGGGTAGAGAAACAAAAAAAGTTGTAAGTTGGAATAAAAAAATATTGATTTTTTTTAAAGTTAATTATTCAAAATTTTGTATTCAGATGTTATTTTTATAAATTTTATTCTCTATTAAATTTATCAAAAATAAAATTAAAAAATTAATATTCTTTTTTGCGGGGACTTAAATTTTTTTAATAGTATTGAAGCTTTTTGTATTGATAAAAATTTAATTTTTACGAAAAATTGTCTATAAAATTTTTCAAATTACTTTTAAGAATTTTTTGTTTCATTTTTTACAATATTACAATTTATTGAATTTTTAAGCTCTAAAAAAATTTACACAAAAAATAAAATTATTTACTCAAGTGGTTATAAAATTTCCGGCTTTTTCGCACTAAAAACAATAAAAACTTCAATACTTCCTTTTAAAAAAAAAAAAAAAAAAAAAATGAACATTGATTCAGATAATATTTCATGTGGGTCAGGTATTAAAATTTCCAGCGCTCAACAAAATACCTACACAGCGAAATTAATTAGAATAATAACCGTGTATTAAGCAAATTACAGAGCTTGAATTTCAACGTGAAAAATGATTGAAGCGTAGTTATAATAAAGCGTACTCCAGATCTCCTTCACAGGTACCTTTATTATTATTTTATACTCTGATGGTTTTATTTTTATCTAAACTTTTTGCTCGTATTCCTCTTATTTCCTCTATTCCGTAACGGTGGCATACCATCCGTCTTTTCGTGCCGGGTGAAGAAAACGTGGCCGAGAACTCGCCGATCCTGACTACTGGAATAGGAGGGAGCAAAAAAGAGAGCTAATGTATATAATATAAGTTTAAAGGAGGGCACAGCCAAGGGTTTCCTATGCCATACCGTTCGCCTTTCGTGCGGCTTATTACTTTTCACTTAACGCTCACATCTATAACCGTGCAAAAGTTATCCAAGTGACGTGACGCGTGTCATTTTCCGCGCCGCTCGCTCCACAAAATTGCCAACAGCTTTGCTCCTTTTACATTGCTTATATATGTATATATCTCTCTAACACAGGGGAGCAATGAATCATACAAACAACTTTAATAAAACAAATGTATACTCGACTTGAGTTCAGTCGGAATAATAATAAAAGTTTCACCGAAATTTTTAAATAATTTCTCTTTAAATAAACACCAAGTATTTTTTATTTTCTGCGCGGAATTTAATAAAAATTTCCGCTCTGAAACAAAGCACTCTCTGCATTAATCAATTATTTCTCACCGTTTTATTTATTAAAAAATACTTCCAAAAGCTCTATGTCAGGTTAATTGGTTTTAATTATGACGGAGTGGTTGTTTTTACGATATGTAACCTGTGATACACGCAAGTGGATTTTATTAACGAGTTTTTTTTTTTTTTCTTAATTTTTTTAAAGTCGCATAAACTACTAAGGTCATGAGCGACTACGGTAGGGGGTAAACTTTTGTGATTGGAACTCGTTTTATTTCTTGGGCTGAGCAGAATAATACACTTAAATATTGAAAATATTCATTGGTGTACGCCGGACTCGAACCCGGTCCAATGCTTTGGTAAGCAAGGGCCGGATCCGATAGGCTACTGCGCGCCCTATTAACGAGTTTATTTATTTAAAATTGTGGTTAAAAAAAAAATATTTTTTTAAATTTTTATTCAAAGGAAAATTTAGATTAAAAATTATGATGATTAATTATATTTTTTATAAATATTTTTCAATTTTAAAAAATCTAAGAATTAAATTACTTCCCAACATTCTCAGAAAAAAAAAAAAAAAAAATTTGTTAAAAACGTTATTTATTAAAGAATTTTTTCAATAAAATTTCTGACAGTGTCTGACGTATAAATTACCCATATAACAATTTAATAAAAATATTATTCTTACAAGAAAGCCCAACGTCGAACCTATAAAAGAAATTGACAAACGAGAATCAATTTAACACTTTGGCATACGTGGACATAGAATGGGATCGATAAGCCAGGCATCCATTCAACGTGAATAGTTTTCAAAGCAGACATCCCTATTACTCAAGAAAAAAATTCAAGAATTTCCAGTAAAAATCTAATGATAAATTTATCTATTATATACATTTGACTGCTAAACAAATAAGAAAGAAACGATAACATATCTAAAAATAATAAAACCGGGAATTACCAAAGAAAACAGGCTGAGAAATTGCCGATTGCTGAATAGAATGCTCGAGGCAAAATAAATCGCGGCATGAACCATAAATTGAATTTGATTTTCCTGAAAGAAGCCGAACTGGAGTAAAGTAATCTCGGTAAAACGTATATGGTTGTATAAACAAATAAATATTTATGCCGAATAAACATGCTTCGAAAAATATCTGCGGGAAGACATATATAATGTGCAGAGTAACCGAGTTGATGTTTTATCGAAGATCTTTAAGTGGCTGTCGTATACGTCCTATCTTGAAGGTACTCGGGTGCATAAAATATAACCCCGCAGGTGTTCTGCAAATACACCTGGCATCTCAAATACACCGTTAATAAAATATAAGCGGTAAAAACATTACTGCGTGCACGGGTTAACAATAATTACGGTTAACTAGACAAAATTACTGTTTAAATTACTTGGAGAATTAAAATGTCGCGTGCATAAGCATCCATTCTGGGAAAACGGAGTTACTGGGCAAAAAGGTTTTACATGTTTTCGAATACTGCTGTACGTACTAGTTTATATTACCTACTTTTTACTGTTCCTTATTTATATATCTTTCGAGCTACACAGCAATAAGAATTAGTTATGTTTGTTTTGTAAGTACCCTGAAACACTGGTAGATGATGTTGCAAGAATTCACCAGCATTGGTTAAGCTCAAAGCTTCTTGAGAGCACAAATTGGTAGCGTGACAGTCTAAGTCCTTTTCTTGGAGTTAAACTTCTTGCCAAGTGGCCCGTGTAAGACTGATATCACACACGCATATATACATACATACATACACAAAGGGTTCATTACGGCAAACACAGACTAGACTGTGTGGAAGAACAATAGCAAGTTTAAACTAGTGACTGCACTGTAATATCGGCAATTAAGGCCCGATAAAGGGATGAAATCTTGGTTGAATACCTGGGTAATGTTTTAGGTGGAGCTTCATTAAACGTTTTACGAGTCCAATTAAATAAAGTTTTATTGAAGAAATCCCCCCAATTTGGAAAACTGTCGCAGAAGCTGCCAGCTAACGGAGATAAATTATTTTTCCGGGCACCAGACGTGGCTTCCAAGAGTTCACTTCAGCGGAGGTAAGGCGTCAAATTATAACTTTAGAGGTGAATGAGCAGAAGAAAGTTATGTTTTATGTAAGCGTTTAGTTTTTAAATAATTGATCTTTGGAATTTTTATGAAAGTGTTTTGTTTTTTTTTTTTTTTTATGGTCATATGTGTTCAAACTAAATTCATGAATAAAAAAAAATTTTTTAATTTTTATTATCAAGAAAATGATTTTTTTAATTCTATTGGTTATGTTTATATACTAGGCAGATTTTTTCACTTATGAGACCTGCAATTTCTTTAAAGGAAACTTTCAATGCTCGTTGAAAATTTTTTTTTTCATATCAATTATTATTAATTTTTGTAAGAAAGACACGGGAATGTTATAATGATTGCACATTGAAAGTTACAATGAATATTAGCTAGAAAAATTACATGGATAAAATGTGCATGCCAATTCGATAGAATTAGGAATCTATGCAAGTCAAAACAATACTCTAATTAAATTTCAAGTCTAGATCTAAAAATGCAATTCTATAAAGCACCCAGCGGAGCGGGCAACAGCTAGTTAATTATAAAGGCGTAGCTAAAAAAGATTGTAAGTTGAAACAATAATAAGAACATAGATTATTGCCACATCAAAATATTAAAAAATAAGGAATTAGACCGTCGATTTACCAATTTTATTTTATTAAACTAAGTATAAATTATTTGAATAATCCAAACCAAAATATTATATGTACCTCTAGTAGTTATTAAATGGTTTTGTAAAGTGACAATTAATTTTGAAATAATCGTTTTTTCGTACAAATGGAAGATTCTTTAAAATGGAGTTAGACAATTTGCTAATTAGAACGTCGAAATATTTTTTTTATACATCCATTACTTTCTTCAATCCATATAAAAAATTATACATGGTCGTATTAAGCCATACCAAAAAATTAATCCCAGCTAAAATTCTTTAAGGATTGAACCCGAAAAATCTCATTTTTTTCAGTTTTGACGGAGAGTTTATTTGAAAAAAGCGGAGTTTCAGTCCAGGAAGGGAATAAAGGTTACGAGAGGCTGACAATTAAATAACAGAATTGAAAACACGGGAGCAATATGTCCTGGGGTCCTCAGGTGGGAAAATGCTTCGGTATCGAATAACAAAGGAACGGTCGATTGAAGAGGAACAATAATTCGCATGGTTTGCGTTTCGTTTCTGCATTGCCGGAATAGAAGACGAGTAGGTACAGACACCGCAGGCGGTTCAATTAGTGTCAGACGCGCGAAGCTAGCTACGCGACAGCATTGAAGGGTACACAATGCTCTCTATTTGGCCATTGTGCCTTACACACTAGTGCATTGTACACACGAGAATACTGTGTACATGCTACCACTAGAAGGGAGAGGAGAAGAGTATCAGCCGCATAAGGCACAAGAAAACCGGGCGCCGTACATTGTTACACCCCCCGCCAGTAAGGAGCTCGTCCCGAGTAGTCATAGTCAGTAGCTCATGCTACAGGATGACTAGTATGACTATACACGCCAAACGAACAAAGTTATATGAGAGGGTTACTCCACTGAGCACCATCACCATCAGCATCACCATCTCTATCACCATCACTATTACCGTTGCTGTTCCATACTCCAGCACAGAGTTGCATGTTGTATGCTGTCTTCTCTACACTACATCCTACATCCTCCATCCTGCTTCCTACATCCACCCTTGCTCCCTACACTATCCTTTCTCTTGATGTTATGTATATAGGTTGCTAGTTTGTCCCCCTTACTTTACTATCCGCACGTCACGCTCGATGGCTAATTTCGTTTGTGTCAAGCGAATTATCTCTTTGTCTCTGTACTAACCCCACACAATTCTGTTCTGAATACTCATGTTAGTTCTAAGAATATTTCATTGTACAAGTCATTAATACAAATCACGTTATTATGTTATTTGTTATTCTTTGAAAGCATTAGATTTACTTAATACCCTCAATCTCTCCCTGATTTAGTGACATTGATAAGTAGATTTGATTAACTGTCTCTGAAATTGAGGCATGATATCTTCATGGAAAGAATATATAGTCGGAAGAAAAAAAAAACAATTGAAAAATTAATTTGAATTTTTACAAACTTTGAAGTATATTTTGATATTGTAAATTTTACTAAAAAATATAAAAATCAATATGTAGAATTTTATCTACATTATTAAGAGAATAAGCAAAATTTTGTGGCCTTTTGTGTTGTTATGCCTTTTCATGGTTTCATATCATTCTTACCAATAGTCAATTTATGATGATAAGTATTTAGGCTGCATTCGAAAATACTCTATCTTTAGATACATAATTAAGAAATGACCTTGTATCTTGTCAACTATTAACATTTTTAAAGATATAAACTCATCCCGATGTTACATTCATCAAAACCTTTCATTTGAGTACCCACATCAATTTTTCATATATTTATATATATTATATGTATGTATATATGAAAAATATATCAAAAATGCAAGTGGGTA
>CAJNRD030001122.1:19681129-19746650 GCA_905319865.3 Cotesia congregata
ATTTTTAAAGATATAAGCTCACCCCGACATTACACTCATTGAGACCTTTCATTTGAGTACCCACATCAATTTTTCATATATTCATATATATTGCATATATGTATATATGAAAAATATATGAAAATGCATGTGGGTATTCAAATGAAAGCTCTTGATGAGTGTAACATCGGAATGAGCTTATATCTTTAAAAACGTCAATAGTTAAAGGAGTACAGTGCAATTTAACAAGTCATTATTTAATAAAGCAAAATTTTATGTATTTATAGTTCACATAGTGACTGCAAGGTTGCTAGTTTTGATAATTTCGCTTAAAAATATAAAGAAGCTGTCCCATTTTTAAAGTACAGTAACTAATACTCAGATATTTTTAAATGTGCATTATAAGAAAACAGTTGATAAAAAAAATTTTATTTATACATAAAAAATGTATCAGTTAAAAAAATTTCAAGTGCAAAGATATCAAATTTTTAAATAACTTCAAACTTCTACTAGAAAAATTAAATTTAATTATTGAAAATAATTATACTATATATTTTCATAAATTTGACTATTTGTTAGTCATATGTGATTTGTCGTTAAAGTGATTGTCGTAAAAATGAAATCATAGTTAATAAAGAAATCATACATAAAGTTGTTGAAGACAGTAATGGACGTAATGGACGTAAATAGAAGTATTGATGCAAAACTTTTGAATAATTGATGAAAAGAAGCTTTAACCGTACATAGCTAGAAGAAAAGAGGTAAGGTAGATTATATCCTACGAGTTAACAATTGTAATCATTCTCATGATGAATAATTCTGAATATCTTAATAAATAAGTACATAATGAATATAATTTCGGAAACAAGAATTATCAGCAAAGTGAATTTTGAAGCCAAAGAATCTTTCTGGTTAAAGTATGCGCTTAAAGTAACACCCAATCTAAAATTCTCTGTACGAACTAAAAACCTCTTTAAAGACGTTCCAATTTATAATTAACAACCTTCCTAATCCCGTAGAAGCATATGTACTTTACAAATTCCGCTCTTCAAGAAGATTATGCAAAAAAAAATAAATATTAATTCTTAAGCCCATAAAGTTATATTCATTTTCGCTCGTTTCGTACTCCAAACTTTATCGCCTGGAAGTGCAAAATCGGCGAAACTTCAGAACATTCATGCCTCTTCAATTGTAAGCACGATTAAAGTTCAAGATAAGGATATCGAAGCATCAAAAATTTCAATTTTGGATCCTTAAAGCTCTAAAATTTATCAACACTAAGCCCTTAAATGCTGTCATGCTTCATCATTATTTAAAACCTGCTCATAAACATATAATTTTTTATTCTTCGTAACATAAAATAACACAACCCAATAAAAATGAAGTATCCATAAAACCCGCATATATTTTTCATGCACTCAATAAATTATCCTCTTGAACACGAAAACGAATTTTTTTTAGATCTTAATCGCTTTATATCAAAATTAGATGTATCTAAATAACTTATTGATTCAGAACACTTAACATCCAATCTGGTACTCTTTTAGACATTGCATGATAGATATTAAAGCGAACTCAATTATAAATTCGATGGATTTCCACCGATTTGACGTGTCAGAAGCTTTTCAGCTAAATTGGAAACTGAGATCTTTATTGCATTAACAGAGATAGTTTGTCAAAATCAATTACATTATCTTATCTTAAGCGGATAATATAAAACATGACCTGGTAAAATTTGTCTGAATTGGTAACATAAGAGACATAAATAGCAGTTGATAATTTATGTAATGCTATTTTGTAAATTTACTTAAAATATTTTTTTTGGCATATACTTAGGAAATTTGCATGACTTAAAAGTAATGTTTAAAAGTTTAAATAGCTTTTGGCAAATGCCAGTATACTTAAACTTTAGATATTATGTAAGGCCATGAGCATGACGAGACTCAACTACACAAGGATATCGGTGAAAAAATTTAAAAGTAACGTTATGTTGGGAATAGAGGGTAATCTTTCACCGGAAATACAGTCGGAACTATCTGTGCTTATATCTACATTGGATAGACATATAAACATCCATAGAGAGAAACGTTGATTGCAATTGAGAGATAAAGATACCTGACTTGAGAATCTGGGTTGCCGATTAATCTCAAGAACTTAAGAGCTTTCTAGTTTAAAGAGAGATTAACCGATATATAGAGAGGTTATGAGGTTATGAGGAGCTCACAGAAGTAAAACTTGTCAGAAACACACGGCATCTTCAATTGGAATAATTTTCCGATCTAACAACTAACGACCTCCGCATTCTTCATAACGGAAGAGAGATGCTTCCTCTCATGCCAAATTCACCCCCTTTTTTGTCCCTTTCATTTGGAAACGACATTAAACAATACACTACTTTATATATACCTTATATATGTATACCGGGCAAAGAAATTGAAGCGCATTATTTATGGGCAAAAACATTTCCAGGGAATCGAGGACAGGCTATAAGTTTCCCGGTGACAAAAAGAGAAAACAGAAGAAAAGAAATTACAGAAAGGTAGAGAAGGTATAGTAACGAGGGCTGGAAAAACTTTCTTCACCGCCCTCGTTGTCGAAAAAATTTATTTCACCAACCTATATATAGCCTTTGCATGCTCAAGTTTTACTTTCTCCGTTTCAAAGTTTTGTTGGGTGGTTAGGACTGAAAATTTTTAATGATATATACATATCTACAGAAAGAGAGAAAGATGAAGAAAAAATAAGAAGCAGCTGGGTCAAGGTTTATTTTTTTTTTCTTCGGTTTTACTGCTCATTTTTGAGAGAATCTTTAGTCCTTAGTTTTGCGCAGCAATAGTTACTCTCGTTACTGCTCGGGAATGGAAATAATCTTCAGGAAAGTAAGGTAAAGTACGTTTTTAAAAGTTCGTGGTGGATCAGAACTTAAGATAAAAATAAAGTAAGGAAATACCTTGGCAAGACACTTTCAAACTTGGACACTGGTGATTCAGTTAATGGCCGTCCGTTTCGACAAAATGGGTATGTATATATTAATGCCCATGCCTTTCTACATATGCATAGCTTTTTAAGAGTGGTTGAAAAATTTTAAGTTCAAATAAACTGGACCGTAAAAGTCGAGCGTAATGTTTTCATTGTTGTAAAGAATGAGCCAAGTACTCTCACATTATGACTAGATCATTAATAATTTCAGTTGGTATATCAACCAAGCTTGGGTGTACAAGCTTACAATGGATGTTGAGCTGTTTGGATCAAACTTTGATAACTTGTTTTAGAACACTGTCGCTTATTGCTCTTTTAGTTCTTCATTTTCGTCCTTTTTTGCCTCATAAATTCATTTATCAAATTAGTAAACAAGGTATTTAATTAAATTTATGATAAGAGGGAGATGAAGTTCTATAATAGTAATATTAGTATGAGAAATTTAAAATTAGTTTCATTTAGTTGAGCAAGCTTATAAAAATTCTGAATAAAATGATAAATTTTATAATTATCAAATAATAGAGATCATCTTTAAATTTTATACATTCAAAAATAACTTCACTAATTGATAAGTTTTATTATCTCTAATTCAACATCAACAATAACAGTTACTCTCTCAGTTGATATTTCGCACTACAATAAGGAGGTAATATATTATTGTGTTTATCGATAGTTCAAGGTAACTACAGAATTGTTTGTCTGCATGGTTTCGAAATAGTTACCGTACACCAATACTTAACGAATTCCATATCACTGTATTCATCTGACACCTGAACTAAAACAAGTTTCGCTAAAGCAAACAACTTTTAAATTCAAATTTCAATGTCCTTGCGCTAAAAATAACAGAAAATGTCACCAGCAAATTCAGTCAACTAAAATCAAACAGTAGAATCTATCATAAAAATTGACAAGTATAAAAATACATTTCAATAAACTGTCCTTCATGAAACATTTTTCACCGAATAATGTTTTGCTAAATCCTGTCATCTCAACTCTTGTTCTGTCAAATTGCAAAATCACGTACCTGCTGGTGCACCTTTTTAACACACACCTACAGTCACACATTCGCTGACATATATAGCTATGAAAACTACGACAGTAAAGTTTATTACGTAGTGGCGATGTCGGCGGTCGCTCGTAGCATTTCCACCACCAATAAACTTCAAGAGACAGCCGTATAACACAGGTATAAGGTAGAACCACATCAGCGCCATAACAGACATTTGGGAATAGAATGAACAAGTACATACATACATACATTATCATAGAGAATATATAATAGATCGAGGCATAGAGGGATAAAAGGCAGAACATAAGCAATTCTCTCGCACACTTTGTCACGCGAGGATTCACAATTCTAAGCCCCTAACAGTCAACCAGCGAAAACAGAGAGTAGGAATCGGACAATAAGGACACGCGAGGCTATTTCAATGGTAATAAGCAACCAAGCTGGAAGATATAGACCGATCATTGACATTGGGATTGGGATTCGAAGCGCTAAATATGGATGTATGGATGATGGAAGAGCCATCTCTGCAGAGACATGCCAATCAATTAGTGATGTGAGCTTTGTATGACAGCAGATAGATCCAGATAGATCCATAGCACCAATAGCGGTGCTCTGCAATGCTTCCAGGGGGTGAAACCACCTATACGGCCATTAGATCTATATCTGTCCGTGTCTGTTGGGAGAAGTTGGGGCAAAGAGCCAGATCGTGTAGTGACATGATCACCAGAGGACACCTAGGCGGAAGGTTCCAGTCTAACAGTATCGGAATAGACTCTCCTATCTCTGTCTTTATCTGTCCCTGGAACAGCCGATCCAGGGGAAAGGGATCCGATGTGCACCGCGGTTGCATTCTAAACAAGCTGTGATCTCCTCTGTGGTCGCACCACGTCGGTACAGGTTAAACCGCCAGGCTTAAACAACATCGTTTGCTGAAAATCCAGTATTGATTTCACTGGGTCCTCGTTTGCGGATGAAATTTTTTACTTTTTTTAAAAGCTCTTTATTGTTTTTTCATTTTTTTTCGGTTTTAGTTTAGTTCGCTAGGTTTTAAGCTTTATAGGTGGGACCCCGAGTGCTGGTATCGACGTCATTAATGTGTAGAATGTATAGAGAGTACAATTGATAGGAAAATGTCGGGTCACGGTATTGAAGATGGCGGACGTGTCATTTGTCAGACGGTTCGGGGTTTTCAGATGCTTTTACAGGTCAAATAGGTTATGAATATTAATTGTGGTGTTTTTTATCGGCAGAGAGGCAGTGAATTGGGGGAGGAGAGGGGGTATTGATTTATCAAG
The DNA here is from genome assembly GCA_905319865.3 of Cotesia congregata. Classification (NCBI taxonomy): domain Eukaryota; kingdom Metazoa; phylum Arthropoda; class Insecta; order Hymenoptera; family Braconidae; genus Cotesia; species Cotesia congregata. The sequence continues at coordinate 19,686,392 of CAJNRD030001122.1, forward strand.
GAGTATTTATTTTAGTATGCCGTAACTTTTGTTGAGTTTAATTGTGAGGTTAGAATGGAATCGAATGAGTATGAGAATGAGAATGAATACGGAAGAGCGGGTTGATAATTTGGTAGTGGAGTAGTAGATTCAATAATGGTGGGTATTTAATATTTGAGTTATGATTTTATTATTTAATTAGAGTTGGAAGCGGTGAATATCGGAAAAAACGCTGGATTTTATTAAATTTTATCGACTTTTTCGTTAGTTAGTTTGATATGACAGATTGTAGAGCTAGATTTATTGGATTTTTTAATAACTCAATATTCTTTACATGCCTACATGGGTTTTAGTAATTTATCTCCAGGAAGCTAGGGCATTGTGAACCCAATTATTTTAAACATCATTTTTAATATTAATTTATTTGCTCAATCGCCCGCTTCGCTGGCCTTAGATTGAAATTTAGTTAAACAATTTTTAAATTTTACATCAACTATTACCCGCAATGTCATTAATTTTTAATGTCTATTGGCTTGAGTGTTTTTTTTGGTTCACTACATCTAAAAAAAATAATCTCTTTATTTTTTAATATAGATAAACATTATTGAAGATATATATTAAGTTTATCTTATATATTCCATATTTTATATTTAAAATTCTATCGCATATTTTTTTAAACACCATTGAACTGATAAATGTTCAGTCAAATGAATAATAAATAAATCATTGAATTTTTTTTATTTTTAAAATGAATAAAATGTGTTAATATTGAAGAATTGAGCATGTTTTATAAATTTTTTTAAATTCATCTTTGAAAAAAAAAAAAAAAAAAAGCAACTTCTAATTTATTAAATTAATATAAATTCTAAATAAACGTAAAAAATTAGAAGTCTAAAAAAAAGGAAAAAAATTCTAGCCTCACCAAATGTTAAAAATTTTTCAACACCGAGTAAAAATCGTGTACCACTTGATGGAGTAAAAAATTAAAATAACCGAGAGCGAATTAAATGTCAATAATGTTTCCTGACTCCCAGAGCCAAACTCGAAACTCGTAACTCAGCTTCGTTGATTGAAAAAAATTCCTCGATGAGGAAAAAACATATCCAGGAAGCTGAGGGACAGCCAGTAGAGGCTGGCAAAGGTTGGCAAAGTGGCCTATCATAAACCTTACACCTCGTCGGACTGGACGCGTCGAACGCGCGTTACGCTCTCTGGCGTTGGAGCGTAAAACGCAAATTACACGGCTACCGGTCGATCGAATTCTCAAAGCGCGCAATGAGAGAGCTTTCTCTTCCGCCACGCTCCAATGACAATGTACTGTACTCTATACTCTATAGTCTGTGCCCTGCTGGACTGTATAACTCAGTCTCGGGTCCTCTTCTCTTCTCGTCACCCGAGAAACTCACCACCAGCAACACCACCATCCATACCATTGCTACACACCGTTGAGTAACGTCGTAAGACCATTAACTCCATTATATTAATACGAGCTACGTACTACGTTTCCATGCTATTATTCCCTCAAAGACGTTACAATAATTAACACTAATATAACTTCAAACGTCGTCATTACGATGTAATTTTAATTATACCATTACTTTTAATTGCTTGGCCAACTCCACTCGAGGAAGATTCTATTATTGCTCGATTGTTATCATCTCCAGAGAGTTTTATTGTTTTTTACAGATGGGTAAATCAAGTTATCGATAATTGTTAATTAATTAATGGTTTATAATCCGCCGTTTATAATTGCCGTGAAAAATAATTGACTTAAATAAGGATCATTGAATAACTTTACTTTATAGTAATACAGATTAATTTTTTAATCTTTTTATCAAGAAATTGGTAGACTAATGGAAATGCATAATTTAGGTATAATATTTTTCGTAAGAATTTTAAAACTTGAAGAGAAAGAGCCAAAAATTAATTATTAAAAAATTTTTTGAATTTAGAGAAACATTTTAATATTTTAAAATAAAATAGCCGAGATTTTGAACAATAATTTTTTTTTTTTTTGAGAATTTAGGTGGTCGGTAATGTTGGTTTAAGACAGTACCGACTTTTTCAAGAATACCAACCATTTCCGATTTTTTCTTATTTTCTATACTAAAAATAAGCCACAAATACATTTTAAAATGAATTTAAATATAATGGACTTTTTAGAACAGATTAATTTTTTAATCTTTTTATCAAGAAGTTGGTAGACTAATAAAAATGTTTAAGTATAATATTTTTCGTAAAAATTTTAAAACTTTAAGAGAAAGAGACAAAAATTAACCATTCAAAAATTTTTCGAATTTAGAAAAACATTTAAATATTTTTAGTTAAAATAGCCGATATTTTTGACCAATAATTTGTTTTCAAGAATTTAAGTAGTCGGTTACGTTGGTTCAAGACAGTACCGACTTTTTCAAGAATATCAACCATTTCCAATTCTCTCTTATTTTCTGTGCTAAAAAATAAATCTTAAATACGTTTAAAAATTGATTTAATTAAAAATCAAGAAGTTTGTTCCTGCAATTTGTGTAAAATAGAAAAAAAATACAATTAAATATCTTTTATTGTACAATCTTTTATGGCAAGAGTTACCAAGTGATATTATTAACTCCTATTCCCTCGAGAGCTTCAAAAATAAAGCGTTTGAATTTTTCTTAAATCTTGAACTATCTAACAGCTTATAATAACCCTATTAATTATCTAGTTTGGCTTGCTTGAATTTGTCTTTGATTTTACTTATATGTTACTTACTTAATTTATTGTATTGCATTGTACTATAATATGTTTCTGCTTTATTATCTAACTACACTATTTAATTTAATAATTACTCATTAATTATATCCAAATCTTGTATTATTGCCATTCGGCTAAGCCTTGGCATATAAATTTAATAAATAAATAGCATAAATAATAATAATATTTCATTCCTTTTATGATGAACCATTTTTGTATACAATAAGGGCGATTTTAAAAATTTTCAATAAGGAACAATCCATCAATTTTTACATTTTTTCTCCTATGAACTTTTTTCGTCGTAATTAATTAGTTGAAAAATTAAAAATTTCTTCGAATAAATAACCTTTAAAAATATTTAACCCACAGTCAATTAATTTAAGGATAAGAGCACCACTAATAATGATCTCTCAAATAATAAAATAAAAAATTTATTAGGCGCGTTAACGTCAAGGTCAATTGTGACCGAAAGTTTAAACTCAATTGTATCAATTGTAAGGGTAAAAAAGGCTTATTGTAAATCGGGGAAGGGGAAGGGTGGATAGAGTGAAAGCTGTGAGCAAAACTGATGGGAGTTAGGGTGACGGTGATGTAGTGCTCTAGTGGTGTGCTGTGGCTGTTGCTGTTACTGTACAGGGCGAGCATAGTATAGCAGGACTAAAAAAAAATAAAAGTAAAATAAAAAAGTGCCAGTTCGAGTGCAGGGCTTCTGTATTGACCTCGGGCGTCGATTTAATCGTCGAAATATAAAACCCTATGGGCTAATCGAATCGGGCGTGGCAATTCTTTGCCATTCTGACATACTCACCCACACACTCGCAAATGAACTCATATATGGAGTCACCCCACATCTGCACTCCTTTAGAACTCAGTTACATTAACATACATACATTTCACGGCATACATATTATATGATGTACATATTTAACAATACACAGTGCAATTAATGGGCTAGTGAATTTTCCAGTGAACGGCGAATTAATTTTTCATGCATGTTAAATCGAATCTTTCTAAAGTATTCCAATGAATAAATAATCAATACTTTTGTTTTTAATTATCGGAAAAGAAAATTGGTTTAAATATTTGAAATTTAATCCATTAATAAAATTGTAGTCGATAAAATTTATCGTGTGAATATTGATAAGTGTGTAACCCAGATTTTAAATATTATTTTTAAGGATAATTTACTGAGAAAAAAATTCTCTTGAGATAAATTTTTTGGCTAAATAAAATATTACTTTAGTCGAGAGAATTTTATCTCTCGACAATATTTTTCTGAGTGAAAAAATTAGTTCGAATAAATTTTAATGGTTTATTTTACTAAATTTTTCAAGTTAAAATCTCGGTAATAAACTTTCTTTGTTTCAATTTAATTTAATCGTAATAAAAAGTAATGCATGTAAATTTACAGTTTTGTTTGCAATTAATTATTCTAAAAATGTGGTAAAGAATAAAATTAAATAAAAATCATGTAAACAAATGTCAACTGTAGTATATCTTCCTTCATGAAATATAAAAATACATTTAATTAAAATTTTGTTAATTATAATAACTACAATTAATTAAAACAATTGTTTGTTGATAAATATTAGCGTTGATTAAAAGAAAAATGATTAACTGAGTAAAAAAAATAGTAGAATTACTAGAATGTAATTAAAACAGATGGATAAAATTTTTTGGCTTAACTTTCTGAAAGGGTCACTTTAATTGAATTCTATTTACATATCATCATATTAAAGCATTTCCATTATTTTTCTTCCTTTCACGTTTGAGGATCGCTAAAAAAATAAAATAAAAAAAGAATCCCTTTAATCATCTCTAGTTTTACCTCGAAATATTTAATCAACTCAAAAATAAGACTTCTCCAAGATTAACAAATCAAAAAACTAAATTGAATTGTCAACCGTCTTGCTATCTAATCGTCTTCTGAAAAAAATCGGAAAAAAAGATCTTTCAAGGTAGAAAAGAAATAAGGATTCGGAAAATCTAAAAACCGTTTCCTCCGAGGTGCATTCAACGTTACGACAATTGGACGATCGCAATCACGAGGAGCTGTAGAGTACCGTTTGCTCGTTGACCTCAACGTCAACTCGCAACTCTAAACTCTCAGCCTGCTCCCAGAATAGAAACACCGAGACTTACTTGCTCATCCAGGATTGTTCCACTCCTGTTAAGCTAGACCGCTAAATCAGGACTAGACCGCGTGATCATTCGATAGGACATCATCTGATTTGATTCTTGTTGTTCTAAGGAAAGACCGAATGATGTCCCTTTTCAAACTAGCCACCAAAAATAGTCAATCGAATCTCTCTTTCTCCTTTAAACCCTTCACTACTAGGATGTTCAAAAAATCGTCATAAATTTACTATTTCAAAAGTTACTTCAAGTTTAAATTAAAAACATTCTAAATTTTTAGATTTTCTTCAAAATTTTTACATATCCTGATAAAAAATGGTCATAATAGAACATACATGACTTGATATGTTCATAAAAATAATTTTGACCGAAGCTAGTACCAAAAATCCCCAACAGGTGGCAAATAGTCGCTAAATCGTCTCAATACTAGAGAGTTAATTTTTGAAATATTAAGTTCTAAAATAAAAATCTTTTTTTTGACCCTTATAAAAAGCTGATCTGCCATTAATTTTTGGTTTAATCAATTACAAAATTTCTGAAAAAATTAAAAAAATTTTTTATCTTACCATACATGAAAATTACCTGTATATAAAAATTTTTTCTACGAGTTAGGTTATCAAAAAGCAAGCAAGACCTAATAAGCTCTTCCAGCATAAAAGGAAATGCAGTCAACTTTTCTTTCCCTCGACACATAATACTCTTGTGTCTTTCTGAACTTTCTCATAACTGGTTGACTGTGTGGAGCAGCACAGAATCTCTTCAGAGAGGTGGTATCTGGTAAGAATAAGGCAGCCCTCCTAAGGCAAATTAAACGCCTCCCTCGGGAAGAACAAGCGATACGCTTAAAGGTTGCCGCGAGTGGGTTTATATACAGTTTTCATGTCGCTTGATATCATGCACAAAGATTTGCACAAAGATATTAAAGAGAGCGTGTACCCTAAATTCAAACAAGAGCTAATTTAACTAATTTAAATGTTTAAGAAAACAGAGAAAGTTGTCATGAGCGATGACAATGAAGCTAATGTTATCGGTGTCATGTTAAGTAAAGTATGGGTTTAAATTTTGGATTTACTGCTCGCCCTGTTATACACAACTGTACCGTGATGTTTAATTTATTATCCGCTGTATTATGTATGTGTACATGTCCCATGTTTTATGGACATGTGGATACATGTATGCAGTGACGTGATGCGCACATGTATGTATAAATATATTCCACGGTATGGAATGGAATGGAATTGGAATTGGAATTGGAATGAATGAATGAATGAATGAATGCATGTATCTGTTTATGGATGTGTGGAGATAGAAGAAGCGAGATGGCATATGGGTAGGGTATATATTTAGTATCTGTATATGAATTCATAGCCTTGATGTCTGGCTCGAAATGCTAAGGATTTGTGCTTTTGAACCGTGGAAACGTGGATCTGCATCTGCATCTTGCGCATTGCTGCATCCATGCATTCGTACATCCCAGATCCATGCATCACGTACCAGTAGCAACTTATAATTTAACGAATAAGGCATGTGTATATTTATGTGGATGGATGAGAAAAGGAGACGGGAGGAGGCAATAGTCAGCAGTTACTGGGGCAAGATGGTGTGGATCTGCACCAAGATTAACATGTGCTGCTATGCAAGACGTCACTTAACTTAGATGAGATTCATATGAAGGTTTATGTCACGGAGCAGGTAATGAGAATCTTGAGTTGTTGAAACGGCACATAAAATCCGGTTAGATGTCTACCCAGAGTACCACTATAAATGTCTCTATGGCTCTACTTTTATTTAACTTCAGCTTTACTTTTATCAGGTTTGTTAATTAGGTTTCCTATTTTCGGGGAATTTACTTTATCTGCTGATGGTACCTCGCTTTTTATGGCAATTAATCTCAGAGATGTAAGATGCTTTATGCCCGGTTTATTGAGATTGGTGTTTTATTTTTATCATCCTATTTTTTTTTTTGAGGAATAAAAGTGATGATGATGTTACAATGAAAAAAAAAAAAAAAAAGACTGGGGTCTAGAAAATGTTTTTTTGAACAGTTTTATTTTTAGTTAGTTCACTTTTGCTTCAATTTAAGTCTGAATACTTTTCAGAATATGTTAGAGTGAAAAATTTCAATTTTTGAAAGCTTTTTGACTAACTAAAGCTACTAATAATTTGGTCTATCATAATAAAGACAAATCCTTTAATAAAAGGGTTTAACCAAAGGTTAAATATTAATGAGTAAAATTTGTAAAAATATTGATGAATTAAATTGTCGACAATAAACATATTGACAGAAGCACGCAAAGCGCGTTTGATTTTGTAGTTATTTAAAAATTTGATAAATAAAAATGGTTAGTTTCTTTTTTATCAACGAAGAATTTTTTTTAAAAGATTATGACATCTTTTGAATCAAAATAGTTTCTTATTAAAATAAATGTTTGTTTAAAGTAAATTAATGAAAAAACAACGATGTTATGAACAAAAAGGAGTGAAGTTGAATAAAGTAAAGTAAGTAAAGAGGATGAATAAAAATAGAGGTAAAATGTAGCAGTAATTACAAGACATCTTGATTTCCCGATCCGCATAGTGGATAATTACAGCGAGTTGGAAGAAAGAGTACGACAAAACGTTGACTAGGACAACTGGAAAATAAGTTGGCGTGCATTTGACTTTCGGATCAGGTATCGCGGTCGGAAGGACACCAGACAAGGTAGACTCTATCCAGAGAATCAAGAGAGAGCCAGTAATGCGAACCAGATAAAGAGGACGATAGACGAAGAGTTGCGATAGACCGGGACAGGGACAGAAGCTGAGGGAGGGTGTAAGAAGGAGACAAGACCACCCTAGAGAAAAAGAGGCAACCCGTGGAACAGAGACAGTGAGTGAGTGATTCAGCGCGAGACGTTGATAGGGGCTGCACTCGGGTCGTTAGAGCTCCTAATGAGACCCACCTACCCTCCCCCCAGTTACACTACCCTGCTGCTACACTCTATACCAGTCTCCGTCCTTTTTTCATCTGGCACATCAAGCTCCGGAGCTGAGTTTCACCCTCCATCTCACTCCCTCGCTGACTCACTCCCTTCGCGTTCTACCTTCTCCTTTTCACCCTCTTCGCTTCCCTTTATCTTGCTTATACAGTCACAGCCTCCAATGCAGTCCTGAGTATGATGATCTGGCTCCGGTTGGCAACCTCTACTTTTACACACTCCTTCCCTCCTTTCCACCCACATATCAGGACACGGATCCAGAGGTTAGGGGATGAAAAATTCCAATGCAGTCTTGTCTTATATTTCCGACGAATATTAAGTTATTCAAGTTTTTAGCATTTAAATTATTGTATTAGAATAATTTTAGCCCGTCTTGACTTTTATGAAGTTGAAGCAAGAATTTTGAAGGATGTTTTTTTAAAAATAACTCCAAAAAGGTTAATTTTGAAGATATGTCCTGTTATTTAGGGATACTTCTCAATTAATTAGACTAAAAAAGAATTATTGTTGATAGAAGGAAATTATTTTGAAGAGAATTGATTGTCTTCTCTATTTATACTTCTCTATTCACTTTCGGTAAAAACTTCAGTTGCAATTTTAATTTATTTAATTTAATAATTTATTTCGAGTGATAGAATCGATCATTTATTCCCAATTAGTACAATTAATGATTATTCATTTATTATTTAGTACTCAAATTATTAAAAAAAAATGCTTGAATAATAATTTTTGAGCTAACTACGCAATTAATTTTTTCATGATTAAAGAGTGAAATTTTTAAGAGATATTTTTCTTAAATAAAGTCATTTTTTTTAGAGTAGCAATTTTTTGAATAATGATAATGGTAAATTTATACCAAAAAATTGATTGTAAAGAATTATAAAAAAAATGTTCGATAATAAAGACGTGATAGACATTATGTAAAAACTCTCGGGAAAAAGTTAATGAGAAGATAACTTAAAAAGTAAAAGTAATTTTTCGAGAACATAACAATAAACGTTTTAAGATTATGAGGATAACGATAATGTAACTGAAAGTTTAACAGATGAGTAAGTATAAAGGGGATGAAAATCCAACCGCTGGAATTCTATGGAATGTCGAGGGTCGCATGTTCAATCGCTCAATCGACACTGTAGTAACAAAATTCGTTCACGCGCACGTTCTTGAATTCTCGATAAGACGAGAAACGAGCAAGCTATATACTAGTAGAATTGTAAAAAGACACTTGAAATCTTTTTTTCACTTTATTATTTCACTACACTTTTTTAGTTTAATAAATTTACCTTTTTTTACTTTTACTTTTACTATTACTCTGAGTCAAACTCTTTTTTTTCGATTTTAATTCAAAAAAAAGGTGACAACTTTCTACTCGGCAAAAGCGATCATGTGAATAGAGGGTCTTAAAAAGTAAGAATAAAAAATGGGAGTAGAGATGAAATATAGTGAAATATATCTAAAGGGAAAAAGTTATACGAAAAGGTTTTACTTCCTACATAATTAATGAGTGAAAAGTGTGAAAAGTAACATCTGTACATTTGTATAATCCTCAAAAAGTTTCAGATCAACTACTACCAACTCAACTTATATTCTCATTGCTATGGAAAGAAGTGAAAAGATCAAATACGAGTTGACATCTTAATTTTATATTTTTCCATATATTATCATATTTTAATAAATTTCTTCCATTATCATAATCATTATTATTATTATTATTATTAATAAATAAATAATTTTATACTCAATCTTTTCTTATAAATCATATACAATTTTGAAGTTAATAGACGATTAACTTTAGTAGAAATGATTCTATATTAGGGAATGATTGTCGTGTCATTAAAATTTCAGACCTTAAAACTAAATCGATTTTCTAAAATTAAATATTTACATTGACTATTCAAGTCCATGAATCATTAATAGTCTATTTATTATTGAGATATTAAATTGAAAAATTTTATACACTCAAAAAAGAAAAAAATTAACTTGATTTTCGATAAAAATTTTTGACCCTGAAAATTCACTTAAAAAAATTTTTCTTGAAATAAAATTTTTTTTAGTGCATGTATTAAATTACGAGACAATGAAATTCATCAAAAGAATAAACATTTATATTATAAATAAAATACTATAATTCTAAAAATGAGCGCACTAAATCCTTCAAAGGTATTCTCGTGTATTATGAGACCTTAAGTAATGAAAAGAGAAAACGGGATCCTTTTCCGCCGTGTTCGCTCGTCTGTACACACTTCGAGAGTGTATTGTGTCGTTGGTTGAATCAAGTACCTCCATTTTCCCTCAACAATCATCCCTTTTTTATTTCAACTTGGTTTATTCAAGTGTCGTATTACTCTTTAAACACAACACTTTTAAATCTACTCTACTCTCTCCCCCTCTTAATTTCTTTCATCACATCACATTTTTTAGTTTTTGCATCGCAGATAAAAGCAAGAACACGTTCGTTATTTCTCGTTATAAAATTACAGGCCTTAGCTTTGAAAAAAAAAGTCGGCCATTTTGAACCCGGCCGGCCATCTTGTCGACATAAAGTTCACAAGCAATTAAACGGGATTTAGCCCATATCTCTCCTCCATTCTTTAATCCTCCTTTTGAAGTAATTTACTGCGCAATCAGTGTAATTAACTGGAATTATTGATTCATCAGATCATATATCAATTATTTTGTTTTGTAATGTTGTATTCATTTTCTTAGCTTTTGTTTGATTATTTCGATGTAAAAAAAAGTTTATATCGAGTACATAAAACGAGACCAATCGATAATTGTCCGATTGTATCGTTATCTGACCAATTATTGAGATACTTTTTTTTTATTATTTTTAAAGCAAGCTTTAGCTGTATTAAATTGATAATTCTTTTCTTTTGTCATCGTTTTTCTTTGCTACAGAAAATGTACGAATTATTTTTTATTTTTAAAGAAATAACAAATTAAAATTTTAAAATAATTTTTTATTATTTTATATTGAAGAAAGAAATTCATTTCTTTATTTGGCATTTTAATTTAAAAGTTTAAAATAAAAAGAAGATTCACCTGAATATTTAATGCTCTTATAAGTTACCAGAAATGTCACCATCGATCAGATGATATTAATAATTATATTATCTAGTTTATAATGATAACAATTTTAAATAGCAAAAGTATTTTCTAAGAGGATTTATTTAATTTTTTGTTTTCCGACGAAACCTCTGTATGTTTTTATAGTGTGTGATTTATATAAAAGCTTCTGAAAAAGATTCTCAGAGCTGACCTACTACCTTTTTCCATAACAGGATTATTTTTATAAGCTAATAATTAAGTGGAGGCTTCGAACAAAATATTATATTAATAAGTATAAAACTCTATTCAGCTTATTCATTTCCCAGCAGTATTATACAAATTAAATGAGTTTTTTTAAATTATAAACAAAATTAAAATGTATGAAATTAAAATTATTTCTACAGAATACATTTTTTTCCTTTATATTTTTTTTTTTTGTCGTTATTAATTAAACACAAGAGAAAAAATTAACATGGAACAACTTTTTGTGAAGCGGTAATGAAAATATGGAATTAAAATTTTTATTACATTTAAAATATTTTTTATTTCATTTTGATTGTTTCGGTCCATTAAAAAAATGAAGTAAATTCAAATTAATAACGATGGATTTCCAATAAATATTAATCAATTGATAATAAATAATATTTAAAACAGTATTTCGTAATTTCAACATTTACTTTGTGACATTTATTATTTAAGCGTGATAATTCAATCAAAACGTATCAATTCAGGTCAATCCAGACCAATTTTTCAATGTTTATCATTTTGCAAGTAAAAGGTTATCGTTTGATATGTAAAAAATATCAAGAAAGGTTACTTAATTTTTATATTAAGAATTTAACATTTTAATGAAGTCATCGTGAACATTTACAAGTAAAGGTAAAATAGTAAATTTTAAACCCAACAATAAAAACGAAACTATAATTATTGAAAGGGCGCTTTTTACTGTTCGAACGATAATTTTTAAAGAGTGAGGGTCGTTTTTTTAATGTACTAACCCCTACAAATAACTTTTTTTCAGTAACAAGTTATAAATGTTAGCTTTTATACTTTTTCACATTATGTTTGGTAATAGTTAAGGTTATACCAACCAGAATCCGAATAAATTGAACTATTTAATTTTTTCTGTGTAGAGTTGTTCGTTGGAACAGAAGAGAAAAAGCAAACTAAGAGAATAAATATAAATAAATAAATCTGAACTAAGATCTCGACAATGACATTTACGATAAGCGGGCAGAAAATAACAATAATACGGGTAAAAATTCGACAATAGATTAAACCGGGTAAATGGCAAGCACATCCGATTCGAGTGAATGACCTAGGTAGGATCGATAGGTGGAAATAGAGCGGAGCACAGCCGAGAACCGAGGATGTGTTTGCGCGGATAGGAGATTCTTCTATATTCACTTGTCAGGGATAACATGAACTCAATACACAAGCTACAAAAGCTTTGTGAGTGCGCCTACCCACTAGCCACCCACCTATCCACCTTCCACCTTCCACCACCCACCCTCACCCTCGCCTCATACTAATAATTTTTTTCCACCGATTTTTCGAATTATTTTTTTTTAAAAAAGCCACATCGGCTTTACCGTCAAGCCGATTCCACGACACGCCAGACGTCCGGTCTGACGTGCTTCACGCTTCGTTAGTCGACGCGTTCGCTTCCCATCTTTCTCCATTGTATTTTTCCTCCTTTTCCCAGCACCCCCAACAGCGGCTATACTAACTCGGCAGAAGCTCTACCACAATACTACTACATTATAACTTATGTATGTACGGATGTATGGATATAACAACATAACCCTCAAGCACCAATACTATCGCAGATTCTCTGCATCTCGACCCTCTGTCCAAACTTTCCTTTTTATCAATATTCATATCGCCATAAAAAAAATCCGTTGCTTTAGTCATCCTCCGACAATCCTCCTCTTCTGAGCCCCAACCACCCCCTCATCGCTCAACTCACCCCCTGGCTCATCTACATCCCTGAGTTGCGCTCTCCACCCTCTCTACCCACCACCTCGTGGTAGCTTTAAGCCCGGCTTTCGTTTTTTACTCAAAAACTGACAAACTAAGCTCGTCTATGCCGATATTTTGTCACTGTTTTTGTTTATTTTAAGAAATTTTTAGATTTACAGTCAAGAAAAATAATTAAAAAAATTTTAAGTCATTATTATTAATTAATTTAAATCAGAATGTTGTAGACCAAAATGATGTTATGTTTTTTATTTCATTTATTTTTTAACATGCGACATTTCGTCAGTTTTATTCTGACATCATCAGGCACCTCAAAATTTTACAATATAAAAACACATAGTCCTTAATTTACAAAAAATTACTGCGCATGACATTTTAATAAACAGACAAAATTTTTTTTTTTTTATTATATTTAGAATTTAGAATGTGGTTTATTAATTAATGCCAAGGCTCAAGCCAAATGGCAATTTCAATACATACATTGAAAAAAAAAATTAATTTGAATCAAGACAAAAAATTCTTAAATCAAATAAAATGTAAGATTTTAGTCCTTGCTTTTTGGAAGATACTGTATCTTTATATTGTAAAATTTTTAAGTGCTTGATGATGTCAGAATAAAACTGATAAAACGTCGCAGGTTGAAATAAATGAAATAAACATCATTTTGGTCTACAATATCCTGATTTAAATTAATTATAGAATAATTTAGACCTTCTTAGAGAAATAATTAATATTATCATGAATATAAGATCAAAAATTACCTACTATTAATTTTTTTTTAATAAAATAATATTAACAAAGTTTATTGTGTAGTAACAATGATAGTGAAATTGAGGCAGATAATGAGCACATCACTTTCTACAAATGAAGAACTCTCGAGAGAGAGTTTCAACACACCCTCTAATTGTCGACAAGTGGAAAGTGGGAGATACTCCTGAATTCGCACTCTACCACTACAGAACAGTACAGTGTACTATAGAACAGTATCACGGTGACAAATTATTGTATCATGTATTCTCTTTGCTTCAGCAGTACATAATAATGAGAGCATTATCATTTAATTTTAACAACAGACACTAATATTTGATAAACTATTAAATTTTAAACAAAAGAATTTGAAATGCACCAGCAACAACATTGCAATAATAAATAATAATAACAATTACTGAATAAACACGGGGGTATTATTTTACGATAATATGTTATTTTGTAACAAAGAAAATTTCCGCAGGCTAGAAAATAGAAAATACTATTATTAAATCTTTTACCTACATCTACATCTGCGTAGATTTATTTATTTATTCGTTTGTTTGTTTATATTCTTTTATACGATTTAGTTTTCTATACAATTGTGTAATTAAACCGCTAAAGTATTTTATACGTTCGATTGGTTTTCGTTTGGTTTCAATTGCTGTACAAATCCTGCAAATGTGCGCCGGATTAAAACAATATACATATTCCCGAATGCGAATATATAGACTAAATGCACGCTGGTGTACCTGGTAAACCGCGGAAATTTCATACGTACATTTACGTTTTTTCTCAAAATAATAGACTCTCAGTAAATATTACCGAGTTTAGCAGAAGTAAAAAGAGACACCCTTAAATTGCACCATACACGTCCTTTTTATTAACTTTTTTATTTTATTTTACAAATGTTTATTTTTTACCTTTATCTAAACCATTTCTGGTAGTGACACTGTGAAAATGTTCCCGTAAACCTTTTAACATTACTCTTTTCTTTGTTTTTGTATTTTTACTATCCGTTGTAAATAAAGACTGCGAATAAACTCATACTTTTACTTGTTAGTACTTTTATTGTAAGTATTGTTATTGTTATTTGTTATTTAACACTACAATGAGTTACATTTTTTTTTTCAACGTCAATAAGTTCTTTAATCTCTTTATTTAATAAAAAAAATGTTACATTGTATTTTTTTATTGAGAAGTTAATTAATTAGTGCCATTAATTCAAAACTAATAAAAAAAATTTTCACTGAATCATTAATAATTAAACAAAAAAACAATGTAAAATATTTAGTATATTTTTTTTATTTAATAATTAATTTAAAAACGAACATCCATGAAAAAAAGTTGAAAACTAACCACACAATTTTTTTAACTAATTTATTAATTTATTTGAAAATTTTCTATTAAAATATTAAATAAAAATTTATCGATGTAACTTTTTTATAAATTTTTGATTGATGCATAAAAGGGAAAATTTAATATTAAAAAAGATAATAATCATAAAAATTAAATTCTTTCTCCAAAATTTGATGCTTCTATCTACCATCAACCCGGCACAATAAGAGCTCGTCAATCTAGAAGCCAGTGTAACATTCATTAAATAGTAGACTCATACAATACATTATATTATAATAATAGCTCATCGTAATCAAGACCCGGGAGGCAAATATGACGTGCGACTTGTCTACTCTATATCAAATTAAACGTATCTACCTCATATGATATATTACATTAA
Source organism: Cotesia congregata (assembly GCA_905319865.3). Taxonomy (NCBI): domain Eukaryota; kingdom Metazoa; phylum Arthropoda; class Insecta; order Hymenoptera; family Braconidae; genus Cotesia; species Cotesia congregata. Next base: position 19,701,728 of record CAJNRD030001122.1, read on the forward strand.
AATCATCGTCATTTCTAGCTATAACTATCATTTATCATCATCTTGATCATTGCTATCGTTATTATACAAATAATTGAATTTTGACGTTGAGAGATGAATTAATACCTGCAATTTTCGAGTATACGTTAGTAATACAATACACTGACATAATTTGGAACAAAATCCAAGTATACCTGTCACTTAAATTAAATCTTAATACGGTACTTATCGCTCATAACATTATTTAACGATTTATATCTTACCAGTCGTCTTAGTTATATCAAGAGGTAGCTCTGAATAATTCACTCACATTACATTGTAACATTGGAGTATTAAACTTTGAATCTCAGAATTAACAACAAAATTAGTGCTCCAAGTCATATTTTATTAAGAATGAATGTAATGAATAATAAATAATGAAAAGCATTAACAATACTTGGTGGAATTCTAAAGCAGACATAAATTAATAATTATGAATACAAGTTTAACAAGATTTTGCGATTAATATTATATCTTGGGGTAAAGCACAGGGAGGTAACTCGGTGTAAAATCGATCCGATGAAACGGAACGTTGTATTTCCTCTTATAAACACAAGTAAGCTCGAAGCTACTGGCACAACTACCAGTCCAAGCCTTTGAATCCGGACATCATTCGTAACAGTTAGAATCTAATAGTTGAACGGAAGTGCGACGGGATTTCCTTAACTTCCTGAGCTTCTCTAATTTTCTCTCTCTCTCTCTCTCTTTGCTATACCTTTGCTTTACTTTTATCCCTCTCCCTTATACCATGTATATGTACGCGGATAATGTATATATGTATGAAGTTGAGTATTCGACTTACTAAAACCGAGTAGTGATGTTGCTAGAGAGAAAATAAACGATTTATATCTCAAGGCGTAGCTTAGAAAATTGCCAATAAACCCGCTCGTCCTCCGATCCCTTGTACACTTACTGAGATCTACTTGCAACCTCGCCAATACGATGATAGAGTAATCTTAGTCAAGATCAACTCGCCGATAACAAGTCGTTGTAAATGTGTTTACTGACTGCTACGCTGATTTACAAATAAAAAGTGTGAGTGAGTGGTAAATTAAGAGAGAATAGGAGTTTCGATTTTTAGAGGGAAAAATATTGACGAAGAACAGAGCAATATGGATGGAAATTCAACTGAGATAAATTTTATTTAGGGTTTTTTTTTTGAGAAATAAATTAACTGTAAAAATTACTTTAAAAATTTAAATTCATTGATTTTAAAAAATTGTTTGATTTAAAAGGAAAATTCGTCAACCCAAAAAAATTTAACTACATCTCGAAAAATTTACCAGTTTAAGATTTTGCACGCCTCATAGCGCGAAGCGCGTGAGTTTGTGCTTTATACTTGACTCGTCAAGGTCAAACAATTTTGTGATCTTTAAATGCCTCTATCACAACCATATTACACTTATAGAATGATATAAGTAGATGTACACCGAAAAAACACTTAAATTAAACCATCTTTTACTTTCTAAAATCATTTCATGTTGCTATTTTGAAAAAAAAAAAAACGTTTTGAAAAAAATTTTACGTGAACGTCCGGATTTTTGTTTATTTTGTGATTTTTTTTTAAATTTAATTTTTATTAAAATTCACTACGATACAACCGCACAAAGCCAAACAAACTTTTCTTATTTGTCACGTGAAAACTATGGCGCCACTTGATCAAGCTAGATTTTTTTAGACTGCGTGGGCATATGACAAGAAAAAAAGGGCGCCGATATTTAAAAAAAAAAATAAAAAATACTCTATAAGAAATTACTTAATTATAATTTTCTTTTTTTTTTTAATCACAATTAATTTTTTTCTTAAAAAATGAATGAGCGTTATGAGGCGTGCACTTTTAGATTTTCCAAACTTTTTTTTTATTTTAATCAAGACGATTAAATTATTTAAAATTACATTTTTGGTTTAAGACCTTTTTTCTGAATCAAGTTAATTTTTTTATCAATGTAATTTTTGAAATCCTACAAGTGAATTTTTTTTAATAATAAATGATGTTTGTAAAAAATAATTTTGGTTCTTAAAATTTTGATCAAAAATACATTTTTGAGTCAATTAGAATTATTTTTACGACGGAGATTTTTTTTGTTATTATTCAAAATCGATTTCTAAGATAATAAATTTCAAGATTGCCAAAAATATTGATTCGCTTTTTGAGGAGTGTAATAATAAACCACCTAATTTATCGTTCCATTAAATTAAAAAAAAAAAACTTTCAACAGCAGAACAAATTCTCAATTTGTTTTTACGCAAAAAAAAGAACAAATACTTTGATTCAAAGTGTTGAAATGAAATTTATTTGAAAAAACTCAATAGAAATGCGTTGATTTGTCAGAAAAATAAAGGAAGAATCCACATAAAATTTAGCTCGTGTAAATCGTCTCTATCTGGTTTATTTTCGGGTAATTTTTCCTCTCTAACACTGGAGAGTTTTTTTTGCCCCTGCTGGCTCTAATTCAAAATAAGAGAATTACAAGAGAATAATTACAAAGGAATAGAGTAGAGGATAATTAACCGACTTATTCGCCGACCGTAATGTAATTGTTCAAAATAAGGATAAGCGATGTGAGAAAAGCACAAACGATACAGAGATTAATCCAACGGTGTACTAGTCAACACTGATTGTTATTGTTATTATTATTTCTGTACTTGTTGTTGTGATTATTATTATTAAAGACATTGTCGCGGGGTTTTGTTGTCGCGCAGCAGCCGGTAAAATGGAAAGTGAACGACGCAAGTAATGCAGAGACCAACAAAGAGTCAAAGTTAATAAAGTTGTTTTAACAGTACTCACTTTTATTATTTCTGTTGGTTATTTTTAGCATTTCATATTAGACATATAATTAGATATTTTAAAAATAGAAATAATAATGACGGAGGAATAATAAAAGAAAAGATGAAAGAAAATATAATTAGAAATACACTTGAGAAAGTTCTCTTTGTAATAAACCTATCTTTCTTCTTTTTCTTTTTTTCTCTTCTTCGTAATTTTTTTTTCTTCTGTTTTAAGAATTATATAACAAAGTAAAATGTACTGAAGTTTGAACGCTCTAATAAAGGAAGTTAGCTAGATACTTTTGTAAAATTATCTATAACAGTGTTCCTTTAATTTGTATTCGTTATCAGGATTACTTTAATCCCGATTATTAAATTAAAACCCTTTATTAAATAAATTTATTTTATTATAAAAGGAATAAAAATATAATAATGGGATTAAAGTACTCGAGGAGCTTTGTGTTTACCAAATAAAAATATTATGAAATATAATAAAAAAAAATCGAAGTATTACTTTCTTGATACAATTTACTAAGCTTTTACTTTTGTTTTGCTTTTATTTGTCGAAACTAAAATTGTTGATGGTAGTAATATTAATAATAATAATAATTCTACAAAGTAACCTTTGTCGGGAGTTAGAGATGTTAAAAACCAGAGTCATTAACTTAACAATTGGTTTATAGGTCAAGTTGCCGGTAGACAATGATAAAAAGCATTCGAGGTGAAAACGAGAAAATTCTCCATTACATCGGATACCGTCTCTATCTATAACGGCTCGAAAAGAAATAAAGGAAAAAAAAAAAGAAGAAGGAGGAGTAAAATAAAGTTGAATAAAATAAAGAGAGAAACGCACACTACAAGATAAAATAATACGACGTAGACGGTGAAAATGAGATGGCTACAGACTTTATTGGAGTCCTTTCCTTGGTGGGCAGAACCTACGTTACGGTATGGGGATACGAGTAGAGTAGAAAGAAAGACTCAAGATCCAAGACCCAAGAACTGTACGAGTGGATCAACCAGAATACGACGCGGCTTATCCCGAGGACATTTCAAAGAGACTTTAACACTCGACATTCGCGTAGTCACTTTCACATCATCTGAATTTTATTTTTATTTTTTGGTCTTTCTTGAAATTTTTATTCTTCGTTATTATTATTATTATTATTATTATTATTATTATTATTATTTATGTATGTCATGTAGAATTTTTTTATATACGTACATTTTTAATATATGGCTACGTCAGACTAATGTTATATGGAAATAAAGAATAATTCATTAGATTTTTATATTTTTTCTAAAAATGTCTACGTCAATTAACTGTCTTTAACTAAATTATAATCAAGTAATTGATTAAACTCAAAATCAATGTCAGATAAACTTCTTAAGAGAATCAAAAAAATTGATTTTTATTTTTAAACTTAATAATTAAATAAGTTAACTCTGTTGTTAGGAGAAGATTCAGCAACAATGCGGAACCTATCGGATATTTTCGACACTAACTTCATCAAAAAGTGGTATCTGAGCATATATGACCATATTAAACTCGGTATGGCCAATTGTCATGTAAAAATAGATAGATACTAGCAACCGTGCAGTCACTATACGACTGCCGTGAAATTTTTCTTTATTAAATAATGACTTTTGTTAAATTGCATTGTACTTTGTTAACTATTGACGTTTTTAAAGATATAAGCTCATCCCGATGTTACACTCATCAAGAGCTTTCATTTGAGTACCCACATGCATTTTTGATATATTTTTCATATATATATATAATACATATAAATATATGAAAAATTGATGTGGGTACTTAAATGAAAGGTATTGATGAGTGTAACATTGGGATGAGCTTATATCTTTAAAAATATCAATAGTTCACGAGATACAGGGTCATTTCTAAATTATCTATCTTGAGATAGAGAATTTTCGAATGCAGCCTAAATACTTATCATCATAAATTGACTATTGGTGAGAATGATATGAAACCTTGAAAATACACAAATTCAAATCAAGACTTTTCAAACGATACCAAATTTAACCCATTTTATCATATAAATACTTTGGCCACAAAATTTTGCTTACTCTCTTAATAATATAGACTAAGTTAATTTTTAACTAAAAAATGTTTTTAAATGAGACGTTTAAAAGTAAAATAAATATAAAAATAACAACTTTCATAAAAACGAAAATCGATTTGACGAACGAAGAGCATGTGCGGTAAATCTCATCGCATAAATGTATACGCAGCACAAACCCCGACAGTTCACCATCAGGAAAATAAAGGAACCCCCGTGGTCTGATTCCCTCTCCGTCTGTTAATTTTTTGCTTCCCCTCCCCTATAGCGTGGGGCATTCGCCGTTTATTCCCCATACACATCCATCGACCAACTATCTGCTGTAGTAGCTAGCAACTAGCAACTAGCAACCCCCTTCATACAATGCCAATACCACACACATACATAAAATACAGTAGTAGAAGTAGCCGAGTTTCGCCACTTCTTTCCGCTCCTTCCTCCTTTTTGTAGTCCCCTTCTTGACGGTTGATGCTTCCAAGCTACCATGCAGCGTATCCATCCCATAGTATTCTACATTCTATATCGTAATACTATCCAACACAATCCCGATCGGCTCCTATCGATTCAACCCAAGAACACCCTTGTAACCTTTACTTCCAGTCCCGCTTCCCGCGCTTTTATCCAGACGGCCTCAGGCCGCAAATCCAATCGCAGTGTCGTGTCTGTACATCGAGAATCCACTCATATATATACTTATGTATATGTATATCTGTGTACGAATAATAATGATAATAATAGTGGCAGTAGGAGTAGTAGTGTAGCGTGTTAAGTGAGACCGCGAGAGCTACTGACAAAAAGGGCGAGTAGAGCGAAACCTGAAGGGGAGAGGTTGGGGACAGGGAGAGGTTAAAAGCTGACACAGAGGCCCACACGGTACAATTTATCGCCTCTGCAGAAGCTCAGAGATATTATGGCAAAAAGCAGGAGATGGAAGAACGGGAAGACCGTTCCTGTTGAAAATCGAACGTCTCGTCTATACTGAGCGGTTAAAATCATCCTATCCTATCCGACTAGACACCTCATGTTTTTAACGGGTTCGAAAGCTCCTACCTCTCCTCGACTCGCGTTATCTCTAAGCGTTTACCCGTCATCTCCTCTTTTATTCCGTAATATCTCCACTTTTTTTCCGAGAGCCTTCTCGTGGACCTTTTTTAAACATTCTTAAATCTTGTAAGCTCACTTTAATGGCTTGTTATATCCTATCATAACTTCGGATCTAAATTATTACGGGATATAAACACCCGCACGCCGGTGAGACCGCGACCGGCTACTGCCTAGGCGATACGAGGACTCTTTTACTTTTTATTTAGTTTGGTTCAATCTGTGTTGCATGCTACACTATGCTATACACTTTTTATTTTACCTACTGAGATATTGCATTAAATCACTGGCTTGTATTGATAAAACACTTTGGGTACATACGTGCTTGTTTATTCTTCATTTACGTACATAACTATTTTATGGCTATAAAACTTTTATACTTGAGTAATACTAAAATTATTGAGTGAAAATTGGTAATTTTGTTTTCTAGTGGTGCAAAAATTAACTTGATTTTAAAGAATAAATTTTCGACCAAAAAATTATTTTGAATAATTTTTTTTTAAATCAAGCATAAAATTCGGCTGCCCAATTTTAAAACACAGTAACTGCAAAATTTTTATACCTAATTTTTTTTTAATATTGCTGAATTTTTTATAACTTTTAAACCTTAATTTCAAGTATTTTTTCTTAAAAATATTTACATTCAAGTATTTTCTATTCATAAATCAAATTTTTCATCAATTTGGCAGGCAAACTTATTTTTAATAATTAATGTATCTAAAAAAAAAAAAAAATACATATTATTTCGAAAACTTTTTTCAAAAAAAAATAATTACATTGTGTACCTGTTATATTTATATAAAACACATATTTTTTTGTTCCATTCCACTGAAAGTTAGAATTTATGAGGAATAAAAAAGAAATGAAGTTATTCAAATTTAATTTTAAAGAAATTTAAAAGTTTGTAATTTTTCTCCACCGGCAAACTACCTTGTATATGCTTAAACATACAAAAGAATTTACAATAATCGAGATGGGAAAACGTATTCCCAAAGACCATTAAGATAAAAGAGATACAGTGTCTATTGTAACTAAACAAGTCTGTCATATTCTATTTAAAGTTCTCTTATTATTTTTCTTTTTCATTCTCATTCTCATTCTGCTCCCGACTACTCACATTCAATATCACATCACATAATATAAATTTTAATGCACTTATACACGTTTCCTCGCACTGATTGGCTTCATTGTGATGCCCTTGATATACGTCCTCCATTAAACAAAGTAATGGATTTTATAAATTTGAATGATAAAGTTAAAAAAATAAATAACCCCGACAATAAGAAACTTTTATTTCGTAACAATTCAGACAACCACCACTAGCTTTCTTGTCAATGTATATATTTAATGTATAATGTATAATGTATACCGTCTCTTTTACGCCGCTCGATACCCCGAATGGAACTAAACCCGAATACGGAAGGCTGAATAAAAGCCTAAGCGTCAAACTTTTCCCAGGGGTCTTCTCTATAGCTTAAAAAAGTAAAACTTTAGCTTAAAAAATCAATTATAATTTTTAAAAATAAAATATCAAATTTATTTTAATAATTTTGAAAATAAAAATTTTTTTAATGAATGTCCATAATAATGATCTAAAAGTTATTTTGTTAAAATCAATTGCAATGTCGAAAAAATTTTAACGAATGTTCAGAAAAAATTGTAAAGATTACATTTGACATAATTGGCAATTATAGAGGTTGTAGCTTTATATATTTTTTGCTATGAAAATCAATAAATCAAGACATTAAATTTATTTTTTTACTTCTCTTCATGGCGGACTGATGGATTTGATCGTAAATGTTAAAAAAATCCTGGTTCATTTTTTATAACAGTGAAATTTGATCCTCGAGATAAAAATTTTAAACTTTTTTTTTTAAAGTAAATAGTAAATTACTGACATCAATTTTTTGCGAACAGAAAATTTGGATTAATTATTTGATAAAAAAATAAAAAATTCTGCAGTTTTCAATAAAATTAGTTTTAAAAATTTTTTTCGGTTTTAAAATTTGATATTAAAATCAACAGACATTAATAGTTTTTTTTTTTTAATACTAAAAATTTTAAACTTTTTTTTTTAAGGAAATAATAAATTACTGACATCAATTTTTTGCGAACAGAAAATTTGGATTAATTCTTTAATAAAAAAATTAAAAATTTTTCAATTAAATTAAAGTTTTAAAAATTTTGTATGGTGTTAAAATTTGATATTAAAATCAACAAACATTATTAGTGTTTTTTTTAATACTAAAAATCTCTTTTTTAAGTAAATAGTAAATTACTGACACCAATTTTTTGCGAACAGAAAATTTGGATTAATTCTTTAATAAAAAAATAAAAAATTTAGCAATTTTTCAATAAAATTAAAGTTTTCAAAATTTTTTATGGTGTTAAAATTTGATATTAAAATCAACAGATATTATTAGTATTTTTTTTTTAATACTAAAAATTTCTTAATTAAGAAATTCATCTTAATTTTCTGTCTAAAATTATAAAATTCTCGAATTACCAATAAATGAAAGTATCATAAAAATTCTCTTTATTTGAAGAAGGTCTCCGAAAATTTATCGTAAACAATGACAATTTAAAGTAAAGTGTCTAGGAGAATGTGTCATTGAATATTGTAGTACATAAAGGACAATCCTCCTTCACCGCGATTACCACTAAACTCTCTCCCGGATCCTGGCGTCGCGTTCCGCAGCACTGATGGGTGACCCCCGAAATACCGCGTGCATAACTTTGTGCTCTCTTGGCACACCACCACGCCGTTTTGCCACACATACACACACATACACATCCATAGATAGACATATAGAAGAGTGTAGTGTGGTGTATACGTGCTAGGGTATTGATCGCTATTCACAGAACCAGCCAAGAGAGGACCAGCTAGAGAACAACCATTCGGGCATCCTCGTGAGCTTTCGTCTCATCTCTATCGCTATCTCTCTCGATCTCGCGCTTCGGCGAGCCCCACTATATCTAGCTTTCCGTCCGCCATGTCCTCCATCTTTTTCGGTCTTTCTCTCCCACATTGAAGCACCCTTCCGCCTTCCACCTTCCACCCCAAAAGTGCTTTGCTTTACTTATATATATTTCTCTGACTCTGAATCTTTCTCAACATGGCGACTATCTCCTGACGATGACTATTGCTATTACTATTACTATAACGTGGGAATTTGCAGGCCCACTACAGACTAGAAAGCCAAAGTTCAATTTTTTTTTGTATTCTTCCTATCATATAGACAAAAAAAGAAGATTGATACATATATAACAATAATAATAATGATGATCTCGAGGGGATGACACCGATATATATTTTTTTCATAATTATTATCATTATTATTATTATTACTAGCAACCTTGCAGTCACTATGTGACTGCCGTGACTTGTGAACTATAAATAAATAAAATTTTTCTTTATTAAATAATGACTTTTGTTAAATTGCACTGTACTTTTGACTCTAACTATTGACATTTTTAAAGATATAAGCTCATCCCGATGTTACACTCATCAAGAGCTTTCATTTGAGTACCCACATGCATTTTTGATATATTTTTCATATATTCATATATATAATATATATAAATATATGAAAAATTGATGTGGGTACTCAAATGAAAGGTCTCGATTAGGATAATGTCGGAGTGAGCTCATATCTTTAAAAAAGTCAACAGTTCACAAGATACAAGGTCATTTCTTAATTATTGTTATTTTTTAAGATATAAGCTCATCCCGATGTTACACTCATCAAGAGCTTTCATTTGAGTACCCACATGCATTTTTGATATATTTTTCATATATTCATATATATAATATATATAAATATATGAAAAATTGATGTGGGTACTCAAATGAAAGGTTTTGATGAGTGTAACATCGGGATGAGCTTATATCTTTAAAAATATCAATAGTTCAGGAGATACAAAATCATTTCTTAATTTTGTATTTAGAGATAGAGCATTTTCGAATGCAGCCTAAAAACTTATCATCATAAATTGACTAATGGTAAGAATGATATAAACAGGTAAGAAAAATATATATTATTATTGTTATTATAAAATAGAAAAATAATAATAATAATATTTAAAGTCAAAATTATTATTATCAAATTCTTAATTTTTTTTTCTTAGTATTTTTATTTCTTAAGAACCCGAAGTTTAGAGTCGCAGCGCACTGTTATGTCCATTTTTCTCTCTTATCTTGTTTAACCTTTTTTTATCTTTTTCTTCCCTCTTATCATTCATTTTTTGCTCACGCTTTCGCTTTATTCCCACTTCAACTTCTATTCTCAGTCGGTTGAGTATATACATACAAAAGAAGAAAATGGCATAGCCACAGTCTAGTCTAGTGCTAGTAGTGTAGTAATATAAGCCGCGTCTTCTTTCGTCTGCCTGGCTGTCTGTCACGTCCCACTCCTTTTTCCTTTCACATCCTTGCCCGCCGTCTCTTTTATTTCTCCTTCTACGGTTTAGTTCCAAGTCTGATCCAAGAACTTATACGTGTTATGTCTCTTGTGTGTCTGGATTTGTCTGCTAGATTTAGGCTCCCAAAAGGAGTTCTGCTACTACTGTAGAATACTACCTCTGTCACTACTTATATGATTTAAGGACCTCGAAAGAACCAAAATTTACAGAAAGACTGACGTTAATCAGTAAATTTCTTGATGATTTAGAATTCAATTATTCATTTAAAGCTATACTAAAAAATTTCAAATTTTATCAAAATAATTAAAGTAGAATGACTAAATTTTAATAAAAATTTAAATTGAGACAATAAAAAAAAAAAAACAATTCTTTTTTGTTGCAATAAATTTCTTAATAAACTTTTATAAAAAAAAAATTTCCAAAAATTCAACACCAATTTGATCAAATATTTTATATAAAAATCCCTCTTACTCGTGTCCTAAAATTTGCTGCTTTCATGTAGTCGAAGTAATACTCGTATGTAACACCGGAAATAATATAAATACCTTAGCAGAGTAGAATAAGAAGAACATAAACTCTGAGTATGAATTCGGTGTCTGTCCTTGGCGCCCAACGTGACAACAAATGTCCGGTTAACATAAGGTATAAAGTATATAAGGAACAGTAATATCATGGGATTGTATTTATATGTGGTATACGTTGTGTGCTGATCTGTACAATGCACAGTCTTGGAGCAAGTATGAATGTATGAAGGTATAAATGTGTGTTGTGATGTGTGAGTGGGGTAACCCAATACCCAGTATAGTGTAGACTCTATCCGGATATCAGAGTCAACCTCTCAAACCGATATTAGACCCTCGTTCACTTTGTACTTGATATTGAGGGCACTACTCGAGAATACGCTAAATATAATAAAGAAGGAAGCGAAAAAATAATGTAAATAATCTGGTATTGAATGCACAGCAGTCTAGCGCTCTTGGAGAATAAATAAAATCCACCGTCCATATGGAGACCGGGCAGTTGGGATCCGGCGATATGATGAAAGACAGCTGCGTCGTTTAATGCAGGCATATGAGTTCAAGCTTTTTATTTATTTTAGGGCTTAAGAGATTACGATCGTTAATTTTCTAGCCCGGGTTTAAATTGCTTTTTTATTTATATTATTTGTCACGGTTTTTCAGATTATCAAATTAATGACAACGATGACTGATGAGATGAGTATTGAGTTTTCATTTTTTCCCGCAAGCTATGGATGGAATTTCTGATGGAATTCTGTGGCTTTTGATTGACGCTGGATGACAAATCACTGCCCAATTTTTGGTCTCCAAATTTACAATTGTAAAGATAATAAAATTTCCAACCAAAAATGTTCAATCATTGTTTGAATAAATCGATCGAAAAATTTCTATCAGATCTAAATCTAAGAGATAATTTTTCTATCAATGACATCTCTTCAATTTACGAGGGTCGGATTTGTATTATTGATACTTGGGGGGATAAATTTGGTCCCCTGTGAAATTAGACAGCCGGCGAGGGAAATTTTCTGACAGAAAAGAATAAAATAACTCAACTTTGGTTCACTAGTTTTGCTGGCTATGATGGAGAAGTAAACTTTTGAGTTAAAATTAAATGCCTTCTGATGTGCATCTATATCCTATCTCCTACTTCTATCTACTCGATCGATTATAATCACATTTGGTATAAATTCATTTTTCCAAGCCCTAGAAACTCCAATTTCCTTTTAAGAACTTACTTATGTTAGAAGTTATTTACAGCAAAAAGAGAAAACCGAGTAGAAGCTTTGATTCACGGGGTGGGTATATATATATATTTTTAAAATTATTTGTTGATTTCTCAGCAAAAACTCGAAGGGAACTTTAAAGTACTACACCAGAAATATTTTCGTCAATTTCCAGGACAAATTGAAACATCGTGAAATTCCAGAATGATCCTTGCAACAAAATAATGTAACTTTTTATTGTGATATTGTTTTTTGTTATGATTATTTATAATTAATAAGATTATAGATAATTTTTTTACAATTTTATAGAATTAATTTTTATTTTTAAATTATTCTATTTTCAATTTAAGTATTCAAAAACAATTTTTAAATATTGAAAAATTATCGTATCAGCTATAAATTGTTGATCGAACTTCAAAAATAACAATTTTTTTTTAAATTCCTAAAAAAATATTCAAATTGAAAAATCGAGACAATTTTTTTTTGTAATTTTCTGAGTTTTTTTTGCTCTTAAAAAAAAATAATATGGTACTTTAAAAAAATATGTCTCAAAATTATTTTTTTAACTTTCAAGTTGTTTAAATTTAATGAAAAATTTATTTGAATAATTTTCCAAATCATATTAACAAATTCAAACCAAAAAAAAATTTTTTAATTAAATAAGTTAATTAATCTAAATAATTTCCGATTTTTATCAAAGCCTACTTAATCAAAAGATCCTTACAAAACAAGCAAACAACCCTATGACTTGAATATCAAAAGCCTATTAATGGAGCACAAAACTTCTTTGCCAGAAAAATTCCTTTAAAAGTTTCGCTATTTATTCCAACTATAAAGGGCATGCATTATAAAGAAATCTACCCAGAAAATTTAAAGATTTTAGGAAGAGAATCAAATGCGAAATGTGAGTATAAAACCGAAACTAAAAATAGTCTGGCGAAAAATAAGAATAAGGTTCCTTTCCGTCGGAAGTGCCCTTTCTACCAAGCTTCGCGATTCTCTCTCTATTTTATACCAATACATAAATAAAATAGAATAAATATGTGGACCTATACCGACAATAATACCCGAGAAGTCGATATCTGGAGCACAATGCACTCTCACTGTGTACTGGTGGTCATAAACGCGATGAGAATCGAAGAGCCTTTACTTGGTATTCCAGTTACCAGAGTAAGTTCCTTTAAGAATTGAACTACTACGATGGTTTATACGATCTTCTTGCCTTCCAGTGCAGCAACATCAGCGAATAGAATAAAGTAAAATAAAAACATAAAAAAAATTAAGCTCGTGTAAAAAACGAGAGTGATGAAAATCAAAAATAGAAAAATGTTGAAGTAAAGGGCAGAAATAAATTTAAAAAACAACATCAATATATATAAAAAAAAAATAAGATAAAACAAAACAGCTCAAGCTGGCATTACTTCTCACTGAAGAGTTTCTCTTATAATTTTTTGCACGTTTTTTTTTTCCCTCAATGTTATTTCATCGTTACTCTTTATCTTATTTTTCAATTCTTTTTCACGTATTTTCTTCATACGCTTCATGTTACGCTTTCTTTTACTTTTCATTATCATTATCATTATTGTTATCATTTTTTATATAATGACATATCGAAAGAAGGAAGGCTTTTACCCTGGACAATAGTGATAACCTTCTCGCTCTCCTTCAACAATGTCTGATATAACGTATCTCTTTCTTCGGGGTTGTCATGTCGACTACGACGTATCTGCAATTTTCTATCTTTTTATGCTCCGCCATTTTTCTCTAGCACACGAGACCAATGAGAAAGGGTGATTTTTTTTTTTTTTTTTTAAATAAACCAACGTAAAAATGATAAAAAATGTAAAGTTCTTAAGACGAGAGATAGATATAATAGTAAGATTGAATGTAAGATGTAAGGAAGAGAAAAATAAAGGACGCTCATGATAGACGTCAATATCCTAAGTACGGGGATGATGATTGAGCGAAGATAAAGACCAGTCAGATGAAGAGAAGTAGATTGAAAATACGTCTTGTAACTGAATAGAAAAAGAGGGCTAATAGAAGAGTGATGGAAAAATTTATGATAATAATGACGATGATGATGGTGATGATGGTGATGGTGATGATGATGATGATGATGATAAGGAAAGAGGAAGAAGAGACGGAAAAAGAAGAAAAAATGATCAATGGGACGACGTTTACATTGACAACGTAATCGACGGATTCACTAGATAGACGAGTGTGTTTTCTCGAGGTTAAAGTGCCGCATCGAGTTAAGTGCTCGGTAGAAATATAGACACACATCTTGTGACAACTTTTTATCGCAAAGGAGGAAATTACGCTGTGAAAAGGTTGAAAATAAATAAAACGCGAGCTTTCAAGAGAGGTTAATTTTTAAATTTTGAATTACGGTGAAAGCTGTTGAGGAATTAGTGCCTGGCACTAAATGGTTATGAGGATTAATAGTTTGGAAAAATGGCGTTTTAAATTACTAAAAGTTGTCAAGCTTAAAGGAGTGTTTAAACTTGCAAATTTAACTATTTTTATGATAATGATTATGATATTGATATTAATTTAGAACAATGTGCTCTAAATGATTTGGAAAATTTAGCTAGACGTTTAGAGGGTGGTTTTTGGGTTTCGACGTGGCTCGTGGCCAATAAGATGTCGGATTTTGATTTTATCGCGGGCAATAACTGGGGAAAAAGTTAATTACGGAATGTGTGCTAGTGGGGTACTTTGTAGTTGATAGCGATTAAGATAAGAAACTTTAGACAGGAGGAAAGCTGTCAAACTTGTTGGGAATTTATTAATCTGTTGTCGGGAAAATCAGATTAGTTTAACGACTGCTTATATCTTTGGTATAATTTAATTTTGGGATTATTTAAAATAATTATGGGATGAAGTTTTATTCATTTTAGTTATTATGAGCTTTGTTGCAGTGTAATCTTGAATATTAAATCGATCACGGGATTTTTGATGTGATGTGACCTATATCAAAGAGGCGCAAATTATTCAAATGTCTATATGATGTAAATTTTAGGTTTCAAAATTGTTATGAGACACTATTTATCGACGTACAGAAGGTAATATTGCATAAGTTATGTTTTCTTATATGAAGACAGTGATATTTGGCCTAGTTGCGGAGTTGATGTGGTAATAATAAAACGTGGATTTGATTCCCCTACGGATTATTATTTAATGAGCTTCTTTTATATTTTTTCACCAAGTGACCGATTTAAAATTGAATATACTGAAAGGAATCAATTTTTCTGACGGCAGAAAATTTTTTACTTAATATTTTTTTTATAAAATTACAATCTAAAAATAATTTTATATTTTCAAATTTAAGGACCAAGAAACAAATTAAATTTTTGACAAATCAATATTTAGTCTCCCAAAAAATTAAAGTAAACAATTAAGCGATAAATAGATTTATTTTTAGCAACTAATCTCTTCCAAAGTGGTCATTAAAAAAATCTAAAGTGGGTTTATTATTTCTTGTCGACTTTGAAATTGGAAATCCAAGTAGATTTAAGAAAAATAAAACTCGGTCGACTCTAAATTGCTGGTATTTTATTATATTAGTCATCTATATCTATATAACCCAACTCTTTTCTCTAGTTCTTATAATTAAATACAATGAAAAATGAGGAAAGCATTTCTAGCAGACCAGAGACTATCTGTAACTTTATTCCGATAAGAACTGGAGTTTTTCACTGAAATAACAACGACGAGGACAATGATAATGATAAAGATAATAATACACATAATTTGGTATATAATATACCTATATTTTAGATCTGAAAAAGAGGAAAGCGATGGATGGATTTGGATCGATCGTTCTCGACGCGACGTACAGACGATTAGACGGGGATTGCAGTCTAAAACTTTTTCGCAACTGGATTTCTCATAGCCGCGGCAAGTGAAAGACGTAAAATAAAAATAAAGTAAAAAGTGGATGAGAGGAAAAAGATGAAGATGAAGAGGGGCGAAGCTGTCGAGAGTAAAAGAGTCCGGCTATATATATTTATATATACGTGTGCTGTACTGTAGTGCTGTACCCGAGTTACAATGAAGCTGGTGTAGATGTAGATGCTTTACTTGTGCAAGGAAGGAGGAACACGTTCATTCTTAACCTCCCAGCGATAACCTTCATAAAAAGCTCTATATCCTCCTATCTATATATGTATATGTCTGAACCTGCAGAGAGGCGCAAGCGCGTTCGGCCATTATTTTTTTCCTATCGACTTCTCTCCACGTGGTCGGTTTTCTCCTCAGATTCCCAAAAACCACAAACTCCAACTCCAACTCAAACTGGTTTTTCTTTTTGCTTATTTTCCCTCCCGAGTGTGTACAGAACTCTATACTGCTAGCAAATAAAATACCCGCTGGCAATTTATATATTTTTTCGTTACTAAGGGATTAGTTAGGCAAAAAATAATGCTGTCTGCTGTATGATGTATGAATGAAATCAACGCGTTGGATTCTTTGATCTATTGGTAATTTAAGCTATCGAAAATTAATGTTTTCGTTGCGCTTTATTAGTAAATACAAAACTATTCTTGATTTATTGTAGACACATTCAAAGCTTTTTTTTATTTTTTCTAATTTATAAGATAAAATTTTTTAATTAAATTAAATACAATTAGGTTGTGGGCCAGTTGAATTTGTATACTTTGTCACTTTGTTAATAATTAAGATTTCTGAAATTATTAAAAAAATTTCAAATGCAAATTACTGTAAATTAAATAAATTATTGCAAAACTTCAATCTTTTTGCCATGAAAAAAAATTATTAAAGTTTAAATTTCTTATCAAAACAATTTTGTTTTCCAAACAAACAATAACTTGACGATATAAATAAAAACCATTGTTCCCACAACTCCAGAAATTTTCTCCAACTACTTCTTTATCATTCAAATACCAAATAACTCTTTTCAAAAAATTTCCAATCATCCATTCATATTTATTTATTTATTAAAAAAAAATCTCTTCCACATCCTCTGTTCTCTACTTTCCATACTGCAACTACTCATTCAACGGAATAAAATTACACAAAACTTAAAAAACTCAAACAACAAACATCCTCAAAAGATTGATTGGTATGTGCGAGGAACATTTGAGGATGAATTTGAATTATTCATACTTTTCTTTTCGCAATAAACCAATTTCGATACGAACAATTTGACGAAGAGGACGAACGAGTAAAGACGGACTACGTGGTTAGACTTGAGCCGAGGGGATGACGCTGAGAATTAACGATTTGGAATCCATGTATATATAGCCTATAGTCCATGTATAGATATACAGATATAGAGATATAACAGGGTGAGCTGTAAACCTAAAGGCATTAGGGTATTTTCCCTGTCTCGTTTGCCCGAGGGATAAATATAATTTCACAAATTGAAACGATTGCCACTTGGTTCGTGGGAGCGACGTCAGTTACTTTACAAAATAAATAACAATAAGTTTATAAAATCCACAAATGAACGCCTTATACACTCAATTTTCCACAAATATAACACAATTTACAAAAAAAGAAACTGGCTCTTAATTAATGGACATGTTATTTACGTGCTTTAAATTTAGCGCTCTATTTTTGACAGGTAGTGCCGCCTGCTGGATGCGACTGAAAGTATTTCTCATTACTTAACAAAGCCTATATTTTTATTTATATTCATCCATACATTGATAGAAGGATTTGTTGATAGTCCTAGATTTTTTAGTCCTTAACAAATATGTGTTAGTATTTAAAAAGATTTATTAATATATTTAATAAATAAATATAAGATTTATTAAATACAAAAAAATCTTTTTAAATATTAAGAAATATTTTTTAATACAAATAAATCCTTCTATCAGTGTATATATAGACATACAAACGCCCAGGCAATTCAATATTTTATTATTTATGACTAAACATGTACTTATTTTGTTCTATTTTATAAATGCAGTATGAATAGTATAAAAGCATATAAAGTTTGAAGAACCGCTCGGCTTTAATCATTTGAAAGTAGAGTAGACATTTGCATTATGAGGCGTGCAGATATATTTCCCTGATTTCTTTAAATATATGTTATTTTATCTTTTAATGTATATATTTGTCTACAAAACTCCGTCAAGAGAAAATAATGGCATCAGCTTTGATCTTTTACATCTTGTAGGTATAGATATTTCCTTTTATCAATTATCTGATCTCATGAGCCACTTTTTTTATTTCATTAACCCACGAGATTCAAGTCTAAGTCTTGACTCGGGTTGAATGAATAAAAAAAGAAATAAAAAAAAAAGAAAAAAAAGACGCGTCATCCCCTCGGTTGACGATGAAAGACAGCCACTCGATCGGTTTCAAGTACACCCTCGTTGTTGTCGTCGCAACGCATAAAAAGCTTCGTGTGCACATATATAAGGCCGCAACGTAGGAAGGCGAAAACAGGACAGATGAAGAAGGAAAGATAGGGATTGCTAAAAGTATAATACATACTATATAATGTATAAATAAAATACCCGATAAAAGGAACCCGAGAAAAGGGGTATTACACGGGGATGGTGCCGTATTTTTACAAAGAAACGTTACAAATGTCAGTTGTACGACGTCGGAGAGCTTTATCGAATCAATCGACGTTTATATTTACTGGATTCAGCAGGTTTTTCCGAAAGCTGTCGAGTACGCTTTTCCAGAATGCTACTTGACTGCTTTTGTTTAAAGTTTAAAGTTTATCGTTTGAATTTTTAGAAACAAATTATGATTGTAATTGTAAGTGTGATTATTTATTCTTATCTGCGAAGTGTCTGATGGAAAGATAGAGTATGATTGAGGTAATTGTACGGATGGATGGATGGACGGATAGGAGAATTTTGTTTGAATTTAAAATAAAAATCAAGTAATCTAAAGTTTTCAATGAGAAAGGATTTACCACGGAGTTTTGTATTTAACGAGAAAAGTGCATCTCAGCTCTCAAGATCAATTTACTTTTATTACTTAAGTAGAAATAGCCAGCCGGTTGTCAGGCATTATTTGCTCAATTAAATTAAGTCCAATCTGACTTAATAATTACTCGGCTTTAATAGTTCTGTTATTAATCAAATTTTTTTCTTTTAGTACATTACAAATTTATTTGAGGTGTCGCTAATTTATAAAATCGATAATGGACTTGAGAAATTTTGGTCAATATAAAAAATTAGACTCTTATTATTTTTACACGGAGAAAATTTTATAGTAGTTTATTCTAGTTATGGTAAAATCTATTAACTGAATTCGATAGTAGTAAATAATTATGAAAACCATCTGAATTGTAGTAGTTAACATCCTGATGGTAACTACCAAGAAAAAATTTGAAATTTTCAATAAAATTCAAATTTAAAAAAAAATTGAAATTTCAAAAAAAAATTTTAAATCTTACAAAAAATTAAAAAAAAACAATTTTCAAAAATTATGTCATTCAAAGTAATCAATAACAGCTTTAATATTTGGAAATTTTTATATATGGATTTAAACAATTGTGTTATTACTTGTTTTAATATTTTAAAGGAAAAAATGTATACATAACTAAAATATGGATGTATATAAAGAATTTAATTAAATAAATTCATATTATTTTTTCTTTCAGAATTTTTACAATCTGAGATGGTTACAGTTACCATCTTCGATTATAGCCATGTTCGAAAAAATGAATCCCGGAAAAAATAGACCTGGAAAAAATTTTAAAGTCATGAAAAATTCATATTAATTTATATTCTTTCAGAGTTATTAAATTTCTATTATTATTATAATTTATATTTTATAATAATTTTAATGAAATAATATGAATTTTTCATAATTTAAAAATTTTTTCGGGTCTATTTTTTCCGATTACCTATTTTTTCATTTCAATATTTTACATTTGTGCAAGTTTCAAATTGAAAACTTTTCAAATTTTAAAAATATCCATAAAATTTAATTTTTTTAAAATCAAACCAATTTTTATCCGCCAAAAATTAATAAAAAATCATGAATACTATTGTATATTTTACGTCTAAAAAAAGATGAAACCTTACTTTTAAGATTATTTTAAATTCAGAAAAACACTCAATATTTTTTCTTACTTTATTTTTTTTTATGGTCAATATTTACGTCGTAATAATTCAACACTCACTTAAAAATTTCATTTGTTCTTTTTTTGTCAACATTCAACGAGTGTTTAAGACCGTAATAAAATTATGAAATATCCAATCGTAAAATAAAAAAGTAGTTACTTTAAATCTTTTAAACAGTTTTTACAACAAAAGTTTATAAGAAGATATTTAAAAAACTCTATTAAAACTATTTACAAAGATCTTTTAGACAAAACTAGAAAAGAGCGATGAAATTTTAAGAGTTACATTAAAAGTAAAGTATTCACTTCATAACATTTGAAATTTTACTTTTATATTAATGTTAAATAATAGTTATATTAGAGTGTATAACATTATCTAATAAGGTTGTATAACATTACGATAGACGATTGAGTTCAAATGTTATGCAATTCATAATTATAATTATAATTGTTAATCAACCCTTTTGAAGCTCATTATAAATTCATTAACAAACTAGTAATTTCAATCTAAGTTTATCAAGTTTACGTAAGTAACTTTCCGACAGGAGAGAATTACTCAGAAATCACGATAAATAATCGTGAGTCCTGAAATAATAATTTAAAAAACCGTCAAAATGATAAACTTATGTGACATTGGTGGACTTATATTGAAATTAGAATGACTTGGCTTATAAATATTAGAGTTTAATCTTTTAAGAAGAGCAGAGGTTTTCCGGGGATTATAAAGGTTGAAACTTTATAAAGTTAAAACTGCAAGTTCTGACTTACATTGTTCTAAAGTAAATTTAAAAAATTTCTAAGACTCTTTTTTAATCAAAATTTAATTTAAAATTAAAATTTATTCAAATTGATTATTAATTTTAAAAATTTTGACTGATAAAAAAATTTACCATTAATAAATAGTTAAATTTGAAAAAATTAAATTTCGTTTGGACGGAGCACTAATTAACGAGCTCTAAAATTGATTAACCGTCGGAAATAAAACTAAAAAGTTTATAATTTACGGGAGCATATATTTAAAAGTCTGTAGAACGATATAGTTATATAACATGAGATTGTACGTCAAGTAGTTAATGTTTATCGTAGTGTCAGGTGTACACAGTATGGCGCGCAAGTTAGGTCGTTACGAGGTGACGATCTATAATAATCGTCCAGGTATATCATACACGGTTTTAGGGTGTCACGTGCAAGGCACTTACTCTTTCACTCGGGTCATTTGTATCCATGACGAGAGCTCATATATAATAAATAACACACAACTTCATCTTCTCTTCTCATCTGCTAAGTCACGAATTAAACAACTATATTGTATAAATATATAACTAAGAGCGTAATACCTATTCATCTTATGACTAATTCATCACAGATTATAACTGACTGTAATTTTTTTAGACTGTGAAAAATTTTTTATTTAATAATTTTTATTTCTTTACATTTAAAAAATGTATTTTTAAATCAAAAAATTTATTTTCAATTTTTTTTTAAACTAAAATAATATTTTTAATCATTTTTTAACTATAAAGATTTTTATTAAATAATTATAATCTTCAGTTTGAATAAATAGATTTTCAATGTAAAAAATTTTTTATTAAATAATTTGTATTTTTTCAAATTGAAAAAATGTATTTTTAAATCAAAAAATTTATTTTTAATTTTTTTTTAAACTAAAATAATATTTTTAATCATTTTTTAACTGTAAAAATTTATATTGAATAATCTTCAATTTGAATAAATAGATTTTCAATTTTTATTTTCAATGTAAAAAATTTTTTATTCAATAATTTTTATTTCTTTATATTTAAAAAATGTATTTTTAAATCAAAAAATTTATTTTCAATTTTTTTTTAAACTAAAATAATATTTTTCAACTAAAGAAATTTCTATTGAATAATTATAATCTTCAATATGAATAAATGGATTTTTAATTTTTTTTTTTCAATGTAAAAAATTTTTTATTCAATAATTTTTATTTCTTTAAATTTAAAAAATGTATTTTTAAATGAAAAAATTTATTTTCATTTTTTTTTAAACTAAAATAATATTTTTATTCATTTTTTAACTGTAAAGATTTTCATTGAATAATCTTCAATTTAAAAAAATTGATTTTAAATCTTTATTTGCAATGTAAAAAATTTTCAATGAATAATTTTAATATTTTTAACTTTAGAAAATTTATTTTTAATTTTTTTAAACTTAAAAAAATTAACAAATAATTAATTATTAAACTTTTTAATAAAAAGTAAAATCCCAAAAAATTTCGATCATAATCCTGCACATTAAAAATTTAGAACAAATTAAAAAACCATCCCTAAAAATTTCTACAGTACAACCTGTTCATCCCCTTCTCATATTGACTTTCAAATCCACCCATAAATTACCTCCAAATCGGCTTAGACGGATCGATTGAATTTAATTTCACCTGCAGACTCTTTAGCTGATCTAAATAAATAAAAAAAAAAAAAATAAAACTTACCAAGCTGGACATACATCTTCGGCCTGATATTTTCCTGCCAGGCGGCAATGGCAAAGCCGAGCATGGTAACGGCCCAGCATGAGAGAAAAAGCTGCACAACGGGCGGCCGCATGGCGACCAGTAGTCACGTGCCCGACGGACGCGAATCAGGGTAGGGGCGATAGAAGTAGATGCGTCCCACGCACTCGCGTGCCTCTCTGGATACCGCGGTACGCAAACGAGGGGCTCGCCAGAGAGGAAAAGAGAGTCGGGAGGAGGGAGGAGGGTAATTCAAAGAAAAGAAACAAACGGAAGGAAACGTGTGCGGGATAAATAGGGGAAAGCGAGGGTGGATTAGTCGGTGGGTGGCGGGTGGTGGGTGCTAGTGGGACGAGGAAACGTTGAACGCGCCTGCGCGTGGACAACGTAGAGTCACGCGTGCTTCTGGGTGACGATGCGCGCGTGGATTCCGGTCTTCTCACTCAACGAGCGCGTCCGAACCGACGTACGAGAGGTCGCTCGTAGCAACGTACGTCCGGCGCGCGATCATACTCATCACCTTTTATTTATTTTTATTTTTTTATACAATTTTTAGATATTTTTTTCACTTTTTTTCCCAATCCACTTCACTGCACAAATTATCCGTACGGCTAAAAAATTTTTTTTTCAAATTATTTTTCACTTCACTGATTTATTTATTAATTTTCCAGAAATAATTAATTAAATGGCAATAAATAATCACAATGAAAATTTTTTTGAACTCCAAAAGAGCCACTGACTCGGTATTCGTGAGTCTGCGGCGGACAACGGCCGCGGCCGCAAGTGAGACGGCTATAAGGCTGACAGCAATCCGCGACGACGACAACCCCCGATAAAGTTAGTGATAACCCCGCCAGAGGGCCGGCGCGAGAGTTTTGCGCAAGGGTTGCTGCTCGATGATACTCACAACTTGAGGATGGATAGAGAAGAAACGGTGAAGAGTTTAGTATACAGCGGCACCACGCGGCAGGGCAAGGGGATTAGTTGAAGTAAAAATCGAGAAAAATAACCGAAAGAGAGAGAGAGAGAGAAGAGAGCCGGAAGGAAACAATGAAACAAAGATCAAAACGTGGAGAATAAAAGAAGGGGAGTCGCGAAAGGACCACAGACACAATTGAAACTCTCTCTTCTTTATCAAGGCTACGGTAATTGCGTTTTTACTCTTTTTTTAGCTTCTATTGTTATTGTTGTATTATCTTTTATTATTTATTATTATCCGCGACGAGGATCCTCGGTTCCAGCGATGGTTTTCTTTCCAAACAACCTGTCACGCCGTCAATCTGTAACATAAATAGAATTTCGTTGTTATTACCAAGTATTTTAATAATGGGGTATAATTTTAGTGAATAAATTTATTTTTTATTGAGTTATAAGGTTACAATGTGAAAATTTTAAAAGTTTAATTGCCAAAATTTTTATTGTAATTTTAGAAATTAATTGGTGAGACAAATTGATAAAACTTAAAAAATTTAGTTTTTATTTTGGAAATTAATTTTTATTTATTAAAAATTTTAATATTGCAATTATTCTTATTTTTTTCATTTATTCATTTAATCAATCTGATACAGAAAAATTTTTAAAAATCTGAAAAAATATGTGACAAAATTTTGGAACATGAGTTTCAAAAAACGAATTACTTCTACACATAAAGAAAAATTTCTTGACTGGAGAACAAAATTCTTGGCTCAAGAAAATTTTCGGGTGTAAATGCCGAAGTAAAAATTTTTCTTGAAATTCTATTTTTGGTGGAAGTAATTTTTTCTTAATTCAAATCATCATAAATACTTGATACAAAAAATTTTTATCTTCGATCAAGATTTTTAGATACTTTAGGGAAGCTTTTCTCACCTTGAGAAAATTTTTCTCTTTAATATTTGATACCCATTTTATATCATTTGAGCGTGCAATTATATATATTGAATGAAAAAAAAATTATTCAATATTATTTGAACTTCCCATTTGACATGTTAATCAATACAAATATTAATGAAAATTTACTTCTATCTTTATATTTAATTTTTTGGAGCAAGAGAGAAATTTTCTCAAAGCAAAAAAATTTACTTCTATCAAGAACTAAATTTTTTGGAGCAAGAGGCTGAATTTTCTTAAAACAACAAGATTTTCTTGACTTAAATAAATTTTCTTAGATCAAGATACGTATTTCTTAAAGCAAAAGAATTAATTTTGTTAAAACTAATCTAAAAAATAATTACATCAAATTTTTCAATTTAAAATTTATTTCCCTTCACCCCAAAGTCTCCAAACAGAAAAATATTCACCCCTAAAACAGCATATTAGTTGAACATTTACCCAAAATAACTACCCCGGAACGAAATGTCAGCTGAAGATTTAAATAAAATAAATACCCTTAATAAAATGTCTGTTAAACAGAGGAGCGTGTTTATTAAACAGTCCCCGTGGGAATTAAATGACGCTACACTTAGCTGCGGAATTAGGCTGAGGATACGTTAATGTAGACAGGAGACTGGTGACTAAAGGGAGAAAGAGAGACGAAATATGGAGTACGGCGACAGAGTAAGTTTGAGAGTAGATGAGGGAGTGAATAAGTGAGACCCCCCATGGCCCATGTAACGCATTGACCGGGCTCATTGTTTACTCCGGTCATGTACTGTATTCGCAGATATTACTCGAAGTCGATAAACTCCACCGGATGATCATTGTTGTTGGTTGAATATGACTTGTACTCATGCTCAACAGTCTATATATAGATTAACACATATATATTTATGGGTCCATACATGTAGTTACATACTGACGCGTAATGGCTCATTGTCAAGTCACATATATAGAGATTACGGATAACGTACGAGGCGTACCGACCGTACACTCAAACTCAACTCAGCTATAAACCCAACTACAACTCTACTCTTCTCATCTCATATTCGGATGTCTCTCTTTATCACTCTTCATTATACTGCTACTGCACTGGATCTCCATCCTCTATCCTCTACCCTCCGTACTATACGTATCGCCTTTTCCGCAGTCTCATCTCGGCACCGTCCTACCAACTACCGACTATCTACTATCTACTGAACCATTTGGTTACGTTACGTTACGTTTGAGTCTCGACTAAGGCTTACCCTCTCTATCTGTACATGACTTTCGGACTACATATGTGTAATATATTATAAGTATATACACGCTTATGCCCATTACTAACCCGCATTATGTGTAAACATCTCTGTATTTTATTTGGACCAGTCTGTGAAGGAAATGAAGAGGCTGCAGGAATAATGGGCTTTTGTCAACTCTAACGCGTTGAATGCTTTTTTTTTAGTCTGTAAAAAATTTGCAGAGTGGATGATTTTTGATTGATGAAATTCACTTACAGAAGGATTTTATTGGTATTGATAATAGAAAAAACTCAGCGGAATAAATTCTTTAATTTTTTTTTTTAACAGCCGATCTCATCTTTTTCTCGCGTCGCACTCACGGCGAGAAACGGTACTATCCTTGTTGCACTCGTGATGATAAAACTAATTGCAGTTTTATGTTTTTCTGTTAAACAAATGAGAATTTCAAAAAAAAACGCTCTGATATAAAATAGATAATTAAAAAATCTATTAGGTAGCAGAGCGTTTTTTTCGAAAATCTTCTTTGTTTAAAAGAGAAATGAAAAACTGCAATCACAGGGACCGGCTCTTAATAAAAATACAAAAAATTTTATTTGCTTAAAAATTATCAAGTATATGTACACAGAAAAGAAAATATTATTGAATCAAGTATATAATTTTGAAGAACAATCTTCTTGATTTGAGTAAAAAAATTTTTGAACTAATAAATTTTTCTTGATTTAAAAAAAGTTTACTTGCTTCAAGAATTTTTCTCTTGAATCAAGTTAATTTTTTTTTTTAATTTCTACAAATAACATTTTTTAAAAAATTTATTCCAATTTGAAATTTTGATAAATTTGTTTTTAAAATATTTCAATTTTTAAAAACATGAAATTTTTTATTTTTTATATTTTAGTTGAAAAATAATTTTTTTTTTTTTATTCTATCAATAAAGAGAATTTTAAAATAAATGAGACGGTTATAAATAATGAATAAAAATTGTTATCCGAGAATTTAACATAAATCTGTACTAAGAACTATTTGTAAAAGATGATAAAAGAAAAAAAAAATAGGAAAATATTTTATATAAGAATTTACAATGTTCGATGGTAATGCGAACTAGTGCCAGCTGTAGTTTTTGCAGAAGTGTTATAAAATATATAATCTGAGAGCGTGATACAGTCATATATTTTACGATGAGCACGGTAAGAAGTTCAATTGGCGCTTGTTGCTTCGGTATTATCGTGTGAGCTGTAAATTCTCACACGGAATTATCTTCTTGTGAGTAAAATGAAAAAATGTAATTTTCTACTTAAAAAAAATCGGAATTAAGTAGAAAAAAAAATGTTTCTTTTTATTTGAAAATATAAATTATTAAAGAGCAAACAACTACTCGTGCGATTCATTAAAATATTGAATAAATTTTTTGAAGATAAAAATAAAAAATTATCACTCATCAAAAGATTCATGTATAAAAAAAAATTAATATAACTTTTTATTCGCATAAAAAAAAGTTAGAAAAATCTTGAAGCAAGTGAATTAGAAAATAAAACGCCACATTAAAACTTGTGTACTGTGTGCTAAATTCTCAGTAAGCCAGTATTACTTCTAGTGAAGTAACACTGTAAGTACAGTTGCGGTAAATACAGTGTTCAACATCCACATTCAGCTATATTTATACATATAACATAATGCGCACGTGTGTCGTATAAGCAAGAGGCCATGACTGTACTTGTCTGACCGAGTGTTGACTCTCACTACTTATCACCGCGCAGAAGCATTACGCGTGTGTACATTAATACCACCATATATGTATATTTATATATTTATATTTGAGCACGTCTTTTAAAGATTAAAGTTTGCGTTCGTATTCGCTTTAAGCTTCTAAGGAGCTACTTGATGTACACTCGGTTAACATCTCCGACTTTTTTTATTTCATTTTCCTCAAAGTAAAGTATGAATATTTTCGAATAAAAAAGGCTTTTAAATATTGAGCAGCATATTTGTGAGCCTTGAGAATTTTTTTATTTTTATTTTTTGTTTAACTCTTGGAAACACATTTATCAACCTTAATAAGACAGACACGATCTATAACAAGACTATAGTGACTGCCTTACAAGTATAAATCACATTTGACCCTTGGAAATAAAATAACCTATTTTGGCGCTTGAGACTTAACTTGCACAGCACGATATAATATATATATATATATATATATATATATATATATATATATATATATATAATAGTATAGAGGCATATACATATACATTGTTTTATTATTAAAAAATCCATAAGGCATTAACTTAAACATTTGTGTGGTGAGCACACTAAATTATTTTAAACTACACGGAGAAAAAGTAACTATACTACCTACTATATAAAAATAGTAACTCCTATTATCTAAAATGGTAATAAAATTAATTAGTAACAAAATAATAGATGATATCATTGTCAATTGTAATAGTTACTATTAATAATGGTAACGATTACCATCAAAAATAATAATTATAATTATTATAAATTATAACGGTTACAATCGAAGATGGTAACTGTAACCATCTCAAACATTTTTAATTCCCTTCAAAATTTTTTTTTGAAAATTTGATTTTTTTTTTAAATAAAATTTTTTTTTTTTTTAATTTAAATTTTATTGAAAATTTTGATTTTTTTTGAAAAATTTCGCGTTAAAACTTGCACTACAGCTGCTTCTAGTTTATTCCGAAATGCATCCACAGTAACGCACACGGAAAGGAAATTGTACGAAAAATTATAATGAAAACATCGTAATTTTTAGTATAGGACATTGTAGTGCCGGACCAGAACTCAAACATTGTAATTTATACGATGCAACATCGTAAATATCTATCACTCAAATTAAAAAGAAGGAATCGAACCCGGTGTCCTGTCCGCTACAAGTCCAAGGTTTATCCCCTTACATTATCGGAAGGAATATGTAGATATCTGTTTAGTCACATAATAAGACCCTCTATACAGTAGTTGGTCATCTTTGGGTGGTGGCGTCGCAAACTACTGGTCTCTGTCTCTCTTTTATTAATACATATTGTATGCGTCCTTATTCACTTGCTCTTGCGGAAAAAAAATTTACTAAATAACATCGTAATTTTCAATAATTCAAATTGTATTCTGTAGACGGCAGCATCGTAAAAATCAAGTTAGTGAAAGTCTAGTCCTGAATTACGATGTTACTATTGTAATTTTTCATAGGATTTTTTTTCCGTGCAGATTCTTAATTTTTTAAATATTCTTCACTAGCTTAGATAGTAGTTATTATTATTATTATTATTACTGATGGTAACTGCAACCATCAGGTTATATTAGGCATTACGATTTTGATAATAGTAGTAACTAATTAAAATAATAACAGTTATTATTATTGATTAGTTACCATCATAATAGTAGTAGTTACCATCAAGATGGTAAATACTACAATTCAGATGATTTACTTGATTATTTAAATAATATTTACTACTATTGAATTCAGTTAATAGATTTTAACATGACTAGATGATAAACTCTACTATAAAATTTTCTCCGTGTAGTCGGAAGTCTTGGAGCAAAGCTTAGTACCGAACCGGGGAATAACGTAACTGTGCATCAGCCCATTCGCAGAGCGAACTATTGTTTAATTTTTCAGCAAAGACATATGAATCCATCTGTGCGATGAATAAGCCACCACTCGAAAGGATAAATTTATATGCATACAAAATATTTGTGATAAAAATGTAACAAGAGCGCCCATTAATTCAACCCATTCTCGTTATATTTTACAGCGAGGATCCACGTATAAATATCTCCAAAAACATATCCATAATTGTGTGTATATCTATCTATGTATGTAATGAAATGTGGATGGGTGAGTGTGTGTAACGACCGAGTGTATATTCAGCAAAAACTAATGCTTATTAACAACAATCACGTTAAAATTTGCATGCAATAAAATTCTTTTTGTCAATGTTCACTTTTGAGCTGAACGGACAGTGGGAGAGGGGGTGGGTGGTGTGCTGCTGATAGTGTGCAGTGCCTGTGCCGGAGGGAACGAGGGACGCGATGCGAGAGGGAAAAGAGAGTTGGTATTGGCAGGATCGATAGGTGAACATACAACAGAGAATAAACTTGGTTGGGAAACGTCGGGAATGCGGTTTGCCATGCGGAACTGGGAGAGATACCTCTATATATTTATACATATGTATATATGTAGATATGTGTATGTAGACTATAAATACATATATATAAAGGTTTATATATTTATACGTATAGAGACTATCCCTCTCACGTTTGGAAAGTACCGCGTGATAACGTGTACACGGGGATCTGCCAATATCGGCTTGACTTTACGTTCAACCAATCAATTTCCAATTATCACACGAAATACATTCGTAATCGACCAGCTACCGGTCGAACTAACGCACTCATTTACTCTGTATACATATATTTAGACAAATATTTTATGTATTTTTTAAATAATAATAATATTTATCGATTAATCATTTACACAGAAAAAAAGGTTCACTTGAGCCAAGAAAATATTTTTCTTCCTAATTATTTTCTTAAAAAAAAAATTTTTTTTAACACAAAAAATTTCACTTATTCCAAAAAAATTAATTTTCTGGCTTTAAGAAATACGTATCTTGATCCAAGAAAATTTATTTAAGTCAAGAAAATCTTGTTGTTTTAAGAAAATTCAGCCTCTTGCTCCAAAAAATTAAATATCTCGATAATAAATTTTCATTAATATTTTTATTGACTAACATGTCAAATGGGAAGATCAAATAATATTTCATCATTTTTTTTCACTCAATATGTATAATTGCACGCTAAAATAATATAAAATGGGTATCAAATATTCGAGAGAAAAATTTTCTCAAGGTGAGAAAATTTTTTTCTCAGCTGAAGTAGGTGGCGCTGCTTCCCTAAAGTATCTAAAAATCTTGATTAAATATAAAAATTTATAGTATCAAGTATTTATGATAATTTGAATTAAGAAAAAATTACTTCCACCAAGAATAGAATTTCTCGTAAAATTTTTACTTCGGCCAACACAACTTCAGTCTTCCTTCAGGCACCCGAAAATTTTCTTGAGCCAAGAATTTTATTCTCCAGTCAATAAATTTTTCTTTCTGTGTAGATCCCTTTTAAATTTTCACCAAACTTAAAAATTAAAATACCATATTAGAGCTTATGTTTCCCGGTACTGACAAAAAATTAAAAAAAAATGTTTTTGTTAAAAAAATTAAACTGCAAGGCCCTCTTTTGACAGTATATTTAACTAATTATATGGACGGGACTTTTGGTTACGAAAGAGTTGGCGCAACGAGTAGAACATGTGCGCTGACACACAAGTACCTAAAGCCTTAACTACTGTTCTATAAATAAACATAATATTGCGTGCAATATTGTGTGAAAAAACGGACACAAATATTTATTAATGAAAAAAATTTTTTTTTCAACGGTTGTAATAAATATCAACCTTATTTCCATGTTATAAAAATGAACTATCGTTATTTGACGACGATAATATGATTATTGTTGTTATTTTAAAAATAAATAAGTACCAAACTATGTTAAATAAATAAAAATATACTATTTGTACTTATAAATAAAATAACATGAATTTTTTTGTCAAAACCAACAAATGCATTAATAATGATGATAATAATAAAAATAATAGATAAATTTGAGCACATATATATTGGTATGTACGTTAAAATAAATATATATTTGGTGAACGAAAGGAGGAAGATGGAAAACAATGGATATCAAAGCCATTTGTTTTTTTTTATGCTTGACATTGTGTTTAACGATGCGTTATCTTGATCGTATCGCGAAACAATGCATGTCCCAGGATTCTTTATAGCGACGCGGAGGAAGAGGACCCGCACTAATCGATACTCACATTGTTGAGCGTGGATTACAATAATAATAATAATAATCCACAATTATTTAAAACAATAACAGGGAAAAAATCTCGCAATGACAAAACAAAACTCAGAATAATGGCCCGCGAACCAACGAAGAGTCGCCTTTCAAATCAAAAATCAAATTAATCGATAGCCATCCACGATCCACGAATCATTTCTACAGTACAAAAATAATTATTATTTTATTGTTTTTATTCTTTAGTATTGAAAAAAAAAAAAAAAATCAACGTTTGTACAAAAGTTACCTGTTAAAACTCAACTGTCTGCTATTACTCATTCACACGTACTTGAGTAATAAAAAATTGAATGTACACTGGATATAGAGACGTAGAGGGTGTGGGTAACAGTAAATTTTATATATGCAATTCACGATTCTCTATGAGGGTGTGATTATTGCGTCATCTCGCTTGCGCCATTTTATGATTTTGCTGAAAAGAGAGATAGGGAGAGAAAAGCGGCGTTAAACATTCACGCGGCTGCGTTATATGGGGAATTGAAAGGGACTCAAATGGCCGAGTGTTCGTGCTGAAGTGTCTAATGAACCGTTAAGGACTGCGTTACTGATCGAGAAGCAATCGTGACTGGAAACTGGTCGAGTCAAACTAGGGTGAGAGTTACCCTTGCAAATTTTTTCAACAATTTATTCCCTCCTTCTCTTGTTCATTCTCTTGCTCTGATGTGCACCGAGATTCTATGTGTCGCATAGAGACACTGAACAGTCTGAATATACCGTACGAACTAATCGAACTCGGAAATGTGCCAGAGAAAAAGACTTTTTACTTGTTTTGCTTTACATGTTTTTTTTTTTTTTTTTTTCATTATTTTTCTTCTTTTTTTTTTAAGCTTCGGGTTATTTTTTATTTACAATCAGTCGATGTACTGTACTACACATTCCCATGTGTCTAATTGCTCTGATAAAAGCACAATGAAGAAAAAAATGTGAAATTGGCATGAGAGAAAAAAATCTTTTTTAAATTATTCGTTATGTAAAAATACATTGTGGAGATTAAAAATAGTATTTAATTAAGTGATGTCGCACGTGAGTTCAAGGTATGCAATTTAAGTCTATTTTAAAAATTTACGAATGGTCGAAAATTTATTATTAGGAAATATTTAATAAAGTTATTAATTTTATTTCT
The DNA here is from genome assembly GCA_905319865.3 of Cotesia congregata. Taxonomy (NCBI): domain Eukaryota; kingdom Metazoa; phylum Arthropoda; class Insecta; order Hymenoptera; family Braconidae; genus Cotesia; species Cotesia congregata. Next base: position 19,734,568 of record CAJNRD030001122.1, read on the forward strand.
TTGATTAAAAAGATTTTTTTCCCATATCGACGGTTTAATTAGCTATTTGTCTAACTTCTTATTTTTTAGAGGGTGATTTTTTCACATTTTGATGTAGCAATTATCCAATTATAAATTATTTAAATGATTCAAACCTAAATATTATATTTCTATTAGATATTAATGATATTAAATGGTTTTTTTAAGTGATAATAAATTTTTAACTAAATTGCTTTTTTCGTACAAATAGAAGGTCCTCTAAAATGGAGTTAGACAATTTGCTAATTAGAACGTCGATATTATTTTTCGAGTTTTTTTTTAATAATATTGATTTACTGACAAAAGAAATTTATTCAAAAGACTACACAAAAAAAAAATTTCTTGACTGGAGAACAAAATTCTTGGCTCAGAAAATTTTCGAGTGCCTAAAGAAAGACCGAAGTTGTATTGGCCGTAGTAAAAATTTTTCTTGAAATTCTATTCTTGGTGGAAGTAATTTTTTCTTAATTCAATTTATCATAAATACTTGATAAAATTAATTTTTATATTTGATCAAGATTTTTAGATATTTTTGGGAGGCAGCGCCACCTACTTCAGCTGAAAAAAAAATTTTCTCACCATGAGAAAATTTTTCTCTTGAATATTTGATACCCATTTTTTCTGTGTAATAATACAAAAAATTAAGCAGACTTTTTTTTAATTTTCAAAATAATTTCTTTTATGTAAATTACATTAAATTACTTTCGGTTGAAAATGAAAAATTCGACGCATAATTTTTTTTTAGATCATTGAAACTAATTAAAAAAATTAAATGCAGCGACAGCGAATATTTTTCTCTTAAGTAATTTAATATTGAATTCCTTTCAAACGACAACTGATCGGATCTGCTTAATAATAATTATTTTCAATCACTGGTATCTCGAATAAAATAAATAAATGAAAATGAAGCGATAGAATAAAAATAAAGAAAAAGTCATTCAGTCAATATGAAACGAAATAAAAATTAAACGACAATTGAATCGAGATTTCTATGATGTAAATACTCGAGTATAAACATCAGAGAGTATAAAAGAAAAAGCGGAATAGAAGAAGACGATGGAGGTGTTTTGGAGGAGAATAAAAGCGAAGACGATGTGTCGATTGCATGAGAAGGACAATTGGTATTCGAAACAGGTACAAAGTCTAGTGAAGGAGTGAAGGGATGCTCACGCGGGGTGATTGCCAAGGGAGGGTATACTATGCTCAGAACAATTTCCGCTCGTAGAAATACGAGTAGAGCTGCGACAAGTTTAAGAAAGAGACGAGGACGTTGGAAAGTCGCACTGTGTTGGGTTAGGTGAGTGGAAAATAAAAAGTAAAATAAGAGAACTCGTAAGGGAAAAAAATAGGACAGAAGATGGAACAGACCGGGGCACTATGGTACTGTATTACGGTATACGGTACACTGAAAAAAACGGCAAAATAAATAAGTTGAGCCAACTAAAAAGGATGAAAGAGATGAGAAAAGCTTTTTAGAATACCCAACAAGATGAATAAAAATACTTTCATCGAATTCATAAAATATAAATCGTTACCTCGTACCCAATAACGACTTTTTAAATTTATAGTATTGATTCCGCTATTTTATAAGTCAAACAATAAGACGCTTTTTAACTTTTATTCTATTCCTACAAATTGAAATTGCTTTTATTTTCTATCTATATATTATTATTATTATTATTTTTATTGACTTCAAGTTTTTGAATAATAATAATCTATATTATTAAGAGAATAAGAACAATTTTGTGTTCAGGATATCTATATGATAAAATCGGTTTTTTTAGTAAAATTTGATATCATTGGAAAAATCTTGACTTGAATTAGTGCCTTTTCAAGGTTTCATATTATTCTCATCAATAGTCAATTTATGACGATAAGTATGTAGACTGCATTAGAAAATGCTTTATCTCTAGATACATAATTAAGATATGACCTTGTATCTCGTGAACTATTGACATTTTTAAAGATATAAGCTCATCCTGATGTTACACTCATCAAGACCTTTCATTTGAGTACCCACATCAATTTTTCATATATTTTATATATTTATATGTATTATATATAAGTATATATGAAAAATATATCAAAAATGCATGTGGATACTCAAATGAAAGCTCTTGATGAGCGTAACATCGGGATGAGCTTATATCTTTAAAAACGTCAATAGTTAAAAAAGTACAGTGCAATTTAACAAAAGTCATTATTTAATAAAACAAAATTTTATTTATTTATAATTCACAAGTCACGGCAGTCACATAGTGACTGCAAGATTGCTAGTAATAATAATAATTAAATAATAATAATAATAATAATCTTGAATTGTATTATTATTTATTTTTTATATTCACCAAAATTTAATATTTATAATCAAGGATTGAAAATAGGCGAGTGACCCTGTAGGCAAGCCCTGAAACTTTTCATTATATTTGCAAGGTTGATGCATTAATATGAGAAATATTTATAAACCCGCCGAGCTTACAAATATTTTCATAATGAATATTCTTGGAATATTCAAATATGAACATCGAAAAAAACCACCAAGTTGTTGATTCTTTGATGTTTATATACTGAGAAAAATCGAGAGAAAAAAAAAGCTAAGAAAATTCAGAGTTACATTTTTTATGACACCATCCCAGCACTTTTAATAGAAAATAGTACCCCACATTTGATTATTACTTATCAAAAAAAAAAAAAAAAAAAAAACCTATAAATAAATTATCATTGTTCCAATAAAAAATTGACCTAGACTTTAAAATGCAGAGTGATTTAAAATGTTCAGTGAAGTCCAATAGTCAGAAAAATAACTCTCATTGTCGAGTATTTTCCGGTGCTTCTGAGCCGGTTGAAGACATACCAGGTTGGCTAAAATCGATAATTTTCCACAGCCGGTAAAGGAAGTTAAAAATTGAGTAAATGAAATTTCATTTCTAAAATATATAAATAAAAGTAAATAAATTTAAAGTTTTATTCTGTTATCTCGCTGGCAATATTGGAAAACCGCTTTCGAGTGGTGTAGTAGTATGTAACTATAACGAACCAAACCGAGCACGTTAACTTGAAAACCAGCAAGGAATGGAAGCGAAGGGCGAGTGGGTGTGTGTGTGTGTGTGTGTGTGTGTGAGGGAGAATATATATCCACATATAGTAGAATTTTGGTTATATCTCTGCAGCTTCCATTCTCTTTCCCAAGTTCCAAAAGCTTCGTTTCATGGTGGCCTACTCCACAACAACATATATATATATATATATATATATAAAATTTATATAGATATATACATATATGTATATATGAATTTGAAGTACACTGCATAATACTAGCGTATAGGTAGTGTATCGTGGAGAGTACAGTTTAGTACACGGCAAGCCAAATGAAATACCGATTCGCTTCCGGCATAAGCGGAACTTCGTTACGTCACTTCCGACTTACGGAAGGCAAGAGCATACCAGTGTCTATAGTAGCATGGCTCCTCGGTACTCAGTTGGCTAGTACTAGTTCTGCTCAAGCCGCGTATCTTATTCACGAGTACTAATTTATCGTTATTATCAATTTAAATTTATAAATATGCCGAATGATACCGCGCCATACCATACCAAATAAAATTTAAATTGAATCAATTGGTTATTAGTGACGTCGAGAATAATTTATAGCTTTAATTATTCGCTAAATTAATATTCATTCAATGTAATTCCGGTTTAATTCATTAAGTACGATATTATTTTTAAAGCGCTTTATTAATAATCTGAATGAATATCGATAAAATAATAAATCATTTCAATTATTAACATGAAAAGCTGCTTTACTTTTAATTAACTGCCCAATTTTTTTATATCTTCATTTTTTTAAAATCTATCTATTGTAGCCGGTCTCATTTTGTAATTTTAAGAAAATTTTGTCATAATAATCACCAGGATTGCGTCCCCAGTTCTCAACCGATCTTTATGAAATTTTGTGAGCTTATTTTTTGGATCAATACTAAGATCAAGTTCGAAGATAATCAAAATCAGCCGGTTAATTTACGAGTTGTAGGTGGTCGAAAATTTTTTTTAATTTTTAAAAATTTTGAATTTCGTATATTTTATGGAAATAATGTCACAGATGTAAAAGATAGATGAAATCTATCCAATTCATCTCAAACTTCATTGAATTACCTTCAATTTAAGCTATTATCCATCTAGTTTTGATGATTTTTTTAATTAATTCCGTGATATTGAAAATTTGAAAAAATTTTTCGGCTTTTTTCAATTTATTTCGTAGTTGGGAAAATTTCAAAAAAATCAAGAATGTATCAATTTTTAGCTTTTATCATCAAATGATTTTCATCTGTTACAAATCCTATTTTTTAAGTAGATGTCTTTGAATTTCTATTTGTTGTAGTCAATCTCATATTGTTATTTGCAAAAATATAATAAGAAATAAATTTTAGGACATTATTGCCTTTTAATAACGTGTTTTTTTTTCAATATTTAAACAAGAAATCTACCTATCCATGTCGGGCATGGCCAAATGGCGCTTTTTATCTAAGCTGACTTTGATCGCGAGAATGGAAAACAATTTTGATGTTTCTTTGGAATGCTAATATTTCTCTCGCACTGAGAAAATAAAATGGTAGTATTTAATATTCACTATCCTTCATAGTAAGCACGCTGGAAAAAAAAATTAACTTGATTCAAGAAAAAATCATTTTGAGGAATTTCGTTTTTACTGAAAAAGCTAAATATTCAAATTCGTTCAGATTCTGATTACTATTTATTATAATTTAACTAATTAAAAATTATTGAACTGAAAAATTTTTGTTAATTTAAGAATTTTTCTTATTGATTCAAAATAATGAAATTCTTCAAAATATTTGTCTTGATTCAAAAATTTCTTTTTCGAAAATAAAGTTAATTTTTTTATGAGTGTAATATTGCTTCATAATTACTGTTACATTGTAATTTGTAACTAAATGAAGAGTAAATTTCACTACGAGCTACGACATAATTATTAAATATTAATAATTACAGAATATTGGATATTGATCGTGTAACCACGAAAATGAATAATTACATTCAAATTAACATTTTAATTACATATTTTAAAAATTCCCGTCAAAAGAATTTTTTAATATATTTAAAAAATAACTAATTTAAATTCTATTGAATTTTTCTTGCGATAATTTTTTAAAAATTGTTCGTTTAATTTAACAATAAATTAAGCTTATTATTTTGTCAAACTATAATTGCAATAAATGAAAAAAAAAACTGCTAATAAATTATTTTTAAACATTGGGTTTAATAAATATTTATCAATAGTAAGCATAGATCAAGTCTGTATAAAAAAATAATATTTATTTTATTTTCTCCACAATCTTATTAATCTTTAACAAATAAATTAAAAGTCTTCAAAATGTCAACTCGTTAGTTTACAATTATCGATAATTAAATCTAATGTTAAAAAGTTCAGTTATCATTTCTCAATAAAGTGACTTTTTATCTTTAACGTCGACGTTAAAAGTTAATAATCTAATAAAGTTTTTATAAAATGTAATCAAAAACATAAAATTGATCGATTTTAATTTTAATAAACTAATTACATCAAACACTTGAATAACATAGACCTGATTTAATTAATGTAACAAGTAATAATAAATCCATAGTTGAAAAAAAAAAAAAAATGAAAGAAAATTTAATTAAAATAATTTTCATTAAATCAAAGTGCAAATAGATCTAATTTAAAGCTTATACAGAATAACTCGGGAGAATTTTTCATTTTCTTCACGGCACCTACTATATATTTTTCTTTTCAAGTACACGTTTTTATGTGTCTCTACCAGCGAGACAAAATAAAAGCACCGTGACTGAAAAATAAAAAATAAAAAAAATATATGAAACTTAAAAGGGATATTCGAGTATCCAAGTGATGGTAGCGCCACACCCTTATTGCCCTCACATACCAACACACACTAATCATTCAAAGTTGCAACACAGTGAACAGAGTCTGGTCTAGTCTCTCTCGCTCTCATAAGCTCTCAGCGTTCCCTTTGTGCTCATCCAGACCTACCCACTCACTCGCCGGATATAGATAAATCTCGTAGTGGGTGTACGGTCCTATCAATTATCATTTTTAACATCCACCTCCGCAGGATACATCTTTTTTATCCATCTCCACAACACTCAATATTTATTCACCGATTTAAATCCTCCGCTCTCGTCTTAACTGTTTTTGACCTTTTGTTGCCAACCAAATTTTCTCTTCATTATTACCAATATATATCTACTCATACCAGACTTGTTCTTTATTTAAATAAAAGTTTGGAAGTTTCCCGTCACCGAAAAATTTATTTTCAATCGTTCGTCGATAAATTTAATTTTCTATTTAAATTTTCATCATCGTCCGCTAATACCCCAACGATCATGTTGTAACTTTTATAAAATTGAAATTTTCATGAATAAATTGGCTCATGTCAATCAAAATTAGCGACCTCGGGATGAAAAATTAAAGCAGGAAATGAAGCTTCGTGGTAGTTAATATCAATATTATTTTTAATTTTTAATTGCAGATCCGTGTACAATCAAAGTTCAATTACAAAACTCGGAAATATTTTACACTAAAATTTATAATTAAAAAATGACAATTTGATAGAAAAAAATTTAGTTGATCTATTTTTTTTCAGCGAAAATTGCTGTAAATTATAGTGTAGAGAAATGAAAAAACAGTAGAAAATATTGTCAAATTATTTTTAATAAGTTTAAAATAAGACCAGAGTGTAGATATTTGTAAAAGAAAAGTTACAAATTCAATTACATAAGTAGAAAAAAAAATTTCTTCTTTAAAATAATAAATATCACAAATTAATTATTAAAATCACAATTTTACTGTTTAATATAATATTTATTATTTATTATGATTATACTTAATTTTTTTCATCTACAGATCTATACAAAATTTCTAAAAAAAACCTCAAAGAATTGATCGAAAAAAAGCAATTATAAAAACTAGGATAATCGGAGCTCCGCGAGTAACTATTAAAAATCACCGATAAAAATTACTTAAACTTTTTACCCATTTCCCTGAAAAGCCAGCCCACTGAAATATAAATAAATAGTACTTGACTTTTTATCGATATCAATTTTCATCATCCATCTATCGTGCCCGAATCCGCCGACCGCAAAATTAATAACCTAAAAATCCATCTCCACCTTTGGGCTCTCCATCTATTTGAATAAATTTCCATCTAAAAAGTATCCCGAACAGAAACATCTCCAAATAAAGCATTTAATTACAATTACAATTACCAGCAGTAAATAACAAAAAAAAAAATAAAAATAAAAATAAAACAACTGTGAAATGTAAAAAGACAGAAGTCAGAATGCAGAAAAGCAATGTCATCAAAAACTAAACCGTGCTAGAATATCCATATTAAAAATAACAATTACAGTAATTGTCACAAAAGTCATCGTATAAAAACGGTTGTAGTTGGTGAAAAAAAATTAAAAAAAAAAAAAAAATGTTTTATTGTAAATTCAAAGCCGAGTGACTCATTGAAGATTGGATGGACACATCCAAGAACTAAAAAAACATAAAAATAACCAAAGGAAGAAGGAGTGGCAAATGCGACGTCACAAGATATCTGGCTTTGTTCTCAGCGACACTCGAGACTTGGACTTTTCTTTAGCGTACATGAAGCGCATTCGAACAGTACGGGTCGTTTCTTCTCCTACACTCTTCATGCTATCTTCCTTTATTTCTTTCATACATTAACACACATACTCCCACATGTACACACATATCTTCAGTCATCTTCTTTCTTAGCAGTCGTCAACCACAATCTCCATCCACATCAACTACGCATTTTAATCCGAGCAACGAGCAAATACACACACCATACATATGTGTATAAATATATACATATTTATAGAGTGGCACACATGCAAGCGCACACTCGCATCCAAATTGTTTATTCTCTGATCGCACAGGCACACTCATTAATATTTCACACGGTAATCAAGTAGAATGTGAGAACAAAGAACAAGCAAATAGATTTGGCTGTCTCTATCTCTACCTCGATTCTTGTGCTGACTAGGCTGTGCAGGAATGAGTTGGGCTGAGCAGAGGCACCATCAGAGCAGGTATTAGCCAGCTGTACCCTACACCACCGACCAGAAACCAACAGCAACACCAACCAACAATCAACAACCAGCAGAAGAGTGTACGCTCTTTAGTCTTTGGTTATCGGGTTATCGGCTTCATCAGATATGCACTAGTAATTTCTGTCGCACGATCAGCTAAAATGCGGTAGCGCTTTGTTTTAACCACGCATACAACATACATCGAAAAACCGTATTTGCCATGCGGTACTGAGCAGCTGCAATCTATGTATTACATTGTATTGCATAATAATTTAATACAATCCGGGTATGAATTCCCTCGAACTCCGGTGGAGCACGCACGCAATGTCTCGTGTTAAATCCGCGGAATACAATCGATCCGCGGGTGCTCAGGAATCTACTTGGATGTAAAGCTATCAATTTTCTTATATTGCTCTACTGCGATACCGAGTTTATTTTTAGTTTTCAGTATTTATGGTATGATATGATTCATTTATGCGCAACGCATTATATTAATGAGAGTCTTTACATATAATAGGCAAAGCAACCTTGACTAAAAGGCACAATGCAGAGCTGTTTAATTATGTTAATTGTTAAGTTGTGAAATTATAAGTTAATTAATAGGGTTTGATTATTGTTTTAATAATTGAAACTCGCGGTTATGTAAAAAAGGAAGCTGTCGTTTAATTAAAAAATATTGGGTTAATCCATCAGAGTTTCGGCAAATAAAAGGTTTGGGTGGAAAGCTCGCTCGATATTTAATAAAATCGTAACAATAAAGTATTACAGAAACTGGAACAGAGAAGAGAGTTGGAGTAAAAATTTAAAAAAAAAAAATGTATGTATATGGATGTATTGTGGGGGCATATTTTTTAATTTAATTTTAATGTTTGGAAAGCAAGTGTACCATAAAACCGAGTGTTCATTTAACAACCGAAAAATACACATTTATTTCAAGTAAACCAAAATACGCAAAATGTTTATTTTATACAGTAAAATATTTCATTATTTAAACTGCGCGGCGCTCTAGTAGTGACAAATATCGGAATTCACTAAACTAATATTAAATCTCATGAACAAAAGTTTACACTGACAACAACCGGACATATAGTTTGTTAAGGTGTATATATCTGAAAATTTTGTCTTGTTTAAAGCTGTAGATAGTATTGAATGAAATTTCTTAGTGATAGAAAAAAAAATCTAATCGTTTAACGGTGTCAATAGTTATTTATTTTTTTTCCAATAAAATTTTATAAATTTTTTTTAATAGTTAGTACTATAACTTGTTGTGAATCTGCACTTTAAATTATGTTTAATTGTTCATTTATTATAAGGTGTACACAAAAAGAAAAAAAAGTCTTGAGTGAAGCGTAAATTTTCTCAAATAAAGAAAAATCTTAAGGAAGACTGAAAATTTCTTGAATGGAATTAAAATTTCTTGAACTAAGTTAAATTATTTTTAGCCAAGAAAATTTCTTCTTGCTCCAAAATAACTTCGGTCTTCCTTATTACTTTCTTGGTTCAAGAAATTTTTTTTCTGTGTAGTAATATGCGTGGAAAAAGTGCAAAAAACTACTTGATATTTTTGTAAAATAAATTAATTTTCATTTTAAAACTTATACGCTAAACATGACTCTCTAGTAACGAGACGATTTAGAAAACATGCGACATCTGTCGGAATTTTTTGACACTAATTTTGGTTGAAAAATTAAACAGAAATACTTCGAGACATATCAGGACATTTTAAGCCATTTAGAGTTAAATATAACATAAAAACAGCCAATTTTCATATCAAGTGGTATAAAAAATTACATATGAACATATATCATATCAAAAAATTTTTTTTTGCAACGTATCAAATTTCATACAATTTTGAACAGTAATCCTATTTTAATTGTCTACAATAGATACAGAAAAAAGGAAATTTTATTAGCCTGAAAGAAGACATCTCTAACAAAGTTACTAAACAAAATCTTGACCAGTAAAAAAACATCAAAAAAATGGGAAACAAATTAAATGAAAAGAAAGGAAAAATGAGAAGAATGAATAGAATTGCTGGCGTGGGATCTTGTTCTCTCTCGTTCTTTTTATTAGGTCAATGTATCGAACAAAATGCTCTCTTTCCGAAATGTAGTCAGCATATTGGGGTTATTTCTGTCTTTTTCTCTCCGGATAGCGTTCCCTTCGTACTTGGTACACAGACATTTGCCACATATGTGTATATATTCATTGGGATATATACGCAGTAAAGGAAAAGCGTTGGGTTCTATTCGTGGAATAGGCGCTAGCTAAGCACTTCTGTACATATAGAATCCATCGAGACTCAAATGTGGTGCATGGAGTGCGGAGGATGGCGACGGGCCTTCGTAAACGTCACTCTCTACTCTCTACTCTCGCGACTTCCGGAAGCGATAAATATACATATATACATATGTATGTTTGTTGATGTCGATGTGGATGTGAACGAGTAAAGGATCTCAGTAGTCGTCTCTTGCGCCATCTCCACCCTTCGTATGCACGTGTGTACACGACAAACGCACGTTAACCTACCCGGGTAATTGCTTGTCGATTGTCACCTTCACCTACCCTTCAAGATCCTCCACGTATTCTTTAAATACCTTACTTATAAATAAGGTGCAAACACCAATTATAATTATTATTGATACTCATTGATTTTATGTTTATTTTCTTTAACTTCTATATTTATAACAAACATAAACGATTTTTATAATTATAAGAGTTTAAAAAAATTATTGTTTCAATTTTTGCGTTATAAATCTTTATAGTTATGAGAATAAAAAAAATTTTCAGGATAGTCATATTATAAAATCGGTTTCTTTAGTGAAATTTAGTGTCATTGCAAAGGTCTTGACTTGAATTTGTGCCTTGTCAAGGTTTCATATCATTCTCGCGGATAGTCAATTTATTATGATAAGTATTTAGGCAGCATTCGAAAATAATGTATCTCTAGATACATAATTAAGAAATGACCTTGTATCTTGTGAACTATTGACATTTTTAAAGTTATAAGCTCATCCCAATATTATACTCTTCAAGACTTTTCATTTGAGTACCCACATCAATTTTTCATATATTTATATATAGTATATATATGTATATATGAAATTTGTTTGGTTTAGGATGCTTGTAGAGGATGTAAAATCGATTCGATTGGTATATAACAATGATTAGAAATGAACCGATCGAAAATTTTAAACCTTACTCTAGTTAACTTTTGATAACTTTTAATTACAATACCCACGCGGACGTGTAAAAACGAAAATTCTAAATTTTTTCCAAGTTAAAAAGCTAATCATTTGTTTGGCTTAGGATGCTAGTAGAGGATGTAAAATCGATTCGATTAGTATATAACAATGATGAGAAATGAACCGATCGAAAATTTTAAAACTTACTCTAGTTAACTTTTGATAACAATACCCACGCGGACATATAAAAGGGAAAATTCTAAATTTTTTCCAAGTTAAAAAGCTAATCATTTGTTTGGCTTAGGATGCTAGTAGAGGATGTAAAATCGATTCGATTAGTATATAACAATGATGAGAAATGAACCGATCGAAAATTTTAAAACTTACTCTAGTTAACTTTTGATAACAATACCCACGCGGACATATAAAAGGGAAAATTCTAAATTTTTTCCAAGTTAAAAAGCTAATCATTTGTTTGGCTTAGGATGCTAGTAGAGGATGTAAAATCGATTCGATTAGTATATAACAATGATGAGAAATGAACCGATCGAAAATTTTAAAACTTACTCTAGTTAACTTTTGATAACAATACCCACGCGGACATATAAAAGGGAAAATTCTAAATTTTTTCCAAGTTAAAAAGCTAATCATTTGTTTGGCTTAGGATACTTGTAGAGGATGTAAAATCGATTCAATTGGTATACAACAATGATTAGCAATGAACCGATCGAAAATTTTAAACATTACTCTAGTTAACTTTTGATAACTTCT